>JAWWUD010000027.1:684280-1368560 GCA_033964015.1 Scolanthus callimorphus
ATACTTGCCTATGTTTGTAGCTTATAGTTTCTTTCAAATGTCGATACGATAGTAGAGGCGAAGACTGAAGACATGTTTTCCTCGTTTTTGGTGGTGAAATGCGTCGCGTTTCCCGCCTTTTTGGTGTCACGTGACCTTGCGCTAACGTATGTGTGGGCTGCCTGTGGTGTGGTTAATCAAACATGGCGCCTTCCTTCCTTTGCTTCTTGTTTCGCAGTCGTTCCTTGCCATGAAATGTGGAAAGATGGGTGCAAAAACAGCTTATCCGAAAAGTGGGTTGAATTGCTAAACGATTTAATTATTGAAGATTTTTCTAAATGCATTCGGACTGTTTTTTTCTGTAAGTTATGCCTTTTTCTTTGATGACAACTGAATTCTAAGAGAACATCAGTCAATGGGCGAGTTCATAAGCACAAGACAAATGTTACATTTTTTTGCAATAACTAAATTGTAAATTACCTAGAAATAGTACAGAATAGTACATAATTCTTCAAATTTATTATCATGGATACACATGAAATTTGGCAGAATGATATAAAGTTAATGTTGACAAATATTATCTACATGAGTGAACTTCCAGTAGTTATAGCTGTGGAATAGGTAAAATCTCATTGTGGCTCAGGCCTAGTTTATAGGTCACTTAATTTCGATAATTAAATTTGTCTCAATTAAATTTGTCCGAAATACGATGTATAAACTAGGCCTCAGTGTACTTTAGTCTATAAACATAGATGTACTATGTAGACTGTTGGGGCTTTCTCACATTATATTACTGAGGTAGGGGTGTACAATATGATGGGTAAGAAATCACAGTTTGTGGTATCTTTTAGGAGTTTTCCCCTTGAATTTTGCAGTAAATTAGAGTAAGTATTATTTGGGAAATATCAGGTTTAATGCTGTTGGCCACTGTCAATATTATTGGGGGGCCTCCCCCTCTCCCCAATCATAATTACAGGGGGACAAGAGTGCCCCTCATCCAACTGCTTCAATCACCCCTAGATACTGAAAGATGTGCCTGAGAAAATAACAAGTTATAATAATAATGAAAATCAAAGCTAGAGTTGGGAAATCATGGCTACGATCAAAATCAAATTTAATTAAACATCGAATCAAAACAAAGGTTGTTATTTTGATTTCAAAAGAAAACCAAAATTAACAGTTTCTTCACATCATATTTTCTCATACCATTTTGTTGATACTTAAGATATAGAATTCACAGCTTTTTTTCACGTTTTTCCTGATTCAAAATGTCACATTTTTCTCATGATTTTCACAGGGTTTTTTTCACAGGTCAAAATAGTTCACAGGTTCATTCACAACATTTTCACAGGAATTTCACATGTTGCTCTCCAGTCTCACTCTCATCCCACTATGGAGGTGTCCCATCATTGCAGGATCCCCGGATCCCAGCGCCTCCCACAAAAAATCCTGACAATTCCCAACACAGCTGATAAATTTCCCTGCACTCTTCTCTTCCCACCCAGGTTCTCCCCCTTATATCCCACTGTGGTGTCCCATCATTGCAGGATCCTGGCTTCCCCACCTCAAAAAAAACTCCCTCTGGGATTCTGCCATCCCATACGGGATCCCACCCATTAGGTACTCAAGATCTCACTGGGAATCCCACCTGACCCTGAGAAATTTCATCCCAAGAAGGATCCTGCTATCCCATCCATTTGGGATCCTGCCCAGGAAGGCTGGATCCTGGGATCCGTGGGAAATGTTATCCCACCTGGGATAGGCGGCATCCCACCATCCCATCTTGGATCCTGCCCGGGATGGCCATTATCTCACCTGGGATAGGCAGGATCCCACAATCCCACCTTAGATCCCGCCTGGGATGGCAGGGATCTCCGCAGGAAATGATATCCCACCTGGGATAGGCGGGATCCCGCCATCCCACCTTTGATCCCGCCCAGGATGGCAGGATCCCAGGCAGGATCCCACTTACCTGGGAAATGTTATCCCACCTGGGATAGGCGGGATCCGCCCTATCCCAACAAGGATCCTGCTATCCCATCCATTTGGGATCCTGCCCAGGAAGGCTGGATCCTGGGATACCTGGGAAATGCTATCCCACCTGGGATAAGTGGGATCCCACCATCTCACCCCACCTTGGATCCTGCCCGGGATGGCCATTATCTCACCTGGGATAGGCGGGATCCCACCATCCCGCCTTGGATCCCGCCCGAGATGGCAGGATCCCAGGCGGGATCCCACCTTCCCGGGAAATGTTATCCCACCTGGGATAGGCGGGATCCCGCCATCCCACCTTTGATCCTGCCCGGGATGGCAGGATCCCAGGGATCCCAGGCGGGATCCCACCTACCCGGGAAACGTTATCCCACCTGGGATAGGCGGGATCCCGCCATCCCACCTGGGATCCCGCCTATCCCGGCCGGGATCCCGCCTGTCCCGGCCGGGATCCCGCCTGTCCCGGCCGGGATCCCGCCTCTCATTTTTACATGGGAAGCCCTTTGTGTGTGTCGAATGTGGCAGTTGTTTTTCACTGTCTGGTAACCTTACACGGCACATGCGTACACATACTGGAGTCAAGCCCTTTGTTTGTCATGAATGTGGCAGTTGTTTTTCACAGTCTGGTGCCCTTTCACAGCACATGCGTACACATACTGGAGTCAAGCCCTTTGTGTGTCATGAATGTGGCAGTTGTTTTTCACAGTCTGGTGCCCTTTTACAGCACATTTGTACACATACTGGAGCCAAGCCCTTTGAGTGTCGTGAATGCGGCAGTTGCTTTTCACAGTCTGGTAACCTTACTAAACATATGCGTACACATACTTGAGTCAAGCCCTATGAGTGTTTTGAATGTGGCAGTTGCTTTTCACAGTCTGGTGCCCTTTCACAGCACATGCGCACACATACTGGAGTCAAGCCCTATGAGTGTTGTGAATGTGGCAGTTGCTTTTCACAGTCTGGTAACCTTACTAAACATATGCATACACATACTTGAGTCAAGCTCTATGAGTGATGTGAAGTGGCAGTTGCTTTTCACAGTCTGGTCACCTCTAAACACATGCATGCACTAATGGAACCAAGCCCTGTGAGTGCTGTGAATGTGGTAGTTGTTTTTCACAGTCTGGTAGCCTAACTAGACACATCCGTACACATACTGGAGCTAGGCCATATGACTGTCGTTACTGTTGCAGATATTTTACATTTTCTTCTGGCTGAGGTGTGTCTGTAAAGCACATTTAATGTGGAATTTGTTTGGACTTCGGTTGGACTTCGATTTGACTTTTTACCCTGGGTATCAGAGTCTCCAAGATTCACTTTCACTGCAAAAACGTGTCAGCTTGTCAGTAAACGACTGAAGCCTGAAGACTCTGGTGTTCAGGGTAGTTCACTGACAGTTGGAAGACAAACAACATCGTGTTTATTCTTTTTACATAAATTGAAACATAAATTGTAAACTCAATGATACAGTTTATTTTACTACTATAAACATACAACAATCATAATATGAAGACTTTTATACAAACGTGTGGTCCAGAAAATATACACCTCCCCCCAACACACACACACAAAGGAAAAATACAGTATTTGTATGGAAGAAATCAGGTAAATCCCTCACCCCAATTTTCAATCCCTTCCATGGGGGCTGGGGGGGGGGGGGTATTTACCTGATTTCTTTCATACAAATACTGTATTTTCCTTTGTGTGTGTGTGTTTGGGGGGGGGGGGTGTATATTTTCTGGACCACACGTTTGTATAAAAGTCTTCATATTATTATTGTTGTATGTTTATTGTAGTAAAATAAACTGTATCATTGAGTTATAATGTAAACTTCTAAGTGTTCTTTTTTTACAATTTATGTAAAAAGAATAAACACAACGTCGTTTGTATGTTTTTTTTTCAGTTTTCACTTGCTCTAGTTTCCTTTAGTCTCAGTTCATTTAAGATCAATGCTGAATAACTGTTGAAGAAAAAACTTCATGTCAATTTGTCAATGGTGTCGTTTTGCCATTTGCGTTTGAGCTTGGAAATGTTTTCCCTTGTTCGAGATCAACGAGATAGAAAACAAAGCTTTATGGTAAAGTTCCACTCAGGGCAGCCATTACTTTATTTTATCAAAAAGTTTAATAATTAAAACTAACTTTCACGAAAGAATCATCTTGTTTACGCGCGTCTGATTTTTTTACCGAATTTTAGAGATGTACAGGCCCGTAGCCAGGGATTTTTGTGGGGGGTGCTAATCTAGAAAAAGCGGACCAATGTGGTATGAATTTATTAACCGCTAGTCAAAATTCACTAGAAAAAGCAAGTATACGAAACTGGCTGTATGCCAAAATGACTGCAGTCTTCTGTTTGGCCCATTTAGTCACTAAAACTGTTTTCAAACCCTTAAATGTGGACCTTTTTGTCGCGTGGGGGGGACCCCCCTGACTACGGGCCTGATGTATTTGCTTTCGCAAGAAAACCTTGCGCGTTGCGTTATGGGAGTCAACTGACGTCACAATGTATGCAGAGGTATCGCAATCATAGAGTAACTGGCATGAAATGATTTTTCGCACCGTATTTTTGGGAGAAATCAACGAAAACTACGTCGCACATGGGAGCTTCCTCGCACGATCACATTTTCTTGCTAGACCCGTTCTCGTTGTGACGTCAGAAGCGAGTCTAGAGGATTAGCATAAAATTAGCATACTGATTTTCTTAGCAAGAAAAAGCGCGAAACAAATATATTTGAAAATCGGTAAGAAACTCTGTCAGGTCTTTTATCGTTTAGCGAGCTGGTAATTTGCATAGTTCGCTAACGGGACCTGACAGAACTAGTGGGAGGCAAAGGGGGGCTTCGTCCCTCCCCCCCCCCCCCCCTGGATCCGCCTTTGAATTAGGCTATTATTTTGATAAAACGTGCAACGTCCAGTGCTTTTGATGCAATACTTGTACTTACGATGTACTTTAAAATTCTAATTTAAAATTCTTTGAACAACCCGCACCTGTACCCTAACTAAACTACTCAAAAGCTTAGTAGCTCATGAGGTCCTTGAGCTTTCGAATGATTGTGCCCCCCGGGCTTGAAGGCCTCTATTAAGTCCCGTTTTAACGCAGAAAGGGCAAGAGAGTCAATTTTTGGGTCGTACAGTCACTTAAAGCTTCACTATAATCGTGTGTATTTTTTTATAAAGTTTCACCCCCGTTTTATCGGTTCAGTTTACAGTGCTAATAAATTAATTTTCTTCACAAAAATTGCGAGGCCGTTTTCTCAGGCGTTTATGTCTTTGTGGAGCCATGTCGCGGCGACATCGCAAGTGAAATCGCCATAAGATCGCAGGCCGTTCTCACCGCACGATATGACATCGCCATGAGATCGCCACAGAAATCGTACCTCAAATCGCGGCTAAAATAGCAGGGGCGTAGCCAAGAAAATTTTCTTTTTCGGGGGGGGGGGGGGGGGGGGGGGGCGGCAGATAGTGAAAACATGGTACGAAAATTTTCACAATTCCTCCAGCAAATACAGTAAATGTATGGGAAAATCTCCCGAGAAAGGGGGGATGGCCCTGGGCCCCCTGGCTATGGCGTCTAAGCTAAGTACGACTGTTGAAGAGGATGTACCAGTAGAACAAGCTCCAAACTGGCAAGAAAAGCGAGAGGAGAAGTTCGACAGAAATCTTAAGTAGGAAATCTGTAGTTGGCTCAGGACACTCCGGATTTATAAAGACAGTGCTCTGCGTTTCACGCAATTGCACTCAATCTCAATCCTAGTCTGCTGAAAATTCGCATGACACTGAAATGCACCCCCAAACGTTTCGCTTGTTATCAGCCTTAAATGGCGCCGCCGGAAAAAAATATGACCGCCCCCGCCCCTGTCTGTCATAGGAAATGGCTTGTTCAGATTATCCCACCACAAAAGCAATGCATCAGTATTATATTAGCATATAAAGGAGGAAGGGAGTGTTTATTTTGACATAATGTTATGGGATACAGCCAGAGAAGTGCATGATGTACTTCTGGGGAACAGCCCAACATTAGTATAATTTATGCTCGAGTGATTATACGAATTTCCGCCCATTGATTGGTCGAGAGGTTTGCTTTCTCGATTGGGAAGTGTTTTGTCTACAAATCTAGGAAGTATTATGCGCCAATGTTATTTCGCGAGAATCATCTACTCTTCGATTTCTTGGCCATTTCACTTAGCCAAAACTTAAACTCTCGTCACGAGGGTCTTCTTCTCTCAGCAATTGGGTTCCCTGTGGTTTCAACACCTCCCGACAAGCTTTGCGCACATATAATTACTTCCTGGAAGTAAAACAAATCGACACTCACTCGAACTATTTGGTTCTCGGAAGGAAAGGAAGAACAAGAAAGTCACGTTTATTTGGGATTTATCAGTCAGATCATATATATCAAGAAGCATAAACGGCATCCGTTACAAAAGAGCTCCAAAAACCTGCAAATATTTTAAGGACAACAGAGCGATCGAGTTCATGTTCAGTGAAGGAAGCCAAGTTCAGTTTGATTGCCTAATATATTGCAACAATCAAGTTTTTATTGTCTCTTGGGATTTGACCTCGTAAATTTACATCCTCGCTGAAGCAAAAGAATACAACTGGTTTTCTGAATGGTCAGGTAAGACGGATTTTGGATAATCCTGTTAATTTTCTGTTGGAGTTAAAAACAGTTTGACTGCAAGCGTTTGAATGAATTAGCGTATAATTTTACAACCACTGTCGTACTGTTTCACTCAGCTGGAATATGCCCTGTTCTGTTTAAGTTTTAGTCTAAATTCCATGTACTTGACAACATTGATCTGTATTTGGAATCTGCAGGTGTGATTTTCGGGCACGTTTTGGGTTTTTTACTAAATCGGTGAGCAAATACTCAGTATAATTATTTTTTTGCGTCAGTGACCACAGACTGCATCAACATTTCACACGATCTTGAACTTTTATTGTTTTGTAGTATCGTCAAAAGCAATGATATACGCAGGTTAACCATCTGCGATATTAGACAATCAACGTATCTGGGGGATTTAATTTAAATGTTTGTCATACTGATAAAATTTTAGTTTCAGCAATATTAAGCATACTACAGTTGATTTCGTTGATAAACAGGAAGTTTTATTTAACATTTCAGCATCATAGCGAACGGACAAGTTGGGTCCTATTTAAGACAGTCATAGTCCCTGTTCTTGTATTTTTCGATTTTATCATTATTATTTCATTTAACTGTACTTTTTAGCTTTCCTTTGTTCATCAAGAGGTGCAGCTCTTTCCGCACTTACCACACAGTGTAAAAACAAAGTAATTAAATAAGTGGGCGAGAGATTTTTAAACAAGCGCATACATTAAAATTCAGAAGTGCCTATTTAACAATTGGCAGTTTTCACGATGTTGCGCACGCAACATAAATGGGATGAGAACAATGCTTGACTGTTTTGAATAACAAAAGCCATCTGGGCCAGGACGAGTCGGGATGGCTAAAGGGTATTGTGCTCACAACATCATGAAAACGGTCAATTAGACTAAGAGTTTTAGTTTTCTATGAGTCAATAGATAGTTAAAGAGGCACATAGTGCCGAGTTGACTATTTGACTCATCCAGAACGAGTAGTCTTATTGTTTTAGTAGAAACCTGCTTATAGCATACTACCTTTGAGTTTTTTTTTTTTGCTACTCACTATCTATTATGTGATAGATAGTGAGTAGCGGAGCCAATCAGATTGCAGGATTCATGATAGTATGCGAGTAGGTTTCTACTAAAGCTATATTATACATAGCATTCCTGGTCTCAAAATTATGCAGAATACATTTGGACTTTTACACCAATACTTCTACACTTTTACTTACTGCGTTTTTCATAATTATGTGGTTCCAAAAAATATCCATACCCCCCAATGGAAGGGTGTTGAAAAATGACCCCCCCGACAGACGCCCTTCTGGAATTTCCAAATAAAAATACAGTATTTGTATGGAAAAGATCAGGTAAATTAACCCCTCCACAATTTCCAATCCCTTCCATAGGGGGTATGGATAATTTCTGGAAATACACATTCTGCAAACCCTGAAGCAACAGTCCAACATACTGAGTTTAAGCTGGTGGGACCTTTTAGTCATACAACTAACACTAAGCTCAGGGAAATTGCTTTGAAAACTGCAGTAAGAAACACAAATTCCACAGAATTCCTACTCCTTTATTCATATTAAATTTCTTGTGATCTTGATTTTACTTCTAGAATGTCAGATGGCCAGGTCAGGAGAGTAGCATCCCTGCCTGTCAATCATAACAGTGGGGCACAGTCAGGTTTCCATGGAAACAGAGAGAGGTCCATTACAGATAGCAAGATTGTAACACCAAGGTACCCAGAGCCTTTCATGTCGATCCCGGCACAGAGCTTAGTACGAGATGACTGCCGTGTGCACTGTGGGATGGTCAGAAAGGAAAACAAGTATAAACAATGTAAGATACCATGACTGAAATTCAAATGTAACAAACTTCAAATGATTCCAGAAATACATCCATACCTCTACCACAGAAGGGATTTGGAAATTCCAGAGGGGCTGAAGCAAGGATCTTGTCAAAATATATTTACAATCACTGTATTTTTCACTGTGGGGATGGGGGTCAAATATCACAAATCCCTTCTGTGTGGGAGGGGTATGGATATTTCTGAAATTACACAATGTCATTCAATATCAATCCTTTCTATTATCATTAAGACATACAATTTTATCTAGTTTCCAGAGATGCCATGTCTCCTGCAATTTGCGAGATACACCCACACATTATTCAGCCTTTTCTCCCAAAGTTCTCCCTCCTTGCTTCCAAATCCCCTACTTAATTTAATGAGAACGCTGTAATTTGAAAAGTGATTTCACAGCGCAAAGACACACCATCTCCTGTGTTCTGAAGGTCAAGGGTTTTGCATATTTTCTGAGAATTCCTGGCAGTATTTTTAGGATTGAATGACTCAAAACTCTCTGTTCTTACAGGGCAAGACAGATACCTGGTTTTACACAAAGGCTGTCTGTATTATTTCAAAGACTCCAGAGACAAGTCTGCCAAGGGGCAGTTTTCTCTTAGTGGATACAGGTATGAATGTCTTAAACCAAAAATATTATACTGCACTCTATACGAAATCAGCGTTTCAGTTTCAATTTATTGGTTTTGCCAAAATACAAAAATATATAGAAATTCAATGCAAAAATGAATTATTTAATTGGGTTTAGACTTAAAGAAGCGAAGTAGCACAGACCTGGGTTATGGGTGGCTTTAGTTGGAGGGACTGACCCTTGTCATCTTGCAGGGGAGGCTATGGCAAACGCCACTGATACATGCATATAAGAATGACCTCAGAATTACTTGTAGAGTGGTGCCATTCAGCAAAGGCTCTGACATGGCTGCCACAGAGCCTTTCCTGCAAAAGGTGACAAGCCAGGAGAGCTTTACGAGAATGATCTCTCCCAAATTGTGCAGTAGATTCATGTGCTTGAACAAAACTAATAGCAGATTTCATATGACTGTGAAAAGTACTGCCACAAAGTTGTTCCGAACCACGTCCGTGACCATACCGCGACTACGCTATTTCATTGCCGATTTCATTCCACCTACAGCAGGCCAGGTTCCATACGGCCACCGCGACAGTACTACGCCGTACCGCAGTAGTTTTCACAGTCATACGAAATCTGCTCTAGGCCTACAGGCTTAGGCAAATCATTGGGAATTGTTTATAGAATAAACAGAATGGAAAAGATGGAAATTCTTGCTGATATTGAATTCATATTTCATTTCTCTGGTATTATATTTCTCAGTTGTCACAGCAAACTTAAACAAAAAAATATTGATTGACCGGACACTATGACCGACCAAATCACAATTTTGGTCGGACATTTGCCTATATTTTTAATCGAACAATGTCTGATGGCCGCCCAGGGGGGCTACTCCCTCATGTCGACTATATGGGGGATGCTCCAGTAGAAATATTCAAATAATCACTGTAATGTAAAAGGGTAGCGATTTTGCGAAGTTCACTATAAATATAAAAGTGTAGCAAGTCATTAGATTCTATAGGTAAATCCATTACCCAACGAGGGAATTCCACACTAAATCTCACGTGAAAAACTGATATCGCGACAAGGGTAATTTCAAGTGAAATTTAGTGTGGAATTCCTGAGTCAGGTAATGGAAAGGCTTTACATGCGCCAGAAAGCCATTGCCAAACTGTTTCAATTTCAGGAAAATGCAACTTAAATCTTGGTAGCGAAGCATCTTCATTGACGAAAAAACGGAAGGAGTAACAAAGGAGTGCCTTTTTCTCAATTTTGTAAATTAAAGGGTTTTTTTTCTTATTTTACTATATAAAAGGGTAAGGGGTTCAGAGTCTGGGTGGAGCATCCCTATGCAACATGTTTTGAAGTACCCCCTGGGGATGACCAGCAGTAATTTCCAGCTCTGGCTCTATGTGATCACTAATTCAAGTTCTGTTATAACAGAGTTTCATCAGCACCTGAGAGATCAAAGTTCCAATGGGTATTCAAGTTGTCACACATTCAACCAGAGAAGAGGACATACTACTTTGCAGCTCACTCAGAAAAAGAAATGAATGTATGTACTACTGAATTTTGTATTATTCCATTCAAATTATTTAAGTAATAGCTAGGAAAGTTGTTCACATGTCTGTTATTTTGCATGGTTGCTTTGTGCGAAATACTAGGCTGACAGTGAGAAAAAGTAAACAATAACTGCAGCGTTTCTCCATATTCAATAGTATTATTTATTTGTGTATATTTATATTTTATGATAAACAGGACTGGTTTGAAAAGATCAAAGAGGACATTACAGATTATTGTGAACCTTTGGGTACAGCAAGTGGCTTTAACCCAACCATCAGAGAGTCATCATCAGAAAGCAGCAGCAGTAGTGACGATAATGATAGTTTCAAGTACGACTACCCTCTTGTGACCCCCCCTGACTTAAATGTGATGAAAGCTAAAATGGCAGAGATGAGATTGGGTCGATCCCCTACCAGTCCTCCCCCTTCTGTGTCTACCGAAGCAGAGTACTGCCCTCCCCCTGCATTTGACTGGACTGTAGGCATGCGTACTGGACCACTGGGTGGACCCCCTGACCCCCCGCCCAGGGAGCATGCCAGACAGCAATCTCAGGCGAGTAAGAAAGTGCAGGGGAAGGTTCCAACTCCACTTGTAGTGATGAAGGCAGGGAAGCAGTCGATAAATGTTTCAGATATTTTGCCTAAAAGAGTTTCACCTGAAACGATAGAAGAAGAGAGCACACCACGCCCATCCCCTTTGCCGAGGGTAAGGGGTACAGGAGGACCCACTGTGCCGAAGAAGCCAAGTAGATCTCGACCAACCTTGCCACCTGTTAGACCGGACAAACCATTGAAGAAGTTTGCTTCTGATTCGGCGCTTCTGAGTCATGATGTAAAACGTGGATCACAGCCATCATCTCTCAGTGGTAAGAATAATATAGTCAGCTATCCTATTTTAGTACATACCAAATCAGTGAATAGTCATTTTTGCGTGCTCTGATTGGTTCCTGAATTAGTAGATATCCAACACTATTTATTGTTTTGAGAAAACTGTTTAAAACCGTATTTTATTCTACTGATTTGGTATATACTGATACTAAAACAACTATCCCCTCAGGGTCGGTGCCTAACGGTGGATTATATCCACCACTATTCACCTCCCCTTCAGGGGATAGTTGTTAACTATTCTGATAAATACTATCCTATTCTATTCTGATAAATACCACTCATAAAATTATAATATATTGTAGGTTCTTTTGGGGAAACCTACCACCTTTCGCACGTGTACCGTGATGTGTTTTTATGTACCACGTGATCGCTCTTTGGTTACTTTGCTGTTCCGCAAATTTTTAGCAAATAAAATCTTGCCCTGTTTCGCCTAGTGCAGTCAACTGGCTTCCCTCTAAACTTCTAAACCTTAAATTTGTGTCCTGCATATTTCCTCGAGTGGCTAAACTAAGAAACATCGCACGCGTGTGTCTCGGACACATGAAATGTTTCTTGTGTTGCGAAGGACATTTTTTGTGTCCCGGCTACAAAATTTCTCGCGCGCAACAATGTTTCTCGCGTAGCTAAATCGGGAAACATGAAGGAAACATATGTCCGGCTACAGTGTTGCGCGCTATATGTAAGTCCTAGGTTAGCCAGGGCTTTAAAGCGGGACTGTCACGGTACGCGCATGCTCGAGCAAAGATCGCCGATCCCATAACTATCATTCAAACGGGGATTCCCTGTTTAAATAAAGCAATCACGGGACACTTCGTTTTCGCGGGAAAGTACCCACGCCCCGCGCGACGTCGCCTCAGGGAAAACATAATTTGGAGTTCATTCGTCAGGAGGCGACATTATGGTAAGTTTTTAGGGGTTTTTAGGCAAATGAGCTGCAAAATCGTTGTCTGAGGTGAAGATACCGTAGCCCTTGAACAATTTCCATGTCTCGTGGACCCTTTTCGATATCTAGATCCTGCTTTTATTGTGTTCCCAAGCCATTTTGGCGTAAGGACGACCTCGATTAGGCCTTTCTTGTTGGGCAGCCATCAGTGAAAATGACGCTCGAGTCTCATTCAATTTAAAACGACAAACAATATTGCATCGACTCCAAAATTTGGTCACGATACTAAGGAGATCTCAGGAGAGAATACCCGTTAAGAATTAAGGGTAGATGGACCCCGAAACAACAAGATTTGAACGGATTCTACCAGCGTTCTACCCTCTCACAGCCATCGTTCCGGCCCGGACCAAAGTGATCAAAATTCGCACATGCGCGTACCGTGACAGTCCCGCTTTAAATTGGATAATGTCGTGACGGAAAGCCAGGCGACTGTACTAGGCGAAAAAGGGCAAGAATCTGATTGGCTCATAGACATAAGATTTGACTGCGGAACAGCAAAGACAAAAACAAATCGATGTTTTGAAAGCGCGGGTCACGATGAAACGATATTAAAAGACGTTTTTAAAAGGGTGAGCACTTCTCGTAGACTAGAAATTGTACCAGGCATAGTTTCGAAAATGCTTATTAATTCTCTCTTCATTTCACCTCAGAAGACGATGAGAACGGTCAAGAGTATCTAGAGATTATCCAGGATGATCTACCTTGCAGCCCAACGGTCACGCAACCAACGGTCACGCAAACATCACCTTCAAAACCACGGCAATCAACTCTAGAAAGGTGTGTAAACATTCAGAAACGAGCGTGCTGCATACCTGCCACCCCAACAGGGGATCTCTGCGCAAACCCATCCATGGGAAAAGCTGAATTTCCCATGTTGGAAGAATGGGAAGTGTTCGGATTTCCCATGGCTATCCATGTGAATTCCGAACACTTCGCATGCCTGTGCCTTTGGAAATTCAGCTTTTCCCATGGATGAGTTTCTGCTGAAATTCCAGGGGCCCTTCTGGTAGTTTAGGGACTTTTGTTTATTCTCGTAGCAGTGACAAGCTTTCGAGATTAATTCGCCACGTTTACGACAAGTAGACAGCCCCAATAACCAAGCTACGTTTCAATATGTATTTGGTAGGGTTTTTTTTTTGTGTGTGTGTTTTTTTTTATTTTTTATTTTCAATTTCGCGGGATTTCACGGATTTCGCGACTCCGCGATAGTACAGTTTCGAAGGGAGGGCCTTGGGCGCTGATGGCAACACTTTCTGTATGTATGAAAATGTTAAATGCATATCAAAACATATGAACGTTGTACAGAAAAGGCGAAAGCATTTTGAAAAAGAAATTTCTGCGTCAGACAAAAAGTATTGCTTGTTTTGTTAATGTAAATCTACTTACCATTTTCTTGTTAGAGTGCGACCCGAGGGAAGAAGTTTCCATGGAAACCAAGGAGAGGTGGGTGTAAAGTTATTGTCTGGCTCTCGGGAGGCATATATACTGTAAAATAGTACACATGAAAAAAATCTCTGGATTCTGATTGGCTGAGAGCAGTGCCGTTTTTAGTAACAAAGTGCCAAAAAAGGTAACAAAGTGCAAAAATGGTTAACAAAATGCAAATTTTCTTTTGAAATGCTAAAATATTTTGTTAACATAGAGCTATATTATGGTAACTTTGGTTTTTGCTCATGCTCAAATTCTGTCAGGTTTTGGTCCAGATTTCAATCAAGGAAAAATGCGTGCGGCTTGTTCAGTTTGTAAGCAGATTTGTGAATGACTCCTTAGAATTTTTCTCATGTGTATTATTAAAAGGAAATCATACGACTTTTCTCGTTCAATTTGGAATTTATTTACACTCGTGGGGTTTTCAAAAAGCTCAAATTGCACTCGCCGGATACTTTTCGAAAAACTCACTCGTGCAAGTAAATTCCAAATTGAACTCGAAGTATTGATTTCCTATACAAACAGCTCCCATGACATTCTCGTACCCAGAGCTCCCCGGCTCGTCTGCTCGCAGGGAGGCTCTGGTGACATCCATTTGAGGGCCGTCGCTGATTGGTTGATTTTGAGCGTTGGAGCATGCGCTGAAATGTCTTTCTCTCAGCGACTCTGTATTAAATCTCTCGCATGCGTCAGTGGCTGTCACCAGAGCCTCCCCCCGCGAAGTTACGAGCCGGGGAGCTCTGGGTTCGAGAATGCTCCCATGATAGCTTCACGGCAGCAATTATTGTGCGACAATGGCCGAGCATTTGTATGTAAGTGTTATGAACCGAGGTCTCAGAAGACTTGAGGGCGCTGAATCCGCCATGCAATGCAGCCCGTAACTTCTCCAACCTCTCCTTGTATCGCGGCCGTGTATTTCGACTGAATGGAGGTCCCTCAAGGTGAAATGAAGAAGTTAAGGAGGTATTACAAGGATGCCTAAGTAACGCAAATTTCTTTCGTTTCTTTCTTGTACTAAGCTGAAGCTTTTATACAGCATTCTCGGATTCTATATTCGCGACTCGTGCATGAAATTTAACGAGTGATGACTTTTTCTTGAATCCCATAAGCAAAGATTTGATAGTATTTTTTAGACCCCGTCCACACTACACCGTTTTCAAACGAAAGTGGATACTTTTTGCTCGGGATACGGCTATCGTCCACAGTACAACGCCGAAAACGATCACCGAAAACGGATCAATCCGAAAACGCTCTCGAGAGTGGACCGATTTGAAAACGGAGCTGTTTGAAAACGCTGTTTTCTAGTGTGGACGGGTGAAAACGATGCTATGTGAAGACGATGACGTCACCACAGCAAACCCGACCAATTTCGCGGGCCGACAGATCGAAATGCGCATGCGTTTTCCTTATTTGAGCTTGCGCACTGAATGCATAAGAGCATTTTCGTACGGATACGCGTTGTAGTGTGGACGGGCGAAAACGATAAGTGTGGACGCAAATCTTTTTGAAAACGGAACAAAAAGTATCCGTTTTCGTTTAAAGCGGTGTAGTGTTGACGGGGTCTTAGTGTATTGATTCGAGCTTTGAACGTTCTTTGCGCGCGGGTAACCTGTTGTTTTGTCGAATTCAGCTTTCAACCATTAAATTCCACGTAAAATTTCACTCGTAATTAGCCAATCAACGGGCGCGTAAGAATTGAACTTTGGGATTCTTGTCTGATATAGGCCGCGGACCTTTTTTCTACTGTTTTGTTGAAACAACGGTAATACGAACTGGGTCTCTGATCGACGACTATGGCGACATAAGAGGTTATCCCAACAAAACCGTACATAGTTAAAGAAAAGCTGCACTGCTCACGGTGATTTTGCTTCTTTCTTGGTAACTTTCAGAGCCCTAGAAAATGTCAAGACGTACTTCCTCCATCGGCACAGAGGCTGGATATTGATAAAACAGTTGCTATCCCGTAAGTAAATGATCTAAATGCTTTCACCATTATAAATTGGAGTATTTTGTGTACACGAGAAAAATATAGGCATTCTTCACTCAAAAAGCGATTACTCGGGGCTTCCGTAACATCCAAAATCGTTATCATGCACTGGGAATTTTTTCATCGAGAAACCCGACAGAAACCCGACTGCACTTGGCGAAACAAGGATGTAGGAGTTTGAAGGTTGTTCAGTGCTCAACAGGGATTTAAAGAAATGATAATAACTCCATGGTTTGATATCAACATTCATTGTACTAAAGAGTGTCAAATGCTCTTGCAGGATGCTTGAAGGGAATGATGGTATGTACATCCTTCACAAGAGCAGCAAAGGCGACATCAACCAGGTGAGAGGATGTACAGGATTTTCTGGGCCTTTCTTTGTTATATTGTAGAATACTTTTGGTATTCCTTGGTGGTGCGGAAAACTTTGTTTTTGATGCTCGAGGTCTTTGTCTCTATGCCATTGTCTCGTTGTAAGGTCTCTGTTCGTGACTTTTGTTCCATTGTTTCCGTAACACCAAGAAATTGCCCACACTTTTGAAATGGGGTGTGCTTATAAGAAAGAATGTATCACCAATATTGGAGACCTGACTAATAGAAAATGTATGAAAATTTGTCAAAAAGTGGGGGCTTGGGCTTCAGCCCCGGCCCAGCCCTCCCCCTCCGCGGGCCGTGAGATTTGTTTGGTTAAACAATTTTGCTGCAACCAAAAATTGATTTCATAGTGGACACATAATAATTGGCAATTTGCCTGAAATCCTGAAATGAAACTTATGATTTCAAACCCCTAATAAAAATAGTTAGTAAAATCACACTAGTGGTCTATCGTATAGTCAATGCTGCATTCTGATTGGTTGCTCACTAGCGAAAAGTGTCGGATTTGAAAGCCAGAAAATGGCAAATGAGCAGTCCAGAAAATGTTTTTGGCTACACAAATTGGCCATTTTCACACTAGAGACGAACAAATCGTCTGGACGGACAAATCGTCTCAAGACGAACAAATCGTCTGATGTGAAAACGGGACGAACAAATTTTCAGCAGTTTGGCCGTCTAGGAAGACGATTTTTCATAGACGATTTGTTCGTGTAGACGAACAAATCGACTAAAGTCCGACCCAAATTCACACTAGACGTACAAAAGACGAACAAATCGTCACACAATTTGTCCGTCCAGACGATTTGTTCGTCTTCTAGTGTAAAAAAGGCCATTGAGCTCGTTCACTCATAATTGTTAAATAGCTCCACTCTCCAATGTCTGCACTATGCGTTTCTATCAACTTTTCGAGGTTATCTTGTCTAATTATGGTGCTTGATTTGTTAGTGCCTATCCGTCTACATCGAAGGGAAAGTCAGGCATTTTCTCATCTTCAAAAACGAGGTAGGTGAAAAGTTTAAATGAATTCGCGCGACGGTTACACATTTTTAAGGCCCCAGATTCATCTACGGTTTTTGTAAAACCAGGGAGCGCATCACCTAGGAGCGTCTATCTTCCATAGTTTCACAGTATAACAGCGTATTGGCTGATCGCATTTTTTTTTCCGCACCGGTGGATCGAGGACACTACCATTTGAAGACCCCTCCCCTGGAATTTCCAGGGGTCCTCGACACTCCTCCCTGGAATTTCAAGGGGTCCTTAACACCCCCTCCCCTGGAATTCCTACACCCCCTCCTTGGAATTTCCAGGCTGCCTAAACACCCCCCCTTTCGCCAGCGTGATTTTCCAGGAATGATACAGCTACTCGTAAGATCTTGTGTGATTGGTTAGGCAGAACAAAACATCCCATTATTTCCTCGTACGTGAGCTGTATCATGACCCTAATTTTCCGGGGTCCTCGATTTGCTTTGTTAGAGAAGTTTATTCAAGCGGCAAACCTAGTGTTCTCAAAGTAACTCCACCTGCCTCATTTTCCAATTCGCTGTTTAACCTGGACGCTCCCAACATATCCTCCTCCTTGAATTACCTATAATGGGTAAGTGGCTTTGCGCTTCAATAACCCATTATGTGTAACTGTATAGCATCACAATATCTTCGTTCTATACAAGTGTAATGCGGCAACCTACAACCATGTGGGGCAATTGCGCATGTCAAGTAACAATGCTATTAAGTTACCCATAATGGGTAATTTAATCGCAAAAGCAACTTACCCATTATTGGTAATCCAATGAAGGAGGATATGTTGATGTTGACATTCCTGACCTAATGGGCTCCTATTAGCATTTACCCAATATTATTACGATAGCGGCTGAACCTTTGCATTTGCTCACAGAAAAAAATGGAGAGTAGACGATAGACTTTCCACATTCGTGCTTTGCAAAATATTTGTTTCGGGCTTCCTGTTTCGCACGCGCGCGCGCAAAAAGTGGCGGGAATTTAGTCGGGATCATCAACCGATCAGAAACGTTTCCCACACACACAGACCATCAACTAGTTCTTTTCTCTGCCCTCAGGACGGGTACGCCCTCCATCCCGATAGTCACCGGTGTCCTTCCATAGAGGAGCTCATCTGGTACCACTACACCAAACCGTTACCAAGGCAACTCACGGCTACGCTGGTCGAGCCGTATCACTAGTAATTTTATTACACGGAAATTTTGCGCGAAAAACTGTCGATTTACGGGCGTTCAGGCATAGCACGACCTTACTAAAATTTTCATAATTCTGCGAACTCACACGTAAATCAAGTCGACGCATGATTTCTGAGTGTGGTTTGCATTTTACAGTGAAAAATTGTGTTTTAACAGGGGCTCATAAGTAGGGGCGTTCCTCTGATATATACCCTTCCCGGTATGCGTTGTCACCCAAAAAGCATATAAGCTTGGTGCGCTTGGGAGAAAGGGTAATTATTTATTTAAATTTTTGTAAAATATTAGAAACAAACATGCTTAGAAATGTGCTGAAATTTGATCATTTCACCTGTGGTTGCGATAACTGTCTGAATTCAGATCCAACAGTAGCAGTTTAGATGCCCCCATCATCCTTTGCGCTTCATGCTTATAGGCTTTTTGGGTGACAACGTTTCCTGGAAACGGTATATATTCTTGATAAGGCGTTTTGACAGACCTAGTTATTTTTAGATTTGTATTTGCTCTTGTTTCTATGCCGCTGTGGTCCCGTTTATTTAGAATAACAATAGCAGACAACAACAAGAAATCAGTGCTTGCACGTGCATATCTTGCCAATGACAGGCGTCTGATACAACGAATTTGATTGGCTAGTAAAACAAAAGCTTTACAATTTTATAGCGGTAAAACCGTTCTAAAAATAACTAGGTCTGTCAAAATGCCTTATCAATAGGGCAATGCTAGAGAGGGACGTCCCTATTTATGAGCCCCTGGTTTTAAACCCTACTAGCTACCACCTAACAGTTCACAAGATCTATCAAAGCCTCCGCGAAATCATCCAGAATTGTTCACTCGTTTGATTGACGGAAGCCAAACCGTGGTTTGTTGGTCGGTGTAGAGTTCGCAGAATTATGAAAATCGCAACAACGGTAGTCTACACAGGGAACCCATCCATGGGAAAAGCTTGCGCGAGATCTAAAAACCACAGGTATACCACGTGGATGCCTTTAAAAACGCGCACCACTTTCTTGATATCTTAATTTTTATTACAAGAAGGGGAAAGAATTACATTGTTTCTTGCAAATTGTGAATACGACGAAGGTGCTGGTCTAACCTGAGAAACAAGAAACATATTGTAATTAAAGCGGAATATTATTAAATATATTATTTCTTTACGAAGAAAACGTTTTTTGAAATTTGTCATTTGATGAATATTAATGCGCTGGTCGTAATTAAAATCAAAGTGTATATACATGTTGGAATTTACAAAGTAGGGAATGGTATATTTTTTTATTTTTTCATTTTTTCATCGTCATGAATGGGGAGCCAGCTTAGAACACATTTAGACCCCGTTCACACTAGACCGGTACAAAACCGGACCGGTACAATTCTGGTACGGTACTGTCGCGCGTTCACACGGGACCTGCGCGGTACCGGACCGATTTTGGCACGGTAAGGCGTGCACGGTCCCGTGTGAACACCGTTCAAAACGTGCCAGAATTGTACCGGTACCGTATGAACAGGCGGTACTGTACCAGAATTGTACCGGTCCGGTTTTGTACCGGTCTCGTGTGAACGGGGTCTTAGTCTATGTGCATTCCAACATCGATCCCAGACGAAGGGAAAGGCCCTGGGATCGAGGTTGTGTGCATTCAATAAATATATCTTATTAGATGTTTTTTCATGTAATACGGGCGGATATTTTACGAGTTGCGGACGTATTTTTCCGAGCCCCGCAGGGGTGAGGAAATAATGCGAGCAACGAGTAAAATGTCCGCCAGTATTACATGAAAAAACATTAATGAGTTATTTATACGACGAACAAAACTTTTTTCTTTTCTTTTCAAGATTCGCTAGAAAACGCACGTGATTTGACTAGCACATGATCGGGAAGCCATTCAAGTGCGCGCACAAAACCGGTTCGTAACCGGTTTCCTACAGTGTAATACGGCTTTCAGCCGTGTAATACGGCTCCATATCTGCACTCAATTTTGACCTTATATGGTAAAATGACGTCACAGTCGTATAATAAAATGTGGTAAAGAACAAAGAATAGAAGGTTATGTTTAAGGTAAATTATTTGTAGTTACATTACATGTAAGGTTTGGTTTATAATAAAACTATTTGTGCATTCACAACTCGCATTGTGGTTACTGCATTCCCGGGCGGAGGGGACTCGTATTTTTTAAGGGTTAAAATCATGGGCTAGTTGGTGTCTCTTTTAGGGGTGATCTTGATCTGCAATAAAATGTAAGGGAGATTGGTATCTGTTAGGGCCGAAAGGTGTGTCAAATTGTTTTGTCTCATGATGGTGCTTTCAAAAACCTTGTAAGAAAGAGAGAAACTACTTGATGACAACGCGATAAATTAGACAACATTAAAGGCAACATTTTAAGGTCGGGAAAGGTTTGAAGGGATCCTTTGGCAAAGTGGTTGTCATTTCGTCTGCTTTTAAAGTACATACATGTGTTATATATCATTTTAATAATAATAATAACATTTATTTAGTCACGATACAATTTTTTTAAAGCTTTTGAAGAGCAAAAAAAAATTGTTTATAATAATCATAAATACTTTATTTAAAGAGGGTAAAACACGGAATAGTGAACATACACTAATAAACTTGTGGCCCTCGGCTAAAAATAGGTAGAGAGTTCCATAGTTTGCAAGAGAGTTTAATAACTATTAATAAATAATAAAATCAATAATTATTTGTCAGAAACAAACGAGAAAATCAGTTTTTGACAAATAATTATTGATTTTATTAATTATTTATCAATAGTTATTCAAAATGTTTTATTTGTTTTTTTAATCTTCAAAAGCTTTAAAATGATATATAATACATGTACTTACCTTAAAAGCATTTTTACATTTTTACATTACATTTACGAAATGACGACAATTTCGCCAGAGGACCCCATTAACCCTTAAACAAAGACGGAAATTTCTTGATGGGTATCTTTTTAGGGTAAAAATATTTTGCTTGGAGGCACCAGCCGAGTGACCAGCCATCTTATTTTGAAAAACTTATAGCAACCCCGCACCCCGTCGCGCGCAAAAAGCAACCCCAGGCCATGGTTCATTTACGCTCTCATAGTGCTCTGGATCGTGATTCTGAATTAATTAGATAATGCATTGAATTATGAATCAAATTTAGTACAACTTACGTCCATCCATGGAGTGTGATGATTTTTTCATGAAGGTTTACTTTTCAAACGTACACGTTTTGTCGAAAACGAGTCACGTTTCTCGCTCTCTGATTGGCTGAAAAATAACGGTCAAAACTGCAACCAATCAGCGAGCGTGAAACGTTGCAATTCTCGACAAAGTGCACGTATGAAACATAAACTAACGCGAAAACATCGTCACGCTTCATGGATGGACGCAAATAGTAGTATCGACTCTAGAGGATCACGCCTGACCCGTCTTGACTGTAATTGTCATTCAGTTTTCTCGCGCAGGTTCACGTATCTGCAGTGGGCTGTCTGTGGTTTTAAATTTCGTCTCAGGCCCTTTGGCCGAGAAAAAAAAATTGCGACTATAAGAGTATACGTTTTTCTTTTCTCGAGATCTATTCTACCACTTATTAATATAGGCATTAACGGTGCATAAATACAGTAGAGTCTCAATTTGAAGCCGAAATAGTTGCGAATTTTGTCCCAATTCCAACTTTCATAAGTCCTCGTCGCCGTCGGTTTGTATTTTTTTCGGTATAAAGTTAAGGCGCCTACATGCGTTTGAGCATGAGAGAATTCGAAACTGGACATTTTGTTGTTTTTATACGCTGAAATGGCGTCAATCAAGTCATCTGAACCAATCAGTAGTAGGAATAGACAGAAAAGGAAATGCAGTTTAAAGTATTCTGCGAGACAAAGCGGAAATAACATTTGGTGATTTGTTTTTATCTTACATTGTATTCGGCTGCAGTTAATTCTTATTTGCTACCTTCCCTTCCATATTTTTTACACGGTCTGTACATAGCTGGCAAAAAGTAAAATAGCAGATAAAATGCGCAGAAACATCAACGTTTTAGGATGTCTAATACCGCAGTAAAATAAACATCCAGTGGTGTACCAGAGCATGCGCAGCACTGCCAGTGCAGCGAGGACTGGGTGCAACTCCCAGCTGGGTGATTATGTGGTTGCATGACAGTAAGATACAGCGAAACCTAAAGGGAGATAGGCGAGAGGAAAAGAAAAAGATATCAAAATGAGAGATACCGGTTTGTTTGTCAAATTCCTGTTTCATTAGGCCAAAAGCCTCGCAAATGAACATTTTGTAAATAAATAAATACATTTTGAAGCTCTACACTCACCCCTCTCACAGGCCATCGTTTATAGAGGAGAATCGTTAGGAGCCTAACACCCTTTTATTGTACTATGTCTTGGTTCACTTTTTTAGGAATCCTTTTGTTTGTGCAGGGTGACGGTACATAAGTACCAAAATCCAGCAACTAACATTCAGTGTACAACCAGACATGCATAGTAGATTAGGCCAGAAACATATAACTCATATGTTTCTGATTAGGCTGAAACAAAAGATTGTGCAGGGTCAATATCACGTGATAGCCCCTTTCAACATTCAGCCCACGCTATTGTGTTGGTCCTTTGGAATTTGCCAGGCTTCCCAACCATTCCACTCCATTAACTATGGGCAGGCAAAAGAAACTTGTACTGAATTACAGGGACGATGCTCAACGTGCGAAAGAGGACGCGCTGAGACAAATTAAGGCAATGAATAGATTGAGATCCAAAGAACAGACAATAGAAGAGCGATTTTTTTTTTACAACTATTGAAGATCATACCAGCGCTCTCTACACCGCACAGTACTACAGCTTACATGTAACTCTATAACGCATAATAAAGTGTCTTAGAAAAAAGCCCTCAGATAAGATAAGTGACCAGGAAGAGTGAGTTAGGGTAGGGAGGTTATATCGTCTTAGAACGTTGAGCGGCAAGATCTCGATGGAGACCGAGAAATTTCCCATTATTCAAAGTGAGATTTACTTCTCGTTTAAGTCAAACTGTCGTGCAGGCAAAGCATTATTTCTTGTGTAAATCTGATATGATTTAGTTAAGATTTGATAAAGTTATAGCTGTGTGAGTATTTTCATAAGAGACACTATGAGTGAGAGGTTTAGCAGACCTGATGACACCTCATTAACGGAAACTCCATATAAAAAATATTCATAAATTAAAAACGCGCTAAAATCAAAACGAAATCTCACTAAATTTATTAAAAACAGAATGTCAGACTTGCGGCAGTGGTTTGACATTATTTCTTTTTCTTTTGCGCATTTTGGAGCGATTCAAAAATTTCTAACGCGAGGCCGAAAAATCAAGTATCTCAATTTTATAAGTATCAAAGCAAATCTTACATAATTAAAAAGACTACCGAAAGTTTGACACAATATCTAAATATAGGCTTTTGATCAGATGGTTATTGACCGAATTATGGTGGTTTGACATTTTTAAGGAACTCGACAAAAATTCCGCTAGAAGTGTCAGGCATTCCTGGTGAAATGAAATGTTTATTCTTAGATTTTTTCTCGCCGAATTCATGATAAATTGAAACATGACTTAAAAACATTTCCAATAATCGAATATTTGTTTGTACCACGCTTGAGACGTCAGAATGCCTTAATTCTGGAGTTGATCGGATATCAACACTGACGGCGAGATACAAGTTGAAAAAGTTAGAAGAACGCATAGACTTCAAGACATTTTGCCAGGAACGCCTGACACTCCTGGCACAATTTTAGTCGAGTTCCGCTAAGATTTCAAACCACTGTAATTCCGTCAATAATGATTCGATCAAGCCTATGTTTAGGTATTTCGTCAAAAGTTTCATGCTCTTTGTTAAGATATAAGTTTTCTTTTGATACTTATAATATTGACAGACTTGATTTTTTGGCTCTAAAAGCCGGAAAATGCTGAATTTTAGAAAACGCGTAAAGTAAAAAAGGTTTAAGTCAAACTGTCGTTCAGGTAAAGCATTATTTCTTGTGTAAATCTGGTATGATTTAGTTAAGATTCGATAAAGTTTAGCGGTGTGAATATATTCACAAGAGACAATGAGTGAGAGGTTTAGCAGACCTGGTGAGACCTCATTAACGGAAACTCCATATAAAAAATATTCATAAATTCGAAACGCGCTAAAATCAAAACGAAATCCCACTAGATTTATTTAAAATACAATGTCCGACTTCCGGCAGTGGTTTGAGATTATTTTCTTTTTACTTTGCGCATTTTGGAGCGATTCAAAAAATTCTAACGCGGGGCCGAAAAATCAAGTATCTCAGTTTTATAAGTATCAAAACAAATCTTACATAACTGAAAAGAATATCAAAAGTTTGACGCAATATCTAAATATAGGCTTGATCAGATGGTTATTGACCGAATAACGGTGGTTTGAAATTTTTAGGGAACTCGACGAAAATTCCGCCAGAAGTGTCAGGCATTCCTGGCGAAATGAAATATTATATTCTTAGTTTTTTTTTTCTCGCCGAATTTATGACAAACTGAAACATGGTCTAAAAGATTCCAATATAATCGAAGATTCGTTTGTACCACGCTTGAGACGTCAAAATGACTTGATTCTGGTGTTGATCGGATATCAACACTGACCGAGATACAAGTTGAAAAGTTAGGAGAACGCATAGACTTCAAGACATTTTGCCAGGAACGCCTGACACTCCTGACTGAATTTTAGTCGAGTTCCCCTAAGGTTTCAAACCACTGTAATTCGGTCAATAATTATTCGATCAAGCCTATGTTTAGGTATTTTGTCAAAAGTTTCATTCTCTTTGTTCAGATATAAGTTTTGTTTTGATACTTATCAAATTGATCGAGTTGATTTTTTGGCTCCAAAAGCCGGAAAATGCTGAATTTTAGAAAACGCGTAAAATAAAAAAGGTTTACGCCAAACTGTCGTGCAGGCAAAGCATTATTTCTTGTGTAAATCTGATATGATTTAGTTAAGATTTAGAAAAGTTATAGCTGTGTGAATCTTTTCACAAGAGACAATGAGTGAGAGGTTTAGCCGACCTGATGAGACCTCATTAACGGAAACTCCATATAAAAAATATTCATAAATTCGAAACGCGCTAAAATCAAAACGAAATCTCACAATAGTTATCTGAAATACAATGTCTGACTTGCAGCAGTGGTTTGACATTATTTCTTTTTCTTTTGCGCATTTTGGAGCGATTCAAAAATTTCTAACGCGGGGCCGAAAAATCAAGTATCTCAGTTTTATAAGTATCAAAATAAATCTTACATAATTAAAAAGACTATCGAAAGTTTGACACAATATCTAAATATAGGCTTGATCAGATGATTATTGGCCGAATTATGGTGGTTTGAAATTTTTAGGGAACTCGACAAAAATTCCGCTAGAAGTGTCAGGCATTCCTGGCGAAACAAAATGTTTATTCTTAGATTTTTTCTCGCCGAATTCACAGACTCGTACCCAGTCGTTAATTGTGTTTCTTTTCGATTTTTTCGCTTTTGCGTTACTGGCTTTTACCAATATTGCGTTACTTGACAGGCGCGCAAAGGATTATGGGAAGGTCTGTGAGTTCGTCCTGACCGTGATGCACCGCGCACCTTGAAAAAACCTCGACCTGACCGTGATGCACCGCGCGCCGCTAGAAGAAAACAACATGGCGACTGGGTACGAGTCTGCCGAATTCATGATAAATTGAAACATGGCTTAAAACATTTCCGATAATCGAATATTATTATTTACCACGCTTGAAACGTCAGAATGACTTACCTGGTGTTGATCGGATATCAACACAGACCGAGATACAAGTTGAAAAAGTTAGAAGAACGCATAGACTTCAAGACATTTTGCCAGGAACGCCTGACACTCCTGGCTCAATTTTAGTCGAGTTCCCCTAAGGTTTCAAACCACTGTAATTCCGTCAATACCGATTCGATCAAGCCTATGTTTAGGTATTTTGTCAAAAGTTTCATGCTCTTTGTTAAGATATAAGTTTTGGTTTGATACTTATAAAACTGACAAACTTGATTTTTTTGCCCCAAAACCTGGAAAATGCTGAATTTTAAAAACGCGTAAAATAAAAAAAGGTTTACGCCAAACTGTCGTGCAGGTAAAGCATTATTTGTTGTTATAGCTGTGTGAAGTTATAGCTGTGTGAATCTTTTCACAAGAGACAATGAGTGAGAGGTTTAGTAGACCTGGTGAGACCTTATTAACGGAAACTCCATATAAAAGATATTCATAAATTCGAAACGCGCTAAAATCAAAACGAAATCTCACTAGATTTATCTTAAATACAATGTCCGATTGTTTCGCCAGGAATGCCTGACACTTCTAGCGGAATTTTTGTCGAGTTCTCTAAAAAATTCAAACCACCATAATTCGGCCAATAATCATCTGATCAAGCCTATATTTAGATATTGTGTCAAACTTTCGGTAGTCTTTTTAATTATGTAAGATTTATTTTGATACTTATAAAACTGAGATACTTGATTTTTCGGCCCCGCGTTAGAAATTTTTGAATCGCTCCAAAATGCGCAAAGTAAAAAGAAAATAATTTCAAACCACTGCTGCAAGTCAGACATTGTATTTCAGATAACTATTGTGAGATTTGTTTTGATTTTAGCGCGTTTCGAATTTATGAATATTTTTTATATGGAGTTTCCGTTAATGAGGTCTCATCAGGTCGGCTAAACCTCTCACTCATTGTCTCTTGTGAAAAGATTCACACAGCTATAACTTTTCTAAATCTTAACTAAATCATATCAGATTTACACAATAATAATGCTTTGCCTGCACGACAGTTTGGCGTAAACCTTTTTTATTTTACGCGTTTTCTAAAATCCAGCATTTTCTGGCTTTTGGAGCCAAAAAATCAAGTCTGTCAATTTTATAAGTATCAAAACAAAACTTATATCTTAACAAAGAGCATGAAACTTTTGACAAAATACCTAAACATAGGCTTGATTGAATCATTATTGACGGAATTACAGTGGTTTGAAACCTTAGGGGAACTCGACTAAAATTGAGCCAGGAGTGTCAGGCGTTCCTGGCAAAATGTCTTGAAGTCTATGCGTTCTTCTAACTTTTTCAACTTGTATCTCGGTCAGTGTTGTTATCCGATCAACATCAGAATAAAGTCATTTTGACGTCACAAGTGTGGTACAAAAGAATATTCGATTATTGGAAATCTTTTAAAAACTAAGAATAAACATTCATTTCGCCAGGAATGCCTGACACTTCTGGCGGAATTTTAGTCGAGTCCCTAAAAAATTCAAGCCACCGTAATTCGGTCAAAAACCATCTGATCAAGCCTATATTTAGATATTGCGTCAACCTTTTGATACACTTTTTAGTTATGTAAGATTTGTTTTGATACTTATAAAACTGAGATACTTGATTTTTCGGCCCCGCGTAAGAAATTTTTGAATCGCTCCAAAATGCGCAAAGTAAAAAGAAAATAATTTCAAACCACTGCTGCAAGTCAGACATTGTATTTCAGATAACTATTGTGAGATTTCGTTTTGATTTTAGCGCGTTTCGAATTTATGAATATTTTTTATATGGAGTTTCCGTTAATGAGGTCTCATCAGGTCGGTTAAACCTCTCACTCATTGTCTCTTGTGAAAATATTCACACCGCTATAACTTTACCAAATCTTAACTAAATCATATCAGATTTACACAAGAAATAATACTTTGCCTGCACGACAGTTTGGCTTAAACCTTTTTTATTTTGCGCGTTTTCTAAAATTCTTGAAAACGGAGCAAAAAGTATCCGTTTTCATTTCAAAACGGTGTAGTGTGGACGAGGTCTAAGCTGACGGACTGTGCGTTCTTAATTAAAACCACTCAGATGCGTCTCTTGAGTTTCAGATGAGTTGCTCGAAAACGGTTCTTTAATCTATACCATCATCGTACTATCTTTCGTCTGCACGCATCGCAAATGTTTGTTTCCTGACACTCTAAATTTCCTTTTCGCAAACGTTTGCTGACTTCCAAGTTCAAATTGTTACTGGATTGGTAGTTTTGATCGAAAAGGAGAAAAAGAAGACATACGTATCCCTTCGAACTAATAGACCTGCACAAGCTTATGGCTGTGTCACTAAGACATGTGAGGAATTCGCTTTTAAAGCGCCTTACGTAACGAGATATAATGAATATTTGCGTCACAAAAGTCGCTCTATAGACCTCCTCGGTTTGGGCGTAATGTTTTCCCATTTCAGATCACGCGGCATTCCCATGAGTACTCTTTCTTTCTTCTTTTGCTACGCATCGATGGATATATGAATATGGAAGCATTCCAATTAAACAAAGAAAGATTATTCAAATGAATGCCACGTGATCTGAAATGGGAAAACATTACGCCCAAGCCGAGGAGGTCTATTGTCTGTTCTTTGGATCTCAATGTATTATTTGTCTGCGCGTCCTCTTGCGCACGTTGGGCAGTGTCCTTGTAATTCAGTACAAGTTCCTTTTGACTGCGAGAGGGGCGAGTATAGAGCTTCAAAATGTCTTTATTTGCGTCACAAAATAAAGTTGCTCTATTGCTGTTCTTTGGATTTCAATCTATTGATTGCCCTATCTCGTACCCAGAGCTCCCCGGCTCGTCACCTCGCAGAGGAGGCTCTGGTGACATCCATTTGAGGACCTTCACTGATTGGCTGATTTTGGATGTTCGAGCATGCGCATGAAGCTGTTTCTCTCAACGGCTCTGTATCAAATCTCGCGCATGCGTCAATGACTGTCACCAGAACCTCCCCCGCGAGGTGACCAATCTCGTTCCCAGAGCCCGCGTATCTTTTAGGCCAGCGCCAAGATACGGAGCTCTGGAGTAATCAAGTCATGCGACGATTTTCATTGGCTCGTCATTCCTCTCCACTGCCCATGCGCGCGATTTGAATTCGGAGGAAATCTAACAGAAAATATTTTTCACACAAGCATCACCTGTTGGGCGAAAACATATTTCCGGTATCAAACGCTGCGCTTCAAAGTCTTTCCACTTGTAGATCTATTCTTATGAATTTTCGTAAGCATTTCGTAAGATCAATTTTCCAAAACTAGCGTTATAACACGACAAAATCATGCAACAAAAGTCTTGATTCTGAGGCAAATGTTCAGTTGTTGACAAACAAAATTTGTCGCGCGCGCGCTGCTGACGAAGATCACGCCATTTTCGATGTCAAGCAGAACGCGCGCTGTTTTGCTAAAACAAAACCTGCTTAAAACTTAGTGAAATATCTCAGTAATTCATGTTTTTAAAGCTCTTTTTGGCTGGTTTTATAACCACGACTGTAAACTGTGAAAAATTCCTATAACATATTAAAGAATTGTGTGATAAATCCATGATTTTAGTAGCGGTCAAGGTCAAACGCATGCGCACTGAAGAGTACCCAGATTTTGGGTACAAAAAAATTGATTATTCCAGAGCCCTGTATCTGGCCGCTGGCTCAAAGATGCACGGGCTCTGGGTACGAGATTGCGAGGTGACGAGAATGTTGATTGCCTTTTGTCTGCGAGTCCTCTTGCGCACGTTGAACAGCGTCCCTGTAATTCAGTACAAGTTCCTTCTGACTGAGCTTCAAAATGTACTTATTTATTTACAAAATGTTAATTTACGAGGCTTTTGAAACAAGCACATGAAAAACAAACCGGTATCTCTAATTTTGATATCTTCTCGTTTTCCTCTCGTCTATCTCTCCCTTTAAGTTTCGCTGTATCTTACTCCTGCAACCACAGAATCACCCAGCTGGGAGTTGCACCCAGTCCTCGCTGCACTGGCAGTGCTGCGCATGCTCTGGTACACCACTGGATGTTTATTTTACTGCGGTATTAGACATCCTAAAACGTTTATGTTTCTGCGCATTTTATCTGCTATTTTACTTTTTACCAGCTATGTACAGACCGTGTACAAATTATATGTAAGGGAAGGTAGCAAATGAGAAATATCTGCAGCCGCCGGCTTTCGCATTTAAAATCCGTACCCCCCCGGGCTAAGGATCTCGTTTTTTTTACCATAAGTCATTACCCCCTAGAATTCCATGCTACAATGTCTATCCCCCTGGAAACCCCCTGGAATTTCTAGGCTTTGTCTCATGTCCCCCTGGAATTCAAGATTTTGTCAACATCAACCCCCTGGAATTCCATGCTTTTCCAAAGCCTTTACCCCCTCGAAATTCCGAGGTCCTCAACCCGGGGGGCACGGTTTTTAAATGCGAAGGCCCATATACAATTTTCAAAGGAAAAAAAAAACACCAAATGCTATTTCTGCTTTGCCTAACAGAATACTTTAAACTGCATCTTTAAACTAGCTTGATTGACGCGAAAGAATAGATAAAGACATTATTTCGATGTTTTCAAAAGCGCAGCGTATAAAAACAACGAAACGTCCAGTTTCGAAGTCTCTCAATCGCTGAATAGGCATCACAATTAACGGGGCATTTAATTTGATACCGAAAAAATTACGAACCGACAAGGAAGCTTCAATTGGGACAAAATTCGCAACTATTTCGGCTTCAAAGTGAGGCTCCTACTCTATTTATGCACCGTTAATGCCTATTAATTAGTGGTAGAGTAGATCTCGAGAAAAAGAAAACGTTTGGTCGCTATTTTGTTTTTATTTTTCTCGGCCAAAGGGCCTGAGAGTAAATTTAAAAACCACAGCCAGTCCACTGCAGATACATGATCCTGCGCGAGAAAACTGCAGAATCACAATTACACAATTACTATATAATACATTCCCGTACCCAGAGCTACCCGGCTCACTTCACCAGTCGCGGGGGAGGCTCTGGTGACAGCCATTGGAGAGCCTTAGCTGATTGGCTAAGACGCCGCACATGCGTAAAAAAAAAAACAGGCTCATCTCGCTCCATTCTCGAACCCAGAGTTCTCCGGCTCGTCTCCTCGCGGGGGAGGCTCTGGTGACAGCCGTTGGCGCTTGCGCGAGATTTAATACAGAGCCGTTGAGAAACACCTTTCTGTGCATGCCCCAACGTTAAAAATCAGCCAATCAGCGAAGGCCCTCAGAGCCTACCCCGCGAGGCGACGAACCGGGGAGCTTTGGGTACGAGAATGATCTCGAGATGCATGTCATCGTTATAAATAGCGCTAAAATTCGTTTGCTATTAGTTTTCAATCTATGCCTTCTAATTCTATTTACTCTACAACTAATTTAAAGGCGTAAAAAGCGTCACTTTAGATACGCATGCGTGAGTGGCTGTCACTGGAGCCTCCCCAGCGTGGTCAGAGGAGCGAGGGGGCGGGACGAGAATGTTACAGGAAAGAAAATGGTTCTTGGAGTTCGCCGCGCGCAATAGAAACCACGCGCGTGCGTAACGGTCATAAAGGAAATCTCGGGTTACCAAGCAACAAAGATACACAAAAAATTGCAAAAACTTTGCAAGGAACATTTGGTTTTCATCTACACACTGCTGCGTTTAAAAATGGCCAAAGTTACTCAGCAAATGTCCCAAGAGCTCAAAAACGTCCTTGAATTGAGAGTGGTGCAACTGAAAAACATCAAAGATTGCGCTGTTGAACTTGAGGGACTCAAAATTGCCTCGAGCAAATTACGGCCCCAGTTGCAAGGGAAACAATTTGATGGACATGATTTCAAAAGTAGCGCTGATATTTCTCTTGATGAATGCAAACGACTCACCAAGTTTGCTCAAAAAGGAATCGTCGACCTTGCTGAAAGAGGTAAGGTGAAACTGGAACTTTTAAACGACTTCCTGACTCAAAGGGAATGCTGCCAGCAGTTTGTTACGTGGCTTACACAAGAACTTGGCAAGCTGCTGGAAGATTTAGCGGACGTTGGGAAGTTCTGTCGAGAAGAAAATATAGCAGTTCTTACAAATAAGTTTAATACAGTAAAAGGCGAAAAACTCATCGCGGAGGATTTAGCCAAGATAAAAGCAGAGCTTGGAAATGCAGAACAAGAAGTTTCAGAGTTGAAAACGATTTTGAAATCGACTGTGGAGGAACACGATAACGCGTGTTGCCTAATTTGCTTTCGCCTTCAAGAAATGAAGAAAATAAAGCAAACTGCAAGAGAAATAAGCCAACATGAAATAGATGGTTTCAAAGCGAAGGTGAAAGAGCAAATGGCAAAGAAGCAAAACGAGCTGGAACCAGAACGCGAAATGCTGAGCAAAATTACTGCTGAGCTGGAAAGTCGGAAGGCGAAGATTCAAAAAGAGTGCGAAATACTTTCCTCTCGTTATTCAGAAGTTGAAAAGGAATTAAAAGAGGTTACACTAAAGAGAAGCGAAATGGAAGCAAAACTCAAAGAAGAAGACGATAAACGGATAAAACTACATAATGTACTGGAAGACTATGAAGTCAAAACGAAAACATTGCAAAGACGTCTTCAGGATACAAATTTCACTTCGCATTTTTTGGAAAGGCGGGAGCGTTACAGAAGAAAACTGAACTATTCTCCGAGAGGTCCGAAAAAGCAGAGAGAACAGAAGTAAACAATAAACAATTCCCTGTCTTTAGTTTCCATTTTTGTTTTGTTTTTGTTTTAGATATTTTAACAAAGTCATTATTATGCTGCGCATTTTTAAATCGTTGCTTTGGGTCTTGGGATTATTATTTTTTCTGTTCTGCCAGTTACTGCGATTATCATAATTCTGCGAGCTCTACGCCAACCAACAAACCGCGGTTTGGCTTCCGTCAATCAAACGAGTGAAGAGCTCTGGGTGATTTCACGGAGGCTTTGAGAGGTTTTTTGAACTAATAAGGACTAACTAGGCTTCAAAACCAGGTTTTTCACAATAATTTTCAAACGAAACTTAGAAACATTCCATGAGTTTAAACCCAGATGGTTTAAACTAGCGGAACAGAAAACCATATTTTGAAAATTCTCTGCGCGAAAAAAGTTTGGCCGGCGTAAGAGCGCTGCGTTGGTTTGAATAGAAGCGTGCGAACCCCTGACGGACGCCAGAGAAGCGCCGAAGCCGCGACGATGGCGTTAAGCGCCGTTCGTCGCGGGGGTTTGCGCACCTTTCTGGGGTCGCGCCAAAAAGCCAAAAATCGATATTTTGATAGTTCCCTGGAATATCCCAAATAAATACATAATAGGGAAGGACGCCCCCGCTAATCGCCAGGCGAGATAAACACCTCTTTGGTTTGGTCTAGAAATGAATGTCTTGAATCCTCACTATTAATAATATTCGGCGTTTAACGCTTCATCAAAAATAAGCTTCCAATAACAATCCTTGAATTTGCCCTTCTAATTAACACAACGCTGGTAATATATGGATTTAGGCAATGCCTAAATGCGGAACTCCAATCATGATTTATTCTTATAACAAATGTATCCCTTTTGAGGAGCCCAGCTTGGGATACCCAGCCTGGAATTTCAGTGAATTTTGAAATGATCACCCTGTAATTTATGGTTACCCAACCTGGAATTTTACGCTTGTAAATGACCCCGATTAATTGATTGAGTTTAAAAAATTAGATTCTCTCTTCCATCGCGGGCTACACCAGCAACAGAGAGTTGACAAATATTTTCCCATTTCGCTATTCAGTTCAGTCCTTTTTGTCTCCTTGCATCTTTTTTTAAAGAATCCAGATCAATTTTTTTTTATTATCAGTGTATTTTGGGGGGAGTTGGCGTCGAAATGCAACAAGTTTTTGTGGTTTGGAGTCAAAACCGAACTATGCGGCACTGTGTTGGATGTGGAGAACGAAGCACGCGCTCAGTGATCCAAGACGGACTGTGATTGGCTGTGTAGACGTGTCGACACTAACGCAAGTGCGCATGCGTAAATAAGAGCCTGCGATGTTTTCGTAAACCGCTGAACATTCCGTTTTGGCTTGGATGGGTTGCTTTCTCATGCTACGTTGAATGATACGTATGGGGCTCCACTCCGCGGCTTCGGCGCGGGGAGTTCCGCTATAAATTAAATATTTGCAAACTCTTCATTAAAACGTTTCGACAATTTTTTCAAAGCATATTTTGGTAATTGAAAACGATAGCCGATAGCTCGCTTTATCGAACACTATAGTTTCATGAAATACAATTGTCACAGATATTGACCTTAATTATAACTGCTACTATATCGCTAATGAATTTGAATGCATTTCACGTTTAAAAGGCTTTTCTGAAATAGGTAACTTTGTGTTCTTAAATTAAAAAAGTCAGGTTTCATCATTGGACCTGTGTTTGTTCATGAGGTAAACACTGCGTCACAAATTTATATGCCCCGATTATGCATCTCTCTCGGCTAATTTTGGTTTACATTGAAAACACACAATTAAAAATACAACAATTTTGTTTTTGCCATATTTTCGGCTTTATTATAAAAGCCATCATCAGGGTTTTACGTAGCGTACTGTATTGAGACAAGTATTTTTCACTGTATTTTGCACAAGTTCTGTCATTAACTTAACTCTTGCTCTCTTCGCTTATCATTTTTAAGAACATCTTTAAAAACCCATCTGGCGAATATTTGTCATTCATGAAAAACAGACAGGATTTATATAAGCTCTCGTTTTCTTTCATTTACGTGCTAATTAGACCTGCACAAAGTAAACGTTTAGCAAAATGCTGTGTTGACATTGCCACCTTGCGGCGAAGAGCAACAAGAACAAGCCATGTTGAATTTGCTCGAGTTTTATATCGAGCAAATACCATTTTGGATGACAAAAAATACAGAGAAACGCCCAAAAAACAACAAATGAAATGCAAAGGGAAAAAACACAGCCGTCATTGTTCCCTAATTGCGCTACTGAAATATTTTGATTGCCCGCAACGAAAACCAATCACCATCGCTCATTGAGAATGGTAGTCGAGGTGTTATTTCTGGTGACTTCCGACAGGACAGGTTTTCTTGTCGAGTTTAGAGCAAACACTGTGGAAATTAAATAACAGGAGAAAAAAAAAGCTTACCTGAAAACTGGCGAAAAGGTATAAAAATGCGGTTGACTTTCTCGCTAGTTGTGGGGATCATTGTCTCAGTTGGAAACTCGAAAAAGCGGCTTTATCGTCCCGGGAATATTACAATTGGAGCTCTATTTCCCATACATGTGAAAACCGAAAAGAATAGCTGTGGAGAGTTCTATGCTTTTGGTCTTGGCTACGTCGAAGCGCTTTCTTACGCGCTGTCTCGAATCAACAATGATTCCAGTCTTTTGCCAAATGTATCCTTGGGATCGATTTGTGGGATTATTGCGACTTGCCATCTATTGCAGTGAGAAAAGCACATGAGATTGTAATAAATAACTACAATAATGAACTGGAGGAGCTTGGTAGGTTTGGAAAAACTGGCGGAGTGGTACAAGAGACAAGAGAGAACCTTACAGCTCGAGTTGTTGCTGTGATTGGAACAGAAGACTCAAGTAGTACAAGTCTTGTTTCTAGCCTACTTCAGGTAAAGTAGAAAATGGTTTTCTGTGGGCTAAACTTAGTTCTACTGTGTTCCCTGAAGCTACGACTAAACAAGGACGCATGTTGCGCGCAGCATTTATGTCCTGCATGTTTCCCCGAGTGGCTAAACTAGGAAACATCGCGCGCGTCTTAAAAACACAAAATTATTCATGTTTCCTGTTCTTTCGGATGAGACGATAATCCGAGGTCCCGTCTCTCAATACACTAAACCAAAACTGAGCACGAGGGACGTTAAAGAACCGCTGGGCTTTCTCAGTGACAGAACTCCATTGCATTACAAAACAATGTATGATATGTAATCCCACTCATGATTGTAAACTACTGCTGTAAAAACTGCAGTCCGCACAATTTGTAAAGCGCCTAGAGCCTATGAAATTAAAAAGCGCTATATAAACACATACATGGCGAAGAAACACATTAACATTGTGTCCTGGCTACAAATGTGTCGCGCGCATGGCTCAATTGGGAAACATGAAGGAAACTTGTGCCCCAGCTACAATGTTGCGCGCTATATGTGTCCTAGTTAAGCCATGCAGGGGCTTTTTAGTCTTTCGGACCATGAGACAATGAACTGAGGTCCCTTCACCTTCCCTTCTATGTGTTCAAGGTGAGAGAAGGGATGGTCTCCCGATCCAATGGCCTGGCTCTCGGAGACATATATAATGTAAAAAACAGCCCTTGTGATATATTGTAAGCTGCGCGGAAGCTATTTGCGCAATTTCTAATGCAGTCTGTACTTTCGACCGCTTTGAGTTCCCCCATAATGAGGAGAAGCCCCTTTATTTATTTTTTTAAATAATAACGTTAAGTTATCTACTTCAGCCTGAGATAAAAGGGGTAAAAACAAATTAATTTTTACAGTAAAAATATGGGAACATTTTTCGGCAAATCGCAGCTTAGACATTGTTACAGAAAACGCGGTTCTTATTAAAAAAAAGTGCAGGTATTCATAATAAAAATTTTTAAAATATACTTTCGAAAAGGAGAAAGGGAAGGAATTAAGGAAGCATTCAAGAAAGAAAATTAGTCTCTGTTCCTGTAACACTTTGATTGGATTTTTCGACACAATTATCATGTCACATCAAATAAAAACATATCCCACAGAAAATTGTCTCTCCCGCCCTATTGCAGTTAAAGGAACTAACTGATAACCGGCCATTTAAAGATGATTTCTTTAATCAAGTTTAGAAAAAATACAAATGAATAAATTGTGTGTTTTTGAGATAACGTACGGTCGATAGGGACTTTTTAGGAAAGAAGGTGTGAAAACTTTTGAAATGCAAATTACATTTTTTATGTTACGTAAATGTCAAGATATCGTAATTAGTTTTGTAAATTTTCGAAGAGGTTAGATGACTGGAATTCTTTTCGTTTTTTGAATACAGAGAAGGCGTAAATTGAAAATCGCCTTACTAGATTACAGTTCCGTCTCAACATGAGGCATTTTTCGTTAAAATTACTGTTGCACTTTATTGGTTTTCTAATTATCGGGATGCGAACAAGATGTTATCTTTAACTAAACAAGGCCTTATTTTAAGAAGGTAATAAAGAACTAGAATATAGAACTTTGTAAGGTAATAAAGAATTACAATAAAGAACTTCGTAGGTAATAAAAACAGCTTTTCGCATCCCGGACTAAAAACACTTTGGCGATGAACGATTCCGTATTTGCCAAAGAAGGAAATAATTGGGTTGTATGAAATAACTGAAAGACATAATTAGCCTTTTTTCACTTATAGATCACTTGAACAGTGTTAATATGCAGGCGCGTAGCTGCCTTTAAGCCCGGGCTTAACAAATTTTTATTTATTTTTTTAAGGATTGAGAAAGAACTAGTTCAAGTTTTGTAGCGACGGAGAGGCAGTTTCTAAGGAGGTTGCATTCAATTGGGTCCACATAAAGTTACTTTTTACATGGGGGTAAATTTTTGGTTGTCCATATGTCAACACATTTCGAGAGCGGGCTTAAAGGTGAAAAATACCTAGCTACGACCCGGATATGGACAACAGAAAATTCGAATGCATCAACTTAGCAAACATTGTTGATTTGTAGAGCAGATTAAAATTGTCATTTTTTTAATCTTTCATATTTGGAATTTTATTCTGTGTGCGTATTTAATATACACCTGTTCAATTAAAACTGCTCGTGAAACCACGCTTCATAAGTCGCAATGATAATTCCTGCCCAAAACGAAGCAGTTCATGTCAAATTTTGTTTCAAAGTAGTAAACAAAGTACCATTGGGTAGTTTTAGTGGTTTGCCAAATTTGAGGGTCCCTCGTCGACAAAGTATCAAGACGATATTCTGCGCAATGTCGCAGGAAAAGTGGTTTACTATTTACTGTTTTGAGAAAATCAAAATGGCGGCTCGTTTTGCGCGTTATACTGCGTTTTCAATCTTTTAATCCACCGTATATTATTCTACTGATTTGGTATACTAAAACTACGATCCCGCTCAGGTTCGGTGTTTTGTGGTGGATATATACACAGCAGAGAGAAAGCCGCAAATTTATACGCGCTACCCTCTCTTTAAATAAAGTTCATTAAATTTCCTGTGGCATCTTTACAAATTTCAATGTGTCATTTTCATTTTGGCACTGTTTTTACATCAGTCACAAAAACCTAACATCCACCTCCCAATTCAAATCTCTTTAGGTGGTTGGCATAGCAACCATCAGTGCCTTCGCGACAAGCGAAGAGCTCAGCAGTCCATACTACAGCAAATTCTTCCGCACCATACCCCCTGACGGGCAGCAGGCCAAGGCAATGGTGGACATAATTGAGCACTTCCGGTGGAAATATGTGGCGGCAGTCGCGGTGGATCACTCTTATGGGCGGTATGGCGTGCGCGCCCTCGAAAGAGAAGCTTACGACCGACAGTCATTCTGCATCGCATTTGTGGAGTATTTTAGCCGCTCGGGTAAGTGAAACTTATTTACATGTAATGGAAATGAGTATCGTAGACCTGAGGATATCTAGCTCGAAATATAGCAGATTTCGCATGACTGTGAAAAGTGCCGCAACACGACGCGGCACGGTCACGGTACGGAACCTGGCCTGCTGTAGATACGGAATGAAATCGCGTAGTCGCGGCACGGTCACGGTCGAGACGCGGCACAACTTTGTCACGGCACTAAACTTTTCATAGTCATACGAAATCTGCTCTAGTTTCTTCCGCGCACGCGTCCTATCGAGATTCAGCGCGCGCGCTTGCCATTGTTCGTTGTGTGTAAACGGTTGGCGCGTGCACACTAGACGCTTTGGGCAGGTCGTAAGGGCTGGTTTACCCGGCGAGCATAGGCTACTTTTTATCTCCCTGTACTTTTCTTTTACTTTAAATGTTTTCTTGTGTTTTTAAACTACGCAAAAGTAGCCTCTGCACACAAATGTCATTTCTCTGTCCCGCATGTGTGAGAAAATGGCGTGAGCTTGGAGAAACTGGTCGATCAAGTTTGTGCGCGAGCAAGAAAATAGGCAATTTATCTGCTGTACAACTTACACAAGATCACTTTATGTGGCCTTTAATGGCTCGTTTACTCAGTTTAAAGGCTCTTATACGCAGCTCTGATACTCATTCTGAAGTTTGCCTTTGAGAATTCGCTGGAGATCGTTTTATTTTCTATAGAAATTGGAGCAAAATGTTGTGTGTCGGTCATTGAACAAGAAATCACTCGTGAAAGCGCGCGATGTTTGACGCCATTCTTGTAAAACCAGCCAAACCAGTCAAGTACGTCCACGATCCTGGACGAGGTTGTGACATTTGTGTGCAGAGGTCACTTCAAGAAGTGGCCTCTGCTAACAGGGAAGGACTGGTTTACACACGAATGCAAGCGCAGACGCAAGCGCAAGCCTAAAATATCAACATTAATTAGTTTGCATTCGCTTAATTTACACTAGACGCAAGCGAAAGGAACGCAACGTCTGATTTCCTTGCGCTTGCTTTCTAGTGTAAACCACACAAGGGAAATGTATGAGTTTGATATCCTTGCGCTTGCGTTCTTGTGTAAACAAGCCCTGAAATTTTGTGACACGGACAGTGCTCGCGCAATTATATCAAAACTTGACGGTAAAGATTTTTGGATATATTTATAATTGTAATTAGTTCGAGATTTTTGGCGATTTTTTTGGCGAATTTTATCTCAAAGGAAATAAATTATTTAAGAAAATCATGTTTTGTTGGCGTGAGCATGCTACTAATGGTAGAATTTTTCACTCGATGGTTTGGTTTCAGCGTAAACAGAAGTATAATTATTACTGTGGTGACTGATGAGCGCGCCGAGGTCTTTGCATTTCAAACTTTCATTTCCAGATGACCCCCGTTTTTGCAAAACATGCGGCAATTGTTTCCCTGGCAAAGATTTACTTGTGAACGTAATATAGATCTTTAAAAGGATACTAAGGAGAAGGGCTCTTTCACTGGTATTAGTTTTTCCACTAAGTTGACTTTTAAAGATTTGAATTCGCGGCCGCCATTTTACAAAAAAGGTCTGTCATGAGTCTCCAAAGTGTTGATCTATTTTAATTTTCAGGTTATGAAGGCAAAGTCAAATCAATAATCGAGAAGCTAAAGCGTGCGTCCAACATCCAAGTGATTGTCTTCTGGAGTAGCTACGAGCCGGCCAAGAGATTCCTAGAGGAGGCTAGCACGCAAGGTCTGTTTGGCAGAACATTCCTAATGAGCGAAGCCGTGACTACGATCGGTAGAGATACGCTGGAGAAACATTCCGCCGTACTCAACGGCTCCCTAGGACTTCAGCCTCACAAATTCAAGAACCCGTTCTTCGAAGCGCATTTAAAAGCGCTTACAGCTGCTGAAACTAGAGATAAACTTTGGTGGGATGAGTTTTGGATGAATGTTTATGGCTGCGTCAATTCTCCTACAATCTCACGTGCTACACCAAATTCAAATATCACGCATTGTAATGACTCAATGAGAGTTGGTGACAAGGGAGTTGAAAAGACGTACAATTCGTACGTGCCTTATCTTATGGATGCCGTATACGCACTAGCGCACGCTATACAAGCCATACAAAAATGCAATGAACGCGGTGTAAAACAAGGATGCCCCTCATTTCCTAATTTTCGCCCTGAAGACCTCGCTAGATACCTAGCTAATGTCACATTTGATGGAACTACAGGAAAAGTCCATTTCACGTCCACAGGTAGCCCGACAGACTCGTATTATGATGTGGTGCATTTTAGAACTAACGGAGCCACTGATCAATTTTCAGTTGACCTCGTGGGCTCATGGAGAGGAAGCGGTTTAACGAGTGGAAAACTCGCTGTGAATGAATCGCTTATTTGGTGGAACAACAAGGACAATACAATACCAGTGTCTGTTTGCAGCAAAACCTGTCGAGTCGGTTTTAAGCAAAGCAAAACCGTGGCTTGTTGCTGGGAGTGCCTGCCGTGTGCGGTTGGTTACGCAAATCCGGTTCCGGGGTCTCCAAACTGCACAGAGTGCTCAAAGAAACAGACGTCCACTCAAGACCGCTCTAAATGCGTGCCTCTACCTATTGTCAATATACAATGGACTGATGTAACTACTATTTTCTTCCTCGTAATCACAGCATGCGGACTGGCAGGGACGCTTGTAGCTTTTGGCGTGTTCCTGATCCATGAGGACACCCCTGTGGTTAAAGCCTCTAATAGAGAGCTCAGCTATCTGCTCTTGTTAATAATCCTGTTGAATTTCCTACTCGCAATTCTCCATCTGAGCTGGCCCACAGATATCATATGCCACGTGGTTCAACCGTATCGCTACATAACGTGCACCACATGCGTCTCGATCCTCTTCCTGAAAACAAATCGCCTTGTACGCGCTTTCCAGACCAACGTCACGCCTTTGTGGTTCAAGAAATACGTCCTCGACCGCAAGCGGCAGCTGGTCGTGGTCCTACTACTAAACAGCATACAGATCATCCTTACAGGATTATGGCTAGGTCTAGATCCACCCCACGTGTACGAAGAAATTCGCCCTCACCAAAACATGTTCATCACGTGCCGACCATTCCTGACACGCATAGGAAATACCATACGGACCGTCATGTTTACGTATTTTATATTTCTATCTGTCCTGTGCGCTTTCTACGCATTTAAAGCGCGCAAACTTCCTGAAAACTTCAACGAGGCCAAGTGCATCGGTTTTTCGATGTACGTGTTGTTGTTATCTTGGATAGCTTATTATCCAGTGGACTCCGCATTGACGGGGAATTACATAACTATTGTTGCGTCGTCGACGGCGTTAGTCATCGCTTTTGGATTGCTTGGATGCATGTTTGCTCCTAAAGTGTTTGTTATTTTACGCAGACCTGAACAGAACACAGCAGAGTACGTCAAGGCAGAGGTGGGCCAGTTTAACGTCAGCGTCAGTTTTAACAATGTTATTTCGAACCGTGTCCACGTTAATCCCTCGCCGCAAACTCAGTCGAGCTGAATGTGTCCCTCACGATCTAGCCTTGGCCCCTTGAGTATTTTACGGAGGTGGGCCGTCAGTAACGTCAGTGTGAATTTACAATGTTATTTCAAACGCTCAGCGTGTTGAGGTTAATCAGTCACCGCAAACTCAGTCGAATGGAATGTGTCCCTCACGATCTAGCCTCGGCCCCTTTAGCATTTTCTCAAGCGGTCACCAGAAACTCACTTCAGATGAACTGAATGTGTGTTCCTCAGGATCTAGCCTTGGCCCCTTGGGCACTTTCCGGAGTGCATATTGCGGTCATGTTACATTATCAACAAACACAGGGGTGCTAAATCGGGAATCACGCAATATCTAGACGGTAGTTTGGTATGTTTGATTCCGTCTTGGAAACACAGTAGATGGAAAGAGGGTTAAATGGTCGAAAACGTCGAAGAAACGTACGAAACGTGAACGCTCTAGCCTTGGCCCATAAGATTTAGCAATCTTATCCGGAGATCCCTGAGTGTATTTAGGCTGCTCTATAAACGGGCCACTATAGTCAGTAAGAATGTGGACGATATCATCTCTTGGTCCCTTCCAATATTTGTGTCAAGTTTGCAAAAGTTTCGAAAATAATGGTTGAAAATAAATTATCGATAATGATGTCGTTACAATCACGATAAACAAAGGTTCCAAGATGGCCGCCAAAAAGCCACGAATTGCATCTCATAGGGCATCGTGAGTAAGGCCTAAATTCTGACAGACAAACAGAGAGAGACAACGTCGCGACGGAAAGCCAGGCAACTGTACTAGGCGAAACAGGGCACTAATCTGATTGGCTCATAAGATTTGACTGGCGGATCCGCAAAGCCAATCAAAGGCACCGAGTGCCTCGGTGAAATCGTGGATACCTTTTTGTAAAGTGGCAGTATAGTTAGTAGAGGAGACTAACTATGGTGGCAGTAGAGCGTGCACCCCACCTGATTACCTGCCCCAGAATTTTGAGGACTTCAATAATAAAATGCAGATATTTTAATAATCACAAATGCAGTTATCCAATGAAATACAATAAGACAATCATTCTGATATGTATATTATTTCCCTATTACATCTTTTAGTTGTAGATGGGAAGATAACATTTTTTCACTTTGATTGTCCCGTCATTTTATGCCAAGTTTTAGCGACTGAAGTTAGTCATCCTTTTAATTACATGGCTGGAGTTACTGAAACAAAAAAATAAAATGGTGCATCAGAAATTACAGCATCGACCAAATAGCATGGCAAGGGTCATGGCAAGATGTGTGTGCAAGGCAATGTGCGTGTGCGAGGCAATGTGCGTGTGCGAGGCAATGTGCGTGTGCGAGGCAATGTGCGTGTGCGAGGCAATGTGCGTGTTCGAGGGAAGGGGAGTCCTCAGGCACTTTTTTGTGGGGTGGATATGCGTGTTGGTATTTCTACTTCAAAGAGACTTTTTCACGTCCTAGTCCAACTAGCTTTTTCTTGCTGATTTAGGTTTTGCTATTTTGCTTCTAAAAGGTTTGCTAAACTGTTTATGAGCATAATACTTAGCTTCCTATTGGGGGCATGAAAACAAAAACAAAGGATTTGAGGCTGACAGAGATTCTTTATGTCAAGATAACAAATGAATTTTACAGAAAGGCCTAATAATGCATTGTGAATGAGATAAGTGCCAAACGTACCTGAGTAGTAAGCCCGGTGCACGACATAACGACATAAGGGCGGTATGTTGCAACGAAAAAAGCATGGGAAAATAATTGAAATAATCAATATTTTCCATGGATCATCAATAGAATACTTCACCAAAGCAATCTTCTGTTATTTTTTGTGGTCTTCAACGTTTTGAAACCACTAAATTTGGTTCGCGTGATATTTTTCTTATGTCGTTATGTCGCAAGTGTGCGCCAGGCAGTAGTGATGGCTCTCCCAAGCTGATGGCTCTCCTAGAAGATTATATTGGCTTTGTAATTCCAATTCTCCCAGACGATAAGTTCGGCATGTAATCTCAAGTGGATACTTGTTTTTGTGTATAGTTCTTCGCAACGGGAAGCAGAAATAAGCCAGCCGAAAATCAACAAATCGCAAGTTAAAAATTGGATTCTTCTTTCATTCATATAACTCCGATACTAAGTAAGCATCTTGAGTGTGAACTAGGGCAATAACTTTAGAAATGTGGACCTCCGAAGCCAGAGAAAAGGATGAGCTATCTTCCCCCTTCGAAGTCCGCCATTGTTTTCCTTGAACATCAGAGCCTAATGGGTGATACCGCTGGCTAATTTTCGCGGGCTACTCAGATCAGCTGATTTGCATAATTATTGCGCAACTTGAGCTAACACTTGAGTGTCATGAGTGACATCGGGCCCACCACAATAACTCGTGTCTTACGCTTCGCGTATCCACGATTTAAAACAAGTCGATGTTTGAAAACGAGCGGGTCGCGATGCAACGATTTTAACTGTAACTTAATTTCATTTAATTCAGTTTAATTTATTGGCTTGGCCCATAAGAACAGTATAATCACAATTACACACACACAGAGAGACATACTGCAGGCAATAACCTGTTATTTTTTTACTGAAAAAAGGAAAACTAGATGATTGTCTAACTCCTTCAAGGATGTAACACAATATCGAATAATAAACATAATTATCGCAAAAAAACAAGAGCACAAAAACTAACAGGATAGGAAAGGAGCTGGACAATGCTCTAGTAGTGCAAAATCAGCGAAATAAAAATGTACTTGTATTCAAAGGAGGGTTTCACAGACGTAAACACATAACTGTGTTGTGAAAAAATGTCAAATGATTACCAAACAGTTACTCCTTCAAGAATGTAATGCAATGTCGAATAATAAACACAATTACAGTAAAAAAATTAATAAACAAGAGCACAAAAAACTAACAATAAAATCATTAAACTTCTTAACTAAGAGAATAGGAGCTTCCCTCTAGCAGAGACCACTTCTATCTGTTCTGTGTTTTTAAGTGGCCACTGCGCATGTCACAACCTCGTCCACGATGGTGGACGTACTCAATCTCGTACCCAGAGCTCCCCGGCTCGTCTGCTCGCAGGGGAGGCTCTGGTGACATCCATTTGAGGACCTTTGCTGATTGGCTGATTTTGAACGTTGGTGCATGCGCAGAAAGATCTTTCTCTCAACGGCTCTGTATCAAATCCCCGCGAGGAGACGAGCCGGGGAGCTCTGGGTAAGAGAATGGGACGTACTTGTCTGGCTTGGCTGGTTTTACAAGAATGCCATCAGTGTTTTGGCTTTGAAAACAGTGCGCGCTTTCACGAGTGATTTCTCGTTCAATGTCCAACGCGCAACATTTTGCTCACATTTCGATAGAAAATAAAACGATCCCCCAGAATTCTCAACGGCAAACTTTAGAATGAGTATCAGAGCTGCGCTCAAGAGTCTTTAAATTGAGTAAAAGGCCACAAAAAGTGATTTTGTGTAACTTGTAGAGCAGATAAATTAACATGTTCTTGCTCGCGCACAAACCTGTTGGTTTACCTGTGGTGGGGCACGCACGCAGACATGCGCCTGCAATACTAGAATGGGGATACCGCTGAACCACGAAAAATGAAGTCGATCGTATATACCTGAGTTCTACTTTGAGCTATTGTATTCTTCATATGCGATACCTATGGTGCTCCGCTCTGCGGCCTTCGGCCGCTAAGGAGCTCCGCTACAAATTTGTAATTGTAATCAAAGGGTTTCACTGACGTAAAGCCATAGCTGTGTTGAGAACAGATGTGATGAAATGCACGAGAGGTTTTAAAGGGGGGCTGTCACGGCATAGCGAAATTTAGCCTTACTTTGAAGAGGCTAAAAAAACAGTTTCGTTCATTGAGAATAGCCAAAATAACTATCTAGATTTGTAGATGAACCTTTATCTGTCAAACGAATACAAATTTGGCGTATCTGCTTTTCTTATTGAGCGGATGGAATCGGATTAGAACTTGTTTTTTTTTTTCAATCGTTACGGCCCGTGCATTACGAAGCACAAAAATGCTACTAAACGAATACAAACTTCAATGATTTTGCTTTTATTGCTTTCTAAAAGTCACATGAAGCATATAAATAGATTAAGGGGTTGCGTGAGAAGACGACGGGTCATATTTTTCAATATTTTGCTTTACCGAGCGTGACAGCCTCCCTTCAAGAAAAATAGATACGGTAAAAGCTCAACGATTTACAACGAAGCAGTTACTCCCTCAAGAATAGTAAACACAATTACAGCAAAAAATAATAATAATAATAAACAACCAAGAATACAAAAACTAACAATAAAATAATAACTTACTATATTCAGAAAGGAGCTGGGCATGGCTCAAGTAATTCAATATCGTGAATATCAGCGAAATACAAATGTGTACTTGAATGTATAAAAAAGGGTTTTACTGACGTAGAGACATAACTGTGAATTGGAGAAAAATACGATGAATTGAGGAGAAGTTTTAAGAAAAATAAATACAGAGGAAGAACTAAACGATTACCAATAAACGGTTACTCCTTCAAGAATGTAATACAATATCGAAGATTATACACAAATCAAACAACCATAAACACAAAAACTAACAATAAAATAATAACTTACCAGTTTACTATACTCAATAATAATCATAACTCACAGTAAAGAAGCTGGACGTAGCTCTTGTAATTCAAAATCAGCGAAATACACATATAAGTACTCATAGTGAAAAAGGGGTTTTACTGACAGTAAAGACATAACTGTGAATCAAGAAAAATGTGATGAAATAACGAGAGGTTTTAAGAAATCTAAATACAGTGAAATAGGCTAAATGATTACCAATGAAGCAGTTACTCCTTCAAGGTACAGTCGAAGCTCTCGTAAGCGACCACCTCGGGAACTGAAAATTGCGGTCGTTAACGGAGCTGGTCGCTTACGAGAACGGCTCTCGTAAGCGACCACCAAGCGGCTTTCTACTTGAACAATAGACGTTGGTCGCTAACGAGAGCTTAGTACAATAAATCTAGAAAAAAACATGTGATACTAATGCTTAAAATAGTTTGATTTATTTCCCGACTTTAATTAAGAATAGATAACCGCAAATGTGTACATAGAAAATAGCATTTCACCGGTGCAGCTTGTATCAGTTAAGATATTTATGAGGTGATGACTGACGTTTTAAAGACAAAAAGTTCTGTGGTCGCTTCCGAGAGCTTAAAAACAATAGAAAATCTCTGTTGGTTATTTGAAGTTGTGGTCGCTAACGGAGCTGGTCGCATCGATAAGGCGGTCGCTTACGAGAGCTTGAAATAACAGAGTTTATGCGACATTTCAAACGGGGTTTCGGGAAAATGGTCGTTATGGGAGCTGGTCGCTTACGAGAGCGGTCGCAAAGAGAGCTTCGACTGTAATACAATATCTAATAATAAACACAATTATAGCAAAAAATAAACAACCACGAACACACTAAAATAAATAAAATCATTATTTTCTTAACTCAGAGAAAAGGAGCTGGACGCTGTTTCAAAATCAGCGAAAATACAAATATATACTTGTATCCAAAGGGTTTCACTGACGTAAAAACATATTCGTGAATTAGAGAAAAACATTGATAATTTAAAGAAAGGTTTCAAGGAATATAAATTCAGAGTAAATGATTTTTTCAGTAAAGTATCGAAAACATTGTTCACATATGTTAGGAGTTTTTAAAAATAGTTAAAACTTAATTTAAAAACCTGATAGTAATTAAGATTTAATCTTGAGGCCTCGTTTTCTAATGGTTTGTCCTTTAAACAATTCTTTCATCGGCTTTTCAGCAACGAAAACAACAGAGACAGTTTCAACTGACCGAATTTATCAAAAACTTTGGTGCATTTATGGCCATTTATGCAAGTTTCTAAGAAAATCTCTAGATAAAGATTCGTTTTGCAATTTCTAGCCCTGAGTCAAGTAAAACAGCTCAGCAAGAAATGTTCTTCAGCCATTTCACAGACTACATATCAATAGAATGCATAGCTTCTCTTGAGTGACATGAATATTACTGCTTAATTCAAAACACCACAATGTTTCAAATGTTCGGGGGAAAAACGCCCGAACGAAGACACAAACTTGAAAACTTTCCTCGTATAAAAGTAAACAACAGTTTACTTGTATTCAACGAAACAGCAAATTTAAAGGAAAAGTCCAGTGGGCTGTTTTATGCTAAGAAAAAAGAATTTATTTGTGGACTTCTGCTATCTCTGTGATAGTCCATGGACTCTGTAAAACCAGCACGCAAAAGAGTTTATGCCAAACCATCTAAGCCAATCAGGTCCTTGCCCTGTTTCGCTAAGTGCAGTCGACTGGCTTTTCGTCGCGACAGAAAGCCAGTCGACTGCACAATAGCATTTTTTAACTGGCGGAACAGAAAAACCCAAAATCCAAAACACGTTTTGAAAATGTAGCTATTAATATAAACGCTACCAGAAAATACATCATTTGGGTTAAAGTATTTCTGTCATACCCAGCTTTTCTGGGTGAGACAATAGAGTTTACTTTGACACACTTCCAGGCTTAACAAAATGAATTTCGTTCATTACTAATAATAATCTCTTGGCTATATTGTATAACGAAGATTTGGATATTGTATTTATTCGTTAACAGGTTCTGAAAGAGGCGAAAAGAGACAACTGAACTCGATTATAATCCAAGAAAAAGTCATTAGCTCTTCATCGTTAAAGTTTACTTTAAATATCCAATACATACACTCAAATAGGAGTCTATCAACTTAATATTTCATGTCTAAATGCTGTCTTGAACCCTAAAAGCACTAATTGTTAAAGAACTTAGAAGAACGTGTGTTATGAGTTAAGAAAAAGCTATAAAATATTGACAGCTCTGCCGTAAAACACTAAAACAAAAAGTCATTACAAGGCCGATACATTTGAGTAGTTATTACAACAAGTCGAAAGCTGTAACAGTGACATCAAGCCGAAAAACATCCATTTTATTAAATATCTTTTTGTTTGGTTTCTGCCTTAACAAGGCGATGGACATTTAAACAGATTGTAAGATCCTTACCTTGAATATCGTTTTCGACGAGCAATCAAGTAATTTTAATTTCTTCACCCAGTGTTCAAACTGCATGTTGGTTATTTCCAAACTCGAACACCATGTAAATTTGATTGGGCATTCAGGCGTGTGACCCGATCCCACCCAAACAAAAGGGTGTACAATCTATACTCAGTCAACATGTTCAATTAGTTCACATTTCAATGTATGCTGAGAATGGCATTCTGTTCGCTCGCACTAAGTAGCTCAAGAGGTTGAGTGTTCGAAGGGGAATCTTTTTGTCCTGGCGAAACGAGACTCAGACTAAATCCCTTTTTTAATTACAATTGAACCAAAGTAATATGGGATCGGATGGAATGTCATTTTCAATGAACAAAAAGAAAAAAAAGGAAAACGGCCCTTACTCCTTTTCACCTGTAACAGATAGACATTACTGATAAGACTGAGTGGCCTAACCAACAGGAAGCAGTTCCGGTATGTTTTTTTGGAAGTTCACGAGTTCAAAATTTGGTCGGTCTTCAAAACTGGACCAGCTACCAAAATTGCCAAACTTGTGCCCAATTTTGTTGCTATTCAGTAAACCATTTAGAGTTAATTTCAACCCTGTACAAAGCGCCTATTGACCCTAAAAAGCTTACATTTTATTAAAGGTATGAAGTAGTGATTTTGTTTCCCGTGGGAGCGAATTTTATTCCCCAACGCCCTTTTACAATGATCTAGTCGAACAAGCCAAATGGTGTATTGTTTCAACTATTGTGTTATTATGAGGTTAACAAAGGGTCTTAACAGGGCATTAAAAATATCCCTGTAATTTGGCATTCAGACAATCGAACAACGTCCTTTGATTTGTGTTAGCGTAAGATTACTTAACAATTTAGAACACACAAGTTTCAATCTGTATTACTGGACCTTATCATTTTCGCATTTTTCTGTGAATGAAGTCTTTCAACACGAGAGAAAACAAAGGGAATTTCGACACGTTTTTCGAATAAATGTTAGCGTCTAAAGTGAAAACGCAGTGAAGTACTTAATAAAGTAACAGAATACAGTTAAATGATCGTGCGGGGTCTCTTGAATTAGGTTAATTTGTAAAACCAATTTTTAACAGCAAATTAAGTGAAGTCCGGATCACACTTGGGAAGCAGCTCGGCTGGGTGCAAAAATTAACAAGTACAAATCACAACTTTCAGCGTGTTGTTCATTGCCATGCTCTAACTGAAATCCAAAATGAGACATACAAGAGCATATAAAACTGTGTAGCTCACCAGATGTGTGGAAACCAGGCAATAAATGGACAGAAATCTCTGCACTTGTCTCGATAAAGATTTCTACAGAATTATTGACTTTTTTTTATCATGCTTCAATTGGCGGCTTGTAACCGAAGCCCTTAAAGCCTTAAATATAAAAATATATATATACTGATCTTCAAAGTCATCTGATATGTTTAAAAAACTCATTTTTAAATAAACCAAATCAAAGATCAATGAGATTCTTAAAACAACCTTATAAGATGGCGGAGATGACAACCCATTCTTATTGATATTTTGAATTAGTGTATCGACGTCAAAAGAATTCGCTAGAAGGGCTTTTCTAAAAGATCTTTTTTTAAGAAAAAGATAATCTACTTAGCTCTAGAGGAAACTTTCTTAAAGTATTGTTTGAAAGTTTAGACTGCTTACGATAAGCAAGCTATTTAAGGACCTTCGCAGATTGATCACATGCTATATAATCTGATAATTTTTTCTCAAATCCTCAATCAATTGCTACTTTTCAGTAAATCACAAATAAACAGAGATAAAAGAATTATTTTTTGTCAAAAGGTTCCAAACAAGATGTACACGTCGTAATCTAACACTAATAAAATAAGTTATTTCGAGGTTTCGATTGGAAAATTCTGGTTTCTCGAAAAGCGCTGAGTGAAATGAGTAAATTTACGTTCATACACTTCAGATCGTCATAAGTTGAGGATCTTAGATAGTTATAAATGATTAAAGAATTCTGGCGCCGAAGTTATTATAGAACATAGTTTTTAATATCGCGCCCGCTAGCCAATATAATAACTTAACTTCTTATCATCTCAGCAAGTGCGCTTTCTATTCTCAATTAAATTTCTCATAAGTTAGAGATAACATGATAGGAAAGTTTACCTGGAAACATGTGAAATCCTCATCATTTAAGGGGCGGTTTCGCTAGAATAAACTTCAAATAACAATTAAATAAATCTCTCGCGTGCTCTATGCAGGCTTCGTCCCCAGTAATTTCGTTTAGTTTCAAGTAAGTATCGATTCCTCTATTAAATAAAGACTTCCAAATTGATAAATTTCTCTGAGAGGTTTTCTGGAAAAAGGTTATATAGGCTTTGATAAGTTAATATAGCTAGAGGCATTTTCTTTTCAAAATATTGTTGCATTTCGGCAACATGTCAAAAAACGTGGAAAGGCCATTGGACTCTGAAATTTGTTTAGATGGTTGAATTTATTCGTTAATAAATCCTGGCTTGTTAGAGATCCTACCTGAAAATTGTTTTAATTCAATGGAATTAAAATCTTGCGAAATATTGGGAGGCCACAGTCCGTCCATTCGCTGAAAGCATTTTCAAGGACAATTACTTTTTGCTTAAAACAATTTAGTTTCGTAATAAATGCACCATTCCGAAAGATTGAATGCCCAAATGTTTGGATTTACTAGTTTAATATTCTTCCATTTCCTCTACCGTAATTTCATCCCTTTCAATTCTTTCTCTGCAAGTATTTTCAATTCTTTCCCTGTATTTTTCGGCCTTTTCCAAGCGAATAAACTCTGTTATTTAAGAACCAATTTTCATACATTTTGGTTGATAATTCCAGAATCCATACAACATATATTTGTACGTGATTTCAAAGTATTTACAAGAAAATGTGAAAGACGATTGAAGCAGGGAAAAAAAAACTTTTTTCACTTTTTTGCATGAACAAATTGATACCAATTGGCAAAACGATACCAGGCGAATATCTTACGAAAAAACTGCAGTACTGTAGCAGACTGTACTTCAAAAACGTAAAAAAGAAAATGAACTAGTTTCGGTTGTTAGATATTTCACATAAATATCTTACGGAAAAACTTTACTGTCTTGAAAACGTAAAAAGAAAATAAAGGGTTTTGGTTGTTGGATATTTCCCATGAAAGGTTACCACTCTATTCATTTGATTTCCAATAGTCACCTCCGAGATTCCTGGGATCATGTCACGTGACAGGCGTAGGATACATGATTGACGGCTTCCGCAACATGGTGGAAATGAGAGAGAACATTTGAGAAACTCTGCTCTATTAGTACCGTCATAAACACACACATAGATGAACCTAATATTAACAACCCCACAACACTGACACCGAAATAAAAATTGAGTTTAAATCGTATTTACCAAGGGAAATGGGAAACAAAAACCTCATAAACTCAAATCCGTATCTGACGTGCGAAGTGTAACCCAGATAGTTTGTCTAATTTCTCTTCTAGGTCATTAGTGTAAGCCGTAAAAATCTTGCGTTATTGCTTTCCGAGTGTCTTTTGATTTCGTGGAGGATCCCCAAAAGCAGCTGGCGGGAATGGACTGCTTCTTTTAATGATATGCTTTCAAAGTTTTATCTGTATCATAACAAGAGAATTACTAGCTAGTTAACTCGCAGAATTAAAGTATTCTAATAAGCATTCTACAGGCTTATTAAGACTCATCGCGCGCGACTGCGCTGTGAATTACGCGGCGCTGAATTCATCTTTGAAGCGTAAAATTCCCCAAGTTTGAGATCTTAAGGGTTTTCCTGCGCGGGTTGGTTTATCTACCGGTGATAAGTCAACTCAAGGTGCAACTAACACCATTTTCAAGCTGTCTCAGTGACTCCATGTTTGCATAAAATATAAACACAGCAAGGAAAACAAGGCAGAATGTTTAGGCAACTCTACCAAACAGATGCGGAGTTCCCATGCGTCCGTCTCGAATTATGCATCAACTAAAGTTCGGAAACGTGCTATTAGCTTGATTATAATATATTATAGGTCCTTTATGTGGAATTGTGCTCCTTTCTATAACCCCAAAGTGCTTCTTACACTGAGTCTAAATTGCAAAAACGCTCTTTCCCGCGACTGGAATTTAAGAGGTGGTTGTGTTCTAAGCTCAAGGGGTGGCGACTTTTCGAGATTTCTCTAAAATTTAATTGGAATAAAAAATAGGATACTTTCCACTTTAATCTTTAATAACCCAAGAATGAAATGAGAGAAGAGTAGTTTGAATGAGTGTTCTTAGGTTTTTTTTGCTACTTCTACCGGGGCGTTTCGCGACATTTTTTTCCCGGAAAAAAAGAAAGGCACGCATAAGTTGTAAGAATATTCAAAAGCCTGTTGATTTGGAAGTTCATTTTTCTTTAGTCTGTAATTTTACTCGAGTTTGCCTCGTAATTCCGCAATAATGAGCTATACGGGGTCATTTGTTAAAAATTACAAAACAGCTAAGAAGCAACATTCATAGAGTCATTGCGCTCTGAAATATCAATTAGAAATTCAAATAATGAAGCAATGGTATGAAGATTTCCCGAAACTAAGGAGAAAATCTGAGTGTACCGCGATATGTTTATAATTGTGTTTTTCAAATTATAAATTACAAGTAAGATAAAACATGCATTATGACAAATGTAATAGTCTTTATACTTTCACACCCATTTCTGTATTTCGTGTATTTTCTGTGTTTTGAATGCTTTTCTGTGGAACAATCCAATGTTTCGCATGAATGAATCGGATTCAATAGCCTCATTCAGAAGCAACTGCATTTGTTTACAGAAGATACTTTTTGAGTTATTGTAGAATAAGAAAGCAAAATATAATATCAAATTGTAAAAGCAATATTCAAAAACCGAAGATATATTTTGAGAACAAAAACGTGCTCGCGTGCGAGTAAAATTTCTTGGGCGATAATTCTCTCGTGTGTTCTTTTTGTTAGCACTTGTTACGAAACTGGGTGATGAACTTCAAATTTCGCCGGATGCAGGTTAATTGGAGTCTATTTATCCTGAATGAATCGTGTGTAACCGAATGATAACTCCTTTTTGATGGGATACATTCTCTGACCAAACAAACAGACCCTTCCCTTTGTTCATCTAATAGAGTTCATGGCAAGCGCTCAAAAAATGTACGCGACAAATTTGTCTTACGGAATGAGATAAGCCTATTGCCCCAAATTATACGACAAACAAATAGAAGAATTCCATTTTTAGAGTTATTTTGCCATTTTTTTCGCTCTAATATCGATGATGTACAGTACTTAGATGAAATGTATTATTTAGGGAGTTTATTTCTGGGAACAGTGGGGGACAAATAAATAATAATGTAGTTATTTTCTCTAATACCATATGGCCGCACTCTTTGTACGCATTGCAAATTGAACAATAAAGAGTTTGTGTGATCTTTTCAAGTCTTCTTTAATAAAGGAATTCTTTGCATGTTCTAGCTTTATGTCGATGAATCTGGAATACCATTCTCGAGAGCGGAAATCTGTGATAACTTTGTTACACCCTTTGCCTTGAGTTAATACGTTGAGATTGTGATTAACTCAAACCGTCTGCTCGGCTTCATTACACAAATGCTCACTACTGGCGCTTTAAGAAGCAATGGGTTATTCGCATTCACTGTTTACATTTTTCAAAACAATCCCTTGTGTGTTCCAAAACATCAGCTGTGTTTAGCTGTCGAGCTGTTAATAGTAATTTAATCAGCGAGTAAAAATTAGCGCTTCGAGACACCTAGTTTTCAGGTCAAGTTTCGGATTTTTTTACGCAACGCGCATAAGATCGCCTCCGCGTATTGTTGCGCGCGCGAGGTGTTAACACCCATTATATTTTCAAATTTTGCATTTTCGATTATTCTATTGGTATCCGGCTGACCGGTAGGCCCTAACAGCTAATACTTTTAATTAGTTCTCCGTCATTAGTTAAAATGAGGGACAATGCATTGTAGTATAATTAAATTGTAAGCTATATAACTGCATTGCAGCGAAGGGCCTTCTCCAGTAAGCCAAAGAAAAGGTCGCAGTACCTATAGTCACCAGAAAGTCAAAACGCCCTTACTAGACCACAAAAGTGCAAAACTTCCAGATGCACGCTTACGAAAATACGCAGTCGCCGTATCTCAATTCGATGTACCGGCAAAATTCTTCTCTGTCGTCTTCTTCTTCTACGACTCCGCAGAATTACGCCTACAAAAACCAGTCCGACTATCCTGTAGCGGTCCGATTTGATTCGCACCCCTTACACAGCTTGTCTTACAACTCAGGAGCTCTATCTTTCTATCCTTGTGCGTCCACGCACAGATATGTTCACGACATGAACTGTGGATATTCGGGATCACTTCACAATGGTAAGTTCCTCTGCACATGATTTGTACTTTCCTAAATAACCAAAAATAACTTTTCAACAGCGAACAGCACGAAGAAAGCTCACTACTAAAAAGGGGAGTTGCGCGTTTTCTAAATGTTAGACTAGATTAAAGTTAGACCAGAGTCGATCCCGTTTACGTCAAATTCCTTGCTTTTTGCGTAAATTACGCTCTTTTCAAGAGCATCTAGGATGCAGGACATTTTCCGCGTGAATTAAGTCGTTAAAAACCTATTAAAGAAAAATGAAATATCTTTTGATACCCTAATGTTAGCTGAAAGGCGATACTGTTTGACTCGATATCTTTTTAAACGCTTAAATTGTTAACCTCATTTTCTCGTCGTAGCATTTGTTTCTGGAATTCAGTCTTCCTGTTTGACATTTTTCGTGACTAACGAAATGGTTTTCCTTTTGATTTCAGGTTTTGTCGCCTGCAGACGGCCTAAAAGAATACGAACAGCGTTCACTCCAACACAACTTCTTCATCTCGAGAACGCGTTCGAGAAGAACCACTACATCGTCGGAACAGAACGCAAGCAGCTCGCATCATATCTGAACCTCTCCGAAACACAAATCAAAGTCTGGTTCCAGAACAGAAGAACAAAGTGGAAAAGGCAACAAGCTGAAGAAAAAGCTACCCAGCAAGCAGCAGCGAACAGTAATTCATCCATGAAAAGCGATAGCCATTCTTCGAGCTCACAAGAACAGCGACCACAGAACGAAGAACGGGACACACTATCGCCAAGAGTTTCGTCTTGTGAAAGAGTCTGAGTACATCTCGTTTGAGAACTTGAAATTTCAGCATTTCTTGCTAAGTAGAAAGACTTTAGATATAGCTCTAAGGAGATAACAAGTCTGCTGTATCTATTATTTCTGTGAAGTGCTAGGTTTGTTTTACTCAATAAGGATATTAAGATTCGCTTCAAAGCAGAACGAACTTTGTAGCAATATCGTGCGCCCGCATTCGCGAAAAGGGCCGATATATAAGTTAGATTACAACAACGGGATATTCAGGAATAGAACGTTTTGATTCATTTAAGCAGGTGCTAACATAGTATTAAGAATCACAAATTCCCGATTACTATCTGAAAACAAATTTCTTAAACTGATATTTTAGCTTCGACCATAGTTAAACAATGGTCGGCAAGGAATTCTTTGACATCTTGTAGAAAAAAAATCATATCTTGTTCACAGAAGAAACTTTCGTGGAATTATTAAAGGGACCTTTTTTGCAAGATTTTCCCTTCGCGAAAAGTTCTACAATCTATCGTATAGTTACAGCTAACTTTGAAAAAATGCATGTATATAATAATCATATCATTTTTAATTTTTCAATCTCGAGTGAAACGATTTTTAAGACAAAATACAGTTTGTAAAGATGTAAATGGAGTGAATATAAATACTACAATATGTAAAATAAAGTACAAGTAATGGAAATGTTGTATGAATTCCTCGTTTGTTGAAAATTATACGCGGATTGACAAAATACAAAATATTTGCCACAGCAATAAGTTGAAGAGACTATGCGCGATTCGCCGCGTCAAAAACGCTTTCGCCGTAAGCAGCAAGTTAAATTCTAACTAAAAGACACAAAACAAAACTAAAAGCAAATTTGATCTCGAATAGGAGCAGGGAAAAGTAGGGACGGGTTAAGCGGTCCTCTGCGTTTTCGTTTGCAAGTTGGAGTTTTCTTCAAAATGAGCGTTGAACTTTCTTTACGCGCGTACTCAGTTTCAAGTTGGAAGGATGAAGTTTACCGAAAAGATTTTTTTAAAGATTATAAGGGTGGATAATCTATAACTGATACCTTAAACCAAAGTAAAAAAAAACTAAAACAATAAATCGGACTCGAAAAGGTGGTCACGAAGACAAAAGGGATATATAAATATTTTGACCTATGGGCAACTTCACAAAAATTTGATACACAAGCTAACATACGCCAAAGATCGCACATTTTAAATTTTGTTCCTATTGTTTAGCATTTGTAATTCAAAGATGAGTGGTTTATGAGTGTTGGAGTCCTATTGACACTAGAAAATAGAGCCAAACTGTTGAATTTAAGTCTATAAATGACTTTGCAATCCTGATGTTGCAATCTTGTGTTTATGCATTGTGTTCTCATACAATAGAAACAGGTATTGCACCTGTTTAATAATACCTCTCCAGCAGTTACGAATATTAAACCCAATGTTCCTATATGATTTAGATTTAGACTTCTGTTAAGGCCCCATTCTGTTCAATTTAAATTCTTTTATATTCTCTAAGGTAGGTCTTTAGTCTATTTACGCGGGTCTCGACACAAGAGGGAAACCTACCTAATGCTATGTTAATAAAAAATTGATGCACTTTATTTTATTATACGGTGAGAAAATCGCACACTGTCTCCGTTCATTAGCAGCTTTATGCTTTTAGCCTTAAACAGGAAACTTGCACCAATTCTAGTTAATACTCGAGGAAATTTCATCATTTTGCCCCCGTATTGCCATGAACTAATGGTATGAACCAATCAGAGAACCACCCTTAAATAAACAATTACCTTAGACGTGAGTAGTGCTACCAATTTTTAACAAATCGCCTCAAATTAACTCCATTCTCGTGGCAAAACAAGTGTAATGGTTGCGAACACAGTTTGTTAGCCTTGGTTGACTTCCTACAGGGAGAATAAATGACTCTAATGCATTTTACTGAGCGTCTTAAAGAGGCCGAATTTACTCAATTAGAGAGAAATATTTCCAACCATAATAAGTCATACAGGCAGGAAACTTCCCGGCTTGTTTTGACTTGTGTTGCATCGGCGTTAAAGTTGATTTCCATTGAAAACAAGCCAGATAAAACCCAGCTAATAGGAGTCTTTTATCAAAATGAAAGTGTTTTCTTTAAGGATTTGACTTAAAAAAAAACAATTAATTTCTTTGGTAACCAGAGCCAGCAGGAGACCTGAAAGACGCATTCTCTTTTTGCAACTCTGGGTAGATTTTCACAGCAAGAACTTAAGCGAAAGCGTTACTGGATGAAAGAAACTGACGAAAAAGCTATGAAAAGCATTGTGCAAGATAAAAAGACAAAAGCAGACCACAAAAGCCAATTCATGCGGCTGGTTATCTTTCCGGTGCAAACTGCATGCAAACATTATGCCAATTTGCGGAAGAATTTGCTACAACTTTACGGCCATTTCCACGTATTTAAAAAATAAGCAGAGCAAATTTGTACAAAAAGCCTAATATATCGGTAGTCTTTTTCAAATTAGGAGGAATAATTCACATATCCATTAGCAAATTCTTAATCAGACTTCAGTTTAAGGAAGCCATTTTATGACAACCGTGAAACGAAAGCGCTGGTTGCCATGGCAATAGCGTGTCCCCCTTCGTACTTTGTGATACAAATTTCAGAAGTCAAGTTCAACGTGAAATTGAGGTCAAACGAATCTAAGACAGCATATAAAATTGCTAAAGAAATAAAATTTAAAAATGATCAAGAACAATTTTGAAAAAACGGAAAACCATGTGCCTGTAATTTGTAGTTATGCAGAATGCTACCTTGGATAAAACTTGTGTATTTCTCGCTTATGGGCAAGTTAATAGTATAATAGCATATTTTGCTCTTCGTTTTGGACAAGAAATCCTGTTTATACTTGAGCACTGAATCTTCAAAATTGTTTAAAGACAAACCAAGCAATTCAATTATGGCGAATAGTAATTGGTTACAGTTGGCTTGGATGGCTTAGTTCGATCTAGTTAAATGCAACAATCGCCTATATACTTGTTAAATATACTACTTTGAATCAGGTGGCGTGTATATGATGGGGTCTAACTAAATATCCCTGGATTTATTCTTTGCTTATAGAAAACACGTCGAAAAATCAATAATTTGGACATCTTAGCTCGACTAAACTAAAAAAACAATAATATTATACTTCAAAACAGAATTTGTGTATCAAAATGCCTCGGGAAAGTCTCCTAAGTTCTTTGAATTCTGCCGAGCACGTCAATTTCCCATGAGAAAATACTAAACTATCGAAGCCTTGCAGCCTAATTTAATAAACCTTCATTGTGTAGAGGTAAATTTTTGATGAATTATCAATTACAATTATGAAACAAGGCAACCGTTGCCCTGTTATTAACAACAATTTCGCCGCAAAATATGCCTGTGTCCTTAAAAAAATTACACTTTTCTAATAATTTGTGCATTACGAAAGGTACTTTATAAAATCTTAAAGTTTTATTGATAAAAAAATGAAACGTTTTTTCGTTTTGAGCTCTCCATTTGCTTGACACAGCGAAAGGCGGGCCCTGGCGATGCACTTTTGATACGATCGGCCGCTTTATGGCTTTCGGAGATATTTCGATTGCGTTTAGTCTGGCTGCCCTACGTAAAAATTAATTTATTAAGAACTTAATTATAAACTTCGCATCGGGGTCTCTAGCATTTTCAATGGTGGGAGGATCGCATTTATTGTAGTCAAAATGAGTTTTTTATTCGCGCGATAAAAAACAACGCTGCATCGAAAAAACTGAGAGAGAAAGGAGAAAGGAGAACTCCTTCCTGTCACCGGTGAAATTAATTCTTACATAAAACTCTTTTCCACTTTAAAATTAAAGTTTTTAATTGCCCTGTGCCACCCCTTCTCAAGCAAACAATGTCCTCACAAAATGACATCAACCGAAACTTCGAAAACTTCGAAAACTCGCACAACCAGGCGAAAATGTGAGCTACATTCGATCCGAATATCATATTTTGACAAATCGAGCTGTAGATGATCTCCAATTACAATAATAAAAAGCAGAAGACTTGTAAATTAGCTTCTAATTGAGACGTTATCTCGTATCACAGAATTTTATGCCGTATAACACATGATTAGATCTTTCAATGGTCTTTTGAATTCGGTAGTGCTAACTTTAGCTAGCTCGTGTGACTCAAAACTAAAAAAAACAGATTTCACTGATTAGACAAACGACAACTTTGTGTGAGTTTAGCGAAGCAGTGATTACATTTAATCTTTTAATTCCTTAAAGTGACGGAGTAACTAACTCTATCTCATATGACAGAGTCATTTTTTATTAGGTCTTCAAAGCATTTATTTAGTTTGACAAGTTCTATGCGGTCGTATTATATTAGCTCTGTTGTGTTTTTGATTACACGTAGTGTTTGAGTGCGACACACACACACAAGTGCGGTTGTTTGATTTTCAAGGTGGTACTTTTGTACACATTTTCGGCAACCAAAAAAACATGCTGCATCATTTCACGAATGCTTACTCCTTCGTAACAACTACTTTTTAGTCACGCCCTTTAGAGCTTAATCGCCGAAAAATTCAAGATTCGAGACATAACCGATAAATGTGCACGTGTTCCGCGCGTCGTAAAGAGCTTGCGTCTTTGTTCCGTGATCAATCATAAAATCGTCGTCTTTTATAGTAAGCCATTGTCATAGAAAATCGTTAAATTGATGGTGTTTGGGAAATGTCGGTGTCTTATAGCACTTTATGTGTATTCGCGGCTATTGTATCGAGTGAGTGAGCTTCTGGTTGCCGGTAACGAGGTTAATCTCGCCCATCCAAATACACTTGATCAATAGAGATTCGAGTACGATCAGTGGGAATCTCGCATCTGTGTTCTTCGCAAAATAAAAGTACACTTCATTAGCTATCTCTCCAAGCTTAACTACAGTGTTCTCCGCGCCTCTTTCACTAGAAAACTCTTCTAAGACTGAATGCTGCGATGAACAGATCCCATCATTAAATTAAATATATGAACATTGCCATTAACTATCAGGTCAGATTTGCACAATTAACTTATCGAATTATAACACTTAAATTAAGCCTGATTCCATTAAGGAACAATTGATAATTGACTGATCAAGCGTTCGAAATCGTACGTTCTCGTGCTCGGTCGACAAATCCCGAATACTGCTACTGCTAATGATAAAAGACGAAACGGGTAGGCTGTTTCAAACAGGGACACAGGTAACCCAAAGTTTGTGAGTTTGAGAGGGTGCATTTTATATAAAAGGGCTGAACATCGCACGCAACGAGGACTTTGAAAACTACGTTTTTCACTCTTGCGGGCAGGATATAAGATTACAATAAACGGCTCAAAAAGATTCGTATGTAGGTAGACGTTTTTAAGGCGTAGGACTAAAACAACAGCAGATCGGCCAAAAGGGGCAGAAACACGGGCGCCCGAAAAACTCGGGTGAAAAACAATGAAAGTGTTTGGAGAAGCTACTATTTCGAGGTTTTACCGCTGATTTTTCGTCTAGTGATGGTTTGAATTAAATCGAAAATTTCTATTTGTAAAGTAGGTTTCAAACAATCATGATAGTCCGAGATAGTTTTAAAGTCAACTATCATCAACTATCATGGAGTTTGAGCATGGTTCAAATAGTTTCATCGTTTGAACGCATAATAGTCGATGTTAGTTTTTCGGTCAGCGGCGTTTCCCGTAAGGGGCTCACAAAAGTACAAAATGGCTGCCGCCATCTTTGTTTACATTTTTGTGCCGGTTAAAATCAGAGCAAGATGGCGGATACCATTGCTCAATTCTTACGCACGCGTTGATTGGCTCAAGACGAGTAAAATTTAACGTGGAACTTTAATAAACTTCATTTATACACGGAATCCCTTCACTAAACTACAGTGCTCTCCCAGGGAGCCGTGGATACAATAAATAGTAGAAATAAACTAGAAATATCTGAAAGATATGGGAATGCTCGGAGCTATGGCTGTAAAATCAGACTATGAGGTATCGTTGAAATGTTCTAGACTGTAAAAGTGCAATTTCTTTAGCCGGAAATGTTTTTGGTTTTTTTCTACAAATATTGAATTTCTCTCGGGCGCCTAGATCTAGACATCTAGTTACGGTTTGGTTGACAGCTGCAAGAGCTGCGTTTTGTTGTAAGCTAAATAGATTATGACGGTTGCTCACTTGCTCAGCTAAGTTATCGGTCTCACAAATTTACGGGCATCACTTTGAGTGGTCTCACAAGCACAAATTGTGAACCTTGTCCTTTAATAATTTTCACAATTTTCACATGTTTGCTTGGCCAACTGGAACCCGCAAGCCTAATCGAAAACGCGAACTCTGAGGTCAAATGTCATTTTTTAACAACGTCAAGAATGCATATGGATATGAACATTGCTACCGGGACGAAAATTGTCTATATTAACATCTCGCGCATGTACGGCGCATATATTGACCGCTGACCTCACTTTGAGATGGGGTAGATGATTTTGTGGACATGAAAAAGACATGAAAAATCACCTCTCACGCATGTAACGGCAAGAATAGACTTTGCTCTCCGCTCGCTACGCTCGCTCCGAGCAATAACTTTATTAAAACAATAGTACCTATAATTCAACAATACTAATTATAAATGATAATGAAAATACATTAAATGATAACTAATAGATAAATCCTACGAGCTGCGAAAGTTACTAAGACTAGAGGCCTGCTTGGCTTCAGTGGGGAAGCTATTCCAAGCTAAGGCTCCTCTATATTGAAAACTCTTTTAAGTGATTCCGAATTTGGCCTAGGTAAAAATAAATTATGCACCCCTTAAACTGTGTGAATGAACTCAATGGTTGAAAGCTGAATTCGACAAACAACATGTTACCCGCGCGCAAAGAAAGTTCAAATCTCGAATCATTACACTAAAATAATATAACATCTTTGCTATGGGATTGAAGAACAATTCATCACTCGACTAGTGAATTCAACTTGAAATTTTCGCGTGAAATTTACCGTGGAATGCGCTCGTCGTGCGATGAATTTTTCTCTAGAATTTGGTGTCTCCTATTTAACATTTATTCCTCGAGTCCGAATGGTACGATGGCCGAGAGGGGCCTTCCACGTTTCCGACCTCCATGTTTCCGACTTCCACGTTTCCGACTTCCACGTTTCCGACTTCCATGTTTCGGACTTCCACGTTTCCGACTTCCACGTTTCCGACTTCTATGTTTCGGACTTCAACGTTTCCGACTTCCACGTTCGGACTTCCACGTTTCCGACTTCCATGTTTGGGACATGCATGTATCAGGCGGGGTGAAATAGTTGTATTTGGAAGGCAGGTGATTATATTCGCCTGATACTTAGTACTAAGTTATCAGTACCTTTCCCTGGGCTTCTGCTATACGCTAGTAGTATTAAGTCATTGTACCTTATACTTGCGGTACGCTTAGTAGGTATTGGCACACTAGAGTCAATACTACCGAAACAGGTAGACTGCCCGGGAGGGGGACTCCCATGTTTTTGGGCGGGGGTGCTCGTCGTACCTTTTAGGGTTTAAAATCAGGCCTCTGGTACCTTTTAGGGGGTAAAATTTGAAAGCGTGTAATTTTTTTCCAGATAGGAACCTCTTAGAGGTCCGTTCTAGCAAATTACACAGTCTACCCCCGGGGTAGACTGTTTATCGGGCTCGACAAAAAACGCTCGTCTCCAGACAAAAACGTTGGCGAGTCTGATTGCATTCCTTCGCACGAAATCAATCATGCGTTGTCGCTGCCAAGAAAATCGTTGAAAATTTGGGAAATAACACACTGTTTTGTATTTCTTTCCTCATAAATTAGTATAAAGCAGGAGCAGATGGCTTTTCTTGTGTTTTTAGTTTGAAAATTTTCCAAATTAAAATATTGAGTTGCACGAATCGCTGACCTCAGTAAAGAATTCAAACTACATCGTGAATGTTTTCAGTTAGGTGACGAGTGCTTTTTCTCGAGCCGAATAAATGCTCTACCGGTTTCGGTAGTACTAAGTCATCACCCTATGCTACAATGGCCTTGTTCCTTGCCGAAGCTAAGATGATTCAGTACTTATCCTCGGCAGCCGTACATAAAAGTTGAAGGTGCAGAGTTATTATGAAAATTAATTTCGTACAAAAAAAATTCCGAAGTTGCGAAAATCTCAGAAGTGCGTGGAAACTTGATTTCAGAAATACGAAAATAATTTAAGAATTAAAAATAGTTTCAGCATAACCGATATAATTATAATTCAGATTACGAAAATACATTCAGTTGCGAAAGTAATTTAGAAGTACGGAAAAAATTCCGGATTTTGCACCCTACATATCAAAGTTCTCGAAACATGTGGTAATTTCACATGTTGGGCTCTAAATTTTCGGCGCGCTTCCCCAAAAGGTCTCAAAGATTGTCGCCGAAGATTGAGCCGAAAAGAATTCGGAAACTTGAATTCTTTTGGAAGTCGGAAACTTGGAAGTCGGAAACTTGGAAGTCCGAAACGTGGAAGTCCGAAACGTGGAAGTCCGAAACGTGGAAGTCCGAAAAGTGGAAGTCCGAAACTTGGAAGTCCGAAACTTGGAAGTCGGAAACGTGGAAGTCGGAAACGTGGAAGTCGGAAACGTGGAAGTCCGAAACACGTAGGCACTATTTTAACAAAGTAGGCAACTGTTGTTTTTATGGTCAACTCTCTGGTTGTGCCGTATAGTATATAAACTGTACTGTAGTATATACGCAAATGGGTCCCGCAAATGCGTATTGGCGTACATGTAGCTATGCGCCTGGGAAATCAGAAACTTGGAAGTCGGAAACGTGGAAGTCCGAAACGTGGAAATCGGAAACGTGGAAGTCGGAAGGCCCTTCTCGGCCATCGTAGAATGGACTCTGAGTCAATAGCACATGAAGCCTCAATTTTTTAAAAATGTTGTTTACTTCAAAAGTTTTGAATTTTTTTACATTTTTAGAGCGTGAAAATTTTATAAAATTTGACCTTGGAAATTTGAAAGTTTCATAACTTTTGAACTAAGCAAATTTTAAAAAACGGAGACACGGTTTTTGAGAAACACCTTTAAGGATTAAAACAATGTGTTACTTGGGAGTCAAGGTCAAGCAGTTCGGAATCGATAGCTCTTGAAAGTGTCACACCCACATTTTTAATAAACCTTCAAAACAAATATATTTATTAAAAAGTTATTTCTTTTTGCCATAGCCCGCTAGTCCATTCTATAATCTTTCCAACGATATCTAGGTTGACATGTTTGGTTACACTAAGGAGTTCTATGATTTTTTTTTTTCGAGGAGGTGCGCGAAGGTTCTCAATAACCTTAACGATGACCAGCGAAGGCTAAAAACCTCGAAAACTAATCGTATATAATCTCGCTACTTCTCAATCCATCCGACCATACTTTTTAGCTTTACATATTCCTAAATAGTTATCTGATAGGATGGTCTTTAGAGTTTTGCTGATGAATCAGAGTGATCGCTCCTGGAGCATGCGCGTATCATGGCACGCTCCCTTTAACTGTATGAGGCCTGTTTCAAACGTCGATCTTTTGCCGCGTCGAATCCAATTCAGTCGACTGGTTTTCCCCATTTACAACCAAAGGAAGATCGATCGGTGAGATCATAAGGAAACATACGATCGCCTCGAACCGCATGCATCTCATGGATCGCGTGTGCACTATTTCATGCGATCGGCGAGACTGATGAGATCGAAGAGATTATATGAAAACTAACTGTAAGGCACAGCTGTTACTGAGTTTACTCCTTCAGGCATTTGTGTCATACAATGTTTGTATTTTGGCCAGGAAATTAACAAGGATTGGTCAAACCATTATTATGACAAATCGACAATGAAGTATGGATTTGAAATCGATAGTGTCAAGTATATTTACCTTAATACGATTATGCGGACAGGAAAAAAGACTAAAGACATTTACGAATTGCTAGTGACTTCAAATTCATTTCAATTTCAATTTATTTCATTTCATTTTTATTTCATTTTCCTAATGTCTTAATAATTATTTTACTTTACGAGTCGAGGTTTCTTCGTCCATTAGTTTTTTTGTTTGTTTGTTTAAGTTAACAGCAAAGTTGCTTCCGTGACTGTTTTTTCGCGCGGTTGGATTTCCTTACTGCGGTTTTCACATAATCCTATGAACTCTGAAGAAACTGTCAAACCTTGATGTTAATAAACAATTTTAAGAAGGCTCATTTTGGAGAAAACACCCATTATGTATAAGAACAAAATCAGCCTGAATCCCCAAAGCACCTGTTCTTTTATGCGAGTTTTTACTGTATTTACAGCTTCGATCGTATAACTAACACTGAGCGACCACATACATCGCTCATAGGTTTCGCTAGAGCTATCGGGCTGATAAGGCCTACGGCAAACGTCGGGCCAGCGTCGCGTCTTTCTAATCCAAAACAGTAACCAGTACTACTCGACCTTAGCGGTTGTCCACTTGTCATGGGCAAGTTAAGAAATGCTTCAGGACAAGTGGAAACTCAGGGGCACTAGTCACAGGATAAGAAACAATTGCGTGCGAAAAATAAACATAAAACATTTTGCTGGTGGGTGGTTTGTTGTTTAAAAGTGTTCACACTGTTTTTTGTGCGAGTTTTGAGTCAAACTCTCGAAGCTATCATCTTTTCATGAAACATTTTCGTCTTGCGTTCGTCCAGTCACCAGTTCACGATGACTGGACGAGTCCACAAGGAGGCTAATAAGTAATGGGCATTGGTAAGCAAGTTACATTTATATGGTTCGTACATTAGGCTTGGTCTATAGTTCCAAATTTTATACCATAACTGGACAACTAGAAACTTGGCTCGGGCAAGTAACTTTTCTGTGCTATTTGTCCTAGGAGTAGTGGTCAAAAAAGTTAAAATTTCACTGCAGTAGAAATTTTTCTGTCATAAAGTCTAATGAAGCGGCATCCTTTGAAAAAGGAAAGGTTCGACAGAAGAAGTTCGTCGTTTGCGCTGGGCCTTAGATGTTTGATTCATAGGGATCGCTTTGGAAACACAGTTACAGCTATTTTGAGTATTCTGCCAACTCTCGAGATCGATTTCGAACCGTCAAACCGCTTTCTGACCTTTCTGGCTTCCGTCAATCAAACTTTGAAAATCTTTTGAATACATAGAATTCAGTCATTCGCCATCCTAGTGAAATGCCCCAACACACAGGATCTTTTACTATCATTTTCTAAACAAATGGCCTAACTTACGGTCGGCTAAGACTCAAATTAGACCAAGAGTTTGACTTGATGGAAGCCAGAACGCCATCAAACGCGAGAGTTCGCAAATACTCAAAACGCTGTAATTGGGCGGTGCCTCAGGGAAACCCATCGATGGGAAAAGCTGAATTTCTAATTTGTCCCTGGGAAAGCAGAACACTTCCAATTCTTGTGTCATTGGAAGCTTTTCACAAGAATGGGTTTCTGCAGAAAATCCGCGTGTGTAGAAATTCGTAGAACTAATGAATACCATAGTACACCAGTTTTGTGTGCTGGAAGGGAATTACCAGACATGCGTGAAATAAAGACACGCTCACAAATTTGGTACCTTGTAAAGTCGGACAGAAAGAAATTGTTCGCAGGGTGGGGTTTATTTTCGCCTTCTATCCATGGTTCATTTGAGCGAATTTGTTCTCATCTGACGTAAATATCTAAATACAGTAAAAACCCGCATAAAAGAACAGGTGTTTTGGGGAATCAGGCTGATTTTGTTCTTGTATATTGGGTGTCTTCTGCAAAATCAGCCTGAAAATGTTCTTAAGGTGTTCTTATATATATATAATTATAATAATATTTTTCTTACATATATTTTTATAAAATACGTACTTGATAGGGATAACCGTGTATAAATAAAGTATATTCATTCATTCATTCATTAAAGTTGTTTCTTAACATCAAATACTCCATACACTAGAAAGGTAACAGTCATTTAGTAACAACAATTAGTCAAGTCTAAAAAACAATAGCCGAATAACCCTGGAATTCCTGCTGTAGAACTGTGTGTGCATGGTCTAGCACATCATATTGATCTCCTGGGTACTCTACCACAAAGTGGGTTACTGTACTCGAATCTAACTGGCAGCAATTATCTTATACAAGAACAAACTTCATTTTTCAGGCTGCATGTGTTCTTATGTATAAGGTACCATTTTGACCAAATTTCAGCCTGAGTGTTCTTAAACCACATGTTCTTTTATGCGGGTTTTTACTGTATACCATTTAGCGTCGAAGGAAGAATAAACCCTGGAAACACTACAGTATCGAGAAGCGATTATCCAGATTTGCAAATCAGCTTAGAGTAATCCATAAGCCTTTAATAGAAAAATGAAGATTTATTTCAATCAATGCGACTGCATTCAAAGCTCGAACAACTTTCTGACAAAGTTGCATAAACAAATGATGGATAAAATTTATCTAAACACGGAATTCTCATCAACAGCAGCTGTTGGTTTTCGCAAAACCCGTGTATTTATAATATAAACTAATGTATATACGATGATTCGCGCTCCGATTTTGTGTTTTTTTTTTATTCCGCCAGTCGACCTCAGGTTTGTTAGCCGAAGGCTATTTAACAATTATTCCTCATGAGGCCGAAGGCCTAATGGGCTATTGACACAGAGGCCATGAGGGCGAGAGGAATAATTGTTTTAGTCAAATCACACTAGTAGGTCAATTTGTATTGCCAAAAAAATGTTTTTGTTCTGGTCATTTGCCATTTTCTGGCTTTCCAATCCGACACTTTTCGCTACTAGTAGGCTATAAGTTATAGCCTACTAGTAGCTCAACCATCAGAACTCAGCATTGATAATAGACCATTAGTGTGATTTGACTAATACGAGTTATCGATCGACGTTAAATAAGGACATTTACTTTTTTTTACTTTACTTAGTCATCTAAATCATCTAAAGGCCCATTTACACTCGCGGGTTTGTCGGGCCGATTATCGGACGGTGAAATGAAAAATCGGGCCCGACAGCAAAAATCTATTAAATCGCATCAGATTTCAAGAAGTCGGGCCGACACCGAACGAACGTAAACAAAATCGGGCCCGAGAAATCGGCGCGTGTACACCAACCAGCCTTAAGCCCAATCAAGTCCTTGTCCTGTTTCGCCTAGTGCAGTCACCACAGTCGACTGGTTTTCTGTCGCGACGAAAAGCCAGTCGACTGCACTAGGCGAAACAGGAAAAGCACCTGATTGGCTTATAGATGGTTTGACTGTCGCGACGAAAAGCCAGTCGACTGCACTAGGCGAAACAGGAAAAGCACCTGATGGCTTATAGATGGTTTGACTGGCCGACATTTGCCGATTATTTACTTATCACCCTTTACCGAAATATACAAAAACACCCTCATGTTTCCTCAGCTTAAAACTTTTGCCTTGGTTTGAAAACATGGAGTTTCATTTGCCGTCGCAACGGGAAACCATTTTGTGATTTTTGGCGACGAGAACTCCATCCAGCCTATACTTTTTCTAATATTTAACTAAAGTAAATTGATGTTTTGAACTATTTTGCAAGATATTTAGATAAACTGTCCCTGATCGCATATCTAGTGACCCGATACCGTAAAATATCAGGACAGTAGATCTCGCAGCCCGCGAGCCGGCTCTCCAGCGGTTTTTTTCGGATATTTGATTTTTATGGCGCGCGGGATTCCTGTGACACAGGAATCCCGCGCTCCAAACAAATCAAACATCAAATCAAATCAAATCCAAAGACCCACTGGAGAGCCGGCTCGCAGGCTATAGATCTCGTTTCTGATTGGTTGGCGAACTCAAGTGGGATGATAACGGTCCAATGACAGGCGTTCATAACACTTTTTTTCTAAATCGTTGCCAAATCCCTTCAACAGGTTCCGTCAACATCAGAGCCTCGAGTTTGACTAAGATTTCCTCCACTTCATCTGCAGTCGCTTCGATACGACTCGACAGATATCGCAACAAGAAGTCGTACGACGGATGACGAGTGTCGCCATTGACATCACGTCGCAGGTAACGCGTATAACGTTGAAAGTTTGTCGCATTTTCGTCCTGCTTGTCTTGTGTGCGTTCTCCAATCGAGCTTGTCGAAGAGAATCGAGCGACAGTCGCCGAATATTGTCGCCATCGAAGCAGTGTCTATATTGTTCACAGGTGTTCAATTTAGTCGCGTGCCGACACTGGTAGGGGAAACTCGTAGACTGTTGTTGGTCGTCCACGCTATTCCCGCCCTCAACAAGGCTCGAAAAGATCTAAAGGCATAAAAATAACAATGAAGATCAGAAGTTCTCTCTTTTTTCTTGCTACTTGAGCAGAGGCGAACCAAACCGTCTCGCGGTAAGATCAGTTGTTACAGCGCCGGAGGATGCGGAAGCAAAATTCGAATTATTTCTGACATGCAGAAATGGGTCCTTATTATGTGCCAAAAATTAAAATCATCATTGGAAAAGAACTTTCTACTATTTGATCTGGTGATAGTGTTTCACAGTGTTTCGGTGCTTTCAATAAATAGCGCGCGCGACCTTGCGTAGAAGAGATGCGCCGTGCAAAACAAGGGAATAACTTAAGAGGACTTGCAATTTTTAAACAAGCGGTCAAAAATAAGGTTACAGAAAAGTATAAGATCTATTGACTGGATTTATAGTATCTTTTGAAAGGGGAGAAAATAGGAAATGACTCGCCATTAGGCCGCGAAGAAAGGTTAAAGAAAACTTTAAAAAATTATTTTGCAATTTGCCGACCTGAGGAAAAATGGGTGAAAAATTGGATTCCAACATCGATAGCACTCGAGTCCCCATAGGTTCTGAATAATCGCTTGAAAAGTGACTACCCGCAAGGAAACCTTTCAAAAGAAACTAAAATCTTGTCAATAGACTCTATACTTTTCAGCAACCTGATTTTTGTTCGCTCGTTGCTCGAAGTTTTAAAACAACTTGTCCTTATCTGCTTTGACTCTTTCTCGAGACACTCGCAAGATATTACCGGCATAGCACAAAAGACAAAGTAACCAAACCCAAACTTTCTATTCCACACATTTCATGATCTCAAACAAAAATAATCAAAACAGAAGACACAAAATGTTATAAAATAAGACCAATAATCAACTTGGTCTTTCAAAGAAAATTTGCCTGGTAAGGTTGTCTTATGGAAGATTTTCTTAGCTTCGCAATCCAATTTCCCAATTTGAAAATAATTCCATCCGCTCGATAGCACACGAAAATACTCCAAATTTGTGCTTATCTTGCAGTTGAAAGGTTATTTAACAAACCTAGACGATTACTTTGGTCATTTCTTGTGAATCTGACTGTATTTAAACTACATAAATTAACCCCTAAAACTGTGACACTACTTCTTTAACGACAACCTCTTAGCGAATGATTCATGACTAATTGTCTGGTGACGTTGAACAAATCACTTATCAAAAAGGCAACAATTACCAAATCCGTTGTATCTACGTGTTTCATGATACTTTGCTAATGTCTAACGGTTATTGTTTTATTTCTTTTTCTAAGGAAGCAAGTTATACCGATCATTTACGTTACCATTTAAAGTACACTTAAATTGCTCTCGTTTTTATCCCGAAAAACAAACTTAAAACTCCAGGAAGACGACCACAAAAGCTTTCAAACATAAAAACGGACTGTTTTCTTTACACACTCGAGGCAATAATCCTCTGAAATAAATTACGCTCAACACCGGGAGCGAGAGTTTGATTAATTTGCGGAAATATTAAATAAATGACGAATTATGAGCGGTCCAAACGATGTCAAACTAATGTATTTAACAAAAATAGATAAAGGAAGAAATTAAAACGCCCTCAAGCAGGAAAAGATGTCATTTTCGTAAAGAACACGTAGAGGTTACTGATTAAACATTTTCTCATGACATTCAAGCATTCAAACCTATACATATTTAAAGAGAGAATAATAAATGGGCGGGCGGGGATATGAAATTTATCTTGATATCAAATTTGAACACGAGAAGATAGATAAACTTCATATCTCCAAGCGGCCATGTATTATTATTTTTATTATATAAACTTTTTTGTGAAAAATTTCGATTTTATGAAGTTCGCGACAGTAGGTATTATTAACGACAAACCATTAACTATTTTCAATCCCGAAGGTGGTCGCTTTGACTGTATCATTTTGAGCAGGTTTTATACTAGGTTATAAGAATGTAGCACCTCCACAGTCCGCATGTTTTCAATCCGTATTTTGTGAGTCCTCGTTTCTCTCGTCCGCATCCTCATTTTACCGACACCAGCCACGCGTAACGCCGGAATCACGCACTGTAAGTAACTTATCAAACACGAGGAAGAGTGTTTCATAAGGATTTCCAAACACCGAAGAGTGGATTTAAAAAAAAGCAAAGCCATGATTATTAAACCTTCGAGGTGATGGAAAATCCTGATGTTATACGTTTGAAGTGTTTGACAGTTTCTCAAATAGTTTCTAAAATTTCAAGAAAAAAAAAAGGAAATTCCAAATTTATCGTCTATAGTACCACGCGTTCCTCTAATAGCAAGTCTCAGACATATATTTTATCTCTGATTTACGTACTGTACTTTGTTTTGAGGAGCATTTGTAATCGTCTTAGCCACAAACAAAATACTATCGTCTTTAGTATCATGCGTGCTGATAGCAGTAAAACAGAGATATATATATCGTTGAATTATGGTAGTGTAGTACTTTGTTTTGGGTTTAGCGTTTGTAATCGTCCTTGTCACATAAAATAACCGTCGTTAGTACCATGCGTGCCGATAATAGCAAGACACAGATGAAATATATTGCACATGTGTGTAGACTAGATAAAAAACCTCAAGGAAAATGTGGAACAAGGTTGCTGTCGACGTACAGCAGGCAAGAAAAACTAATGATGGTCAAGACTGATCTCATGCGACTGCTGGCTGTACGTTTCCAGCCACAGGGGATAAACCAAAATGATGATGATTATATTTGATATAGATAGATAAGTTTATTTACGCCTCTTGCAGTGCAAGCACTGAATTGCAGGCGGTGTTCTGCAAATACAATAGTAATACATTGATAATAAAGGACGAATAAATACGAAATAATAAAGTTCACACTAAATGTCCATGACCCTAGCATATTTGACTTGAGGTAGTGTACTTTCTTTGAAGGAGTAATTGCAATCGTCTTCATCACAAAAATATCGTGTACAGTACCATGCGTGTCTTTAATAGCAAGAGAAAGTGACATATTTTATCTTTGAATTACGTACTGTACTTTGCTCAGAGGAGAATTTGTAATTGTCACATAAAATTATCTTGTCACAAACAAAAAGCTATCGTCTATAGTATGTACCATGCGTACTGATAATTAGCAAGACACAGAGATTATTTTATCTTTGAATTACGGTAGTGTAGTTTGTCTTGGGGAGCATTTGTAATCGTCTCTGACACAGAAAACTATCGTCTTTAGTACCATGCGTATACTTCAATGAACTCAAGAGTCGGATATTATCTTTAGCATATGTGAGTAATTTACGGATTGTTGAGCGTGAACACATGTCAAACAAAATCGAAAGCATTCTAAGAACTCTGTAGATTATTCGGGTGGTAAAGTCCTTTCATTAGGTAAATATCAGCCTTTTTTCAGGAACTCTTTGCGGCATAATAGTAAACCATTTTCACTGATCTCATTGTGCTCTATTAAGTTATGGGAGGAGACCTGGCGGAGCCCAAAAGGCGAGGACGGAAAAAGGAAAGTGGGAGGGAGGGAGGGGCAAAGAAAGGAGCCCCGCCGATTTTTGTTGAACTTTTGCCGTCGAGAACAATATACTTAAGCCGTTTTCTACAAGTGTTTTTAGCGATACATATCTCCGGATTTGGCGGATAAATATTTATACCTAAAAAGAAATACAACTATGAACTAATATGTCCACAGAGCATTTCGACCAGCCTTAACTTGCGTGGTTCACACTATAACGCAAGCGCAAGAAAATTGAGACGTTGCGTTCCCTTGCGATTGCGTCTAGTGTGAATCAAGCGAACGCAAATGCAAGCAACTAATCAATGTTGATTTTAGGCTTGCGCTTGCGTCTAGTGTGAATCAAGTGAAGGCAAGCGCAAGCAACTAATCAATGTTGATTTTAGGCTTGTGCTTGCGTCTAGTGTGAATCAAGTGAAGGCAAGCGCAAGCAACTAATCAATGTTGATTTTAGGCTTGTACTTGCGTCGCTATGATTCACACTAGCCTTGCGCTGCGCCTGCGCTAGCATTCCAGTGAGAACAGCCTTTAAAGCCGTTGCATCCCGCCGTCAAACCATAAGAGCCAATCACATTCTTGAGCTGCTCTGTCTATTGCAATTGCATGGCTTCCCAGTGAACGAAACCAGACAACGTCGCGACGGAAAGCCAGGCGACTGCACTAGGCGAAACAGGGTAAGAATCTGATTGGCTCAAAAGGTTTGACTGGCGGGATAAATCGACGTTTTGAAAACGCGCGCTGCGATGCAATGGTTTTAGCGGTAATAAACGCACATACCTCGGCCAAGCTTTCTCTGTACTCTTGTCGAATACCCCTTCGCATGTGTCCTACCGATGACCTTCCTTCAACCAACTCAAGGTCACGGACTGCCCAAGAGCCAAATATGTCTGTCCTACAAAATGTCCCGTACGGCCGCGGGTCGCGGGTATGGCGAAATTCCTCATCAGTCCAAGGGACACCACAGGCTTCCCGCTTGGACCGGCACTGGCGGACACAGGAAGCCCAGTCCTCAAACAGCGGTAGGGTATTATGACTGGTGTTGGGGTCATGTAAAGGCTCCTCTGCGGACTCCGGTGAGCTAAGAAAAAGAACATATATTACAAATTTATTCTAAGACTAGAGTAAAAAAGTTCCAAAAGTCTTAGGCCAACCGAAAGCCCAGCCACGCGGATCAAAAAATGATTCACAGGAGTTTTGTCAGAAAAGTTGAATAAGTTTGAATGAAAAAATTTAACAAAAACTTCCAACGCATAACTGTAAAAAACTTTATTGAACGTTTCGGCTATTCAGCCTTCTTCAGCTAAAATCAAAATTTGTAAAAATTTAAAAACTAATACATGGTTCGGCTAAACTGGCAAACAATACTCAAACCTGGCCACCTATATACAAGACTCTGCGCTAAAAATTACATCACCATAATGCCATATTACGGAGGCCCTTTTTGTCCAAAAAATATATTCGTTCAAGTTCTCCCATCAGCACTGGAACTTCTCTCTTAACAGAATTCAAAAGTTCCCTACTAATATTCCAGGAGCCTTCGCAGAGCTGCTGTTGAATGTAATCCTTGAGAGCAGAGTCATGTGTCATAAGAGCCAAGTTAAAATGGCGTATCTGTAGTCCTTTCGGTACAACTCCCTTATCAACGCAAGTTTCAAGGAAGTGCACATGATGCTGGTATCTTGTTAGCTTTCCCCATGTATTCAATAAATTATAAAACATTTCACGTTTTGACGGCATAACGGGATCGAAATAATCGATTCACAGGCGACTTAAGGAAATTGAAATATTTAAAGACTAGAGTAAAAAAGTTCCAAAAGTCTTAGGCCAACCGAAAGCCCAGCCACGCGGATCAAAAAATGATTCACAGGAGTTTTGTCAGAAAAGTTGAATAAGTTTGAATGAAAAATTTGACAAAAACTTCCAACGCATAACTGTAAAAAACTTTATTGAACGTTTCGGCTATTCAGCCTTCTTCAGCTAAAATCAAAATTTGTAAAAATTTAAAAACTAATACATGGTTCGGCTAAACTGGCAAACAATACTCAAACCTGGCCACCTATATACAAGACTCTGCGCTAAAAATTACATCACCATAATGCCATATTACGGAGGCCCTAATGCCATATTACGGTTGGCCTAAGACTTTGGAACTTTTTTACTCTAGTCTTTAAATATTTCAATTTCCTTAAGTCGCCTGTGAATCGATTATTTCGATCCCGTTATGCCGTCAAAACGTGAAATGTTTTATAATTTATTGAATACATGGGGAAAGCTAACAAGATACCAGCATCATGTGCACTTCCTTGAAACTTGCGTTGATAAGGGAGTTGTACCGAAAGGACTACAGATACGCCATTTTAACTTGGCTCTTATGACACATGACTCTGCTCTCAAGGATTACATTCAACAGCAGCTCTGCGAAGGCTCCTGGAATATTAGTAGGGAACTTTTGAATTCTGTTAAGAGAGAAGTTCCAGTGCTGATGGGAGAACTTGAACGAATATAATTTTTTGGACAAAAAGGGCCTCCGTAATATGGCATTATGGTGATGTAATTTTTAGCGCAGAGTCTTGTATATAGGTGGCCAGGTTTGAGTATTGTTTGCCAGTTTAGCCGAACCATGTATTAGTTTTTAAATTTTTACAAATTTTGATTTTAGCTGAAGAAGGCTGAATAGCCGAAACGTTCAATAAAGTTTTTACAGTTATGCGTTGGAAGTTTTTGTCAAATTTTTTCATTCAAACTTACAAATTTATTCTATATATTGCATCAAATCATTTTGCCATTCGCTAAGAGACCATCACAAGAGCCGAAGCATAGACCAACAGAACAATGTTACTCGAATATCTTCAAGTTCTGGTAAATTTAGTCCTGCTTTTTTCGCTACGATGTGAGAAAAAAAATACTTACAGGCCTGATCAAATCAAGGTAAGGTAAGGGTTTCGTACCCGGGGGGGAGGGGACTCTAAGGTTAAAATGCTAGGGGTGACCGTCGGGAAACTCGAATTTTGACCCTAAAAAATACCTGGTCGGAAAAAATTTCCACCCTAAAAAATACACCTCAGTCTGAAAATACCCTAAAAAATACCAACAATTTTGACAGATTAAATTTTATTCTGGCCGTTTATTTAATATACATCAAATGTATCCTCTCGACTTTCAAAAACACTACCTTATTTGCATGAGAACCCCCTAAAAAATACCTATTTTTCTTACTATACCGTTTTTATTTTCAAACCCTAAAAAATACCAGATCGCCGATTTCAACCCCTAAAAAAATACGACGGTCACCCTAGCATTCGAATATAGGGAGTCCCCCCCCCCGGGGTTTCGTAGCTAATTCGGCAAGTAGACACAGTTATTGGCGAAATTTCTTTGATAGTAATCCTTCTCAAGTTTCAAGTTTTATTAAGATTCTTAAACAGATTACAAAATATTACCGGCTGATCCACAAATAGTATAAACTAGTCGAGGCGGCCATCAGCCGTGCTTCTTTGAAAATAAATTAAATAGCTAAATAAATATAAATAATTTTGATAACAAGAAAAAAAGGGAAAAGGAGAGAAGATCTAACTATACAGAAAGAAAACGAACAGTATAACAACATTAAGACCCTGTCCACACTACACCGTTTTCAAACGAAAACGGATACTTTTTGCTCCGTTTTCAAAAAGATTTGCGTCCACTCTTATCGTTTTCGTATCGTTTTCGCTCGTCCACACTACAACGCGTATCCGTACGAAAACGCTCTCATGCATTCAGTGGGCATGCTCAAACAAGCTCAACGCATGCGCATTTCGATCTGTCGGCCTACGAAATGGATCGGGTTTGCTGCGGTGACGTCATCGTTTTCAGATAGCATCGTTTTCACCCGTCCACACTAGAAAACAGCGTTTTCAAACAGCTCCGTTTTCAAATCGCTCCACTCTGGAGAGCGTTTTCGGATTGATCCGTTTTCGGTGTTCGTTTCGGCGTTGTAGTGTGAACGATAGCCGTATCCGGAGCAACAAGTATCCGTCATTTCGTTTGAAAACGGAGTAGTGTGGACGGGGTCTAACATAGGTGATTTTTCCCAAGAACAACATAGGTGGCATAAAAATCATGACTTCTCCAACACAAAAGTCTGGAGTACCGGCTACCCCCTCCCCGGGGTTTCACTAAGTATTTTTCAATAATAATAAACTTTATTGACACCTTAAAATACGTTGCGTTCAACCGTCATTAAAGATAAAATTAAATAAATGTCGAAGGTGAAATGCGTTCCCTTGCAATGTGCTCATTATGTAAGCTAAGGCCATGTTACAACAGGGGCGTAGCCAGGGGGGGTTCCAGGGGTTCCGGAACCCCCCCCCCCCCCCCCCTAAAAGTGTAAATATTTAATAGACAACAAATAAAAGCTCCAATAAAATGTAGCAAATTTCTTCAAAGCTAGTTTTTCCCCGAGTATTTTTGGCTGGGTTTCCTGTGGCGAGAACGCAAAAAACACGTCCGATCTATGTGGAGTTTTTTATTTTTTGAATTTTGGAACCCACCCTCTCATAAGTGCTGGCTACGCCCTGTACAAGAGGCAATGTTTCTTCAACTCGCAGCGCAATATTTATCCCCCTGCGATGCAGTATTTTGTTGCAATGCGAGTTGCAGAAAATGTGGAACCGAGGTCTACTTTTCAGAACGTTGGGAGACAAGTTGCTAGGTGTAATACGTCTTGGCAATTATCACACAATGGGTTCCCTAAATGAGCCAATCAGCGCGCTTGATTTTGATAGTGTCGCTGTAATTGATAATTTTCCATGCGGGCGCATTGCAAGCTGCAAAAAATATTGCGAGCGTGTAACATCCCGCAGCAACTCACAATAAAAAATCGCCTCGTGTAACATGGCCTTTAGATGTAAACTTTTAACAAAATAGGATATTTTGACTTGAAAATAAAACAGAATAACCAATAAGGATGCATTTCTCCTTTTGATTAAAATCCGCCAACTTATCTCTAAAAAACCTAGCCAAATATAATGTAAATAAGAAATCGACATTACCAAATGCTGCGCCTCGTGAGTCCACAACATTTTGACCACTTTATTACGTCATTCCGTGGTATATAAGCAGAGGACATTTGTTAATTATACTACTCACTGGTATTCTTTGTCATCTAATCCATAGCACATCTTGAAAGCTAGTAAGATGTAGGCCACGGCTGTTTCTTCATAGTGTGGAACTCTAGCGCGTGAGTAGTACTTGTAGGGCTCAAAGATGTTCAGAAGGTTTCTCACAAAACCATGGAAGATTTCTGAAGAACAATGTGTTTGGCAATTACTAAACCGCATTTACAGCTTATCACAGCTAAAACCGTCGCATCGCGGCACACGTTTTCAAAAACATTTTTTGACTTTGCTGTTCCGCCAATCAAACTATCTGAGCCAGTAAAACTCTTGCCCTGTTTCGTCTAGTGCTGTCAACTGGCTTCCCTCTGAACTAAAACCAGACAACGTCGCGACAGAAAGCCAGGCGACTGCACTAGGCGAAACAGGGCAAGAATCTGATTGGCTCATAAGATTTGACTGGCGGAACAGCAAAGCCAAAAACAAATCGATGTAAAAGGGTGAAAGAGGAAAAGAAACACTGGTTGAATTTCTTCTGTGTATAAATAAATTATTTACTTACTTACTTTACTTAATAGAGCGAATTTCAGTGAGTGTCAAAAACTAAACGCAAATGTAAAACCACTAGCCAGGAGTGGAAGCCATTCAACAACAAACCAATCAGAAGGCGAAGTAAGTCAAACTTGGGTGGCACGTTTTGTTTTAGTTCGCAATTTGATGGCTGAAAGACGAAAGACTTTGCTCTCGACCAATGGCTGATTGCATTTTTAAACTGCACAGGGGGGGTTGAGGACCTCCCTTAAAAAGACCCCCTCCCCTGGAATTTCCACTCGTGAATCATACCCTCTCCCCTGGAATTTCCTTTTTTTTCTGGCAAAATACCCCTGGAAAAACTATTTTGGATAAAATGTCCCTGGAAAGTCACCTTTTTGGCCCTCCCCGTTGGAATTTCCAGTCTCCAGACACACCCCCATCCCGTGGAATTTCCAAAATCCAATACAACCCCTGGAAAATGTTCTGTAGGTCCCCCCCCCCCCCGTGCGGTTTAGAAATGCAATCGGCCAATAAAAAGAGTCAAGTCGCAGCGTTCAGAAGCTGCTCGTTCATTGGCCCGTTCACGTTTCCATTGTCTTTAATCTATATTTTTTCTTATTTGACAATAATTCAGGGGCGTAGCCAGGGGGGGGGGGGGTTCCAGGGGTTCCGAAACCCCCCTCTCCCGCAGCGGAACCCCCCTCGCCTCTGTTCTGGACCGACTTATTACTAAAATTCGGTAAATATTTAATAGACAACAAATAAAAGCTCCAATAAAATGTAGCAAATTTCTTCAAACGCTAGTTTTTTCCCGAGATCAATATTTTTGGCTGGGTTTCCTGTGGCGAGAACGCAAATAACGTCCGATTTATGTGGAGTTTTTTATTTTTTGAATTTTGGAACCCCCCTCTCATAAGTGCTGGCTACGCCCCTGCAATAGTAGCATGTTGTAGTTTATCGTTCAAACATAGGAGGCCATCCTGCAAATGCCATAGTCTGCACCGTTTGTATACCTAAGAACTTTGTAGACTTTTAGCGCTAATCGTATGGCCCCCAAAAATCTTATTACAAGAACACGTACAATGACATACTGGGCGTTTAGGAACGTCCTGTACGGCATAGCTAGTCACTTCCGCAGGAAGATTAGTTTCAGGCACGTTAGTAATTTACGTGTTATATATGCCTTATACATGTTGTAAAAAGTTATTCCCTGAAGAAGTCTCCATTAGAGACGAAACGCGTCGGAATTAAATGAAAATTACTTTTACAACTTCAAGTGTCACTCCTTGTGCTGCTCGCTAGTCACCGTTAAAAAATTAAAAAATAAAAAAAAATTAAAAGGTCACAGTTTTTTCCCTATACGGACCAACCTAAAGCCAGTAAATAACTTTTTTTTTCCAAATAATTTTTTTTTATATTTTCTTCATTCCTTTAAATCATTGAAGTCGGAAAGTTGCATCTCTCGAGCTCGATTTACAGGGCCAGGAAAAGTCACCAAACACTGTTGGGATATAAATGACAAGTGCGCGCAAATGGTTACCGTGACCTAGGTCAGAGATAGGAAAATATCGCCCCTGTGCGCGCACTCTAAGAACCAATCAGAATGCAGAATTCGTTACCATGCCCTCGAGAAAAAAAAACAAAAGTAAGTATCTGCTTACAATGATGCATGTTAGACGAACAGTACAGATGCACGGAAAATGAGATCTACTTGTTTGATACAACAACAAATGTGTTTTTTATAAAGACGAAAAGCCCCAAACAGTGCGCGCATTTGAAACTCGGGTCTACTAGCATGCGTGCACTATGACGTCAACCGGCTTGTTGACCAATCAGACTGTGCGTTTTTCTAGTGCTGTTGTATAATACAGCACAAACATTAAAAACATTCTTCAGTTCTAGTTTACCTGGGAGATGAAGGTCCACTATATATCTGGAAGTATAAACTGACAAGTCCTTGGGTGACAAGTCTGGTATGTTTAATAGCTTTACAATTTGGACTGCATCAGCTAGGATGCGTTTCCTGTAAGGTGGGAACATCGCTGACAGGATTCTTGAGTCTGAACCACCGAGCTTCATATAGTCTGGGAGAAGTCTTGCCACTTGGAAGAAGGGAAAGCTACCCTCTTTAGCCCATCTGAAACAACGCATTCAAAACCATATGTTCAATGAACGGGAGTCTTAAGTCCTAAAAGTCTTTCAAACCTTAGTAGCTTGAACTTATTCAAGGAGGGTGGCACAGGGGCGTAGCCAGGGGGCCACCCCCCCCCCCCATACATTTACTGTATTTGTTGGAGGAAATTTGAAAATTTTCGTGCCATGTTTTCACTATCCTCCCTCCCCCAACCAAAATTCCTGGCTATGCCCCTATGGCACACGCTTATCAAATGCAGTGCATGTGGTCAGGTCTGAAGGATTAACAATTGTCAAACTTATTGCGAGTCATGCATGTCCAAAAAACCTTTACAATTTTACAATACTACATGTACTTGTATCCTACTCTGAATGACTAACATTTTATAGGATGGCTTAGTCTCGTTGCCAGGCTAATCCTTTGTCTCAGCTAGTCCGTTTTGCACTTTCAATATGCGACCACTCTTTAGCAAAAGCAACTGACATCACTTCCAGACAAAGTGTGACAGGCCTGCCGAGGAGCCTGGCGACAAGGCTAAGGGTGGTTCTGCTCAGGTTGTCACGTGGTAACTGATAATGACAGTCCTTGCCCTGCTACATATATCTATCTTACCTTATTAGGTCACTAAGGAATATAGGTTCGTCAAGCCACAGGATACCCAAATAGCATAATGTCAAAGTTGTTCTGATGCTTAATACTTTAATACGTCTTTTTTTGGTACTAGGCAGAGAACCAACACTCTCCTCATCTGTGGAGATGGCATCCTCATCATCTTCGTCATCGTCATCATCATCATCAATAGCAAATCCAAGATCACGTCTAAAAGTGTCTTTGGTGGTTTGCATTGGGTCATCTCCTAGAAAATAAAGTACCATATTGAAAAACATTGTGTGTTCAGAAAAAATCCATACCTCCCCATTTGCCTTTTTCACACATGTGGCATCTTGTTTTTTTTTTACTGGAATTGAAGCTAACCAGGAAGGGTGATGCGACATTCCAAATAAACACAGCTTCTGCCCTGAGAACTCACCAGAAAACACTCACCAGACCATGGAAAAGGAACATTTTTTTGTTCAAATTGGGAATTGTTCTAAGGTTGGGGTTTTCCAAAATATATTTTTTGTGATGCAGTTACACATGTATTATGCATACCGGCAAACCCTGAAAGCTCCAAAATTTGGAGGTTGTGTTTTAAATACAACAACTGTATGAGAAAATCAAGACATTCACCTGGGAGACTTACAGTAAATACATGTACATGTAAATGGAAAGTTTTTATTTTTCCCCGGAAGACCAAGGTTAAAAAATAGGGAGTCCCCGGTAAAATCAAGAAGAAAGTACGATTACGTATTTAGCAATTAATGAATTCCGCTGAGTATGATATGGATAATTATTAAGATCGAGGGGTGTTATACATCGAGGCCGAAGGTATGATATCCCCAGTTTAATTCTTTGAGAGAGCAGGCAGTTTGCCAGCCTGCCTACAAGCGCCTGACGTCACATGTGCAATAATTTTATACTTATCAAATCTTTGACGTCATTGATAGAATAAGTCGCTCACCTTTAAAAACATCAAGAATTTGCTGGTGGCGCTGAACCATCGAGAAGTGGGAAAATTTGTTGAATAAATAATAATAAATGTCACTGATGAAGCACAGAGTTTCACAAGAGCTAACCTGAATAGTATGTCTCTTCTCCTAATTCAGAACTCAGTTCTGGAAGTTCGTCATTCAAATCTAGTTTCTTCTGCTTCTTCTTCAGACTTTTAGTTGGAACCCTCTTAGCTGAGAATTTCCCTTCCCAAATTAAAGAGGCTTCCTCATCGGAGCAAAATGCTATACCAGACTTCTGTAAATATGCAAACCAAATCTGGCCAACTACATCCTGGAAACAACAAAATGGCATAATAAAGAAAAGATTGGAATTAATTGCTTACTGGAAAGAATGAACTTGTAACCTGCAAGTGATTAAGTAATTGCTCATATTTTTGGTACATGACAACAAGGTACATGACAACAATTCTGGTTCCTAAGCCAACCACCATTTAAATGGTCCAGCATACGGTATGGCACCACCATTAAAGGCCCTTATACAGAATTGCATACTTTCAAGAAAAATTCGCACACAAACCTAGCCTGCTTGCAGCCCTTCTCTGACAAACATCTGTGAAAACGAGCCACAAAAAAAAACGAGCGCTGATGGCTTGAAGTACCGAAGGCATGACCAAGAAGGTGTGAGAGCACAGGGGATCGGCACTCACTCATGCCTTCAGCACTTCATGCCATCATCACATGTTCCTCACTCCTCTGGCTTTCATGCACTTGTTTTCACGGACGTTTGTCAAAGAAGGGACTGCAAGCAGTCTAATACAAACCCATATAAAATTAGAGAATAATTTACACTGCAATGCATCCCATTGTCATGCAGAAAGCGGATGACCAATATTATAGTCAGTGTTTAGATAGTATTATGTAAAACTAAATTAGGTACCTACACCGTACAACTCTTCAAACAGTAATTTGACAAAATACTGTATAAGGTCCCTTTTCACTTGGCAAGGCCCATTTAACAGAAGGAGCACAAATTGATGACAGACTTCACCTTCAACCGTGGATTAACTCCAAGACTGATTAGATATTGAACTTGGGCCTTGATGATGATTTGAAATGCCTCACACATCAACCAAGCTTGTCCTTTTGTTCTAGCTGAAAGAAGAAATGGCAAATATGCAGTTTATTAAACTTACCTGTAGGAGAACTGAGCTGGTACAGGTTGTAAGATGTGGCTATTGGCAAACATTTAGTAAATGTAGAGTTTGAGTGAGGCCTCAGTAGGTCTACTGCTGAGTACCAGTAGAAGGGGAGCATGCATAGTCTTAGCTTTCTGCATCGACACCATGCACCATCAGACTGAAGAGTAGGAGAGAATGTCATCATATCTAGAGGGCGGGCCAGCACCAGGGCTTCTTTTCGTTTTTATGTTGGATTTTTCATCAAATTATGTGGGAAGCAACCACATTATGTGGAAAAAATAGGTGGTACTGCTGGGCGGCTAGTAGACTATTGCTAAGGTCAAGCCCTGTAGTTACTAGATTGTTCCAAGGGTTGAGGGAGAATATATAAACGGTATGGACATTCTTGTAATGTGGAAATGAATGGTTCCAGAAAATATCAATTCCCCCCCCCCTCCTATTGACGGTGTTTTGGTAATGACAAATTTCGTTATTACTTGCATATACATATGCAAACAAAATTACGTTAAAACAACAATACGTAAAACGAATAAACTATATATATACTTAGCCTGAATTCGGCCGTTAACTAACGACGAGATTCGCGAACAGTATATATATATGTATGAATTCTGAATTCGGCCGTTAACTAATGACGAGATTCGCGATCAGAATATATATGTATGGGTCTGAATTCGGCCGTTAACTAATGACGAGATTCCGCCGATCAGAATTATATGTATGAGTTCTGAATTCGGCCGTTAACTAATGACGAGATTCGCGATCAAAATAACATATGTATGGGTTCTCAATTCGGCCGTTAACTAATGACGAGATTCGCGATCAAAATAATATATGTATGAGTTTGTCTGAATTCGGCCGTTAACTAATGACGAGATTCGCGAAAAGGATATATATCTATGAGTTCTGAATTCGGCCGTTAACTAACGACGAGATTCGCGATCAAAATAATATATGAATGAGTTCTGAATTGGCCGTTAACTAATGACGAGATTCGCGATCAAAATAATATATGTATGAGTTCTGAATTCGGCCGTTAACTAATGACGAGATTCGCGAAAAGGATATATATCTATGAGTTCTGAATTCGGCCGTTAACTAAACGACGAGATTCGCGATCAAAATAATATATGTATGAGTTCTGAATTCGGCCGTTAACTAACGACGAGATTCGCGATCAGAATATATGTATGAGTTCTGAATTCGGCCGTTAACTAATGACGAGATTCGCGATCAAAAAGAAATTATTATAACTTTGGCGAGCATTGTGGCGTATTATCCGGGCTCTCATGAACAATATGCGTTATGATTCTCGCCATAGTAATGTAGTTGGTGTTCTTGGGCATAAATATGTTTTGGGCCCTTTTCAGCGCTCATTTTATCCCTCGAACCTCGAAGGGCCGAAAAAAATTTCTTGCACAGCAAAATGATGACTAAAACCCTTCTTTCTTATTGGAAAAAAAATTCTCAGCGTCTAAGAGAGGTATAAAAAAAATATTGCACCGACAAAAAAGCCCCCCCTCAAAAGTTAAATGGTCGGCCCCTATTCCAATTTCCATTGTTTCACGGTCGACTGATGCGACAGATACGACTATATGGAAACCAGGGGCGCTTTCCATTTGGCAAAAATTCCCGGTTTGAATTCCCAGTAGTTCTCTGAGTCAAATGAAAAGGTCTCAATCCGGCAATTCACGATTGGACGAAAGTCCGAGAATGGTCTGCACCGCTTTCAATTTGACCCTGAATTTCCGGGAATTTCGGTCAGAAATCAAATGGAAAGGGACAAAAGTCCCGGAAATTCCGCGTTCTCCGAAAATTCCCACTTTTGTGGGAATCTCGTCAATAGTTACGGCATACATATATATTCTGATCGCGAATCTCGTCATTAGTTAACGGCCGAATTCAGACCCATACATAGATATTGTGATTGCGAATCTCGTCATTAGTTAACGGCCGAATTCAGAACCCATACATATAAATATTCTGATCGCGAATCTCGTCGTTAGTTAACGGCCGAATTCAGAACCCATACATATATATTCTGATCGCGAATCTCGTCATTAGTTAACGACCGAATTTAAACCCATACTTATATATCCATATTGCGAATCTCGTCATTAGTTAACGGCCGAATTCAGCTCCATATATATATTCCGATTACTAATCTGTTCATTAGTTAACGGCCGAATTGGGAACTCATACGTATATATATCTGATCGCGAATCTCGTCGTTAGTTAACGGCCGAATTGGGAACTCATACATTATATTCTGATCGCGAATCTCGTCGTTAGTTAACGGCCGAATTGGGAACTCTTACTATTCTGATCGCGAATCTCGTCATTAGTTAACGGCCGAATTGGGAACTCTTACATTATATTCTGATCGCGAATCTCGTCATGAGTTACGTAATGGCCGAATTGGGAACCCATACATATATCTATTCTGATCGCGAATCTCGTCATTAGTTAACGGCCAAATTGGGAACCCATACATATATTATTTGGATCGCGAATCTCGTCGTTATTTAAAGGCTGAATTGCGAACCCCAAATATATTATTTGATCGCGAATCTCGTCGTTAGTTAACGGCCGAATTCAGAACTCATATATATATATATTATTGTGATCGCGAATCCCGTCATTAGTTAACGGCCGAATTCAAGATAAGAAGTATATATATAATTTTTTTAAATATACTGATTCAATTTATGACGATTTTAAAATCGCATATGTATATGCAAGTAATAACGAAATACGTTATTACCATAATTCCCTCCTATTGACTATTGAGCATTATTGGAAATTCCAAAGGGGTGGGGGTGGGTCAATTTAGTACCTGATTTCTTCCATACAAAAACTGTATTTTCATTTGGAAATTCCAGAGGGGTGGGGGGATGGATATTTTCTTCTGTGGGGGATGGATAATTTCTGGAACCACACAATCTAATATTATAAAGCAATAGAGAAGGAAACACACTGACCAAATGCTTGTTTTCCCCTTTTCCTCTTCTTTTGGATGACCAAACCATGCTGACCAAACTCCTTTTCTGCCAGCATCTCTTCTCTGACATTCTTAAGCAAAATTCCACAGAAAACATATGGTTAACAAAATTCAGTTCCTTATATTCAGAGCTGTCACAGAGCTGGAAATAAGTTTTCTTACTTGATCAGACATATATGTTCAGTAAAACGTTTTTCTTGTTGTCTCTACTGGAAAAATGGCTGGACATATCTGAAAATTGGTCTGACATTTGGCGATTTTGATCGGACAATTTCCGATGACCAGCAGTAATTTCCAACTCTGCGTCAGAGTAAGGGACTGTTTACAAGCAGGCCCGGTAAGTGGGCTGGCTCACATAATGCCTTAACTCCTACAAATTGTTGCAGAAAATGGGCTGGCCTGCTTACCAAGATCTCAGCAAGCATGCCAGGCCAACCATTGTGTCCCCAATGTAAAAGTGCCATCCTGCTTGTCATGATAAAATTGTCTCTCATACACATGCGATGTACAAAACCTCCAATTGTGTGTACTGGTATAAGTGACTCACATAAGTTCATTAAAATTTCGCAGCAACCCACCAAATTTTCATGTGACAGACAGGCTGTTTTTTCCCATGTAAATGTAGACAACAACTCAGCTCAGTAAGCTGGCCAGTCCACTAACCGGGCTGGCCTGCCTCATGTTAACAGGCCCTTAATTATTATTATTTATTATTATTATTAAAGGGGCACTCACACACTTGCCTGACAAGCAAATAATTCAAATAGCAATCCAATTCCATCCTCTTGATAATAGATAAAAACACTACAGATTTGTATTGATTTAACAGTTACAGCTGTTTGAGGTAACATGAGACTTCACCGTTGCCGCCAGAATTTGGCAGTTGGGTTTTCTGTGCTGTCCATCAATGCAATCTGTGCCCGTGTGAGCCAATCATTTCTTACTCAGTGCATTCGATTGGCTTCCCTTGCGAGACATGTCGCGACAGAAGCCAATTCACTGCACTAGGCAAAGCTAGGCAAGGATCTGATTGGCTCATATGGTATGGTTGACTACACAGGAAAACCCAACTGCTAAAAGCTCTCTTGATGTTTTGGAACGCGCTGGGTCGCGTGTTACCTGAAACAGCCATAAAAGGCCATTTAACAAACCTGAACTGTTATATATTGGTTATTCCCGGTAAGCTTAAATGTATTTTTTGTGATTAGAATAAGACTTATTTTTTTGACAGGTTGTACACAAATTAAGCGTGTGAGTGGCCATTTAAACCCCTTTCCAGATTCAACTGTGATTACCACATCTCTTGCTTTCTTATATTAACTATAATAATTCCAAGGACTGGTTCATGAATGAAGTTCAAGAGAGCCAGGGGCCTAGCGGGGGGGGGGGGGGGGGGGGGGGGGGGTCCCCTTTCTCGGTAGATTTTCCCATAAATTTACTGCATTTGGAGAAGGAAATTTGAATATTTTCCTCCCATGTTTTCACTATCCGGCCCCAGTGTATATCCGGTGTATTTAACCATTCATACATCATTTCCTGAAAATATGCACTCAAAATCTACCCTGCTAACTGTTACTCACTGCTTGCCCACCCTTATTCCACAAGCTTGCTCACCCTTACTCCTGGGAGCAATGCACACAAAAAACCCAGAGGGCACTAGTTTACCAAGCGCTAAATAAAATTGTTACAATCAAGACATAGAGCGGATTTCACATGACTGTCGTGAAAGCAATTGCAATTGAGCAATCACTAGCCAATCAGAAACAAGAGTAATTACAACTTACTGCTGAATGGTTTCCAGCCCAGCCAATCAGGAGCCGAACCAATTCCTTGCTTGTAATTAGTTCGCAATTTGATTGGTTGATAGAAATAAGCAGCCAATGAGAAAGCAAACTAATTGCAAATACGACGGTCATCTGAAATCCGCTCTATCAGTAATCCGCCATTCAGTTATGATTTAATCAGAGTACAGAGTACCTATTCAGTAACTAATTGTAACAGCGATTGAACTAGATACATATACTATGTTGGGATCCCTGTGTGTATGGCACAGGGATCTGTCCTATTGACTGGTAGCCCATGCGGTTCACTGCTATGTAGTTTATGGATCCGTCACAGGGCTCGAAATTGTGCCCGATACAGGCGTAAATACGCCTAAAAATTGTCCTTTTATGCCTAACTTTTTAGACTTAGCCGTAAAATAACGACTAGATTTACGCCTAGATTTTTGATTAATTACACCTATAATTTTGGTACAAGGCGTAAAGTTACGACTATGATTATTTCTTAATTTCGAGCCCTGCTATCCGTGGTGGTTTGTACCATAACAATAAATCTAAATATAGTATTGAATCCAGCATTGCCATGGCAAGCTCCTGTGACCAGTGACATGCTTACAAAGCATTTGCGTAGCGTTACCTACATCTTGTTTGCCACAATACTGCATGTGGCCAGATAATATACCATGCACCTAGAAGCACATGTAGCTCTACAATTTACGGTATGCATGACACCGGTCACAGAACAAACAAAGCTCCCTTAAATAAAATTGTTGGAGTTGTTTTTGTTCGTTCCTGACACTGAGGCACCATATGCAGAATATTGATTGGCGTCAACTAATTCCCACCAGTCACAAGCACACTCCTTCCTGTCCCTAGCACAAGTTGAGTTTTGGAAGTATGCTTTTTAAAGATTAAGAACCATAGTTGTACCAAATAAACTTAATGATTAATATTTCTTACTTGGGATTGCGTTCCACATTCCAAACAGTAGAAAAGCCCATCACGATTTTCAAATGTCTCCCCATCGCAGAGCTCACATACCGGCATTTTTGGAAAATTGAAAGCGCTTTTGCAGGCAATATTGCTCTAATTGTAAAGCACTGTTAACATTTTACTCCTATCCTAAAAGTACTTTAGGATATCTCTTCCAAAAGGAAAAGCGTTTGGTATAAATTTCTTGCTCCATCCGCGCCGCGCTTGTTTGTTTCTTTCACACCTGCAGAAACCGTCAGGCGTTCCAGTGCTAATGGCGCAACCTGTAAGGTACTGGGACTAGTTGAAGTGTAACCAATCGACTTTGGGATTTTTTCAGCTCCATTTTTGAATTTTACACTCTTTTTTTGTCCGAAAAATGTTCTTTTAAAACGTGCAATCTAAGTATTTGATCATTTTAACTGCGAAAAACGCTTTGAAACCTATTCTGAAAAATGCCCAAGATCACGTGACACAAAAAATTCGCGCCAAAATTTATTCGCCCAAGGACCCTCTAGAACATTTGATCAGATAACTACAAGCGTTTACAACTAGTCTTATCGTCAAACAGCTCTTATCGGCTAAATTTACATCAGCATTTCCCAGGCAAGTACCTAGTTCTTAATTTATTTCTATATTTTGAGCTCATGTGTCTTAAGAATTGGAGATTGTGGTAAAATAATTCAAAATTTCGCTGCATGTCTCCTTGTTTTGAAGAGATTACAAGTTCGCCAAAGTTGACCTTGTTTTCACGTAGCGCGGTTTTTGGCACGGAAGAGCAAATTCCTCTGTATTGACTCTTGTCGATGCTTGTTGCTCGATAGTTTTATGGCAAATATACCTTATTCAGAATAGTCGTCCTCCAAATGGTCTTGAGATTTTAGTTGTGTTCATATCTGTTTGCAATCACTCTGGGAAATCGCACGTGTGTGTATAGCCTACAACTACAAGACGACAACACGCTCAATGTCCTCAATCTGCGTAGCGTTAATGAAAGCTCAGATAATTTGATCCTGCGTCCGAAATCTGTGGCGAAGGAGAAAACATTGAAATAAACTCATTCTCTGTGTTGGAGGATGAAGTTTTGATTGACAATGAAAAGTTTACTAAGAATTATCTTGTATGAATACTGGCCTCTTGCCATCCTAACATGAATGCCCGCCAGGGTCAAGAAGTATAAGATATATCAACCAAAGCTTCTTGTTCTAGAATGCAAAAAAACTCTAGACAAATCGAGTTTTCTGCTCTTCCAGTATTTTAGCCATAAACTAATGATTAAAATGATAAACATTGAAAGTATTGCAGGCTGTCTGTTCTGCAATGCAATCTGCGTATTTAATTGGACCTGCATGCTTTAACCTCTGCAAACGCAATATTGAGCTAAATATGTCATTGAGCATAATAATGTGAATACATGCACAAACACTTGAGATTTATTTCAGTATTCAGTTTGCAAGACTACAGGTTTTGTGGTATGCAAAGTAACTACATGTATACTACTGTACATGTAACTTACATGTAGATTGATTTGAATTTTTTTTGTAAATTACTGAATAGCTGCAGTATGTGTCCTTGTCATTGGGTGAAATTTTGATGAGAATTATCGTTTCAAATTTGTTTTCAGGACTAAATCAGCCATGTGGATTAAAGTTCGTACCTTTGATGGGAAACAAGAGAAGCACATCGACAACTTAAGCAAATTGACCAAGGTAGAAGATCTAAAAGACAGGATTGCGGAGGTTTTTGATGTTGACGTTGCCAAACAAAGATTGTTCTTCAGGGGTAAACAGGTATGTCATATGTAAATGAAAACAAAATAGAACAGTAATAACGCTCACAGAGTTTTTACACCTCGGGGGTCTTACATTTGCCGTCTACAAATAGACCTTGTTAAGGTTTTTTCAAATTAGGCCACATAACGTAAAGAAAATCCATCAACCCAGCTGCAACGAAAGAGCACCTCAAAATGAGTAAAACTGAAAAGTTTCAGAGCAAAAGATTCAGTGCTTCCAGTTTTACTTAGTTGGCAATAATTTCTGTCATGCCAAGTTTGCCACACAATTTCTTCACAATTTCTTCACAATTTCAAAAGAATGACTACTCTCAGGCTTTGCAAACTTACTAATTTGGAGTTGCACTTTCCAGCTGTGAACAACAAGACCGTCTCTCTGATGCCTCATTTCAAATTAAGGAAAACCTCAACTGCGTTTATTATCAGCAGGTTGTATGTACAGTATCGTTGTGGCACTAATGTACAACATGATGGCTAGTCTTGTAGTCTGGATTGGAAAACTATGATTCTATCTTGTTAAAATTTGTAACTATGACCTGTAGTCACTTTTATCCGTCAGACAGTTTTAGTCCTTAGTCACTCACTGAGAGTCGATGTTAGCTCATTTGGTCATAAAATCTTTTTTGTTACCTCTCCTTTTGGCCTAGGTATTTATAAGGATTAAGCATTCAGTGAATATTGATAACACAGGTTCTTTCTGTATATCTAGACCTGTTTCATGGCTGCGTTAGGATGGCATCCAGAAGTTTCCTTTTCGATGTGGTCCTATCCTTGGCGTGCAGAACAACCAACAATGTTCGTGTTAAATTCACTGTAACTTGCATACATGATCAGTTGTATCTAGCCTTTGATAAGTCGGAATAATGCCTATACAAAAAGCAAGAGTTAAACGTCTTTGCCATGGATGCAAGAATCCTACAGAGTCTCACAACGGGATGCATTTAACTGCAACAGTTTTTTTTTTCACAGTTCATTTCACATAACTTTGATGGTAACATTCTCGCGCTTGTATATTACAACATCTCAAAACTTCATGCTAAATTTGCAAACTTTATTGTGAACTTCCAAACAAACCTACCATTAAGGGCAAAGTCTTGGCAGAAAGAAGTTCTTTTTTTGGGCTTCACATTCAAGGGAAATGAATTGCAGAATGGTAATTCATTGAACTGGAAAGTGTGTTTACAAAGTGTGAGGCAGCTAGCCATGCGAGGCAGCATGGATTAAGAGTCCTATATTTATAAAAAGATCTCCATAGAAGCAAGTTACCTTGGCTTCCTGAAGATTGGAAAGTCGATAAAATCGTTAAAACTGTAGGAATGCTCTTTTTGATGCCATGGGAGGGAGAGATGTAAAGAATTATGAGAATATCACAGGTTGCCCTAAGCTCAAGTGGTGCAAAATTTCATGAAATCATCTCAAAATGTTAATGAAGATCATACTACTCTGTAAGTATATTGAATAGTTTTTAAGAAAAAAAAATGACAGCATTGCGCAGACACATTGGCGTCATGGCATTATTGAGAATTTCAGTCTCTGTTTTGGCCTCGCGCACAATGTTGAGCACGTGGTATAACATTATTGATGACGTCATCACAACTAGAAAATTGATATCTTGGGAAGGGAACAGGACCAAAAGACCAAAACTTGGATAAACGGTATCCATGATTTTACCAAGGCACTCGGTTCTGTTATTGTAGTGTTGGAACTAATGCCGGGTGTTGCATTTACGTTGACACAATGGCGGCAACTTAAAAACACCCGCACCTATTGGCTTTTGTTTAACCAAATCACAGGGCTCAATAATTATCAACTAAATCCAAAATGATAGTGTTGATAGTGTTGTTCCGATCAAAAACTGCCGCTCAATATCCAAGTGTTTTTCAGCCTCTAAATTCAATTTTTCCTTTTCTAAGATACACTGAAACCACAACAGATGTTTGTAAAATTATTCTGGCTCGGACATTTGCCCAATTTAGGTAAATTCTGTCAGACAAGTCAAAATTGTCTTGTACTATGTCAGAAGACGAAGATCTGAATCACTGTTCAGATTATCATAGAAGTTTTTACTGTCACCATTTGATGACCAAGGAAAGTAAATATCTGAGCAGGTTTTGTCAAGATGTCAAAGTTTACATTCACTGGTTTTGATTTCAGCATTTGGATCTCACAATAAGAAATGTATGGCTTCTTGCTGAAATTTGCATGCAAACAAAAAGGTTATGAGTGACTTCTAGACAAAATAAAAGCTTTTCAAGGTGAACTGATTATTCCGCTTAAAACTACACACAATGCTTGCACACAGCTCGTTGTTTCAATGTTCATACGTTGTGAGATTATCAGCGAACTCCTTCTCCTCCGTTCGAGCCTCTGTTTCTTGCCCCCAGCTCAAGATGGCCCAAGATGGTGCCCGGCAACCTGAAACTCGGCTTTCTCCATGCTAAAAACACTATCTACCATCTGCAAGCAGGCTAGAATCGTTCAAATCAATAGCCTTTTTTAGTTTCTCTGTAAAACACCAGACTGTAAAGCAACCAATATCAAGGTTTACTTGAGGGGGCTTAGCCCCCTGGGGCCCCCTCTGGATATGCCCCTGGAGTCAGATGGGACAAGGGCATCCTAGCTCGCAGCCTATATAAAAACTCTAGATAGATTTATCAGGGCCTGACATTGCGACCAATAAGTTGCCAAGATGGCGGCTGGATTTGAGGGTTTGGCCAGAAACCTAGTCACCAAAATGGCGATGTCCCTTTTAGGGCTTCTTTCCAAAGAATATTTAACTCATAATTGGGCGACAAGATTCTGCCCTATGGCACCTAAACAGCACCATTGGCACTTACAAAAAAAGTTAATGTTGGACCCTGTTTATAGATCACTTCATTGTTAGAGGACATAATTTATTGATAATGCTGTACACATAACCTTTTTTACTTCAGCTGGAAGACTTCCACACCCTTTTTGAGTACAATGTGGGACTGAATGAGAAAATTCAGTTGATGATTAGAGCACCCACATCTCCTAGCGATACAACCAACAATAACAACAATGAGACTGAGAATATCACACCCGATGAGACGACTTCCCAACCTGCCATTAACGGAGTTACAGCAAATAGTGATGCTGCAATGGAAGAGGTAAGGGGTGGTAGTGTGGGCGATTTAACAAGTAAACTAATTTTCCTGCAAAGCAAGATTGTGACTTAGGCTGTGTCCACACTTGGTCCGGACCTTGTACTCAGCCACCAGTACTGTGCCCGAATTTTGGCTTTGGCACTCGAAAAACTAGTGTGTTCACATTAGTGGTCGTGCTTGGGCACCAAGTGTGTATGCAGCCTAAATCCTCTCTGTTTTGTTTTAAAAATCATGCTCACTTATACAAACCAAAATTACGTCATTGTGTTATTTTGAGCTACATAGCTCAAAATGTTTAATTACACTGTTGATTATTGGATTAGTATAGTGTTACAGGTTGTGTGACGTTAGAGGTTAAATGAGTTAGTGTATCAGCTTGCAATTCCTTTAGTCAGTTGGCTTGTGTAGCTTGTGATCTCGAGTATCGCTCTATTATTCCTTTATTCCTTTACGTTATTTCTTCTCGCCATGGCTCATCATTTGCGTTCGCAGCCTAGAGTTAATTATGCTACTTTAAATGGCGGACACGTGGCCACGGATCCGGTACGGCAGCTAGAGGACGGGTTGTTGGCAACACCAGTTGTTGATCGAGCAGAGTCAGCTCCAGAGGCGTTTTCTCCTTCTGGTCGCGGTCAGCCTGAGAGGCCTCTGTCTGTAGAGCGGTTGCGGCGCTCAGTCCAACAGGCGCGTCGGGAACGGGATGAGTTACTTGACAGTAGTGAAGCTCGTGCGTTGCAGCGTGAGTTAGAGGCATTGACGTTAGAAAATGTGGCGTTGCGAGATGAAGCACATGGTCGGGGCGATCACCGGAGAAGTCCTTCACGATCCAGGGATGTGTTCTCGACTCAGTCTGAACGTGTTACGCCTCGCGATCTACAAGCTCAGCCTGAGCTACGAGCGCAGGCGGATCGGCAGTTGGTGCGTTTTGGATTCATGGACGGTGCTTCGTCGGGATCGGACGATGAAGATGCGCCCCGCCCCCAAAGTCGTGAGCGAGGTAAGTGCCGCTAAGGGAAAACGGCCAAGCTAACGAGCGAGGTGACAAAAGGGGAAGCCTACGATAACTTATCTCTTGCAGAGTTCCATCTGGTTCCGCGATTTTAGGTCTGTCCTCCCTCAAGGCAAGCGAGAGGTCGGCGCGTATCGATCACTTCACGCATTTGATGTATTTGGCAACATCTTATCCCTGGGCTTCAGTTCAATCTTTACACGCGGCAGTATTATATGAGATCGAGTGTGGTCGTCTGCGCTGGGGCCAGTCATCTCATCACTTGGAGTTACTTGTGTTGCAGCGTCCTGGTTTATCTGGTGCTCCTAAGCCTTCGCCGTCTGGTTCCACTGTGTCGAACGTTTTCTTCTGTGGTGCTTATCAGCGTGGCAAGTGTAATCAATCGGGGGCGCATTATGGGTATGTTAAGTCGAACCAGCGAAAGTGGGTTCAACATATTTGCGCACGTTGTTGGATTACTTCGCAGGCCAAACACTCGCATCCTGAATCGTCGCCTCAATGTCCGTTGATCTCTCAGGATTCCTCAGCCACAGGCGGTACCGGAGTTTCTGGATCGGCTAACGTTTCTGCTTGACGCGATGCGGCCTTACCGGATATTCTGACCAGGGATGTGACCTTTGATACTTTGTTTAGTTTGGATGTTTCCACGGATCGTGTAACTGCAGTTTCCCCGGTTAAGGCTTCTGTGGATTGTATGACTAACGTTGTAGCATGTGGACTGGATGACGCTTCGGTGGATTGTTTGAATAACGTTTTTGTGTGTGATCTGGATGACGTTTCAGGTCACGAATTTTTCCCCGCGGATGACGTTTCATTGGGCTGTTTAAATAACATTTTAGTGGGTGAACTGGATGATGTTTCAGTTCACGACTCTTCTCCGGATGACGTTTCGGTGAAGTGTTGGACAGACGCTTCGCCGTGTGGTCTTTTTTGTGGTCTTGGAGGATTCCATTGCTGCAGTTTCCTCAGAGTACGTTTCAGTTGATTGTTTAGAGTGGATTCCAAGGGATGTTTCCTCCGCTCCATTTTCCCGTGATGACGTTCCGGTCCCGGTTCCTGACGGTATTTCGCCTGTTGTTTGTACGGGTCTTTCAACTGACGTGACGGAAGTCAATGACAGTTCTCCGATTCCTGCGGCGCGTTCACAGATGTTTTTACAATTGCATGAGCGTGTTTATGCGACCGGATAGCCCAATTTCCAGTTGGCGCATATCCTGGTACCCTCGAATCTCAACATTTCTATGTGGCGTTCCTTGTTGGCAGCGTCTTCCTACGCCTATATTTGTGACTTTTTGGAGTTCGGTTGGCCATTGGATTTTAATTATTCCAGGCAGCTTAAACCTGATTATCATGCTCATCGTGGGACTTTGGCATTTCCGGACACTATTGATAAGTATTTGTTATCAGAGTTAGCGCAGTTTTCTGTTATTGGACCGTTCACTAGTAACCCCTTTTCCTTGCTCACCGCCTTTTCTCCACTGAACTCTGTTCCAAAGGGCGACTCAGCAGATGAGCGGCGGGTCATTTTGGATCTGAGCTGGCCTTTTGGATTTTCCATAAACGATGGGATCTCCTCTACCACATATTTGGGGAGGACTATTCTGTGACTTATGCTACCGTGGATTATATTGTGGCGGAGGTGGCTCGCTTAGGACGTGGATGTCAGATTTTTAAGTTGGATTTGCATCGCGCATACCGTCAATTCCCGGTAGATCCTTTTGACTACCCGCTTTTGGGGTACTGCTGGAAAGAGCGGTACTATTTCGATGTGGTCTTAGCGATGGGTTTGCGCATGTCGGCTATGGCTTGTCAACAAGCAACCAGTGCGGTGGCCGCCATTTGTGAAGATGTGGGTTATAAAGTGTTTAACTATTTGGATGACTTTATGGGAGTAGAGCGCGCGGAGGATGCTTCGCGAGCTTTTCAGTTTTGCCAGGCTCTGTTATTGGATCTGGGTCTTCACGAATCTGTTAAAAAGGCCTGCGCACCCAATACCTCAGCGTGTGTCTGGGTGTTTTGGTAGATACTGAAGCTATGACAATTTCCGTCACACCGGAGAGACTTGCAGAGCTCAACGCTTTGCTCGCTTCATGGGTTTCGCATAGTTCTTGTACTAAACGCGAACTCCAGTCACTGATAGGAAAGCTTAGTTTTGTTTCCAAATGTGTTCGTCAGAGTCGTTTGTTTATTACTCGTTTACTGGATTTATTACGGTCAGTTTCGCGTCCAAGTCATCATATTACTCTCACATCTGAATTTCGCAAGGACATTGTCTGGTGGCAGCGGACTACGTACCATTTGCGTTCAACCCTGAAGCTTGACGACTTTTTCATGTAAGTTTACGTTTCAAACATGCACGTTTTGTTGAGAAGTTGTCACATTTCTCGCACTCTGATTGGCTGAAAAATGACATTCAAAACAGCAGCCATATAAACGAGTGAGAAATGCAACAACTTCTCGACAAAACGTGCATGTTTGAAAAATCGTCAAGCCTCAGGGTTGAACGCAAATTAATGGTAGTATTATTCAACATCAACTTTTTGGTTTGTATAACAATACATTAGTGAGAGAAGCTACAGAACCATTTTTCTTTTGTAATGGAAATGCTTGCATTGAAAAAATATATATAAGCTATCAGTTTCATATCAAAGCATAATTTTATTGCTAATTTCAGCCATCATAAAGAAATCACAAAGAAATGGCCATGGGTAACTATTGTTATAACACTTTTTTTCTTCAGAGCCCAGAAGATTCACAAGAGAAGCCCTCCTCATCTCAGGAAAATAGTTCTATAAAAGCTCTTTACAAGGTGTGTTTTACAGGTGTTACAGTCAGCATTCCTCACTGTACATGGTTTGAAAAAATGTACACAAGCATTGAAATGTCCTGGAGTTTGGTCATGGTATTTGTGTATGAATCAAGTGCAGGTCATGAGTCAGTGGGACCGGCTGTTGGATCAGCTGGTCAGCTGACCGGTCAGTTGGTTGACTGTTTGGTAGGTGAATCGGCCAGTAACTTGGTTGCTGGTTGGTAAGTTTGTTGGCTGGTCAGTCTGTTGGTTGGGTGGTGGGTCAGTTGGTTACTGGTTCAGTCAGTTGCCTTGGTTGTTTGGTGAACCCAGGACAAATGTATGCTCCAGGGAAACTGTCAGCAGTAGAATGAAAATTGTAATCTCTTTTGTTGTTGCTCTGTTGTAGATTGGAGAACACCTAGATGCCAAAGATCCCAGCATGGGGGCATGGTTTGAGGCAGAGGTAGTGGATATCAGTCTTGGTGATGAGAATAACCCAGAGTCTATATTATACCATGTCAAATATGACGAGTAAGTCCTGGCTAGACAGTTTGAGTATCAGTGGTAATAATATCAACAACAATGTAAATGTAAATGTCTAGTGACCGACTCTCCACACTTGCAGCCCGTAAGCTGAATTACGCTGGTCTCACGCCGCCAATGGCTGCCAAGCGGTCGTAAGCACAGTCACTGAGGATAGTCGCTCCCACATCCTAGTGGTTCTTTACAGTCAAAAGACACGAAGCGTGCCCCCCTAGAGTCGAATATACAATTCATTATTCCATTATTGGTTTCATTATTCAATCCAAAATGCATTTTTCAATTCAATATTAAAAATGTTAAAGTGCCACTATTATAAAAAAAATCTCAAATCTTTGCCAATTCTCCATATGTTAGGCTGCTTTGCAAAACTAGAACAATGCCATTTTCCGTTTTTGATAGCTCTTTTCGTTAAGAAGTTATTAAGGTAAGAACGATATGCAAATTAGCATGGGTGATGACGTCACACTCTCAACTTGATCAATGCCTAAATACTAAAAAGAGGTATATATCTATACCTTTTGAAGTTAGAGTGCTCAAACTTGGCAGAATGAATACCTGACTTGAACAGAGTGATGTGACTTATCAATCAGGGTTGCCATGGCAACCCCCTGGTTCCCAGGCTCCCCAGACGATTTTAGGATTTCCCGATTTTTCCCACCCAGATTTCAGAATTAACCAATTTGCTTGTTACTAAAAGCGAGCTACTACTAAATAAGATAAGTGGGCATGGCAATGTAGGTTACAATTGATTTCTTCAAAAGATATAGTCTCATCTAGAATTTTGATAGGGGTGGTCTGAAACAAAGGCTGTTGCCATGGCAATCAATTAAGGTATACAAAATTATCAGGAAGAGTGAGTTCAATAACCGTGGCAAATTTGATAGGATTTGATGCAAATCCAACAAAAATATAGACCCTCAAATAATCACCACTTTGTTTGTTGAGAGTGTGACGTCATCAAGTCACACTTTGGAGCAATGGCAGCCAAATTTCAAACTCTAATATCTTCGGAACCAAAAAAGATTTTTGAAAACGGAAAGAAGCATATTTCTTCTGAGCCTCGGCTCTTTTAAATAAGACATAAAGTAAATAACTTTCAAACTTGATAATAGTGGCACTTTAAATGCTCAAATTTTGACTTCTGAATAAGCAATTGTTCACCCAGACTAATAACTTAGATTAAAAAATTTTCAATATTGAATTGAAAATTGCATTTTTGGATTGAATAATGAAATCAATAATGGAATAATGAATTGAATATTCAACTCTAGGGGGGCACGCGTCATGTCTTTTGACTGTAACGTCCCTCTAGTAGTTCTCTTTGGTTCAGGTTCTCCTTATCCGAGAAGACTTACAGTACTTGTGCCATTGTCCTCCACAAATTTGCAGGGTCTTCCTGCAGACCTATAGGCAAGGCCATAGCTAGAAATTTTTGTCTGTTGGGGCAAGCCTTGGTCATCCTTTGTTTTTTTTTTTTTTTTTTTTTTTTTTTGGGGGGGGGGGGCAAGCAGGTTTCCCCACATGTTGACACTAAAAATTTTACTTTGCTGGGGGGCCAACTGCCCCCTCTGACCCCCGCTGGCTACGGCACTGATAGGCCACTGGTTGGTAAGTCAGTCGGTCAGAGCATCCTATCCCAAGCATTGCTGTAAAATAAATTTTGTGTTTTAAGATATGATGAGAATGAAGTTAACAAACTGCCCTCAAAAGATGTCAGACCAAGAGCCAAGACCAGACTCCAGTGGGAACAGTTGTCAGTTGGGCAGATCGTGATGGCAAACTATTGTCCTGATGAGCCAAAAGAACGTGGTTTTTGGTATGATGTGGAGATTACCCAAAAGTGCTCTAAACAGGTGAATACTATAGGTTTAATGTTTATTTTTTTCCTAGAAGGCGCAGTAAGAAATTATTTGTTTTGATTGGTTCTTAGAGATCTCTGATCATGACCACAGCCATAAACTGCTTTCCCTTCTTTGGTGAACGTCCGTGAAAATGAGCGTGTGATGCGTGAGCCATCGGCGCTCGTTTTTTCATGCGTTCGTTTTTTTAAGCTTCATGAACTATTAATGAGTTTGAGAATCAATATTCACATGTATTTATTTAAATTTGTCTTACTGATTCTTACTTTTTATCAGATAACTCAAAGTGGTGCCGAATCAAGAAGTGGTAGCGGCAGAGAACTTTATGCAAAGTTGTTGTTAGGGTAAGTACAATTGGGTGGATTTCAGATAACTGTCAAATGTAATCAGCGTCTTCTAAATGTAATTTGGACTGGAGTGAACCATAGCAGTAGATGGGAAACTGGTCAAATACTGGCATTTTCTCTCTCAAAATTCCTCCTTTTCCCCCCAGAGCTGTAGAGGGAAATGATGCACCGGTAGCACAGGAATGCAGGCTGAAGTTCTTAGATGAAATTTTCAAGATTGAACCCCCTCCTGGTAAGTAAGGGCTGGGTTTACACAGAAACATTTAACAAATAAAACACAGTCACGGAAACTGTGTTTTATTTGTTTTATAAAATAATTATCTACATAAATAAAATCCGCGTGGACAGGAATAGTAAGTTTTTGAAGCAGATGAGACTCTAAATTCTCCATACAGATGAAAAGGCTGCATCAGCCAATCAGAGCGCTCCGTCTATCGCATGATTTGTCAATCTCTTTCTGACCGGACTGCAAGTTTTCTGAGATGGCGGCAAGCGAAGTGGATTTAAAATGACATTCGTTGCTTAAAATGGAGGCTTTTTCCTTTCAAAACACAAAATAATTACGACAGGAGGTGAACAGAAGACTTAAGTACAGAAGCCGGTGTTCTACATACGTGTGTTGGCCCAGTTTCTTCGTCTGTGAAAAGAATTCTCCCGAGCAAGAACTTGCATGTGGCAGCGGAACTGCTTAGAAGAGCGTATTTGAACGCTATATTTACGGCAAGCATGGAAAAGAAGGAAGGAATCCACTTATTTGAACCTTCTGGTCTTGTCAAACATTATACGAGGATCCAGGATTAGTTTTTGGAAGCATTTTTTTCAAGATCTGCAGAACGAGACTGAACTTGTGACTGTCGAACTGTGTGCCGAACTCAGCTCAGGTAAAGAAGCGAAAACAATGTTATTTCACGAATTTAATGCTTTATGTGAATTCAATGTGCTTTATCAAATGTATGTCCAAGTAATATTGACTTCTTTATAAATTATTTAGCCTAAAGCATGTTACTTTTTTTCTAAATGCTAAAACTATTTCAAATTACCGGCCCGAAGCTCGCCAGTGGACTGTGTTTGCACAGGGAAATGCAAACACGGCTCTCGACCAATCAGAGCGCGCGTACTATCTAAATTATTTTATAAATATGTTTCTGGTTTACACGAACGCAAGCGCCATTCTCGAACTCAGAGCTCCCGGGCACATCACCTCGCAGGGGAGGCTCTGGTGGCAGCCATGTGAGGGCCTTCCCTGATTCGCTGAACATGGACGTTGTAGCATGCACTGAAAGGTCTTTCTCTCAACGGGTCTGGACTCTGTATTAAATCTCGCCGTGCATCAGTGGCTGTCGCGAGGTTACGAGCCTGGGAGATCTGGGTACGAAAATCACAGGACGCAAGCGCAATGCAAGTGTGAATCAAAGCAACGCAAACGCAAGCTAATTAGTTTGCTTGTGCGTTCGCTTAATGTACACTTAAGGCTGGTTTTCATATGTCGGGACTGTCGGGGATTATCGGCGATGGCTTGTTTCCCGTCCATCCCAGTCAGTTCCCGACATGAAAACACGGCTTCGCGGACGATCGGCCATAGTCTGGGATGCGATCGGGAAAATAGAAAGCATTTCTATTTTCCCGATCGCATCCCAGTAAATCGCCGATGTCGCCGACAACTCCCGATATGCGTTTTCATAAGACTGGGATTGACGGGGATGGTGGTCGGGAAACCACAACCCGATCGTTCCCCACATATTAAAACCAGACTTTAAGACGCAAGCACAAGGAAATGCAACGTCTCTATTTTCTTGCGCTTTTGGCTGTGCTTGCTGAGTATGTAAACAAGGCCTAAGAGCAATTTTGCATTCATGCAGAGCAATGTCAGGGTTAAACTAGAGTTTGCTCTCAAGTGGTTGGGCACATCAGAAAAAATGGTACAAAGGCGGTGGAGGCTAAATACGTAAATTTATGAAAAACTGGTAGGGCTATAACCCTACCAGCCCCTTTTTAAATCGTGGATACGCGTAGCGTATTCACGAGTTATTGTGATGGGCCAGATGTCACTCGCTCGCTCATTGCCGAGTTTCATATCGTGAGGTACTGCGTACGAATCCCTTGATATTACGATAGTCAAAACAAGACCCAGTTAGTAAGAAAGAGCACATCAATTCCATTTGTGTAAAATCCGAAAATTTGGTGTTTATATCTTCTAGAATTAAATGAAAATGGAGAACGAAAAGACATCGATTCTGAGGAGGGACCTTCTGTCAAACGTAAGTTGTCAATTGACAAATATATTTAAGTTTAGTTTTGCGCCACGCACTATCCAAGATTGGAATTCTTTAAATCAGGCCTCAGTTGATGTGTATTCCAACCCAGAAAGATTTAAAGCCGCCATTGTCTAACCTGTTCTGCCTAACCTGTTCTAACCTGTTCTGCACTAGCAGAAAATATTGATATGGCTAATTAGTTAATGTAGGAGAAATGTCTCATGCGGCAATACTATAGGCTTGCATCAGGTAACATGACCTTCCCGTTGACCTTCCCGTTGTTATCTTTGCGGACTTTGCTTTTGAGCCAATCAGATCATTGCCCTGTTTTGCCAAGTGCAGTCGATTGGCTTCCCTTGCGAGACATGGCGCGACAGAAACCATTTCACTGCCCCTGGCGAAAATGGGCAGTGATCTGATTGGTTGAAACGGTTTGACTACACAAAAACAAAAGCTGCCAAAAGCTAGATCGTTGTTCTAAATGTTCCGTGTGCCTTCTCTGCACAAGCATGCGTTCCTTCTAAGATTTGTTCTGCAAGCAACAGTAAAGTGCAATAAAAAGTTTGAAAATGTTTCCTTTGCCTTTTGTTGAAATCCATCACAGGCCTAAATAAACCAGACTGCCGGTTCTGCAAAGACGACAAGAGCAAGTTATGCAAACACTGTGCTTGCCATCAGGTTAGTTTCACGTATTTTTAAAAATGTTGTACCATCACTTGGCCCATTTGCACCAAATGGCCATGGTCAGTGCAAACTCTGCAACTATTTCAAGCGAAAAGCGCCCTTATACAGAATTTCTAATTTGCCGTGCGAACTTTTGATGGCCGTTATGCTCAGTGTTTGGGACAAAATACCGTATAATGTCCCTTATCGCTTATCTGGGCTAGAGCAGATTTCGTATGACTGTGAAAAGTACCGCGAAATAGTTGTACCGCGCCGCGACCGTGACCGTACCGCGACTACGCGGTTTCGTTCGGTATCTACAGCAGACCAGGTTCGGTACCGCCACCGCGACAGTACCGCGCCGTGTCACGGTACTTTTCACAGTCATACGAAATCTGCTCTAGTTCCCCGCCCCCTTTGTTATTGTTTTTATTTGATTCTGAATTTTGATGATATCAAAATGACGCCGAAGCCGTGCATTATTTAAAGGTTGAGTCGGCTCATTTCAACGCTTTTTCGGATTGAGCGGTCAGTGTTGAAGTGTAACGTTCTGTCCAGACGTTTGAACGGTCTCGTGGCCCGAGTAGAGTTACGACAAGCACCGCTATGATTTTCTTCGCATTCTGATTGGTTGACTAAACAGAGACCTCAACCTCAACCAATAGGAACGTGTAGAAAACACAAGTTTGATTTTCTTTCTTTATTTTTTTTTTTTAGTGTGGCGGCAAGGAGGACCCAGACAAACAACTGCTTTGTGACGAGTGTGATATGGCCTATCACATTTACTGCCTCTCCCCTCCTCTAGAAAGTATACCCGATGTTGATGACTGGTAAGGAATCGCACGACACATTACACTGCCAAGGGAGGGGTGGGGGATGACTCCACTGAATAATTCCACTTGTCGTGGCGTATCAACCACGACTCGCAAGGGAAAAAGACCAGCTAAACAAATTGCGAACTTGCAGAACATTCGAAACTAAATTTGAGTCATACCTTTGTCATGGCACTGTAATGTTGAGCGCAGGAAAGCCATTACGTAATTAGTTATAAGTAATCAAAAACTGGAAATCGAAGCGGCGGCCATACCAACAGGCCCCTGTGCAACAGTGGAGAAGTAGAAGGTGAAGCTTACTTCCTGATGAAATGTTCAAGACAATGCCACGAAAGGTCCGAGTTTTATAAGAACTTGAATATATCAGGATAACATCAAACACTGGCCCCCTCATTTGCTTCTATTGTGCTACCTTCCCAGCCCCCAGCTTCCCGTTTTTTTTTTTTACCATTTTAGATAATAAAATAAATTTATATTGAAAGTCACCCGCAAGTAGCACTACGGCTAATCGAGGCGGGCGACTTACATAATATATACATTACAACATTTATATATTTATATTTCTTTCTCTCTTTACATATTTTTTTTGTTTATTTTGTTGTTGTTGTTTGTTTGTTTTGTTGCTGTTTCTCATAATTTGTTTTACGGATAATTAAACTACAACATTAATTTTTTTTATAATTTCCGACATCACGTTTCCGCTTCTTGCCATAGTTCCGACATGTCATTCAAAGCCATAGTTACTGTTGTTATGTCCCACAAACAAACCAGGGTTTTCCTTAAAAAAAGTCCCAAAATATTCCGATCCCGCTTAGGTTTACCAGATATCTTTATCTTCGGATCATCTCCGTTTATACTGTCATAAACGGCAAAAAAGTGCTGCAAATCGGACTGAATTCGGAAGTCCTGAAATACTGTTTGTGGGATACGATCAGTTCCCATGGGAGAATCTTTCCAACTCTGATTGGCATCTCCAGATAGCGTGAAATGGCTTCATTGTTTGATCGGAACTATCAATTGCGACATATAAGCCACAAAATGTTCCCTTTTTCCACAGGTACTGTCCTCTCTGTAAAAATGACACAACTCAGGTATGGTTTCCCTTCTAGCAGAGGCCACATCTTGAAGTGGCCTCTGCACACAAATGCCACATGGACGTACTTGGCTGGTTTGGCTGGTTTTACAAGAATGGCGTCAGTGTTTTTGCTTCGAAAACAGCGCGCGCTTTCACGAGTGATTTCTTGTTCAATGACCAACACACAACATTTTGCTCAAATTCCTATAGAAAATAAAACGATCTCCAGCGAATTCTCAAAGGCAAACTTTAGAATGAGTATCAGAGCTGCGTTTAAGAGCCTTTAAATTGAGTAAACGAGCCATTAAAGGCCACAAAAAAAGTGATTTTGTGTAAGTTGTACAGCAGATAAATTGCCTATTTTCTTGCTCGCGCACAAACTTGATCGACCAGTTTCCCCAAGCTCACGCTATTTTCTCACACATGCGCGACAGACAAATTACATTTGCGTGCAGAGGCTACTTTTGCGTAGTCTAAAAACACCAGGAAAAACACAAGAAAACATTTAAAGTAAAAGAAAATGCAGGGAGATAAAACGTAGCCTCTGCTCGCAGGGTAAGGTATGGTGTTCTTCCTTACCATTTCGTTGAGGACAAACTAGAAACCATGTCAAATTCTGAAGCGAGCGGTACATTTGCAAAATCATGCTACAGTACTCGCCAAATTATATCTTATGTTCTAGCACCCGACATTGTTAGCCGATACGGTTGCCAATATGATCTAGATATTCTTGCTCGCAATGGTTTCAATCTGTTATCAGAACAAGCTACATGCCAGATGAATCCGTTGTTTTGCACTGCGCCTTTTCAAAATGTCGCTTTGGGTTTGGGATTTTTGTTTTTTCTGTCACGCCAGTCAAGCCATCTAAGCCAATCAGGTCCTTGCCCTGTTTCACCTAGTGCAGTAGAATGGCTTTCTGGCGCGTCGAAAACCCAGTTGACTGCACTAGGCGAAACAGGGCAACGATCTGATTGGCCCAGATGGTTTGTACTGCAACGTAAGCATAGGAATAAATTATACGAGAGGGAATGGGATTACACTCTCAGCATGCGTCCAACCTTCCGCTTACGTCGAGCAGGTGTTCACGACGCGACGTAAGACTCTTACGCTTCCGTCTCCGCTTACGCTTCCGTCGCTCATGAAACCAACCTTTAAAACGCAGTCAGTATTCAAAGGGAGCGTCAAACGTGTCTTGAGTGAGGATGGCAAAAACTGAACTAAATCTCTTCTATTTTAGGTTGTTCATGCTGGCGAGAAACTAAAAGCTAGCAAAAAGAAATCCAAGATGGCTTCTGCAAACTCCACATCAAATAGAGACTGGGGCAAGGTATGTTCTATTGTACGGGAGATGGACATCGTACTGAAATTTGTAGAACATACTAAAGCAACGGCTAAACAAGAACACATGTAGCGCGCAGCATTTATGTCCTGCATGTTTCCCCGAGTGGCTAAACTAGGAAACATCGCACGCCTGTCTCGGACACATATAAACATTTTCTGGTCTTGCGAATTTTGTGTCTCGGCTACAAAATTTGTTTCCTGCGTGGCTGAACCGTGAAACATGAAGGAAACATGCGTCCGGCTACAATGTTGCGCGCTATATGTGTCCTAGTTTAGCAAGGGCTAAGCTAAATTCGCTGATCGGTACGTATCTGTACTTATCTTTTGTTATTCATCTTAAGGGCATGGCATGCGTTGGACGTTCCAAGGTGTGCTCTATCGTACCACCCAACCATTTTGGTCCCATACCCGGAGTTCCTGTGGGCTCGTCATGGAAGTTCAGGGTGCAGGTGAGAATATTTACAAGCAAGTCAAACACTCAGCTTGCACTCAGGGCAGAAATAATATGAAATCCCATCCCCTCCTTAGTAATCTTAGTATTTTATGCTGTGACAAAAATGTACAATTCTAGGGAAAAAACTACCCTCGATGGAAGGGATTGGAAATCCCATAGGGTTATGATGGGATCAGTATGCCTATATTTCTCATATAATGACTGTATGTACTCGGGCTTCCGCCTGAAGTGTCTATAGAAAGCTGCTTAGGTGTGTCCTACCTTTGTTATCCTGCCTCCTGCCCTATTTGAGGCCAAGATGCTCATCATGCTTCATGTGGTGTTTCTGTGTTTAGGCTAGCGAATCCGGCATCCACAGACCGCACGTTAGCGGGATCCACGGGCGGGACTCAGAGGGTTCCTACTCTATCGTACTTGCTGGCGGATATGAAGATGATGTGGTATGGTTTGAAAGTTGCATTTTCGTTACTTCACAAAGTGGAAAACCACTTCTTACGCTTGGCCCAAACCAGTTCAACATTTGATTTAACATCAAACATGAAACAGATTGTTTTATCAGGATGAGCCGTCTTCGCGTCTTCTCGGATAAGGACGTTAAACCGGGTGTCCCGTCTCTCACATACATTACATTAACCTGAACCAGAGGGACGAAGAACCACGGGTGATTACAGGATTGCACGTCAGTGTTTTGAGGCAGAAAACGATATATAATACTTATTAACGTTTTCGGAGCACAGCTCCCCTTTCAGATTAACACTTTAACTCTTGATATCTTGGACAACTTAGGATAATGGTGAAGAGTTTATCTATACTGGAAGTGGAGGACGAGACTTGTCGGGCAACAAGAGAACCGCCGAGCAGTCATGTGATCAGAAACTTACCAAGATGAACAGGTAACCACATTAGATCTCGTAACCGGCTGAAAATCAGGCTACAGTAAACCTCATGTTTTACAATCACTGAATCCGGCGTCCGAATCTTTTCAATTCCTCAAATTAATGTCTCACAAAGAAATAGATGTATTGAAATTCGTTGCTTAGAATATCGCACGCGCGTACCAACAAATAGCATCAATTTTGGCGGCAACAACAGAAATTGATAGTAAAAATCCCTGCTTGAAATGAAGTCTAAACATTTTTTTATTTCACAAAAGTATTTTCTATAAATTTTTTTCATGTAGCACTTCATGTAGTGGTTATTTAGAAACCAAAGTTGCGAAACAGCCGTAAAGTTCCACCTTGGTCTAGTAAATAATTCTCGCAGAAAATAATACTTTTAATACTCCCACTCGGTCGTGCACTCCAAGAGACTCAGTCCGCCGGCAAAACAACCTCGTCAGAGAAGCCTATTTTCTTCGCCCTGGAGAAGTTATTGGAGGTTTTTTCGTATTCAGTAAATCAAATCAATACGAACTTCGTAGCCATTTTCTTTGTGCATGTAGCTAAGTTATCTTGATTTCCCTTCCAGAGCTCTTGCGAGAAACTGTGCTGTACCTCTGGATGACAAGAAAGGCGCCGAAGCCACGGACTGGAGGAAAGGAAAACCCGTTAGAGTGGTGAGTAAGCAGTTTTGCTACTATGATTTTGCTACATTGTTAGTGGTATCTTTGCTGCAGTAATTTTCACTCCTCCTTGCTGTTGTTACCCTCATCCGACTTCTTCCTCTCTTCCTTCTCCTAATCACCATCATTCCCTTTTCCGCTGCCCCCTCATCATGATCATCCCATTTTCCTTTTCATTCTGTTTTCATCCTTCTCGTCTTGCTCATCATCATCATCCCCTCCACCTCAACATCATCCCTGTTCCTCATCATCATCACAATCATCCCCTCATCGACATCCTCCCACTTTCCTTCTCCTCCTCCTCATCCTTTTTTCATCCTCATCCTCCTACCCATCATTATATTCAGTGGCGTAGCCAGGGATTTTGGTTGGGGGCCAATAGTGAAAACATGGGACGAACATTTTCAAATTTCCTCCAGCAAATACAGTAAATGTATGGGAAAATCTCCCGAGAGACCGCGGCCCCCTGCCCCCCTCCCCCCCCCCCCCCCCCCCCCCCCCCGGCTACGCCCCTGATATTCCCGTCCACCTCAGCATCCATCATAATCTCTTCCCCTCCACCTCACCATCCCATTTTCTTCCTGCTCATCATCATTGTCTTCCCATCCACCTCAATATCATCCTTTTTCCTTCTTCTTCTCGACGTCATCCCCTTCTTCTCCTCCTCCATGTCATCATACCCTCAATTTAAGCAATAAAAAGCGGATTTCTGTGGTTTATAATGTGATAAACGCGCGAGGGATGCTGGAAAAAAACGAGAAAAGTTTGAAACTCACGAGCCGTAGTGTTTTTCAAGTGTGTTTCCAGCATCCCGTTCGTTCATCACCTAAACCACAGAAATCCGCTTTTTATTGCTTTTATAAAATAGCATTGCATCTGCCATGCGTTTATAAATGCACAGCTCTCAACTAATCAGAGCGCACGTACTATCTTAGCTATTTTATAAATCTTTATAATCCCTTCCCCCACTTCTCCTCATCTCTTGTTGTATTCTTGGTGTCCAGGTGCGAAGTAGCAAGTTGGCCAAGCACTCCAAATACGCACCACCAGAGGGGAACAGATATGACGGAATATATAAGGTAGCAAAGGATATAGAGCAGATTTCGTATCACTGTGAAAAGTACCGTGACAAAGTTGCTCCGCGCCGCGAACGTGACCGTACCGCGACTACGCGATTTCATTGGCGATTTAATTCCATTTACAGCAGGCCAGGTTCCGTACCGCCACCGCGACAGTACCCGCGCCGTACCGCGGCACTTTTCACAGTCATACGAAATCTGCTCTAGCATCCTCCTATAGAAGGACTTTATTTATTTAATTAATCTTTAATAGCGACATCCTATAAAGGTTTTTCAGTAACTATTTACAATCTATATCTACAGAAACAATATAAAAACTAGGAATTACAATGTATATATTATACATATTAGGACCGCGTTTATGTGAAAAAAAACACACTCCATGTGATAGAGGGAGACTATTCTTTGTGGTGTTCCTCAACAGGTTGTCAAGTACTGGCCTGAGAAAGGCAAGTCTGGCTTCATCGTGTGGAGATATCTGTTCAGACGAGATGACGAGGTAAGACGTCTGGAAATCCTGGAATAACCTGGCTCACCCTTTCTGGACGATATGTTCGAAGAAACAATTTAAAAATTTAAAAAAGTAGAACTAACGAAGGCAGTGAGCGTTACAAAATAAAGCTATACTACTGGCTTTCAATACCGTTTTTGAGAGAGGTATATCGCTCGCTTTTGCTAATTGAAGTCTTATTTTTAAATAGACCCCTGCCCCATGGACAAAAGAAGGCAAGAAACTGATCGAATCACTTGGACTAAAGATGGTGGTAAGTTGTCATCCGCTAAGGTAGGGAACGTTGCACTTCTTACCTCCACTTTACGGGGCCAGGTGCTCTACCAGATCGATTTGCCGAGGAATCTTGACGTTCGTTCGTTCAAATCGCAGAAAATTTATCTTTCCTTTTCCCAGACGATGAAGATCTCATTTCCATATACTATTTGTTTGCTGAGTGGGGCATCCCCTCTTGTAAGTCATCGCTGCCTTGAATAGATGCGATTCTTGTAGCTGGTGAGATAGAAGCTCTACTGTGATTGGCCGAAAGTAGTTGGAGGATCATTTAAGCTTCGTTCTGATTGGTCCGTATTCTCCACGTGGTTCTTATCCAGAGCTTCCCACCCCTTGACGTTGATCAGATGCGGAGGTAGAAAGTGTAACGTACTGTACCGTAGCGGAAGTACAATAGGCCCACCTCCGAAAATAGCGGATTCCTTACAGCTCTTGAGACATCTCTATTCCCTATTTCCCATGTGGCAGTGACCATCTTGAAAGCCATGCGCTACATGGTCACTACGCTCTTTGCTTTGTATTCTGATCATTGTAAATCTTTATTATTTTGTTTGTTGTGTTGTTGTTGTTGTTGTTGTTGTTGTTGTGCTATTACACTATTACACTGAACTCTATGTATTTATCGCATGGTGTTGACCACGATAAAGCAGCCACTCTTCAGCATTTTTACTACAGCCTGTTGTTTGTATTTTCATTCAGTATCCGGAAGGATATCTAGAAGCTCAAGCGAAGAAACAAGAAGAAAGCGCAGAAAATGGCAAAGAGAAAGGCAAGGGAAAACGAAAAGAGAGCGCAGAAAATGGAAACGAGAAGGGAAAAGGGAAACGAAAGAGAAGTCAAGGTACTCAGTCGTAACATTTGGGGTTTTCGGGGGGTGGGGGACTCCCATTATTTTTTTGGTCGGGGATGATCTTCGGAAATTTTCAGTTACACCCCTAAAAGATACCAAACATGGCGTGGCTCAAATAATTTGTTACCCTAAAACATACCCTAACAGACGAGGCCTTATGTGCCAAGTAGGCGCGAAGGAGACAGGCAACAGGTAACAGATACTCATCAAGAATTTCCGTGTTTGACTAAAATGCTGCCTTTAATGTTGTTCAATTCATCGTCTTCTCAAGAGTAATCTCTCTTTCTTACACGGTTTTTAGGAGAACCACCATGAGACAAAATAATTTGGACACATATTTCGGCCCTAAAAGATACCAATTCCCTAAAATTTTATTTAAGATCAAGATCACCCCTAAATGAGACCGAACTCTGATATTTTAACCCATAAAGATAAGACGATCATCCTCGACCAAAAACTATGTGAGTTCTCCAAACCCCCCCCCCCCCCCCCCCCCCCCCTCCCTGAAAACATCATGCTCAAAAATTCAGTGTCGCGAGTAGTGAAAGATCATAGAATGCCTCTGTCTCATTTAACCAATTTTGTTTCTTTTCTTCGTTTTTCTCACAGAAACGGAGAGTCCTACGACGTCGCCGTCTAAAAAGAAGAAATCTTCGCTTGCTTTATCTGAGGAACAACGGAAGCTCATAGAAGCAGACGAGAACAACGCGAAACAGTGGGAAGAACTTCTTAGCGACGATTCTTTAGACTACACGGTAAGTGAATAAACACACGACGCGAAGTTTTTGCTGCATCGTCTGTCATGAGGCAGCGTTTGAGGAAAAAGCTGTGAAAAAGGTAATCAGAAAGGACTGTGGTTCGACGTTCTCCATCGGCCTTTGCCGCCAAATATACGAAGTACTGTGTACTGTTCACCATTAGCCAATGAGATCCTTGCCTAGTTTCGGCCTAGTGCAGTGGACTGGCTTCTGTCCGGACCTGTCTAGCAAGGGAAGCCAAACGACTGCACTGGGCGAGACTATGGCAATAATTTGATTGGGTAACATAACAATAGAATAGGGTTCTTAACATGCAGTGCAGCGTTTCCGTGGCAACGGGGCCATGCCCCCGTACCTGTCACACTGGGACGAGTTCCCAGTGGAATGTACTTACTTTATCTACCCTTAACCATCGAAGAGCGGGAGGGTGTGAAAGCGTTTTGTTGCGAACCCCCTTGGGGCCAGAAAAATCGGGTTTTTGGACAGGTAGGAAACACGACAAAATGCTATAAATTTGGTTTATACAGGGTTTGTTTCTAAAAGGCTGAGGACAACGAACCCCCTCCAAGAATGCGAGGTACGGGCCTGAAACATTTATTTATTTTTCCTCCACAGACGTTTCATCAGAAATTAGAAGAAACATTCGCCTGTATATGTTGTCAGGACCTCGTACTTCAACCTGTTACCACAAAATGTCTGCACAACATTTGTAAGGTAGGACGTCATAATGCAAATGTCCTATTCAGTCAAAAGACATGAAGCGTGCCCCCCTAGAATCGAATATTCGATTCATTATTCCATTATTGAATTCATTATTCAATCCAAAAATGCATTTTTCAATTCAATATTAAAAATGTTAAATCCTCAAATTTTGATTTCTGGATAAGCAATTGTTCACCCAGAGTTATTATTTAGATTACAAAATTTTCAATATTGAATTGAAAATTGCAGTTTTGGATTGAATAATGAAATCAATAATGGAATAATGAATTGAATATTCAACTCTAGGGGGGCACGCTTCACGTCTTTTGACTGTAAGCGTGGTGAATTATTAATGAGTTTGAGCCATCGTATTTGTTGAATCTGAACTTGAATTGTGTTTTCAAGTAGGGGCTTCATAGCTTTTTGCATTTTTCTTGTTTTGGCGAGCCGTTCCCAGCCAAGCACACCGAGAACCTCTTCGGAACTCATAAGGAGAAATAAGTGAACTTTATTTACAACCACTGATATTTAGCAGATGGATCTAGAGGTTGTGAAAAAGGTGAATAGTCACACCCTTTTTCAGCAAATTTCTTACTTCGATCTTACTGTAGCCCCGTTAGTTTTCTCACGTCTGACAAAAAAAACCTGTAAAATCTCCGCCACAGATTTAGTCTGTTTGCTGTGCTAGAAATAACCAAATTTTCCCTTTCGTTTTAGGGATGTCTTCAGCGGTCGTTCAAAGCTCAAGTCTACTCATGCCCTGCCTGTCGTACAGATTTAGGGAAAAACTATAAACTAACCGTGAACATTGCTCTAGATGCCGTGCTTAATAATTTATTTCCTGGCTACTCGAAAGGCCGGTAGTACATATTTGCCCGTTTTTATTGGGCATTCGTGTAGATTGTGAATGGTTCTTTCACAGGGGGAATGTCTGCTGAAACCCATGGGAAAAGCTGGATTTCCCCATGACACAAGAATGCTAAGTGATCGGAATTCACATACTTATCCATGGGAAACCCGGTTTTAACAAGGTGTAAGAACCATTCCCAGAAGACACAATTGTGTTCAGTTCTGTTTTCATCATGATTCGTTATACTTAACAAAAGAACTTTGTGACGCAACTCGGGGGAGGGGGGGAGGGGGGTCGTGAACAATACACATGCTCTTACACCGGGGTAGAGCCGGAAAGCCGGACCCTTTTTCTTGTGTCCTGTGAATTTTAGCCGGATTTCTCCTGAAATTCAATGTGTTTTTGCCAGAACCTTCTATATTGGCTCTGGTGGTTCCATTCTCAGTGTGTCTTGTGAAATTCAGCTTTTCCTATTTATGAATGGCCGGGTTTCTCGAGATTTTCCCCTTGTTTTTGCCAGAACCTTCTTTATTGGCTCTGCTGGTTCCAGAACAGTTAGATGGAATTCTAGAATTTTCGAGCTGCTAGAATCGGAGTGCATCCGTCTTTTGACGATTATTAAGTCCAACGCTTGTTATATATTCCTCTTTATTATATGGATGCCAGTGTTTTACCGGAAACTAAAACACTCGTATTTTCCATATCTATGAAAAAGTTATGTACCGAGTGTCCCGGATGTGCACGTTTGCAGTGTTGTTTTCCTGACTTCGTCTGCAGTGAAATCTCGCTCGGTCACTCGAGTTTTAAGCCACAAAACTAAGTTTTGTTCTGTAGTTCTAAAGAGAAAAACCTTATTTCAACTATGGCAGAGAACGCTACAGCAACACAAAAAGGGAAATTAGTTCTTAACGACACTGGTAATCAGAAAGATCGAGGGAGCACTTCACAAATAAACACTTTCGACTTTATCAAGTGAGTTGTTCAATTTGTAATATTTTGCCGCTATGTCATTCTAATCCATATAATAAAAAGAACATTACACGGTGGCTTGAAGATATGGATTTCATTTTCTCGTGTCAAAAACAATATTTTACTCACTCGCTGCGCTCGTTCGTAAAATATTGTTCTTGCCACTCGAAAATAAAATCCATATCTTCGCGCCACCGTGTAATATCCTCTATATATACGTCTCGCATTAACTATATTTTTACCCAACTAAAGCATTATGCAGATAAAGAATATATTTTGATATTTGTGCGCTCATATAAAGATTAAAGAGATTTAGTTGATTTGTAAGGGTATATTTTAACCCTTTTTTCATTTTTATGTTTGTAAATCTTGTGAATTTTTAAATAAATGTATATTATGTAAGTGATGTCTGAGTTATTTTTGGGCGTCTGACGTTGGGCTACCTGTGGATGTAGATACCATATTTGGATAATTCGAACCTTGTCCTTTTTGCTCGAACAACAACATCCATGAGAAGATGAGAAGAGATGGTTCGATGTCGGACGTTTACTGTAAAACCTCTCGGTAAACTAAACTGAAATCGAAGGTAAGAACTCTTGCTTCTATCACAATCAAAAACAAGACTCAGAAATATTATCCAGTTCTCTGATATTTTATTTTGCGCATCGTATTCTCGGATTTGGCAAGAAATTGCTACCAATTTCCACTCGAGAAATTAATTTGTTTACTTTTCTGTCTGACAGGTTGATGTTCAGTTTAAAAATTATCTTATCAGAAAGAAAATTCCTTACATTTGTAACCTCCCAGCTAAAATGCGTTGTCTTGAAGGAGTTCCAATCGAGACTCCTATTTAATTTTTACTAGATACTAAGTATATATCGTGCATGTTGTGTAATATTAGGCTTAATTCTTTCTATAACTTATTGTTTTCGTCTTGTAACAATTTGGGAAAAATAGCTAGGTGATAAGCACAAAAGTGATTTCTTAAAAAAAATCCTTCGAAATTCATAGATCTGCTATTTCAAATTATGTGAAAAATAATTCCACACAAATACGGACTCAAAACATATAAAAAAAAATCCCCAGAGTATTGCATTATGGCGCTTTTTCGTGTGCACGTTGCCTGCTAAACATTTTCAATCTTTATTCGTCTTTCAGCCACTAATCGAAATTTTGTCTGTATAAGAGATTTTTGGAGCCAGGAAGGTTTTCAATTTTTCGTGATTAGTACAGTCTAGGGGATTCCAGACAAAATATGATGCTGCACGTTATTAAAAATAGAAGGCTTGCTCCCTGTGGTGCCTGGTGGTGAAAGGCAGCTTGCCATGTTTTGGAGAATATGCGAAAATTAATAGAAAAATTTGTTATGCATTCAAGGTTGCAAGGAATTTTTGTAATATTTTATTCTGGTTTTGCTAGCAGCTGAGAGATACTGATTCACTTTGAGAGACCTGCCAGCAGGGAATTATCCTGGGGGTTGGGGGGTACTCCCTATATTTGGATGGTAGGTATGACCGTCATATTTTTTTTAGGGGTTAAAATTGCCGATCCAGTATTTTTTAGGGGTTTTCGGAACGAAAACCATATGCTGAAGAAAATCTGGTATTTTTTAGGGGTTCTTTGAGCTAAAATAGTACACTAAAGATGGTTGTGAAAACCCTAAACATCACTCGTGCTTTTTTGGCTCTAATGGGTTGTTATTGCCGGGGTGGTTGTCTGGGCTCTGTCTCAGCTGCCTACAAAATGCCCCAATGGCCAGCGCAAAATAAAGCCTCTGACAACCAAGTCCAACTCCTGGCCTTCACGTGGCTGAGCTGTTTCGTACCGACAGGAGGATGGGCGTAGGGCGGGTCACTGGCGCCCCAAAACCAGTTTTTGCAGCTGTTTTCCAGTTTATAGCTCCTACTATCTGCTATGGGCCTTAGCAATCCCTGGAGCCCAGTTTCCTAGATTCTGTCAAAATCTAGGTTGGTGTTAGGAAGGGCATCCAGCCGTAAAATGTGCTTCATTTGTTAGTCATGGTAGTTTCACATAGTAGTTTTAGTGAGTACGGGACTCCTAGAGATAGGAGTGTCGTCAACGGTAGGGTTGGTGTCAACGTGGGCACAACCAGATCGATATCCTGCGACCACGTCAAGATTTTCGCATATCAACTTTGAACGTTGGAACTATGAGAGGAAGGAGTGGTGAGGTAGTAGAGACTATCTCAAGGAGAAATATTGACATCTGTTGTTTGCAAGAGACAAGATGGAGGGGTAGTTCAGCCCGGATGATTACCGGTAAAGACACCAGATATAAGTTCTTCTGGTCGGGTAATGATAGAGGTACTAGTGGTGTAGGTATCCTGCTTGCAGAGAAGTGGGTGGAACATGTCCTGGAGGTCAAGCGGATCTCAGACCGAATCTGTGCGATTAAGATCAACATTGGTTTTACCATTCTGACCATCTTCTCTGTCTATGCTCCTCAAGTGGGGCTAGATGACGAAGTTAAAGACTCCTTCTACGACGAGTTGTTCTGTGCAGTCTCAAAGACTGCGGAATCAGAGACTTTGTTTTTGTGTGGGGATTTCAATGGTCACATTGGCTGCAAGTCTGATGGCTATGAAGGAGTTCATGGTGGATTCGGCTATGGCGAACGCAATCCAGAGGGTGAGCGACTGCTCGATTTTGCAGTTGCTAATGATCTCGTCATCAGCAACTCCATGTTTCAAAAGAGGACAAGTCATCTTGTTACATATCAGTCTGGAGGTGCATCTACGCAGGTAGATTACATTCTGACCAGAAGACACAACTTTAAATGTATCACCAATACTAAAGTTGTTCCAAATGAAGAATGTGCCTTACAACACATGCTGCTGATTTGTGACACTTTCCTGAAATTTACTAAGAAACGTAAGCAAGCCTTTACACCCAAGCTCAGGGTCTGGAAATTGAGAGATCCTTGTGTAAAGGCTGAGTTCTTAAATGAAGTTAAATCTGGGGTAATTCCTGATGGTGCTTGCACTGCTGCCTCAGTTGATGACACATGGCATTCCTTAAAAGATAACCTATTGAGAACAAGTGAAAAGATCTGTGGATACACAAAAAAAGGTAATTGGAGAAACCAGACTTGGTGGTGGGACGACTCGGTCAGTGCTGCCATTGGTGAGAAAAGGCGTCTATGGAAAGCCTGGAAAAAGGGCGGTAGTAAGCAAGACTATCTGGCTGCTAAACGCACTGCAAAGTGCACAGTTCATGCTGCTAAGAAGAGGGCGGAGGCTAGTAAATTTGCACACGTTGAGAAGGATAACAAGGACATTTTCCGCATTGCTAAGCAAATGAAGAAGGAATGCAGGGATGTTGTGGGTGAATGTTGCGTGAAGGATGACCAAGGGCACATCTCACTCACTGATGATGCTAAGAAGAAGGCGTGGAGAGAGCACTACAACCGCCTGTTAAATGTTGAGTTTCCTTGGTCCCGTGAAGACCTACCTCCTGCTGACCCTGTTGAAGGTCCTCCAACTTTGATAACATCCGATATGGTGGCAAAGGCAGTGTGTAAAATGAAACAGTGCAAGGCTGCTGGCCCCTCTGGTGTCGTGGCAGAAATGGTTAAGGCCTCTGATGAGGTTAGCATCCCCACCCTGGCTAAGCTATCAAATGCTATTATTGCAGAGAAGAAGATTCCAGTAGATTGGGATTCAAGTTACATCATAAATCTCTATAAAGGGAAAGGCGACTCTCTGGAAAGAGGAAACTACAGGGGCCTTAAACTAACGGAACATTGTCTGAAAGTTGTTGAGAGAGTGATGGAAAAGGTTGGCCGTGATCTTGTTTCCATTGATGAGATGCAGTTTGGTTTCGTTCCTGGCAAGGGCACAACCGACGCAATCTTTATTGTGCGGCAGCTCCAAGAAAAACACCTTGCCAAGGAAAATAATATCTACTTTGCCTTTGTAGATCTAGAAAAGGCCTTTGATCGTGTCCCCCGGGTCATCTTATGGTGGGCAATGCGACGCCTCGGAATGCCTGAATGGTATGTGAGCACAGTGCAGGCAATGTACGCCAACGCATCAAGTAGGGTTTTTGTCAACAACACCCTAAGTGACAGTTTCATGGTACAAGTGGGTGTGCACCAGGGCTCTGTGTTGAGCCCCTTCCTCTTCATCATAGTGCTTGAAGCTATATCACGAGAATTCCGCCGTGGCTGTCCTTGGGAGCTGCTTTACGCCGATGACCTGGTCATATCCTCAGATTCGCTGGATGAACTCCTGGAAAAGCTGCGTCTATGGAAGCAGGGTTTAGAGTCAAAGGGCCTTCGTGTCAACATGAGCAAGACTAAGATCCTGATGTCTGGCCCAAACCTGAACTCCCTGAAAGACTCAGGAAAGTTCCCATGTGCTGTATGCAGGAAGGGAGTCGGAAGTAACTCCATCTTTTGCAATGGGTGTTCCCACTGGGTTCACAAGAAGTGCAGCAACATTCCTGGCAGGTTGACCTCCGATCCATTGTTCCGCTGCAGCAGGTGCCAAGGTACTTCTCGCCCAATTGACGGTAGGCCAAGTGACCATGTAATGGTGGACGATCAGCGCCTAGAAGTAACAGACTCCTTTTGTTATCTCGGTGATACCATCTGTGCTGGTGGTGGCTGCGAGGCTGCCATAATAACAAGAGTGAGAACGGCTTGGGGAAAATTCAGGGAGCTGTTGCCGGTACTTTCCTGCAAGAGTTTGTCACTGAGAACGCGTGGGAAGGTGTATGCAAGCTGTGTCAGGGGTGCCATGCTTTACGGTGGCGAGTGCTGGGCCCCAAGGATGTCGGATCTGGCAAAACTTGAAAGGAATGAGAGGGCCATGTTGAGGTGGATGTGCAACCTGAAGCCTGACGATGATACAAACCTTATCACTATCCGAGACAGGCTTGGTATTACCAGTATTGAGACGGCACTTCGCAGTGCTCGTCTGCGATGGTTTGGCCATGTCGAGAGAGCTCAGAGTTCAAGCCCCATCTCAACGATCAGGAACTTTGAAGTTGTGGGGCGCAGACGAAGGGGCCGACCAAGAAAAACTTGGACCGAGGTCACCTCAAATGATCTTGCTGTGTCGGGAATAGCACCTGCCCTAGCAACCGATCGCAAGGGTTGGAAGAGGGCTGTGAAGAGCCATGCAACGTCTAACCTGCCCGGCGGTGGAAGATGACGTTAAACGGATAGTGAGTGAGTGTGTGAGTGAGTAAAGAAGGTATTTTAGGACCAAGGAGTATTTTTTATGGTGGATATTTTTTTTGCCAGGTATTTTTGGGGTGGAAATTCGTGCTTCTCGACGGTCATCCCTACCATTTTAACCTTCAATTATGCCCCCCCAGGAAATATACTGAGAGAACCCAACTCTCAACAAGTATTGCTTTTCCCATGCACTTGTGTTACAACACATGAAGACACACCTTTTTAAAACTAGTTTGGTTCGCCCACACAGCTATTCTAATAGTGATACTGATGATACTATATTTTGCCAAGTTGATTTTGAAAAAGGGTTACTATTAACGTACGGGCCCCCTGTGCCCTCCCCCGCCCCCTGGCTATGCCCCTGCAAGAAGCTGCTGCTTTTACATTTTGACATTCAACAGATGTCCAATCTGTATAAGGCTCAAATAACAATGTCTGTCTGTCATACAATCACTATTTTTCACTGGAAAATCCAGGGAGTGGTGGGTCCTTAGGGTAAAATCCCCAATTCCCTCCATGGTGGGGGAATGGATTATTTCTGGAATTGAACATTGTAAGACAATGTTTAATAAAATTATATTGATATCCGTTCCCCTCTAGAAATGGAGGAGCTCAAGCAAAGACATCCTTCAGAACAGCAGACAGATCAAACAGGTCCAATAAAAGAGGTCAACTCTCAAGACGTTGTCAAAAGCAAAGGTCCTTCATTTGCAGAACTCAACTCTCTGGTCAAGAAAGTCATTGATGAGTCCACATGGTGGGAGAAACATGGTGTAGACATTGCAATCATGCTTGTCAACATAGCTTTGTTTCCTATCGGTCTGCTGCTTCTGCGGCAAGGGACAACCCTTGCATTCATGGCTGGATTCTTCCTTCTGGGGTACATCCACTGTGTTCTAACACTCAAAATAGGTCACGTGGCCCTACATGACTGCCTTATGGGGAACTCAAAGTTCTGGAACCGTGTCATCAGTGTCCTCTTTGTAGAATTCTGGGGTGGTTTCACTGATGTTGGTGCACGGGAGGCACACATTCACATGCACCATCCATATACTAATATTATTGGCATGGGGGATTCTAGTGTTTGGAAAGTTCCTGCCTTGGGTAGAATCCTTTACCTCTTCATTGCACCAATTTTTCTCCCATGTGTTTACACCCTCGTCGCTGCCCAAATGCTTGGGAATCGATGGCTTGAGGTTATCAGGGTCTTCATTGTTGCTGGGCTAGGCTACTTAGTTCAGTTGTGGCTTTACATGAATTGCTCTGGTCTGTCATTCAAAGCAGCTCTTCTGTGCGTGTTCTTTGTGAGGTCTGTGTTTGCACTACCCTATATTCATGTCAATATTTTCCAGCACATTGGACTCCCAATGTATGACCCTAAAAAGAAGCCAAAGAGCAGGTTGTACCAAATGTCGTCAGCAGTGTTAAACCTCCCTCGCAACCCCCTCTTGGACTATACTTTTGGACATGGACTCATTAACTGTCATGTTGAACATCATCTATTCCCAAGGCTATCTGATAACATGTGTCTCAAGGTCAAACCTGTTGTTTCTAAGTACCTGAAAAGTCATGGATTCCCTTACAATGAAGATAGTTACATGTCCAGGTTCAAGGAATTCTACGACAGATATGAGGAGTTAATGGTGCATGCCCCTCCTATCACTCAACTTGTTGGCATTCAGTAGAGTGGTTTTCATAAACCCGTGACACAAAGTGTAATAGTCAGAGTGTAGTAGTCAAGCGAGCACAAAAGAAAACAAAGAAATTAGAGTGTATTACTACTAAATACGCTAAAATGTATTTCACAGGTTTATGAAAACCACTCAAGCTACAACATGCCTTTCAATATTAATATATTAAGATAAATAGCTGCCCACATTACCAGATCTGCAAGACGGTGACAGATTTACAGAAAATGTTTGTTAGAATATTTTTATTATTTAATTGAACTAGACATCTAAGTACTTTAATCAATTTTGGAAAGTTTAGTACTAGTAGTTTGGAATAAAGTTTCTTGTACATAAAAAAGAATAAAAGATACTGAAACAGAATTAAATGTGTCTCCTTAGGAACTTACTGATGCTAATGGGGAACTTTCGTTCCCCTCTGGGTCAGTCTCGTACTCGTTATTTTTTTCGTCTTTTGCGGTGATTTCTCCAATCAATCTCTGTGAAAATTGTTTTGGAGCGGTAGAGACTGGAATGAGTACTAGTCACGGTGCGCAATGAATTCACAAAGCACTGCGCGCCCTAAAATCCCCGGAAAGCGTCTGGATACGATACTGCATCTGGGTGGAGGTATATATATATATTTTTTTTCTTCTAAAAAATCATTTCGACTAATAGAAGAACACATACCGTAGGTTGCTTCTGAGTTCATGCCCTAGTGACTTTCTTATTATTATACAGTGAGAAATTCTATTATACAATTCTTGCTAGAATTATTTCAGTATGAGGTACTGTAAATTACTTTCTATCAAACTCCACCAATGTCCAACGCCTTTTTATTAGCATGGGAGTTCCAGAGGGCCCAACCTCTGCAGAAGACTGAGTGTTTTTGACCTACAAAATGTCTTTGCGCTATGAAATCACTTTAATTACAAATTAATTAAATTGCTACAAGTTATTCTATCAAAAGCGGGAGATTTGGACCTAGGGCGGCGGGGTGCTTGTCGTGGGATGTTTCGATTTTACCCCTAAAGCTTAAATGCGAGATTTGGTATCTCTGGAGTTCGAGACCTTAGGTGCGCGTCTATAAAATTTAACGCTGTTCTCTGTATTCTGTACCCTGCTAGCAGAGGTTTCTTTCTGTCAGTCGTTTATTATGTTATTAGCTAAACAACCACGCGAACCAGACACGCGAACAACTTTGCTAGCTGATAAAAGACTGACAGAAAGAAACCTCTGCTAACAGGGTATGAATTCTGAAGGTTCACAGCGGGCATCGATAGCTAACAAATGTAGCCTTCTGCACCATGCTTTTGTCCACAAACAATTATATTTACAGGAAATCCTTCATGGGATCGTCTTCTGTCGCCTCTTGATTCTATATGCCTCGAGTTCCTCTTCTGTCACTTCTTTCGTGTCGCCACGGAGTGAGTTATAAGGCCGTTTACGTTCATCCATGGCAAGCAAGCGTTCTGCTTCCCGCTGTTGTTTTTCTTCTTCTTTCAAAGCCTGCAAGAAAAAACACGTTCAAAACTTTTGCCATATCAATGGGAAGTAATATTTCAAGGCTAACTATCGCTGAATGGTCAGCTCTTCATTCAAATAGCGCGCGCTAAAATGGCGGGGAAAAAATACACTGATTTTGCTAAGCTCACAAGCGCGAAAAAAAGTGAAAAGCTTGATCAATGTATTAAACATGTAACGGCAACATCTTACCTTTTTCAGTTTCTTCCGTTTGGTTTCTTCGTCCTCTTCTTCTGTTTTGTCTTTTCTTTTCTTTTCCGGTTCTCTTGGTGTAACTGAGAGAAAAAAGCTCGGTGTAAGTCGTTGAGCGTACTCAAAGAAATTCACTTTTTTCTTCCCTAATCAAAAGCCCATTAATATAGCAAGTGTAAGAACATTGTCCTTGTAGAACATTGTTTATAAGAAAATTGAGGCTGGTTTTCGCCAAAAGTTTTCTGTCAAGTAAATTCCTTGTTTTCTTCTTGTTACCCATATTCGCCCAGGAAGTTGATTCTGGGCGCCATTCTTTCAACAAGAAAAAGTGAACTTTAGCAAGTGTGTTAAAATGCTGTTTTTGAATCTTGGACTAAAAATAAAGTTCATGTACCTCCACTAGCGATTTCCCGTCGTCTTCAGCTTCCTGTATCGCCTTGGCTGCACTCGATAGCGGCATTCGGGACTCCTGGAAAATAATTTCACGGAAAATGTTAAGTGGACTTTTTGTGCGTTAAGGCCCGAGATTTCAAACATGCTCGAAGATCGAAACTTTTTGCAACTTGATGCGATTTGAAGAAAAGAGACAATGGATACCGCACCGGATTTGCATCTCGTTTACACAGAAAAGTTGGAATTGCAACTCGCGCGAGAAAAATCGCCGCGACAAATGCAACAAAAATCGCAAGTGTAAACCGGCCTTTAGGCTGCCGGTCAGGAGTCAAACCATTTCAATATGTCGATCCAACATTTTTTTTTTCTCGGAGCGAAATGTTCAGCGATTCCTAGTAGTGTACAACAACTTTAAATCAATAAAAAATCAATTAAAAACGATGGTTGTAATCAAGCGTATAGCGCAATTTTTATCGTTGTTTCAGGTAATTTTTAAATTGAAGTTTCGACTTTTTCTTATTGCATTTTATGGTGGAAGAATTTGTTGTTAACCTAGTTCTTATAAATCCTGCGTGAAATCACCCTGAGTTGTCCACTCGTCTGATTGACGGAAGCCAAACCGCGGTTTGTTAGTTGGCGTAGAGTTCGCAGAATTATGAAAATTACAGTAAGTTTCCAAGCTCACCTTTCCATAAGAGGCTCTTCCCGCCGCGCCAGTGCAATACGAGTTCTTGACAACTGAGTGACAGCATGCGAAGCCCCAGATACCGTCTTCCCAATACGAACCCCATACGCTCTGAAAACAGAATTATCAGTTACGCCGTGTCGAACCAGTTTTACACTCAGCATTTTTACAGTTTTACACTCGTGTCGTGATAAAAAGATCACCCCGAGAAAATCCCAGTGTGTAAGCAACTCAAAGTGTATACCAGAGGCGGATTTAAATGGGGGGGGGGGGGGGGGGGGGGGGAGGGAGGGGGAGGGGGGGAGGGAGGTGAGGGGAATGAGCCTCTGAAAAAGGGGTACTGTAGTTCCAGCTTGATCTGAGATCGTGACGTCACATGACGTCACGGAAAAACTGGGTTATCACCTTGCCCGCGATACTTGTCAGCGGTATCACCCATTAGGCTCTCATGCTCAAGGAAAATAATGGCGGACTTCGAAGGGAGAAAAAAGCCCATCCTTTTCTCTGGCTTCGGATTTCCACATTTCTAAAGTGATTGTCCTAGTTTTCACTCAAAATGCTTACTTAGTAGCAGAGTTTTATGAATGAAAGAAGAATCCAACTTTTAACTTGCGATTTGTTGATTTTTGGCTGGTTTATTTTCTGCCTCCCATTCGTCCCGCACCTGATATCCGCCGACACTACGATAACTCCCAGTTGCTGCTTACAAATGCCAACTCTAAAAGCCCTGACATAGAGCTTACACGCTTGGTAAGAAGGTAATGACTTCTTCATTGGAGGAATTGATAAAACAGCGTACTATATCTTGTCGAGAGCCCTGTTTTCTGTACGAGATTCCTAGGAGGTATGATGCGCGGATGACGTTCGAACAATGAAAGGAATGAATGTCCGAAACATTGGCGTTAATCCTGCTTCTGTTTGGTCTTTGTCTTTATATTTAAAGCAAGCAAGCAAACTCTCAAAAATGGCACACTTCTGTACCTACAGCTTAAACAAAATCCGCTCTTTTTTTTACTTCTTTTATGGTTGTTAAACTTGTTTCTAAAAGCCAGAAAAGGAAAACACACAGCGAAGAGGCCTAATCAAGATTGTAACCCTGAACAAAGCAAAATTAGACATGAAGGCAGCACTTTCTAATCAATTATTAGAAAAATAATAATGACCCTGTACAATATTTGTACTATCACTGTGTTTACATGTAAATGAGACACTAATCAATCAAAAGTAAACAAACCAGTCACAATACAAACACTTTATTTCACCTGAAATAAATGCTGATTATGGCTTCACTAGCAGTGTCAGGAATGGTTTCATTGTCATTTACCTATTTACTAAGCAAAATAATATTGAGTAAATATCCGAAACCTGATTAATGTTTTTATTGTGCTTTGCTATGCCATGTGAAGCAAATGGTGTTATGGTTGTTATAACTGTGGAGTTTTTAAATATTCATGAACCCAGCTGGGCATGGATGGCAGTGATGTCTCAGGATTGTTCCATCTACCTGATAACATGAAAACAAGACAAATCAGGCAAATAATAATAATAACAATAATAATAAAGCTCAGATGATCTGGGCTTTGTAATTAATAACAGAGCAATGTTTGCATATTTTCCTGGTCTATGGTAGTTGAATCTCAAAAATTAGTTGAATTTTATGAAAGCTATTTTGCTATTATTTAGATTTTGATAATCCTTAGAAAAAGCAGGAAGAACTGCAAACGTTTTTCCTTTTCCAAAAAATGCCTATAGGCCCCTCAGACACTGCATTCCATAAAACTGTAGCTAAGGCTACCAAGAATGTATTATTTTTTTTAGGCTGTGCCAAGCAGCCAGCAATTAGCCATGTTCTTTGGGCTGTAATTATAGCTTCTTGGATTTTATATTCATCAATCTGACACTACCATAGAACTTGAAATTAAAAGACTTTTTGCAGTCACAGTAAGGATGGCATAGCTGGGAGGCTGTGGCCCATTAGAAGTGTACCAAGTACTATTTGGAGGTGCAAATGATTTCAATTTTGCTAAGTGGGGGTTTTGGGGGTCCGTACATCCCTTACTTGTCCAAAAATCTTCATACATTGGAAATAATAATAATAATCAACTTTCTTTCAAGAGAGTACCATGTGACAAAAACTTGTTGCCTCCTGTAGTATTCATTCTTCACCCTTATTCTATTAAATGTATCAGTTAATTCCAGCACTGACCATGCCCAATTGTCATATTTAGAAAGAAATATGGTTCATAAAAACCATCCCACTCCTGTATTTATCACATGTTAAACCACGGACATCCTGCTTTTATTGCTTAAGTATGTTCCCTGTATTTTTCAACTTCTAAGGGCTGGTTCACGGTCATCATAGCAACAGAAAAAAAACATCTTAGAAAATTGGCCATAATTTATATCACATAGAACATTTGGATGATTTTTTTTACAACAAAAATGCACTCACATTCCACTGCTTGGGCTGTCACAATGATCAGACCCTTCCCTGCTTAGCAGAGGCCACTTCTATCTTGTTTTGTGTTTTAAAGTTGCTTCTTTTGCGCAGTTGAAACACACAAGAAATCATAAAAATTAAAAGTAAAAAGAAACGCGCAAGATAAAAAGTAGCCTCTACTCGCAGGGAATTCAGACTCCAACCAAAGTTAACCCCTGGTTGCTACAGACAACATATTCGAAGAAATATTCCACTCTTCGAGACAGACATTTCGAAATGTGGAAAAACTTACATTGTAGTAGTCGGTAAGTATAGAGGCGTAGCCTTGGCTCCGAAGTTCGGCTGGACGCACTGAGAAATAACGGTTCAAGCACTGCAGCACCACTCCTTGAGGCTGATCATGATACCAATAACATCTCAAAGTCTCCCCGGATCATCGAAGATCATTTCCAGAGCTTCTTGCTCTTCTGGTTTCACATTGTTTTGTACACAAAATCACTCGGAAGTTCTCCCTGCCAATCTCGACCTATCCAATCTCGAGCTGTTTTATGAAGACAACAACAGAAATTTGCAGCGTGGCATCACACAAAAGTCCTGTGACTCATTCAGGCCTTGTCGAGATCCACAGCATGCGAAATGAAGTCGCTCAGACGGCAGAAAACAGTAAAAGAGAAACTCAATAAGCGAAAAACTGATCTCCCCTTCGAATTCCGAGTCCCACCATCTTGCAGGCCAATAACCCAGTTTTTTCAAACTCCCTCGATTCTGATTGGCTAATATTTTTTCTCGGATCAGCTGGTTTGAACTTAAGTTTGAACTAAACGTAGGTTTGTGTTTAGCGATCGCGTGCTCACCGCGTGATGGTGATTGTATTCAGAAACCAGTCACGTGTACAATGAGTGAGTTGTTTTACTTGGTTTGCGATTGGTTGACGGAAAAACCATTCAGCAGCAACTTGTAATTTCCCTCGTTTGCGATTGGCTGAAGGCGTGTCTGGTCATACTGAAGTCCTAGGACGTAATTACTGCACAATCGACTTACCGTGTGGTTATTAATAAATACATCTTCTTCGTACTTGGATTTCTGGACCGCCTTTTCTTGGCCTGTAAAAAATACACAATGCAGCAGTGAATGAAGAATACATATGTGTCTGTGCTAGCAAAAGTAAAAGAAGGAAAAACTGCTAGCTGCTAGCCGAACGGTTCTGATTGACTGAATTTTCACCACCTAACTATAGAGTCCTAAAGTGATGACGTTACAAAAACAAAATTTTCGATTTAGCAATGTTTGTTCCTTGATTTCGAAAGGGCATATCGATTGAAAGCTACATACTAAAAATGAGGTGAATCGGTTGAAACGCGACCGAGATATGGCCCGCTGAATACATAATTTTCTTTAACAAATCACTGTATTTTTGGTTCAGTTCATAAAGTTATGCGCGCCGTATTTCTCTTCATTTACGTACTTTCACTAAATGTAAGGGACTACAAGCAGTCTAGTGACGTTTTTATTTGTGCAATCAGATCAGCAAAATAACTAAGAATGTGGTTCCACTCTAAAATCCATAAATTCTCAAAATTATTCCGCAATAATGAGCTCAAGCCTATTTTTACAGTAAACAAACGTATGGCGCGCCGAATGGGTCAAAATAAAAATACTTAACCATAAATAAATTTAACCTTATTCCCTTACACTTAATATCCTTCAATACATTTACAATAACACACTCTGAACTGTCAAAAAACGCTAGTAGTGGAGTTGGAAAAAATTTCGGGCGATTTGAAAAAACTAAGTAAAGTAAAGTAAATGTCTTTATTTAACTTCGATAACTCGTAATAGCCATGGCTAACAACCTGGTCAACTCGAGCGATTTCAAAAAAAACTCAATAAAAAACGCGATAAATACTCGTAAAAGTACAAATCCTTTGAATTAATTAAGTCAGAGTTTCAATAGGAACTCCAAAAACAATAACAATGCATTGCGGGAGGGCGAAATCGGCTCCTTTTGAAGCTTGCCTAGTAGAGCATTGGGTTCCAGCGTCCACACTCGCTCGCTTCGCGCCCTCTCCTATTCCTTTTGAGAAAGTGATGTAAAAACCTTCCTACCTTTCACTATTTTTCCAGTTCTTGAGTATTCAACATAGTTTTCCTAAAAAGGAATAATCCACTTTTAATATCAGATATATTGAAAACAATGCTAACTGACCTGCTGACTATAAACGCCTGGGGAAAGTCCAATTTATCACAGAGTCAGTGATACAATATGTATGTGAGGCGTGGGCACGTTAAAAGAGACTAAATTGGAAAATTTAGAAGACTAAACACTATGAGAGACTTTACAGCCGAATTCGATGTATCGCGATGCTCCAATGGGCCATGTTCGAATTACGCTCCAATACCTACAAACAATAACCTCAAGTCGAGGCTTTCTTCTGAAATTACTGTAAATGTATTAGAACTTGGAGAAAGCCTCGATTTGAAGCTTTTGTCTTGTGAGCATTGGAGCGTAATTCGAACCTGGCCTATTCCAAGAATCGTTTTTTTCTTTGGGCAATTCTGCGCTGTCACTCAAAAATGGGGCGGGGCTATGCAAATTAACAGTGAACTCGACGGAACCCACTTGTGATTTGCATAGCCCCGCCCCCATTTTTGACTGACAGCGCAGAATTGCCCAAACCAAAAAACGATTCTTGGTTGGAATTGGAGCATCGCGATACATCGAATTCGGCTGTAACAGTTTTCAATATTCTAATTGAAAATTTGAAAAATTTTCAAGTCTTCTTTTTTTTATAATCAAGCAACTCTCTACTAATGTACTGCTTTGTATTCCGCATGTTATAGGCTGGCTCCGAGAAATATAGCATGTCATGAATTTTTAAACCTGACCAGGCGCGGCCTTTGTCAAGAAAAATTTACGAAGCGTCAAACTATGTGATGAAATCACAAGTTTAACCCCTTTATTAAGCTTAAATCTGTCGACATATAAATTGAGATAGCTAGGGAGTTTTCGAATTCTAAATCTAGCAGCATTAACCGTTTATGAGGTTGGATCCGAGGAAGTGACGATAAAGTGATTGCGTGATTCAAGCCCATAGACACGTGACTCGATTACCAATGCGTTGCGCGCGTGCGTGTCTATTTCTTCCCAGCTGTCACGCCTTCTTTCACCGACCTTCGGCAATCGAACGTTCAAGCACTCAAGCTCCGGCCATTCTGCTTCGTTTTCTCGGTTTCTAGCCGGGTTGTGCAATATGGTATGTACAATGTAGAGCAGTTCACTTTTAATAGCAAGGGGTTACTTTTTGTGGACAGTAGACGGTATTTTTCACGATAATTTCGTGACAATGTGTAACTTGAAATCCACGAGCAGAAGCAGAATTGATCAGTTGAGAAGACCGGTTCGTGAAAAGCACGCGTTAAAATTCCTTTACAATTCTCTTAAATGTATTTATCAAACGATTAGAAAGGACATCTTTGTTCCAGATAGCAAAGCTTTAGCAAAAAACGAAATAAAGAAGCCTATTTAGCTTAATTTCATTTAGTTTTATGGTCTAGGTTTATGATCTTTCAGAGTGCAAAGGAGTGTTATGGCCAGAACCGTTAATATTTCTCTCATTTCATTTGGGATGATGAATTCCTTCTTTGATAAATGTAGGTACAGAGAAAAAAAATATTTTTTAATGCTGGCGTGATTCGAGCTCCGTGATTAAGCTCCTTATTCAAGTTACAAACTCTGAAGTTCCCTGTCGAAAAGAGAACATTTCGTCTATAAGCTTCTGGCTACGATACGATATAGGTTGAGTAATTCGCTGAGTTTGTGGCTCGAAATCGTGGTCGAAATGGTCAAATATTGCACAAGAACAGGATTTTTCATTATTCAACCAAGGTATAAGGCGGTAAAATTGTACAATGTACATATGCAAAGTCTCTCGTGGCAATCGTAGATTATTCAACTACTAGGTCTTAAAACATGAATGAACCGTAAAAACCCCAAGTAGTAGGTTAAGCCAGGTAAAATAGTACAATCGCACTTGCAACCTCACAGGCTTCATGGAAATGGCTTCTGACAGTAAAAGTGCACACAAACCTTAAATTAAATGCAGGAACCTTAATTAAATGTAGGGTGCTTATATAAGAGTATATACAAAATATAAAGCAGAGCTCTTAGGTATGACAGATCGTTTCTTTCTAGACATGAACAAGATATTAACAAACACAAAAATAATAACGGTAGTCTACACAGATCTACAATAGATATGCATTTAAAATACTATATTCACAACCTGACTTGATCTGAAGAAGTGTCTAGCAGTGTTTTTGCCGTGAATAAACAATTATCAGACAATAAGATTCCTGGGTCACACACAGAAGTTGTTAATGAAATATCAGAATTAGGAACTAAATCATCCAATTCACACCCTTTTATTGTCTTCATTTGTTATGCATGAGGAATAATGTTTTTGAATAAGATGAAAACTAATGGCATAGCCAGGAATTTCTGAGGGGGGGGGGGGGGGGGGGGGGGGGGGGATTGATAGTGAAAACATCGGACAAAAATGTTCAAATTTCCTCCAGCAAATACAGTAAATGTATGGGAAAATCTCCTGAGAAAGGGGGGGCCCTGGCCTAAATCATCAATTCACACCCTTTTATTGTCTTCATTTGTTATGCATGAGGAATAATGTTTTTGAATAAGATGAAAAGCAGCGGCGTAGCCAGATTTCTGAAGCGGGGAGGGGGGGGGGTTGCGGATAGTGAAACATGAGACGAAAATGTTCAAATTTCCTCCAGCAAATACAGTAAAATGTATGGGAAAATCTCCCCCCCTGGCTACACCCTGAAAACTGTAATCTAATTCTGGGGTTTGTGTGAGACATCACTGGCGGCCATGTTGTTAATACAGAACCAAAGAAAGTTCATATTGTGTGATTCTCTCCTCTAATGCAGCGCTTATTCCAGGGCGGCACTTATCAAATTTTGAATGAAAAGTGACAAAGGATTTGTTTTCTTGATTACTTGATGTTTCATTTTTTTTACTATTTTTCACACAGTTAGCATATGCCAGGGTTTTCTTTTGATTTAAAACTAGCAACAATTGTCATTGATTAAATGTTCAATTTCAGTAGTTTCTTCTTCAGCTTTCTTATGGTTGTCACCAAAACAGCCATACCCAAACTGCAGCACTTATTCGAGGGCGGCGCTTGTTAACTTTTGTGCTTGAAATGCAGCGCTTATTTGAGGACGTATGTGGATACTGAGGGTAGATATTGAAAGCTTTATAGCTTATTTGTTCTAAATGGCTTCAAACTATTGTTTTGTAGCAGCAACTTTTGACTCCAATGGTCCTCTGTCCATTGTTTATCTGCGGTGGAGGGATGGTTCCCAAGCTCTAGCTGGCCTGAGTGCATCTCGTCCCAACACCAAGGTCACCCTCTTTTCGCTCTTTAGAGATGAGGCTCAGCAGATTAAGGAATGCAATGGAGATCAAGGAATAGAAGTGGAACAGCAAGGGCTCAACCAATTCTGAATTTGTAAGCATAATCATCATATGTATTTTTGATATAATATCCTGGCAAAACCCAACCCCCCAAGTTTCTGGTCTGCCACTCTACCCCACAAACTCTTTACATACCCATCAATACATCATGGATACAAGCAAAATATGTCCTTGAAGGCCCATCACCAACCGGGAGCCTTTGCGCCCCGTTTTCTTTTGTTTTCAAATTGATCCTTGTTTTTCGGGTGCACTGATTGGCTAAGAGTCCGCAAAGGCTCTCGGTTGGTGATGGGCCTTTAATTATTTTGAGTTCAGAAAACAATAGTCCAGTTTCGAATTTTCTACTCTACAGTTGAATAGCATCATTGGCGCATAAATACAGTGGGAGCCTCAGTTTGAAGTAGAAAAAGTTGTGAATACTGATGAGAAACTTATGAAGCTTGAATGGAAACATAGACAAAACTTTTTGGACTTGTTGGTATTCACAACTTTTGGGTTCAAATCGAGGCCTGTATTTATGTGCCTTTGATGCCTGTTCAGGAGTAGATTAGAGAATTCGAAACTGGACTATTGATCTGTAATACTTTTCAACTTTACTAACAAGGGGCCACTAAATCTGTCTGTCTGGGATGTCCCCAGAGCCTCGCCTACAAGCAGACAAGCCCTTTTTTATCATGTGTTGATTTATTTATTCTACACTTCACATTGATGGGATGTTTGGTTTTATTCTTTTCTCATACAGATGCGAGGAAGGCCAGAGTTAATTTCTTGCACCAATAAAGCAGAAGATGCCATCCCTGGATGTGACCTGATAGTCTTTGTTCTTCCAGCTTTTGCCTTTGAGCAGTATCTGGAAGCTATCAAGGATTATGTTGAGCCTGGCATGTCATTAGTAGCTGCTCCAGGTCAACCTGGCTTTGAGTTTGAAGCAAGAGCAATACTGGGAGAAAAATACAAATACCTCCATGTCGCTTCATTTGAAACTCTCCCATGGGCTTGCCGAGCTTCAGATTTGGAAGAAAAGTTGTCATCTTGGGAGAGAAGGCAGCAATAATTGGAGCACTGGAAGAAGGATGTGTAAAGCCAAGGAAAGACCCGATCAAGAGCCTGCAGTACTGCATTGGTCCAAAACCTGATTTACAGATTAGGTGTAACATCTAGTAGCTATCTCCTTGATGTCCGTCAACGCTTACATTCACCCTCCGGTATTTTATAGCACATGGCACGACTGGGATGGAAAACCAGTTGACAAGAAACCACTGTTCTACTGTGGTATGAGTGAAGAGACATGCAAGGTATAAAAAAAACATACACCCCTATCGAGGAACTACAAATTTAAAATTGGCCCACCTCTGTGCAAATTTCATCCTCCTGCACAACCCCTGTGCAGCGGCGTAGCCAGGAATTTCTGAAGGGGGGGGGGGGGGCCTGATAGTGAAAACTTGGGACGAAAATGTTCAAATTTCCTCCAGCAAATACAGTAAATGTATGGGAAAATCTCCCGAGAAAGGGGGTGGCCGCCCCCCCTGGCCACGCCCCGCTGTGGAAATTTAAAGAAACCCCTGAGGGAATTCCATATTTTCCTCTCGCCCCTGTGGAAATTCAGGTTCCTTGATAATGATAAGGGGGTAATGGATTAAGATTGAACAGCCCAATGCCCATATTAAAAAACTTCGGGCCACTTCGTTTTCATATGATTCCTTTTGCAGGGATTTCTTCTAATTTCTTTTCACAAATATTCTATTATTTCAGCATTCACTCTGTTTTGACAAAGCTCCTATGACATATAGTTCCATTGTATTTTACAGATAATGGAAACAGTCAGTGATGAAGTGGTCGCCATTGCCAAGGCCATTCATAGGCCTGCTGCTGATATGTCACAGGTCAAGGTCTCTATGAGTATTACTGCAGAGTATGGGGGTCGGAAATTGAGGATACCAGCACATTGTTCACTATTATGAGAACAATGGCTCCTTATAAATGCCTATTCCATCCAATGAAACCAACCGAAGATGGCAAGTTCGTCCCAGATTTCACCAACCGCTACATTACAGAGGATGTCCCATATGGCTTGTGTGTTCTTAAAGGCATTGCAGAGGTTGCCGGGGTGCCAACGCCCATGACCGATAAAGTGCTGACATGGTTCCAAAAACAAGTTGGGAAAGAGTACCTTGTAGATTGCAGCTGCACAGGCAAAGATATGGCATGCACAAGGGCTCCACAAAGATATGGATTTTTTCACCATGGATCAAATGTTAGGCTTGACCATTCCACAAGAGGTGAAATATTAAATTATGACTTGCATTTAGTCCAAGAGAATCCATGCTCAGCCAATCAAAAAGGAAGAAATGAAAAAAATTCTGATTTACATTCGACACTTATCTTTAAATGGGCAGTTGCATTTACAGTCAAAAGACATGTAGCGTGCCCCCCTAGAGTTGAACATTCAATTCATTATTTCATTATTGATTTCATTATTCATCCAAAAATGCATTTTTCAATTCAATATTAAAAATGTTAATGTTCAAATTTTGATTCCTGAATAAATAATTGCCCACCCAGAGTAATTATTTAGATTACAAAACTTTAAATATTGAATTGAAAATTGCAGTTTTGGATTGAATAATGAAATCAATAATGGAATAATGAATTGAGTATTCAACTCTAGGGGGCACGCTTCATGTCTTTTGACTGTAATATCTGCACCCCCCCCCCCCCCCCCCCCCCCCGATGAGGACCTCAGAATTCTAGGGTGTGTGGTCGTTAAAAAGCACTGGAATTTCAGTGTTGGTACCCTGATACTGGAGCCAAATTCCATTGTAAAGACGTTGAAAATATGTATTTCCAGGCTGAGTAACACATTGTCCAGAATGGTCATAAGAAAATTCACTGGAATTCCAGGGTGGGTAAACGTAGGGACAACAAAATTTCCAGGTTGGGTGGCTGAATCTGGGGCGCTTTCCATTTGTCAAAAAATCCCAGAATTTTCGGTTAGAATCAAATGGAAAGCGCCAAACCCGGGAAAAAGTTTCGGAAATTTGGGACAACCTTTTGAGCTTACCCCAAATTGGGAATTTTCGGAGAACTCGGAATTTCCGGGAATTTGCCCCTTTCCATTTGATTTCTGACCGAAATTCCCGGAAATTCCGGTCAAATGGAAAGCGGTGCAGACTGTTCCCGGACTTTCGTCCAATCGTGGCTGTTCTCGTGAATTACCGGATTGAGACCTTTCCATTTGACTCAGAGAACTACTGGGAATTCAAACCGAGATTTTTTGCCAAATGGAAAGTGCCCCTGGTGTCCTCAACAGGGGATTGCCGACTATTTTTGCTAGTGACAATCCGCTCAAGCTTCTATCCGTTCTTTTGCAGCAGCAAACATTTGACTCAAATAATCCTTTGAACTTGTTATCTGCGGTGGAGGGAACGGTTTCCCAAGCTCTAGCTGGCCTGAGTGCATCTCGTCCCAACACCAGGTCACCCTCTTTTCACTCTTTAGAGATGAGGCTCAGCAGATAAAGACTGCAATGGGAGATCAAGGGATAGAAGTGGAACAGCAAAGAGCTCACCAAAAATCTGAATTTGTAAGCATGTTTATCATATGTAATTTTGATATCCTGTGCACTGACAGCCATTGATGCATGTTTGATACAGAGCTGTTGAGAGAAACAGCTTTCTGGGCATGCCCCAAAATTCAAAATCAGACAAGGCCCACAAATGGATGCCCCCAGAGCCTCCCCCGAGCACAAGCTGGGGAGCTCTGGGTACGATAATGCACTTACTCCCTTCAAGGTCGTAGCTAGAAATTTTTGCACTCATAATTTAAATATTCACCAGATGCTATAAATTTATTTTTGTCTGTTACGCTTGCTGATTTTGACTGTTGCTTTAAATATGTAAACATTGACGTCACAAGATATCCGCCTAGCTATTGATATATTTAATTTACTCCTCGCATTGGTGGGATGTTAATGGACCCGGTTTTTTTTTTTTCATTTCTCATACAGATGCGAGGAAAGTCTGAATTAATATTTTGCACCACCAAGCAAAAGAAGCCATCCCTGGATGTGACCTGATAGTCCTTTGTTCTTCCAGCTTTTGCCTTTGAGCAGTATTTGGAAGCTATTAAAGATTTTGTTGAGCCTGGCATGTCATTAGTAGCTGCTCCCGGTCAACCAGGTTTGAGTTTGAAGCAAGGGCCATACTTGGAGAAAAATACAAATTCCTCCATGTCGCTTCATTTGAAACTCTCCCATGGGCTTGCCGAGCTTCAGAATTTGGAAGAAAAGTTGTCATCTTGGGAGAAAGGCAGCAATAATTGGAGCACTGGAAGAAGGATGTGTAAAGCCAAGGAAAGACCCGATCAAGAGCCTGCAGTACTGCATTGGTCCAAAACCTGATTTACAGATTAGGTGTAACAATCTAGTAGCTATCTCCTTGATGTCCGTCAACGCTTACATTCACCCACCGGTATTTTATGGCACATGGCATGACTGGGATGGAAAACCAGTTGACAAGAAACCACTGTTCTACTGTGGTATGAGTGAAGAGACATGCAAGGTATTAAAAAAAACTTATAATATTCATCCATTATTCTAGGGTGCTCATCCAATCTCTGCACTGGATTCGGATCAGGTGACACTACTTGTACCCCCGATACCACATGGCTAGGTGTCTGATACAGAATACTAATTGATCTAATTAGTATTCTGTATCTGATACAGAATACTAATTAGACCAATTAGTATTCTGTATAGAACACCTTCCAGTGCAGCCCTCAGTCTTTGAACAGTTGGATATTTGTTTCAAATAACACATATCCCCTACTGTCCAAAGGCTGAAGGGGACCACTCTAGTGAAGTCCAAGTATGGTCTTCTTTCTTAGAGCAGTACCTAAAAAAGCTTCACCTGAGAGACTATATGTTTGTTTTAGTCCGGCTAGTTCCATGTGGGACAGGAATCATGCCTTCTGCGCATGCTTGCTACAAAACGATTGGCGTTTTTTGTGCATCCGAAATTCTTTCATTTTCAATGCACATTGTTTCAAATATCCCCTAACAGACTAAAGCTGAAGGAGACCACTCTAGTGAAGTCCAAGCATGGTCTTCTCTCATAGAGCAGTACCTGAAAAAACTTCACCTGAGAGACTATATGTTGTTTTAGTCCGGCTAGTTTCCATGTGGGACAGGAATCATGCCTTCTGCGCATGCTTTCTGCAAAATGATTGGCGTTTTTTGTAAACACCTGAAAATTCTTTCATTTTCATTGCACATTCAATTTAATATAAGTACAAAAGTTGGAATATCATAAGTACATTACAATATTCTTGTCTATGTTGTATGTATGTTTATAAAACGAGCTGAAGTGTTTTATCGGCAGATAGAACACGAGCGAAGCCTCGTGTTTCTATCTGGCGATAAAACACGACAGCGAGTTTTGTAACTACTTCTAAAACGGTTGCCAGTAATAATTCATAATTCCAAGCTAGTTAAAAAAAGGAATAAATTTGTGGAAACTACTTCATAGAATCGAGAATAAGAAATCTGATATAGACTGGCTTCAAGTTGTATTGTTTAGCTATTTGGAAATGGCAAACAAAGATTGACAATGAAGCTTTTCATTACGAATAGTGTATTTAGAGAGGCGTTCCGAATAATTGACATATCTTCTGTGTTGGGACAAAAGATCTGTTCATAATTACATGACTTTCAAAAGAGAAGAATTCCCTTTGGAATAGCTGTCACTTATTTACCTATAATATGATGAGCAAAGAAATGCCGTTCAAATGTCATAGACAAGAATGAATGTATTAGCGATACCAGCGATACCTATTATAATGCTAGGGCTTTGTGATTGGCTTTTGTAAAGAAAGGGCTATGTGATTAGTTTCGGGGGCAGTGTTTCCTATTGTTTTTTATTCTTTTTTATGATTCAAATTTCTTTGACAAAATTTTCTTTGTCATGCGCGTAATGCATCATAATGCATTTGCCCATTCATTCTCGTTTAACAAAGCAAAGCAGTGCGGTTCGTACGGACTCGCCAAGTAGAGTAACTTGGACGGGTGAGTTAAATTCGTTTATCTGTGCATGATTTTGAGCCCAATTCAAACCAAGTATTTCCCAGCAATTGTCAAAGATGTCCCTTTTGGCTCGTTTCACGAAATGTTCACAGAAGGGTGGTCGGCACTGCCCGAGTCGTTGTTGGATGTTTAGATCATGGCCACCGAAAATTAATAAATGTGATAAAAGAACTATCGTTTTAACAAAATGCACGTACTCATTTCTAACATGCGTTCTTTTACATGCTGTTCTGGTGAGTTGTTATTTCAGCATTCACTCTGTTTTGACAAAGCTCCTAAGACATATAGTTCCATTGTATTTTACAGATAATGGAAACAGTCAGTGATGAAGTGGTCGCCATTGCCAAGGCCATTCATAGGCCTGCTGCTGATATGTCACAGGTCAAAGGTCTCTATGAGTATTACTGCAGAGTATGGGGTCGGAAATTGAGGATACCAGCACATTGTTCACTATTATGAGAACAATGGCTTCCTTATAAGGGCTATTCCATCCATGAAACCAACCGAAGATGGCAAGTTTGTCCCAGATTTCACCAACCGCTACATTACAGAGATGTCCCATATGGCTTGTGTGTTCTGAAAGGCATTGCAGAGGTTGCCGGGGTGCCAACGCCCATGACCGATAAAGTGCTGTTATGGTTCCAAAAACAAGTTGGGAAGGAGTACCTTGTAGATTGCAGATGCACAGGCAAAGATATAGCATGCACAAGGGCTCCACAAAGATTGGATTTTTCACCATGGATCAAATGCTAGGCATGTAGAGTTTGAAATCGGTGAAAATATCCATAGGTTTTTTTTGTTGTTACAAAAATGTGTGCTACTGTGTTTTTGTAAGTTCTTATTGCTATTAAAAGTTTGCTCAAAGAGAAGCTAGAAAAAGACAAGCTGTAATAGGAATCTTCTTCGTTATATTCCTATATAACTTCCAGATCTTGTTAATGTTTTAATATAACGAAGAAGATTCCTATATAACTTCCAGATCTTGTAAATGTTTGAAAAATGTCATAAAGTTGAAGAGGTAAAAATATATATGTATTTATGTTTTTTTCTTGGGTGAATTTCTACAGGTCGTCAATTCGAGAAGGCAAGCCAAGGGATTGTCAAGTCGAAGATCTAGGGTCCAAAACAGCACCTAATAGATATAAATTTTATTTGAGGATGGAATCTTCTTCAGCTATTCTAATGCTGTTTTATATATGATCCATGACTTCATATTTTCTATCGCGTTAAAAAAAGTGGCATACAGACTCGAATTCACGAGTTCGTCCAGAAATTGGTTCCAGCTATAGCGCCACTATAACCAATGGTTTTTTTGCCATAATTAGTAACTCATTAACACGTGATGTTAAGAAAAAAAAGTTATGATAATCGTAAAGTTAATATATAGGAGTTATAAATTCTAACAATAATAATAGATCACACTAAATTACAAAATTACAAATGATGATATAACTTTTTTCATTTTAAATGCTACCATTGCCATTTCCTATTTATTTATTCATTTATCAGTTTTTATTAATATATAACTGCTTATTAATATTTATTATTATATTCGTATATTTCATAAATATTTTTCAAAGATTATTCATATTCCAAAAAGATGACTTGGCACGTTATCTCAAAATCTCCATTTTGAAATTATTTATTTATATATCATAAAAGCTTATTAAATAAGTTGCCTTATTATTATTTTTGTATTTACTATTTTTATTATATTCATATATTTCAAAAATGATTTTCAAAGATTATTCATATTCAAAAAGAATGACTTGGAATGTTATCTCAAAATCTCAATTTCCAAATTATTTATTTATATATCATAACAGCTTATTAAATAAGTTGTTTTATTATTATTTTTGTATATGTCAAAGGTATGTTTTTCAAAGATTATTCATATTAAAACACTTCCAACTCAATACTCCTTCACAGCGAAGCCTATTGGATTTTGCAATCATTTTTGTAGTGTGTAAGCTGCATGTCACAAAAGGTGAACTAAAAGTCCACTGATAGAATCAAACTTACTTCAAAGAAGTGACCGCTGCTCTCATTACATGAATTGCATGATTTCCCATGCACTTTTAAACACACCTATTTCAGAAATACTACACCCTCATAACTCTCTCTTGTAGCGCGCGGTGCATCATGGGAGAAACTAAGAACGAAATTCTCATGTTAATCCGGTGCAAATTTCTTTAAGCGATGTAATGTAGAATCATTTGGCATCAGTAGGGTGATAAGTATGGTTATTTATCCTAAAAAAACAGTGTCCATGGTTTCTGTTTTGGTATACCTATTTGCTCCCATGACACGTCACGAGTTACAACAGACATTTGTGATGGTGCAACCTTTTCTGAAATAAGTGCATGCAACTTTATTTCTAAAGAATTTTACCTTTGAAAACCTTGTATAAGAATTTTAACCTTAAATGTTGACCCTTAAATGTTGCCCGTTTCAGGGGCGGATACAGAAATTTCAGAGGGGGAGGGGGTCCACATAGTGATAGTAAAGGGACCAAAAACTGCAAATTTCCAACAGGAAATGCAATGAAAGCGTGAAAAATCTAACGAAAAACGGGGGGTAGCCCCCCCCCCCCCCCCCCCCCCCGCCCTAAATCCGCCCGTGTTTTTCAATCTTTCTACAAAATTCCTTTTTTTCATATTTTGTATTATTTACTTTTTGTATGTATTTAATATTTAAATAATACCTTGACCACTAAATAGCAAATGAGCCGAATAGATACAATGCATAATGCTCTAATATCAAATTTAATCATTAAAGTTAAAGGAAAGTGTCCTTATAGGGTCTAAATTAGCAATAATAAAAAATAACATTAATCTAAAGCGGTTGCTGTTTTCTTTTAAATGTTAAATGTTGCCAAAAAAAAGTTTTTTCCTCTCTTCTTCAAAACTCCCGATAATTGGGAGCTTTTCGACACATCTTCGCAAGCCGGTAGGTCCTAAAAACTTTTCCCATCATCCCTTCGGCGACGTAGCGCTCGCTAGCAGTCTCCTAGATGCTCCTGAATTGCCCCGGCAAAACGGTTTCCCATAACCTTACATTGCCGAGACACTGAGTGAAAGAATTATCGGTGAAAATGGTTTACTACGGTCTGAATTAAATTCATCGGTACTGTGACATATAACCCCCACCTAATGTCACCTAATACGATGATCAATATAGCAATACTTAATACCGTTTATGCAAAAGAGAGACAATGAGTGGCAGTGACAATGAGTGGCAGATTTATCGGTGAAAATAGTTTACTATGGTCTGAATAAAATTCATCGGTACTGCGACATATAACCCCCACCTTATGTCACCTAATACGATGATCAATGAACTTACAGTTTGTGCAAGAAGGAGCTCCCTGGAAGGCGCATCTAGATGTTCTTCGCCACCATACTATAAACAAAGCGAATATATGGTTAACATTTTCCACAAAACATCTGGGGTGCTTTCGATTTACCAAAATAATACCGGTGGGAAATCGAGTGGAAAGTTTCATTCCCAGGACAGGTTTTCGGAAATGTGGGCATTTCTGCAGAAACCCATCCATGGGAAAAGCTGAATTTCTCAAGGCACACGCATGGGAAGTGTTCGGAATTCACAAGGATAGCCATGGCCATTCTACTATGTCTATGGAAATTCAGCTTTTCCCATGGATGGATTTATGCAGAAATTCCCTGTGACTAAGGAACCGTAAAATATCGGGAAAACGTTTTCCATTTGATATCATTCCTGGCCATTATTTCCCATAAAAAAGGGCTTTTTTTGATTTCAGACCAGTATTGACGAAAAGTTGTGGTAAATGGAAAGCACCCCAGTCTATTTCGATTCCCAGTGGAGACGGTGACATTTCGCTGGTTCGGACAGCTCCATTTTGACCCCAGGAATTCCCTGAAACTCAAGAGTTTAACACTCCTTAAGCCCTGGCTAAACTAGGACACATGTAGCGCGCAACATTGTAGCCGGACACATGTTTCCTCTGTGTTTCCCAGTTTAGCCACGCGAGAAACATTGTTGCGCGCGGCAAATTTTGTAGCCGGGACACCAAAGAAATGTTTCTTCGCAAAACAAGAAAGATTTGATGTGTCCGAGACACACGCGTGCGATGTTTCCTAGTTTAGCCACTCGGTGAAACAGGCAGGACACAAATGTTGCGCGCTACATGTGTCCTAGTTTAGCCGTAGCTTTAAAATAGTCGGGAAATTTTGTATAAACATTGGTGCTTTCCCGTGCTCTTTTAACAAGTTTAGCTGGCTCTCGGGTGCGTTTGAAGAAAGCCGTTGTCAGATTCTTGGAGTTTGGCAGTTGGGGTTTTCTGCGTTGTCCATCAATGCAATCCGTGTGAGCCAATCAAATCCTTGCCCAGTGCATTTGTTTGGCTTCCCTTGCGAGACATGTTGCGACAGAGCCAATTCACTGCACTAGGCGATTTGATTGACTTCGCAGTACAACTGCCAAAAATGTTTTGAACGCGCTGGGTTCGCGTGTTACCTGAAACAGCTGTAATGAGCTCGATTTTATGCTCCAGCAACAAGCCCAAAGCCCCAAAAGACTCATTTTAACACAATACGATGCTTGCAGAGCAGGGAACATCTACCCATTCATAGATGAAGTGCGTATTTACCTTGTCCAACACAGATTGTTTCTTGTCCTTTTCATAATCTGTTTTCTTGCCTTTGTATTCTTGATTGAGGAGCTCTAGTTTGGTTGGGTCAGCCTGCAAGTGAACATCGGCGCCTTTCTCGTATGCCTGCCAGGCAAACACTGCAAGTATACACATTCAAAGAGCGAGTTTCACATGACTGCATTATTAGACTTTGGTAAATACCTAGCCGATCATAAACAAGAGAAAATACACGTTGCTGCTGAATGGTTTCCTCGTCAGCCAATCACAAACCGATTAAAACCATTATCACGCGGTGAGCATGTGACTGGTTTTCTGCTAGCCAGCCAAGTAAAACACTATCACGCGGTAAGCACGTGATTACCGAATACACAGCTGCGTTTAGTTCAAAATTTGATTGGTTGACAGATATGAAGGACCAATGAAAATGCCAAGAAAACGCTGGCAAAGATAAATACTTTTTTGACAGTCAACTGAAAGCCGCTCATTCAATTTATTTCTCAGATGGTTGCCAAAGGCGAAGTGAAGTGCACACAAATAAAGTTATATGCATTAGAGCTAATTTTTTGCACGAGAAAAAAATGAAGTTGCATGTTTCTGAATGTGACATCTTAGCAACAAAGCTTATTTTCAACAATCAAAAGTTATTTTTGCAGCACATGTTTTTTTGTTTAAGTCATATAGGAGTCTGCATTTGTCTGAAATACCTACGTTGCGTTTGGGCCATTTTTGATGTATCCCCAGAATATCGCACAAAGTTATCCCCTGCATAGGTTACTCTGAAGAACAACAAAGAAATATGAGAGAGGAATAAGACAAGCACGTATCGTAGCCTACTGAATTAAGTAACATGGTTACAATTTTCTTATAGCATGTGTTCTAAACCAAAGATGGTCGAAACCAATATAATAGGCCTTATCACGGTTTCCGCCGCCATTTTGTTCAGTGGGCAAGCCGTGCAAAATCCCACATAAACTCTGCAAACGCGAAGTGAAATCGTTGCGCAAATACAGTAAAAACCCGCATATAAGAACCTGGATTTTAAAAACCTGTTAGGCTAGAATTATCCATGTGAACCCCACGTTTCCATGTATTTTCAAATCAAATAAGAACCTGGTTTAGGCTAAAATTCTAGGTTCCTATACACGGGTTTTTACTGTATCAAACATATCGGTAAAATTTGAGTCGTAGCATTGAGATAGTGGCTGAAACAGCTTAAAGGTTATAGCTACTGTGTGAATCGAGCAATTGCGTTTTTAATTCTTCATACTGATGCCTGTAAAATCTGAGTGCATCTATGCGTAAAAAGCCTGTCAAAAACACAGGTAGATATGGGAAACTACAATCACACGCTTTATAGAGAGCGTATAGGAAGCTGAAATTTAGTAGAGTGATTGTTTGGCCAAGTAGAATTACTTTACGATAAGTACTTTGCTGGTATTTGCAATATTTTCGCAACGATTTCACTTCGCGTTTGTGGTATTTTGCACTGGTTGCCTCTGAACAAAATGGCGGCGGAAACCATGAAAAGACCTATTCAACACTTGAATGAATGATTTGAATGATTTTACACCAGTTGCGTCTTTTGCGGTGATTTCTCCAATCGATTTCTCTATGATAATTGTTTTGGTGCCGTAGGGATTGGGTAACAAATTATTTGAGCCAACTCCTTTTTGGTGTCTTTTAGGGATGAAACTGAAAATTCCCGACGATCATCCACGATTAAAAATATGGGAGCCAAAAACGTTCGCCAAGTGCGACCCTGCCTTACTTACAATTTGCTGCGATCTTTATCCTTGAGTGGGTTCTGTCTCATGGAGCGTGTTTTGGGATCATAGTACGCAGAGTTTGGGTCAAGGTTGTACAAGTACTGAAATCAATAAACACATGAACAGAAATATTACCAATTTATACTCTCCATAAAGGCTGGTTCTCATTGGAGCGCAAGGCAAGTAGTTCCATTCACACGGCGCGATTTCAGCTGCGGCTTGGGGTGCGATTTCTGTGGCGATCCCCCTGCCTACAAGCTCTCTGTTCTTCTCTTTGCTAATAATTTATGTTGTTTCTTTCCAAAATGCTTTCCAGCTCATACCTTTGCAGTATCTTCACGTATTCTGAGATTTCTGACTGTGGTGCGCCTGAAAACATGAACAGTTAATCTGGATTATGTACTAAAAACAATTTCATTATGAGATCGAACATTTTGCAAGGGGAAACATTTGGTATACAATGTACAGCAGGTGGTGCAATCCTTCGGAGAACACTTGGCCCAGCAATGGCTTTCCTTTGAAAAACGCCCAAATACATGTATAGATGGCAGTATAGATGGATATAGAGGAATTCTTTTTTGAGGTAATAAAATCCGAACATCAGAAATCTGCAGAAACTTTGGGAAACTTTCCCTGAACAGTACCTTTTTGTATCAAATTTCTGTCCTGGCATATCAGCTGAGTCAGCGTATTTATCTTCATCTTCATCGTCACTGAATCTCTCCTGGTTACAAATCAACAGAAGTTACATTATTACATAACATAATTTCTGTATTAAATTGTATGATCTTTGATTGTTTTTACTGTTATGAGACAGCAATACCAGAATGAATATTGACGACTAGTTTGGAGAAAATAGCTTCTCTATTGGGAACTGAATTGTACAGCGATGAAGCAATATACATAAAACGTTTAATTCCAAGGCCATCAATATGTTGTGTTATTATATAGCTCGTGTTTACTCGATCAAAACGCGCGCTCTGATTGGTTCTATCATGGTCACGTGGCGGGCTACAAATTCAATGTAGCCCGCGCGGGCTACAATTAAAAATTGTTGCCCGCGCGGGCGACATCGCTAGAGGTAGAAATTTCGGCGGACTATTTTTACATGTTTTACACCGAATTTTCTTTTTGCTATATAATAAAACACTTAATGACTGCATCCTCGGGAAACAGCGAGTTTTGTTTTCCCTCGAATCTCGATGTTTCCCTCGACTTCGTCTCGGGAAACATCGAGATTCTCTGGAAAACAAAACTCGCTGTTTCCCTCGGAAGCAGTCATTAAGTGTATAATATTGCCGTCTCAAAATCATAATTGGTTTTGAATTGTGGTTCTGATTTTTTGAAGAAATCTAGAGAAACATTGCTCATTTTGGTTGATCAAAATAAAAACATCAATAGGCAATAACATAAAGGACAAATTTGGGCAAAAAAAGTTGAATCTCGTCTCACATCATCAATACCAAAAATATTGACAGGTCAAAACAAAACAAAGTGACAGGGTGAATCTCAAACTACCATGAATTTGTGTAATGTTAATGCTCAAGGGCGGATTTTTCCAGGAAATTTGCACATTTTCATCCCTAAATTTCACATGGGGACCCCCTTTCTTAAATTCTTGGATCCGCCCCTGATGATTAACAACAATGTTTGTCTATACCTTTTCTTCTTCAGGTTGTATACCTTCCGCGAGTTCTTTTTCTAGCTTTTCCACTTTGAGATGTTGTTTCGCCTAAAAAAATGAAATCAGTGTTAAGAACAAAGATAATCCAAGTACAATTTAGCTTGTCTCCTTGAAGTGGAAGTGACCTGGATCAAAGTCATGCAATGCATGCAATGCTCCCAATCCAGGTGGCTGCGAAGAGGCTATAGTGTTTTAGTTTTTCTAGCTTTTCTGCTTTGAGATGTTGTTTTGCCTAAAAAAATGAAATCAGTGTTTCAAAAGATAATCAAAGTACAATTTAGCTTGTCTCCTTGAAGTGGCCTGGATCAGAGTCATGCAATGCTTGCGATCCTGGTGGCTGTGAGGAGACTACAGTTTTAGCAAAGTTGAAGCAATGGATCATTCCAGCTACAGTATTAGTGTGTACGCCCTCTACAGTTTAGAAATAAGTGATGGTCACTGGTGTGAGCTAGGACCACACTGAGTTTCACATGTCACTTGACACGGATACATAACCATAATTAGCATACAGTTAGTTTGCCCCATGTCCTCTCCTCCATACAGGAAATCATTTCTCTCTACATTACCAACTCATACACAATCAATGGAGTTGTTCCGCGTAAGAACGTTAGAGATGCAAATGAAGCAAGCCTTTTGTTTCAAATTGATTCTGGACAACCAGAAACAAAAGGCTTCCCTCATTTGCATCTCTAAGGTTCCTACATGGAACAACTCCATTGTCATTTACAAGAGAAATTCATTAATTTACTGACATGAAGCACATGCATGCATGTATTCTTACCAGTTCAATTTTTGCATACTCTTCAGCGATCCTTCTATGATCAGTGACATCATATCCATTCCACCTGAAGAAGTCAAAATTTGTACATTTTAATTCTGTGGAAGTGTGATTGGTCTGTGTAAAGGGGGGACTGACTCCCCAGACTTGCACCTCATAAGCTGAATTGAGCTGGGTCACATGGTACAACCTGGCAGCCAAACTGCCAAAATCACAGAATCTGAGGGTGGCCACTGCCAGGGGTTTATTACATCCTCAGCAGTCCTTGAAGTTGTCTTGAAGTTCGTTGGGAAGTTCAATATGAAATTCGCAAGTTCCGAACGAACTTTGGAAAATCTCTGGCCATGTTTTGTGAAATCAACTGTAATGTCCCCCCTGAAACTGGGTAGGGTAGTCAAGGTGAGGTACTTGCTATTCGGATGGTAGGTAAGACCGTCATATTTTTTCACTATAATTACTTTCCTTTTTGGTAGGTACAGCTGATTGCGTTTGACCGTTTTACCCTAACAGTTTGCGCGTTATGTTTGCAAGTTTTAAAGTTGCATTTCTAGGATGAAACGAGACGTTTCTATGGTGAACCAAAGAGTTCTGTCCTCTCTGATTGGTCAGTGAAAAATACACATGGTGGTTGCCCTTGGAAATGTCCGACTTTTGTCTCACAGCGCAACTTTCAAACGTTCAAACGTAACATGCCAACTGTTAGGGTAAAACAGTCAAACGCAATCGGCTATATGAATATCATATTTTTTCACTATCTATTTAATTTTAATTTTCTTCTTTTTTTTTACCTGTCTCTTTTTCCATCATAATCAAATTTGATGTCCCCATGGATGTATTCGTCAGGTCTGATATCCTCGCCAGTGAACCTTGCACCTACTCTTCTTGGTCTCTACAAACATGAACAGAATGTCCACTCAGTGCAATAAAGATGAATGTATAAACCAGCTCGTTTGAGCCTCCTGTTTATAGGAGGCTCTCTAATCGAAAGGGTTTCCCAGTATAAATTGCCGGGGGTCATAATTTCAGAAGATCTCTCTTGGAAGGCTCATTGTGAATATATTTTTGACAAAGCCATCAAACACCTCCATGGTCTGAGAATACTGAAGAAATGCAGTCTCCCGCCCGCTGATTTAATATTTGTATACTTTATCACGTTTAGATAACAGTAACATTGAGTGTTGTTGTATTGCTAATGTATGGCCTCCCCTTGTAATTCAGCTGTTTTGCTGCTGAATAGGATGATTAAACGATTGATTGATTGATTGACTGAATGTGAAAGAATATAACAGGCTTTCTGATTGTTCTAAATCTCCCTTGCTACCATAAATTAAAGGATAAGAGCACAAATTTCTATGACTCTGACTTTATCTGTGACATAGAGCACTTGTGACGTTTGAAAACACTCGAAACGTATTTACATAAAAAAACGACTGTCTGCAGCTTGTGATTAATTACACTATTCTTGTCTCTCAAAACATCACAACGAGCTCTTATTATTTTACACCGTCAAGGTGGCGGACGTTACTACAAACTCAGGGTAATTGGCAATAAAAAACAATGCCTGCAGCTATGACAGCTCTAGCAATGAGGATGTTCCGGGTTAGACCACATGTTGCCTGGGTCTGTACATGCCTAACAGCCCATCATGCTATTCGTCCATGTGCTTTGTTTATTTGCTTGCTTGATTGGAGGTTTTTGTTGCATTGCAGGAAACATCCATGAAACCGGTAACTTCCACTAAGAAATCAGTGTGGTACTTTAGGTGCAGGGGGTTCACCCACTGACATTGTTGCCATGGGAACTGCCTATTTTATATAATGGCACCAGCCCTCCATTAAAATTATTAAGCATTTTTATGACATTTATACAGTAAAAATAGTAATATAAAATTTTACATTACCTCTAAGCAGTCTTTCTTTTTATGTGTCATAGCTCCACAGTTTTCACATGCTCCCTTCCTGAACTTTAAAGCTGCAGGCCCCTAATGGAAAAATATGAAAAAATCAAGCCCGTATTTTCTCTTCTCTTGCCGATGATGACTTAATTCTATTCAGAGTGGAATGTAATGTGATCTTTTACTTGATTTTCATTTGTGTTAAATCAATAGAAAAGATGTATACAGAACATTGGCTATGCCATTGCATATAACATCATCATCATCATCATCATTCCCCTTTAAAGGCTGACTTACATTGTACGACTTTCCCTAAAGTCTATCAGATGCTACATGCTCACGTCATGCCTACAACTCGGATCATAATGTCAGTCAAGCCCACAACACACCTACGACAATCGTGTATGACTCAAAAAATGTAATAGGACTGTTATAGACTTTTGATGTTTTAGCCAAATCTCTGCACTTTTGGTGTGTTGTACACATCAAAGTCATATATAATGTGTCAGAGGCAAATAGGTATGAGGCGACTTTGGCAAAAATCAGCAGTGTTAATCAGCCTTCAACGCTTTCTACTAAACACTTAATGCCAAATGAGTCTTTTACTAAAAAAATACTTAGGGATGCATAACAAATGGGTATGACTTATGAAATGCCTTGAGGGAGGTCCAATGGGCATACTAATTCAAGTTGTAAATTGTGCTATTTGCAGTGCCTTTTCCCAGTCAAAATCTCTGTTAGTCAACAGACTTACTGCTGGCAGGCCTTTCTTGTAAAAATCTGTTATGGGTGCGACTTCCTTATGGTTAGCTTCTTGTGGTCTTTGATGTTTGAGAGTTGGTCTGCCATAAATAAAAAAGAGGCATTAGATGTAGCCCTGTAGGGTACTCCTCATATCGACTATAATATGGGGATGCTTCGCCCAAAAGGGTACATTATTTTTTAGTCTCAAATTTGCATATCGGGAATTGTCGGCCACATCTGTAATTGACTGGGATACAATCGGGAAAATAGAAACAGTGTCTATTTTCTTGATCGCAAGGTGGTTGCCAATCACCTGCAAAGCCAATGTTTTTTTTTTCCTCACAAAAAACAGCCTTTAATAGAGGTTTCTTCGATTGCTTTCTCAACAGCGATGATCATCTACTTTACACAAATTAAATATCAGTGCTGGAGGAGGCAGCATATTATGTCATGCAACAAGGCCTCACAACCTGGAGATGTCAAGTTTGTATCCAGTTCTGGTTTCTAATTATTTTACTAACAACATACCCTGTTTTGCCATAGTACCATGGGGCAGCAGAAATGTACTGTGGAATATGTGGATTAATGTCCCTAAAAACAGCATTGAAACAACACACAGTTAGAAACTAATAATAAATACTTATTATAATATAGCTACGATTGTGTGCTCTGATTGGTCCAAATCTATGCTTATTTCACAGATAAAGTAATGGTTCTCCTCTGCTATATCATAAAAGCACAACTTTATATGACTTTATCAGCAAATAGAGCACCTGTGATGTTGGGAGAGACACTCGAAACGTTTTAAAATCTTAACGTAGAACTATAAAACAGCTCCTGATAATATTGATCAGAGAAATTGGGGCTATGAAAATTCTCAATATATAATGGTACCTGCATTCCAATGTGTGGGTGCTTTTATAAACTTCCTAGGCCTAAATATTAAATACTTTTCATAGGTTTGATAAGATTGAGATGGTTGCATGCTCAACTATTGATAGTGTTTTTATTTCAACCGAAATCCAGACCATTATTTGTCATATCCTTATGGTCAGGCATTAACAGCAGAAATAACTACCAAGAATTGAGCTTTGTATTTACGTTGATCACATTGAGTAAGCTTGTGGGTGACGTGAAAGTTTCGACGTGAAACGTGCTATTTAAATCATCTCAATCTTTGCTCCACAAGCCGTTCTTTTTCAGCAGATAAAATCTAGTAAACCTTTAATTATAGCATTTCCTATTTCCTTACAGAACCAAGTCCTCAAACAATGTCGATTTCATTATTATAAACGTCCGATTGACGTCTGTGTTTTGTGGAATCAACAACTTCTTCCACGGCATAAAAAAGCCTACAGAGCAAGCTTATTCAGAACTGTTGCACATTCTTACCTTCCCTCTTCATCCTGTAATGCAGGAGCAGTACCAGCCTTCCTAGCTTCTTCAAGTTCCTTTTCTTTTCTCCAATCAAGCCTGGTTTTCTTCTGTGGTTCATCGCTGCTTTGCGTCTTGCCGTCCGCCATCTTGAAATCACAACTTTTTACCCAGCATCCTCTGCGACTTTACTAAAACAAACTACTCCTCTACTCCCCCCAGAGAAATTTCTGTCACCTCCAAAGCGAGGCTTATATTGTGCAACTATCCAAAATGGCGCAGCAAAACTACAGCAAAATGAACGCGATTTTTATTAGCTTATTTCTAATGTTTACAGAGCTTTTAGCCGAACCTGAAGCTAAAGGAGGTTATTTGAGAAGAGAGCATTCGTTAATGAGGCCTTATCAAGGTATGATGCAGTTTTACTTCCGAAAATTTCCTTCACTTCCTGTTTTAGATTTCATCACGTTCGATCGCGTGCTGGCAAGTGCTTTTCAGTTTGCCCTTCTATCTATTGATTCCTAAACCTTTGATTGCTCTTTTTGTACTACAAGTAAACGATGCCTTTTTGCACGAATTTTTTATTTACTGAATGCTGAATTGCTTTTGTTGATGTTTGGAAATTGTGCCAGATAAGCAAATGAATATTTTATAACTTTTGTTGTGACATCACATTCGCTTTCAGTCTTTGTTTTATAAACTTAAGGTTGAGAATTTACTTAAAACTTATTTGCAATTGAATTTATCTAATGTAAGTTGTGATCCTAGTTTTGTAAGGACATAATTTGATGTAATCAGTGAGTTTGGGGTTTGTCAGGCAACCATGTTCCCTGTGTAAGTTGAACACTAAAGAACCCATTTTCCCTGCTAGCAGAGGCCTCTTTTCTCTGCATTTCACTGGCTGAGGGTCGCAAGGAAAAGAGACCTCTGCCCTGGGTCAAAACTCGCTTTGTTTTGCCGCTGTTCACAACCTTGGACAGTTTACTGACCGTTTCTTGAGCCCACTATATGCACACGTATATCTACCCCTAGCGGAAAACATCTGTAGATATCGTGTGCATACAATGGGCTCAAGAAATGGTCAGCAAACCGTCCAAGGTTGTGGACGACGGCAAAACAAAGCGAGTTTCAACCCACGGCAGAGGTCTGTTTTCCTCGCGACCTTCAGCCAGCAAAATGCAGAGAAAAGAGGCCTCTGCTAGCAGGGAAGAACCCATTGCACGCTTTGTAAAGAGTAGGGGAATGGATCCTGGTGAAATGGCCTAGCTCTCGGAGGCATATATACTGTAAAACAGCCCTCAAGACTAAGCTGCTGGCAGCAATTTGTGCCATCCAATACAGCCCATTAAGTCCTCCAACCTCACCTTGTCTAGTGGTTATGTACTTTCGACCACTTTGAGTGAGTCATGATACAGTTCTCATAAGATCTAAACCTATTGGATTGATACCCTTAGTGCAAAACAATAAAGGGTATACAATACCATTTGCGTCCATCCATGAAGCTTGACGATTTTTTTATAAAGGTTTACTTTACAAACATGCATGTTTTATCAAGAAGTTGTCACGTTTCTTGCTCACTGATTGGCTGCAGTTTTGACCGTTATTTTTCAGCCAATCAGAGAGGGAGAAATGTGACTAACGTTTCGACGACACGTACACGTTTGAAAAGTAAACCTTTGCGAAAAAATTGTCACTTTTCATGGATGGACGTAAATGGTAGTACAATAGAACGAGGACATAATGGGATGCTTTGTTCTGCCTATCCATCACACAAGATATTATGAGAAGCTGTATCACTTCTGCCTCGAGTTCCCCCTCTCAATGAGGGGAAGACCCTTCTTTCCTTCCTTTTTCCTTTGATAGTGAGTCATTTTGGTGTCATTTTGTTTTTTTCTCAGGTAGTGGTATGACAATTCCTAACTGGGATTTCTATGGCAGCACATTTGTATCTAGTAACTATATCAGACTAACACCTGATCACCAGAGTAAACAAGGGGCTCTATGGAATAGAATAGTAAGCTGAACCAAAACATATTTGTGTTATCTTTTATCCATTTGTCAAAAACAATAGACCAAATCGGCTAACAGTGTTTACATCTTGTTTCCACCCAATTCAGATCATGTGTTGATTCCTTTGGGTGGTTACCATTGTCAATTTTTCTCACTCGACCAAGTGCACAAGTGTATGTGCAGAACTAACAAAAGTATTTACCTAAAGGAATCACCACATCAGCTGAATTGGGTGGCAACAAGATGTAAACACCTTTAGTTGTTTTGGTCTCTTATTGTCTGTCACTCAACAAAAAATATGTGTGATTCCCAAAAAAATAAAAACATCCATACCTTCCCCATTGAATGGATTTGGAAATTCCAAAGTGTGGCCAAATGCATTTAAGTTCTCATAAAATCACTGCTGCATTATTCACTTCCACTGAGGTGGGAGTCATATTGCAACCCCTTCTGTGGGTTGGATTTCCTTTCTGGAATTGCATTCAAATGGTAAAAAAGTACTTAAAGAGCACAATATTGTTGACAAATTTGTATTATTATTATTGTTTTTCTTTTCTCCTCCAGCCAAATAACCTTTTAGAATGGGAAATGCTGGTACATTTTCTGTCCATGGTCAAGGAGCAACATTATTTGGAGATGGTTTTGCATTTTGGTATGCAAGAGATAGATTTGATGCAGGTAAGAGATTTAGCAGTTGAAAATATGGTAAACACCAAATCATAATTAAGAACCTTGTGCATTACAGGTGTTTATAGGTATTATTGTACTGGTATAACCAAAGGCCATTCTGTGGCATGTGACCAGATTTAAGATGACTGTCAATAGTAAATCAGACTTTTTCTACACATTCCTATTGGTCAAGATCTCAAGTCTTTGTTTTGTGAGCCAACTTCCATTCTGGGTCTAAATGCAACTTATTTGATCTGTCCTCTAAATGTTTGAATTTGTTTTGCCCTTTCAGCTGATTGATTGAATTTGTTTTGACCTGTCTGCTGATTGATTGAATTTGTTTTACCCTGTCTTCTGATTGGTTAAATTTGTTTTGCCCTGTCTGCTGATTGGTTGAATTTGTTTAGTTTCTGAATGGCCAAGTGTATTTACTTGGTGTTTAGTTTTGGACACTCATCTGAAATCTATTATGAGTCATTTTCCTGTCTTTCAGGACCTGCATTCGGAAGTACACCAAAATTCTATGGACTTGGTGTGTTTTTTTGACACATATAGTAATCATAATGGTGAACATACAGTAAGTAAAGGTGCCCTTGTGGTATTGGCATGACAGAATATGGATCATGTATTCATACTGTTTTTCCAGACAGCACAATTTAATATCGGTACATCTCAGTTGTATGGAAATTCCATATTTTGAAATTAGTCTTATGTCAGAGAGGCTCACATCCCCAGAAAATAAGACAAGTTAAAACTGTGTGCCTGAAACTAAATGTATCTATTATTAACAGGGTTTGTTGTATGTCTTGTGTTCATGGACCTGTGAAATTTGGTTAAATCCACAAAATCTGTTAAAATTTGCTTGTTTTTACAAAATTTAGTCACTGTGCAATTGGCGACTACCCTATTGGTTGCAACGTTCAGAAAGAGCTCACTTTTTATTATTTCATTTTCAGCATGAGCATCCATATATATCAGCCATGATTGGAAATGGTTCTCTAGAATATGACCATGACAGAGATGGGACACATAGTCAAGTTGAAGGCTGCTCGGTATGCACACTACCAGATAGACAAAAATGCCAGTGGTGGATCCGGGAATTTTCAAAGGGGGACAACATCTGAGTATTGTCTATAAAGTTTCTTCATTGTGTGCAAAGCGGCACCACAGTTTTGAAAATAAAATAAATGAGATTAGTGAAAAGGATTTTTTTATCATCAGTTTCTCTCGAAAACAGTATTGAGATGAGAAGAGAAAATATGTGTTCTGGCAATGTGTTCTGTACACTCTTAAAGGGGCACTCGCACGCTTGCCTGACAAGCAAATAATTCAAATCGCAATCCAGTTCCATCCTCTTGATAATAGATAAAAACACTATAGATTTGTATTGATTTAACAGTTAAAAGGGTATTTAGCAAACCTGAACTGCTATTTTGGTTATTCCCGGTCAACTTTGATGTATTTTTGGTGATTAGAATTAGACTTATTTTTTGACAGGTTGTACAAAAATTAAGCGTGCGAGTGCCTCTTTAAACTACAGTCATGTTTCTTTACATAGAATGTTAATTCTTTCCAGTCCTCCTTGGATCTGCCACTAAATGCTGATGCATTTATTTTTCATTTCTGTTTCTGCACTGTTTTATAAGCACTTTTGCCTACATCTGTAATTTTCCAGAAACTGATAAATATTTCAGATTATAGTTTTATAGTTTCTCTCTTGAAACTTTATGTGCCAAGCTTGCATAAAGTAAAAGCTTGTGTGCCAGTTCTTTGCCTGAATCTGACAAGATCCAAATGATATTAAACATTTATAATTGTCATTGTTACACAGGCCCAATTCCGAAGCAAGAGTCATGATACATTAGCGCTCATTCGTTATTCCACATCTCAGGAGCGGTTAACTGTAAGTTATCACTTCGCGATTGGTTTCACTGCAGTTGTATAAAATCTGTTCTTATTGTTACCAACTTTATCTAACTTTATGCTTGTATTTAACTTTATGCAGAAGTTTTAAAGTTGTACAAAAATTGGTTTCAGGTTCTGCTTGATGTTGACGGCAAGAATGAATGGCGTGAGTGTTTTGATGTGGGTGGGATCAAGCTGCCAACAGGTCTTCACTGGGGTGTTTCTGCCGCAACAGGTCAACTGGCAGGTATGTGTAAAACACTGTGTACAACACCTTAAGACCCAGTGTCCAATGAGTGTGACCATGAAAGTCTTGACTTTTTCTTGCTGGTGCACATACTTGATCGACCAGTTTCTCCAAGGTCATGCCATTTTCTGGCACATGCGTGAAAGAGAAATGACATTTGTGTGCAGAGGCTTCTTTTACGAAGTTGAAAAACATAAGATAACAAAAAAGTAAAAGCAAATGCAGCGAAATAAAGAGACTCTGCTCGCACAGAAGGCATTTTCATACCGGATATTTCGTAGGGAATTTGAGAGTCATCTCAAATTGAAACGTACTTCGTGACAAAGAGACTGGACAGTGTTCAAACTCGTTTTCTTTGCAGATAACCATGACATAATCTCTATGAAGTTGTACGAAGTTGATATGCCAGTAATTAAACGAACTACTGCTGAAGAGAAATCTACCGAGGAGAAACCCATCGATTATACACAGATTGTACCACACGCTGACGCGGCTGAACCATATCGAGGTAAAGTGTGATTTGAATTATGATTTTCTCAGGGGGCATAGGGAAAGGGAAAACATTACTGACAATGTTTGATGACACTCAGGGGGATATCCAGGCAAGGAAAAGCTTTATTTCCTTTTTGGGCTAACTACCTACTTTCATCTTAACAAAAACGTCACAAAGTACTAAGCTCAACTATTCAAACGTCCGGGGGGGACTCCGCTATTTTTAGGGCTGGTGCTCGTCGGGAACTTTCGATTTTGACCCCTAAAAGGTACCAACAAGTGTGATATTGATTGTTGGTTTTAAAACGTATTGCGTGGTATGCCCTCTTTTTAATATAGCTACGATATAATGCGCGCTGTGATTGGTCCAAAACTATACTCTATTTCATCGATAAAGTAATGGTTCTCTCCCGCTATATCATAAAAGCATTAGAGCACAACTTTCTATGACTTTATCGGCTCAATGAATGTTGGGAGACACTCGAAATGTTTTATCACTCGCCTGCGGCTCGTGATTTTACAACGTTCTCGTGTCTTTCTCAACACCACGCAGGCTCTATTTCGCCGATAAAGTGATCGAAAGAGGAACTATACTCTACTTGGCTTAGGAAGACTGTTTTATGTTCACTATATTTTTCTTCCGGAAAGAGGGGGAGTCACATGTACCTTGGAAACCCCCTTAAACTTGTTTTGACTTTGCTCTTGTAAAACTTATCTCGAAGCCCGTATTTCTTTTAATTTGCAGACCGAATAGAGGACGCCAAAGGAAGTTTCTCGACTCGCACCGCTAAGATCTTCACGTGGCTTTTTTGGTTTGCCTTGATCGCTTGTATCTGCATTGGAGTTGGTCTCTACTTTTATCAGAAACAACAGGCAGATGCGAAGAAGAGATTCTATTGAGCTCTAGGGTTAGACAAAATCTGAAGTGGCAAATAATATATTGATCGGTCATGTTAGTGGCTGAGGAAGCCGGCTTTTCACTAGTGAAATAAGCGGAGACGTCGCGACAGTACGCGATGTAAGCATAAGCGGAGACGTAAGAAAAAGGAAACTTTCCGTTCTGCTTCTTTCACGCTTACGTCTCTTTCTCCTTCTCCGTTCTTTGATTTTCACACGAACGCAAGCGTCCTTCGGTCTCGTCTTCTTCTCCGCTTATTTCACTAGTGAAAAGCCAGCTTTAGTGGCTGAGGATTATTTAGCGTGTGTTGCGAACTGCTATTCCTGCAAAGTAATAGTAATAACGTGACGTTTGTTTCATGGGGAGAGGGGTCTTTGAGGATTGGTGGGCCAAAACTTCCCTGGAAACGTTAGTTGCTCGAAAGTGGTTTAGCACTAATCCAGGATTAATTACCATGGTGACTCGATGGTTTTGTTCAGAACTAAACCTGGTTTAAATTTAATCCACCTTTGAACAACCCGCACCAGAAGTTCAACCCAAGATGTTCCTTACTTTTATCCTTACTTACAAATCTCAGCGTCAAGTTCTTATAAACGTAGTTCTTATAAGAAAGAGTGTAGCGGAGTATCATTTTGCAGAAAAAGTGTACGGTTTCGATCCAGGCTTGATCGGAGGGGATCGGAGCCAGTCTCTACTTTGGTCTTGAACATCCGTAAAAATCACGACAGTTTTCGCCATTTTGTGCGCGAAAAATGGGCTGACTTTTAGGATTTTTTATCCCAAAGTAGAGACTGCTTCGCAGTTTGAGCAGTTTAGCTGTCCCTCAATTCGCATGTTTTTAGTGAGCCAGCGATGCCAGAACATGAATATATGAGAAGGTTTTGAATTTTGGAGCGTTTTAAGAACTCCTGTTTTCGTGTGTTGTAGTGGACGGAAGGCCTCTCGGCGCGGTAGAGTTACCTTACTGTAGGTACAGTTTGTACAAAATACAAAGTATCTGAAACTAGTGCAACATTGAGGGTGATAGGTTAAAAGCTAGCGAAGATATAGAGCTGGCTAGGTTAGTAATTTGAGGCGCGGTAGTGCGACCTTGCACAGTTTGTGCAAAGCAGTTGAAAAAGATTTGAAACTAGTGAAACATTGCGATGGTGACAGGTTTAAAGATATAGATATGTGATAGGTTAGTAATTTGAGGAGCTTGCCACCAAGTCAAGTAAAATCCATACATGCAAACGTGTTTAAAAATCGATTTTCCATGGCGATGTGCAAAACCATTGTCGTATTGTAAAACTTGGCAATTTTTCTGTGATTCTAATGTCAAGTTCACTCTTTGACTTTGGTCTTTCAAAAATGAAGGCAAAGAAACATTTTCTGTGTGATAAACAATCGTGAATTTTCGTGAACGTTAAACATCGTTCGGCTGCAGGGAAGCCATTCATGACTTTGGCTAGGTGTAATTGTTTTTCGAAGACAGTCTGTCATCAGGCGCGTAGCTGCCTGTACACCAATACGCATTTACTTTACTTTACCTGTGAAGCCCCAAAACTATAATAAATACACAGCAGAAAATGGAAGTTGAGCTATGAAAACAATGCAGTGGCGTACCTATGCTTGGCTACGCGCATTGTTCGAGTTGAAATATCCGACGAAAATGAATCAATTCTAACTGAACTTGAATGTAATTCAGCATTTCTTGTTGTTGTTTTTTGTATACAATATCGGCAAAATTAAATTTCAAACCCTTTTTGCTGAGCGGTTCTTTGAAAGCTTTGCAGCTACGAAACTTTGCACCAACAACTATTGATGTTTCTGGGCACAAGATTTCTCTGCCGTACAAAATGCTCGTTTTAGAAAATAGAAATATAGGGCAATAATATTTATATGATAACTGTATGCATTTGATAGTTCCAAGACACTGTTAGTATTCTCTGCTTGTTGAGACGTTACTACGTCCTGGTATTCGCCTTTGTCACACGGCAGCCATCTTGGATTTTCTAATACAGCGAAGCTGACATGAAAGCGAGGCCAAGCGTGTAAGCTCACCCACGCATAGTCATTTCTGTAAGAAAAAATCCAAGATGGCTGCCGTGTGACAAAGGCGAATTGTTGTCGTATAAACTCGCAGAATAATCGAAGAGAATCGAAGGTTTGCTTGGTGATTTTAATGTTAGCTTGAGGGAAGGGGGGTAGGGGATTTACATAGTACATACGTAATATCGCGGCAACATAGATCAATATTTCAGAAGCAATTGCCGCGCAAATTGCAAGATTTTTGTGTTTCGGCAGAACTGGTTGACAGTCGGAACGATCGAACAGTGATACCGTGGTTCAAATAGTACAATATTGTGCAATTTTGTGATGAAATTGTTGAACATAAGAGCCGAAACATTGACTTCAAAATATAGTTCTTCACGGATTTACTGTTTCCACTCTATCATTGAAGACATGTATGAATTTTCTGTTCTTGTAATATATTTAGTGCTAATTTTTAATCTTTGGGGAAAACACCCAGCTACAAGCGTGTTTTTTTTTCTGTCTGGCTATAGTTTTACAATAACGAACTATTTTTCTAGGTGTTAAATACTAGTGTAATAATAGTGCTAGAAAGTAAATGTTGCGTGATACTGCTGGAAAATTGTGAAATAAAGTATTTATAAAACGCAGATCACTATCAGATGGGTGTGTGTGTTGTTCAAAGCCATACCGGTTTACTTTTGTGTTACAAAAGTAAGGCTTGCCTGAAGACAGTTTTTGTAAGACTGTACAGACGCCACAAATAATTTAGCCCTTAATATCGGCCGTTTGCTTTTGGAGCTACAAACCATTTATAAAATGCTACTGTGGGGAAACAAATCTAACATTTGAAAGCAAATGAAATAGTTAATAGTCGCTAAGTGGCGCGTGCCTTGTATTAAAAGTTAATATACTAAATGCATGCCTTTGTTTCGCGTGAGAATTTTCAAATACGCCGTTTTGTTATTGGGTTTTCCGTCCAGCAGTCAAACGGGTCCTTGCCCTGTTTCACCTAGTGCAGAGAACTCAGTTTCGCGTGGCGACAGTAATAAGGCGAGGCCGGGAAATGGGCAGAGATTAGATACGCTCATATCCATCCGAGATTTTCTAGCACGCATCATTGGTAAAATTATGACACCCCGCTAGCACACAAGTAATTAATAATAGGGGAAAGTAAAAATGTTTATTATATAAACACCAATGAAATACCAGGTGATCTCCCGCGCGAAAACTTGATATCTTCACACGTGAAAATATCATGTTATTTTCACATGTGAGAATATCACACTTGCCTTTGCTGATGCTCGATTTTTAAGCTTAACTCAAATAAAATTTGAATTTGGTATTTCATTGATGTTTATATAATAAACAGAACATTACATGACCGCTTGGAGATACGAATTTTATCTTCTCGTGTTAAAAATTTATCTCACTCGTTCGCTGCGCTCACTCGTGAGATAAATTTTCAACACTCAAAGATAAAATTCGTATCTCCGCGCGGCCATGTAATATCCTCTATATAACAGTGGCGCTGCGCATTTTCAAAACGTCCCTTTGGGATTTCGGATTTTCTTTTCCGCCATTCAAACATCCGAAAACGGATACTTTTTGCTTCGGATACGGCTATTGTCCACACTACAACGCCGAAAACGATCACCGAAAACAATACGAAAACGATAAGTGCGGACGCATATCTTTTTGAAAAAGGAGCGGCAAAAAGTATCCGTCTTCGTTTGAAAACGATGTAGTATGGACGGGGTCTAAGGGGTGGACCATTAGAAATTGGGGGAGGCAATTCCAAAAAAAACATTCATGCAAGGCCAATCCTTCCAAAAATAAATCTTGCAGAGATTCAAGCTAGAAAATAAAAATACATAAAAATTTCTGCGCGCTTCGGGCGCAAAAATAATGACATCTGATACAGACTGTGACAGCTCGCGCAACGAAGTCACTCCCTCGCGCCGTTTACAAGAACTAGTCTATATGTTGCCAAGGAAAAACTAACTCTCCAAAAAATGCCCTGCAGCGATAGGCCTGACAGGCAGTCACTATGTTCGAATGAGAAGACCACTTAGGTAAGCGTGAGTTCGACGTACAACCATAGAAATTCGTCATTTCCACGCAAATACGAAATAAGAATTTCGTCATTTGTGGCGCGCGTTTGCACGCATAAATAATAAAACCTACAGGCTTTGTTTACTATACACAAAAAAAACGAAATTTTTCTCCTTTCTCTGAGGCTTGATGAAAAAATGCGTTTATCAAATCACGCGCAACGAAAGAAAAATGCGATACCCTCTCTATCTGCAATATGTCTTCGGCGAAAACGTTTAACAGCTCTGAGGGGGGATCACGTTAATTTTACTTATAGAGGGAGGTTTACTATATTTTGACCGCGTATTACTCAAATCCTCTGATCTCTAAATGGTCTAATGGTCCAATCAAGGGCTTGTCTTGGCTCGCCAGCATTCGACTGTCTTTCTATCCATACCGCATGGTTCAGAAAGAAACCTGTTCCATTTTTCGTAAAAGTTTTACGAAACTATTACTCGGCTGCGTGATCACTCAACAGAAAATTGTGGAACCCTGAGTTCTTGAATCACCCTTCAGCATAAACGTTTTGCCGTATAAATGGGAGCTGGCACACCAAGCGGTTAATTGGTTTATTGGAAGCTTATTATTTTAACATCCTGCATAGTCTACGACTCAAAGGATTAATAAAAATGAGATGAGATGAGAATGACTGCTGAGTATTCCAAAATCTCTCAAAAATTGGAGAGAAAAAATGGCGCGCTTGCGTGATACTTTAATGGATTCAATGGAAACTTCTCGGGAGATAACGAAATTCTCAATATATCTTCGTTTTATTCTATTCATACTTATTTGTCAAAATGTCCTTGTATCTTGCTTTTTATTGGATTAATCCGAACACTGCCTTTTTCTTGTCAAAGTACTTCGACGAAAGTGAATCTGGTTTCACGTCAGCATCGAATTTCGATTAGATTATTTTCAAAGGAAACAATTTAATATTGTTTTACATGTATTTGACGCGACTCTTATTCGATGTTTGCCCTAGGCCTTTCGTTTTGACACGTCCCTGGACGAGGGCCTACGATGGGAGAAAAAAAGGATGGGCGCCGGTCCCGACTCCCGAGCATAGCCTGCGAGCATAGTAAAGTTCCACTCTCTCCGGACCGCGCGCACACTTGTCTGACACATTGCGTGACCGACACAAAGGAAAACACACGACAGTGAAAACTCATTATTGATCTGCTATTTTTATTAACCTTGAAATATGCAGAACCTAGCCTGGTTTGGGGTCCACGTGTCGCGCTTGACACACTCATTTGTTCAGGCGCGTCTCTGACTTGGCACAGTGATTTTCGGACGACCCGCTAGCGCTGTCGCTACTCGGCCCCATGCAGCCCTACAGACAGAACTAAAATGTCTACCGTGCAAATCCTCGGTGAAAAAATTACCCAGAGTTTGTCTAAATACTCCAAATTGACCCCTTGGGCTGTTTTTTCACGCGCAGGACCAATCAAACCCCTACCCCGTACCCCCTGGGTGGGGGCCCTGCGTCAGTCTCCCCAGTCTCCCCTCGGTGCAATCAAATATTCATTAGTTGAAAAAGAAGATCAAAATGGCGATGGAAGCAGCGCCAAACTCGCCTCAACTCAACAACTTTCCACCGCAAAATAACGTCGCAGTCTCTCATGCAGTACCCTCATCCCATGCTACAGTAAACCTTATTCAGCCTGATCAGAGCAAAGGACTCTACATTGTGGATCCTTCGCAACAACATGCTTTACAGATGTTCGGCAATCCCGATCAGCGAGCGTTCTTGACGGCCAATCCTTCCGAATATAACGTTGCTGCCGGCACGATTGCCCAGCCAGTTTCAAACGGAAACACGCAAATTATGGTGAGTTAGAGAGCTTTTAAAACCCCTTTGTGCCTAGCGTGAAAATATGCCCATGTTAGCAGAAAACTTTGATAGTTTTGAACAGAGATTACGAGGCTATGACTCCGATGAAAACACGCACCCGACGCCGCATTTGTTTGTGTCAAACACGACAGCGATATCCGCGTATTTTCGTCGCCCAGAACTGGCTATCTGGCTCTGTTTCTAAACAAAAACGAAGCTGTTATGTAGCAAATAATCGGCAACGGTACAAGTGCCGGATATTTCAAGCTGTCAGACGGGTTGTAGGATTTTAAAAATCGTCCAATCCTGCAATATTGTTGAGGCCGAGTCGCTATTGGTCGTGGCGAGCGGCCGTATCGATGGGTTACTCCGTTTGCCAATCAATGGCTCACGATTCTTTTAGCAGGTGAAGAAAGACGAATTCAACCTCTATGTACCAATCAAACTATACTATTTTGAATTTGGAGGCAAATTAGGGCTAAATAAACGAGTTTCAGCCGGATTAAGCGTCTTTTTTTGACGAGAACTTCGCATTCGGGAATCGTTCTTTGTTCTTTCCTGTGACGCCATATTAGAAGCGCGTAAGACCAGCTGTTGTCTTTCACTCCGAAACATAAAACTCGGTAGGATTTGCTAAAGGTAGATTTCTACCCCCTAAAAGCCGATATTTATCCATAGAAATCGGATATTTCAAGCCATGTTTGGTTTAAAAGTAGTTTTTCGTGGGAAATTTGACGAAGAAAATGTTCTGTACACATATCCTCAAGTACTATAAGATGCGCGTTCTGATATCTTAGCAAAACATGTCCTCCCTACTGTTTCAGCCATTTGTATCTGTAAAAACAAGAAGTTTTCGCCTTTCAACTGGCTGTCAAAACAGATGACTCCTTATAAAATGAAATAATAATTTATTTTAGGAAATATGCTACTTTAGAGTGAATTCCTGTCTATCTGAAAATGCTGATTTTTATCTTTGATTATTGAAATCAGTTTTTGAAGAATATTTTTATATATTTGTGAAAAATGTTGTGGCCTTTAAATTTAAATTATGCATTATCATTATTTATTTGCACCTGTATTATTGAGCAATAGAGTTTAGACATCTGGGCAGTCACATTGTATTGAATTTCAGCGTGTTACCCCAGGGGGTACTCCAGTTTTTTTTTTTGTGTGTGTGTGGGGGGGGGGGGGGGGGGGGAGGGATGTGAAGGATTTTTTGGGGCCTGAAACTTTTGAAATTGGGATTTGTTTGGGTCCAAAAAAATTAGCAGGGATTTTTTTTAGGGCACCAACACCTATCTGGGAATTTGTATTTATTTATTTACCCTGTTTTCATTTGTGTTTTTGGAGGAGGGTGGGGGGATGAAAACTGGGTGCAGAAATCTATTTTGCATTGATTTATTGGCTCTGTGGGTAGGCACAGACAGATTCTGCTCAAAAATTCTTTAAAAGTTGCCGCAAAATACCCTCAAAAGTTGCTCAAAAGTTGCTCAAATTCGAAAAAGTTGCTCACAGAATCAAAAAAGTTGCTCCCCAAAAAAGAGCATTTCTTCACGCTTTGTCGCCTGATTTATTTAAAAAATGATAAAGAATCACTCAACTCAACATCTCCCATAAGATCAGGCAATTATATTCTAAACACCATATGACTGAATTATACTAATCAAGAGACTCACTTGCCACCATTCTGTTGGCTTAGTAAAAAAAATGGGGAGTTTGTAGTATCAAACTCATACAATAATAGCTGCTGCTACTATTTTTGAAAGAAACTATAAGGAAGCCCTGTCACCTCAGCCCCATTTTCTCTAGCAATTTGAATAGGGTCTTCCGCCATTTTGCTTCTGCTCTATATTTGGAATGTGATACCCAACGAGACATCCATATCTTGAAGATACCTCTGAGCAGTGAGGCACCCAAGGTGAAGAAAGTACTTTTTATTATCTTTTTAGCAAGATTTTTCATTCTGTGTTTGATTTGAAATGGCAAATGTATCACAAATTGCCATTTTGTTGTAAAAATTCAATAGGAAATAGCGGAAATGCGAAGAAGTTGCTCATAGTTGAAAAAAGTTGCTCAAAATTGAAAAAGTTGCTCAAAAGTTGCCGAGCAGAATCTGTCTGTGCCTATCTGTGGGGGTGAGGTATTTGTGAGGTATTTGTCTTTTGACTGTTTTTGGGTTTCAATTTTGGATGTGATTTCTTTCAGTTTGGCAAAGTAGCTATAGAATTTTTTTGGGGGGTTCACTTCATGCCACATCTGCACCTCCTCAACACAAAGACAGGGATAGTACAAGTCCTGGAAAACCTGGGAAGTACTTGAATTTGAAAAAGCTAGTTATCCTGGAAAATGCTCTAAAAAATCCTGGCAAAGTCCTTGAAAGTCCTGGAATTTTTACTTTACAAAAGTGTATGAACCCTGAGAAAGACTGGAGCCTTCCACCACCCCAATCCTTTCCACTTCTCATCCCCCACTAAAGTCTCCTGCCATGAGGAGAAAGGGTCTTCTCTGCTGACCGAAGCTTATGACTGGAAGTGATGACCTAAAGCTTATTTTATTTTCAATTTCAGATGAATGGACAACCAATTGGAGCTCAGAGACTCCCTGTTGCGATGGAAACACTGGATGAGCCACTTTATGTCAATGCCAAGCAATATCATCGAATCATTAAAAGACGGCAAGCACGAGCCAAGCTAGAAGCTGAAGGGAAAATCCCCAAAGTCAGAAAGGTAGTCAGTCTAATAAAATCAGCATTTAAAGTCATGACTGATTTACAAACTGAGATTGTTTGGACCTTGAAAGCTTAAGTAATCATCCATGCAAGAAGGAAACAAAACTCCATTGATTTACAGCATTGAGGGTTCCCCACATAGGATACCGTCGGTTGCATCTACCCGTCTACACGCTCGACAAAAACATGTTCTGTCGGCACGTGAAACTTCGAAGTTTTGACAGTTGAACTTCAAAGTTTGCCCGCCCAAGCGTGAAGCTTTGGTGACGCTCGTGAGTGGAAAAAGGTAAAAAGTTCAGATGATTTATATCTTTTTGGCCAGAAAAACTGTGAAGTTACCAGAATATTAGCTTTTTTTCAATGTTTGTTATTGAAACGAAAGTGCGGACTTTAATATTGTGACAAAAACGTTCAAGTTTGGCCGTCAAAACATCCAAGTTTCACTGTCAAAACATTGAAGTTTCGCGTGCCGACAGAACATGTTTTTGACGTGTGTGTAGACGGGTAGCTGCAACCGACGGTATGTCCCGCTTTCTTACCACAAAAAGTTGTCATTACTAGTAACATAATACAAGTGAAACAATGATAGATTTCGACTTGTTGAAGAACATATGGCGATAAAAAGTCTCCAGACCAATCAGATTAAAGAAAAACAAAGGAAAGGGAATCACTATTTTATGCTAGGTTCCCCATATACGAAGTCTTTAAAATCGTAATATCCTGTTTATGAGTACCACATGTGCTTATATCTCCCCATAAATTTTACTAATTTTAGCGTCTAAGCCAATGAAATCGGCTATATTTTCAATAGAAAATAATTGCATTCCAGCATGCTTGCCATTGGCTTGGGTAGTTCTTATACGGACCATTACTTAATTCGGTGTTGGCCTGAGTATAAAAAAATATGTGACAGTGCAATAGAACTTATCATGTCAGACCCATCGGCTATGTTCCAACAAGCAACATGGCTTTGAATGGGGTTAAACTTCAAAAAATGATCCCCCTAAAAGGAACTGAATGATAGCAAATACAACTTTAAATTTGTCCTTAAGTATCATGTTATTGGCTGCTTGGGACTGCGTGTAAAAAGGTTTGTCTGCCTTATATTATATTTGATCTCAGGGTTCAAACTAGCAGCCGGCTGCCGGTGATAGCTGGCACTTTTTCCAACTTTGCCGGCCATTTTAAGGCCAAAAATAAGATAACAACAAACATGGTTAAAAAAATTAAAATTGCGTGCAAAAACAGCCAAAAACAGTTGCAAATTGTGTGGCAATTTTGCGGAAGGTGAAGAAATTGCTCTATGATGCATATACTCATTACTGCATCTTGCCAAATGCTCAGGAATATTATCTGCTTCCGCTTTTGTGCAGGCTATTTTTTGTACTAGTGTCCACATAGCCAGCAACTTTGAACAGATTTTGAAAAATTATTTTGAACGCTGGATATGATTATTTACCACATTGTACATTCATATAGAGAATCTAATAATATTTTACTTTATTATATGGCTTGACAGTTTCCTGTGATCTGATTGGCTGGTGCACGGCTATATTTGCGTATTGCCCACAGGCTATATTTTCCGTATTTAGCCCGGTGTCCCGGATGAAAAAGTCAAATTTAATTGAGCCATATAATCAACGAATTATTAACCTCACTTGCTCGGTCTTTTTGTACAGACCTCGCTATCGCTTGGTCCATACTGCAAGACCTCGGTCTGATATTTCCCGTACAGACCTCGTGCTCGGTTAATAATCTCTTAATGTTATATCGCCTAATCATGAATCACCAGAAAATGTACCTGAACATTGTTGTGGAAAGCTGGCTTTCCCATGGCAGAAGAATGCAGAATATGTGAATGATCCATGCAAATGATATTGAGTTTTTGCAGTGAAACCTAAAGCTTAATTTGAAAATGGAGTCTCCTGTGTTGTGTGGTTTGTGTTCATAAGTGTCAATATCAGCATGTTTCATTTTTGAGTGGTTCATGTGGTATTCAAATATTGGTGCTCCTCATAGAGTGCTAGATTGTGGGAATGTACAATTTAAGAAAGCTCATGCAACCTCCAGCTGATTCCTTGCTCTCAAATTAGCCAATCAGATGGATTTTTGTTGCATCGCCAAGGTTTCCAAAATATTGCAAAGAAGCATAAAACCATTTCCATTTCCTCAGAAAACCTTGCCTCATATCAAATGTAAACTTGGTTTGACTTGTACGATGATGATGATTTACCACACATGATTATAAACAACAGGCATTCTAAACCATAGGCTAAATTTTATTTCAGAAATATTTACATGAATCCAGGCACCAGCATGCTTGTCGGAGAAAGAGGAGTAATGGTGGCCGTTTTGTAACAAAAATTGGCCTAGATGGAACTGAAACTACTGAAGAAATAGACGAGCTGACAGATAAGCAAGCACTCGAGATCCAAAGTCAAAACACAACAATTATAGCCCCTTCTACAGAGGGACAGTTAACTACAGATCAGACAGAAGGAGTAGAGTAACGTCTGAGGTAGGTAAAGGGGCGTAGCCAGGAATTTTGGTTAGGGGGGGGGGGGGGGGGGGGGGCAGATAGTGAAAACATGGGAGGAAAATTGTCAAATTTCCTCCAGTAAATACAGTAAATGTATGGGAAAATCCCCAAGAAAGGGAAAGGGTGGCAAATGGTTGTTCGGAAATTACAGAATCTCACAAAATTCTTAGTGAATCTCGAATCTCGGATTTTAAGAGAGTTTGTCTCACAATCTTTTTTTCTAACGAATTAACGCAAAATACAGAGAATGTATGAGAAGCAATATTTATCGTCTCAATCTCGATTTTTCAGGCTTGATCTCACTGTCTTGAAAAATCTTGCATTCACCATTAGCCACCCTTCATCTTGTTGCTACCCAATTCAGTTCAGCTGACAATAGTCCTTTTCACAGTTCCTTGCTTTATTGTGATTCAAATTGGAATTCTAGCCTGAAGTTGAGTCGACCATTGACCAAACAATACATTGGTCAACAGTAGACTCAAATTCAGGCTAGAATTCCAATTTGAGGTACAGGTACTGGTACTGTACCTGTACCTGGAATTCTAGCCTGAAGTTGAGTCGACCGTTGACCAAACAATACATTGGTCAACAGTAGACTCAAATTAAGGCTAGAATTCCAATTTGAATCAAAATAAAGCAAGGAACTGAAAAGAACTATTGGAAACTTTATTGAGAATGCATATTAACAAATCACTTTGGTCTAAAAATCATCAAATTCTAAGGTTATGCCATTGTCCTGATTGATTGATTTATTTATTTATTTATTTTTTTTTTTTTGGGGGGGGGGGGCGATTATTGGGTGCCTTTTGTTTTTCAAAACAGGTGGCTGTTCTTAGGCCTAGTTTATATGTCGTATTTTGGATGAATTTATTTCAGACAAATTTAATTATCACAATTAAATTCATCTGAAATGCGACCTATAACATGAACTTAAAAAGGTCGAAAATGAAATTCATCCAAGACCTTGTATCCGTCGACCCTGGACGTATTCAACGTCTGTAATATATCTTCGTTTTCTTTTATTCCTTATTTGTGTAAAACAAACCTCCATTTTATACGTCGCACAGATTAAATGCGACGTATAAACTAGTCCTTAGGGGGGCTTATTAAAAAAACATTAGTTTTGCCAGTTAAGCATTATTCTCTTTTGACTATTTTTTTCATGTCATCAGGAGGCTAACTAAGAATAACAAAGCAAATACAAGAGATGTTATCCAGGATAGCAAAAACAGTATGCAAGCCCTACAAAGCAAAGCTCCAATAATATTATGCCATAGCTTCTACAACTGCAGCATTCAAGCTCATTCCTAGTCACTGCAAGGAACTGATGTGCATGTGTTATGGTCAAGCAAAGAGGTTAAGCATTGTTATAAGTATCTTGAGTACTATAAGAAGCAACACAATATAGCTTGGAAGGGATACAGTACTTCAGAGACTGAAAAATTCCAGTTGATCCTATTTTTGGACACATGGTTATGAAAATAAAGATCATTGGAAATCTTTTTCAGAAGGCTTTGTCCCTTTTCCATGGCAATGCAAGACAGGGTTGAAGGAGTGACTGAAGGCTTGAAAGATGATATGTAAATATGCTAGCCTTGTCCAGCCCTATTATACTAAAAAGCACAGAGAATATACTATACCCTTTCTACATTATTTATGCTTTAGCTAGCCTTTGTACTTAAGAGCATGACTAAATTTCACATTATAAGCAAGATAATCTTTAAAGGTAGCCTTAGGCCCTGGTTACACAAGTCTGGACTAATTCTGGCATGGACAAATTTTTTTACTTGGAGCTTCTTTACAAATTCTTGCACAGTTTGGGCAAACTTTGACAGTGCACAAAAAATGGCACACGACCAGGTATTTACATGGGCAGATGCTTAGCCAGGATTTTTTAAAGGAAGGGGCCATTCGTAAGTCTTTTTCTCATGTATTTTAAGTTTTGTCCCATACATTTACTGTATTTTTGGCTACACTCCTGATGGGTCAGTAAAAATGGAATGGTAGGAATTCAAGCAAAATGTTAAAACACAGTTACAGTGTTTACACAGGTTCATATAAATTGGAACCATGTGGGTCAGAAATTGTACCTGCTCTTTATAAGGTCCAAAACTTGCAACCTTTGCAGTGCAAAATTAATCTACTTCCACTGGTCATGTGTAAACAGATGTAATTGTGCCAGAATTTGTCCATGCACAAATTCGGCCACAATCATGTAACCAGAGTCTTATAATATAAATCCCACAAAAATAATTTATTCATACCTTTCTCTGTTTCTTTATTATCAACTATATATCATGTCCATTGGTATTATTCTCAGCATGAAGACACACACCTTTTGTGATTACATATAGTAAAGGGGGCTCAGTTTTATGTGTTGTATCATTTATATTTTTCTTGGAGGCAGAAAAATCATACCGGTAGCAATATTTCTTAGTTCTGTTAATGACTACTCAGTTTAAAGATTTTAATCCAGGGATACTCAACAGAAAAATCAAAATTCACCCCTAAACGATAGCAATGTGGGTGTGACTCGTTTTTTCATAATTTTTCTGCCTTTCCTTGTAGTTCCTTCCTGGTCACTATTGTCTTAATAGATAATGTACATAACCATGAAATAAAACCCAAAACCTAACAACAGGAGCCTCCATCATCTATTAGTGGGCAACGGAAGCAAAAGGAGTAGATGAATCTATTTTTAGCGAGTAGATTTTAACCCTGCAAGGATTAGCTATTGTCATGGTTACAAGTTATGTCCTCTCTCAAAAGAAAGATGGTGTGAAACCAGCACCACCTGTAAACAAATTGAAGCACGCCGCCAAGGTAAAAAAAAATTTCCCTCAATTTACGGACGTTCGCAGAAGAAGGGGCTGCAAGCACCAATTTCCTGTTTAAATTCAAGATCCACAATCTAACCTCTTCTACTCCTGTGCATACAGCTAGACCTAGTGGAGTAGATGGAGGCCTCCTGTAAAGGCTGATTTACACAGGAACGCAAGCACAAGGATACCAAACCTATACATTTCCCTTATGTGGTTTACACTAGAATGCAAGCACAATAGGATGGAGACTGCATTTACCTTTTCCTTCAAATTGTTCTTGCATCTATTGGGGGCTACTCCCTTATATATGGTATATGGGTATGTGCCGCCCTATAGGGTATAGTTTTTGAGCCCCTGAGGTCTCATTTTAAAACCCTTACATGGTCTACAAAATTCTGCTTCTGGACCACCCTGGTGATAGGGTAAACCATTTTAACTGACTGTAGGTCTATCATAGGGTATAAAAACAAGCATTTTTGGTCTCTGATAGGGTCAGGTTTTGGAGACCTCATTGACACACCCTACCCAAAAATCAGTTTGTCCCCCCCACCCCTCAACCGGGGAGCTTGTGCTTGCATTCATGTTTAAACCAGCCCTAAAACCTCATCTACATTTTCACAACATTCGTAATAGAGTATGTGTTGTATGCTGGTGTGGTTTATTGTGAATTATTGAATATTACGTAAAGTAACTGAATCAATATTACCGGGGGGGGGGATCCCCATAAAAATATATGGGGGTGCTCATATGGAAATATTTAAACCCTAAGGGATAGCGAATTGGGTGTGGGCAACAATAATGGATGCCGAATTTCTAGGTCACCTTTAGCGTGACACCCCCTAAGAGATAGCAAACTCTTTGGAAACCCCTAAGAGATAGCAGTTGGGTGAATTTTATACCCTAAGGGATAGGATGAGCACCACCGTCTATGTTTATCCCCCTCCCCACCCCTGGGCAATATTATAAAAGTTTGAGTCTCAGTATGTATAGCATGACATTAAAGCCCTAGTATCTTTCAAACCACATTAATTTGTAGCTAAATTCTACAGGTCATAGGTGATAATAAAGCATCTTTTAAAGAAAGTTTTCATTAATTATTTATAATGGATGAACATTTTATTTAACTTTGGGGAGTAGCCAGCCATTTTTGGTATGGAATTTTCTATCTGTTTTGCACCTCTCTGGTCATGCATCACAAAAAAGGTTTTATGTTTGGTGCTCAACACGAGAGGAGGGGGGATTTTGGTAACCATGGAACCCTTTTGTTATGGATTAAACAACACTTTCTTTCAGTACACCAAAACGAAATGCTATATGAAAAAATATTATGGAGTCAGGATTTGTAATAGGAGGGGGCCCTGGCACTTTCTCCTGTATTTTAAATAGCGTCCTTAGTTTTAATTGCTAGAAGAGGGGCTGGGGTCCCCTGGCTAGGCACTCTCTCTTCTGATGCCTTTTTAAAATGTGCTTTTCCCCCTATGCAGGGACATCCAACCCTATGCAGGGACATCCAACTTCAGCATGACTTGACAAGGCCATAGCTAGAATTCTTTTGTCTAAGGGGGAGGGGGGACAAGCCTTAGTCATCCTTTGTTTTGATGGTGCCCCCCCCCCCCCCCTGACAAAAATGTGTAAAAATAATGATATATACCGTTGGTTTGTGTGGGCAAAATTTTTAAATTTTTACTTTGAAAACGAAATAAATCCCATATCCATTCTAGAGGTCTCACCTCTAGAATCAATCTCGAATAGGGTAAATGATTCCTTGAATAAATGTTATGATCAAGAATGGAAGTGCCAGATCCAACTGTCTAGAAAGCTTAAAACTCTGAATCTTGTAAAACCACGTTTAGAATTTTCCTGTTATCTGTTTAAAATTGCAAACGTTCAATACAGAAAGGCGGTGGCGAGATTTAGGCTTTCAGCCCATTGATTTCCGGTTGAATCTGGGAGATATTCAGGACTTGACTATGACTCGTGAATATGTACACTGTGTAACCGAAATGATATTGGTGATGAACAACACTATTTTTCCTTCTGTTGTAATGATAAGATTTTACCCATCAGAAGTCAATTTTTACATGATGTGAAAGAGATCAATCCAACTTTTAATTTTTTTAGTTGTAAAGATCTCTTTCTGTATTTCAATGAATGACGAATCGATCATTAATCGGACAGCTAAATTTATCAATGATTTAATGTACCAGTATGATCTATGATTTTGGTACAGTTTTCACTTTCTCTTAATGTTTGTATGATGTATTGTATGTATTTTCATGTATCGATAAAGGTATAAGTAGAATAAACTTTTTCTTCTTCTTCTTCCTGATCTTAAAAAAAGGACAAAAATTGACAACTTTATTATGGTGTCATAACTTCTAGCATACCACAAGTGGTAAACTAATCGGGGACACCTTAACAAATATTCAGGCAACCCCCAACATCCAAATGCCCGTCCTGCGGCCCGTGATTACCTAGCATGCACTGCGCGCAGAAGTGTTCTAAAACATTCTTTTCCCGCTTCGATCAAGATCAGCTCGAATTTTTGCTCGATGTTTTAGGAATAGAAGTGGATTTTCCAGTCAAAAATAGCTGGAAACACGTGTCTATTTAATTAGATATCCTATGTGATCTTTTTCAAGCGCAGTGACAAGAGAATCAACGAAGAACTTGACCGCTAATCACTTCACGTGTTTTCAAAATGGCGGATCAAGGTGAAGCCTCGTGGCCTAAGGTTCTTATCCTCGGGCATACTCTCGTTTGCCGACTTGCTAAAGACTTGAATGAAGGCTTTGACAAAAGGGCTGTTGAGAATTTCGACCTGACTAAAACTAAAGTCCACATGTACGGAGTGGAGGGACGAAAAATTGATGACTTGAGCTCGCATGATTTGCCCATCGTGAAGAAAATCTGCCCAGAAGTAATCATTCTCGACATTGGTAGTTACGATTTAACTACAAGCCCAGTTAATGTTGTAGCTGTAGCGCTAGACTATCTCATCCGTAAACTGCTCCAAGAGGCATCTGTACAACTGGTTGGGGTCTGTCTTGTTATTCCATGCCCAAGTTTGCAAAATGTGGAACCAGCTTTTTTAGCAAAAACAAAGGCACTAAATCAGCACATTAAAACCTCGTGGAATGCCACGGCACCAAATGTATTTTGCTGGAGTCATAGGGGGATGTTTCAGCCTTCGCAGCCTCTTTATGAAGAAGATGGAGTATACTTAAACAAGGTTGGGCAGTTTTCCTTGTATAGAAGCTATCGTGGTGCAGTACTTCAAGCATTGCAAGTTTTGAAAGGTCTTCATCCATCTACAACAAGTGAAGTGCCAGTTTCCCCGACTGCTGCTGAAGACCCTCAACCTTCTCGCAAACGTTCTGCTTCAGCCTTAGATGAGACAGAGCCCCCATCTGCAAGAAGCCGCCGTAGCGAGTCGCCAACATCCTTGCAGAATGCAGCTGGAGACCAAAGCAGCAACATGACAACAACTATAACATCATCCTCTATGGACCAGATAGTACAACAAGTCACCAATAAAGTAACCCAAGCGGTATTGGCAACAATACAACAAGCTCTGCCAACTGTAACCAGCATTGTGCCCTGGGGAAATGGAGCGAGCAGTTCACAGGAGTCCAAACCAAAGTCTGGTGTCCAGTCTGGCATACCTATTGGATCTTGTTTACCTTCAGAAGTAAAGACCAAAATCTGGAATGATGAGTATGTGGACTTTGGGCTGCTTCTTATGAGTCACCCAAATGAAGCTAGTCGTTTAAATATCAGTGTGAATGATGATGACCCTGAAAATCCTCTTCTCACACTTCAGCCTGATTACGAGGCTATGCCAGTAGTTGATATTGATTCTTGGACTTCTGCGTTTCATGTTTTTGTTGGCGTCTATACTCAGAAGCATCCATTACAAGCACCAGCCCTAATGAAATATGCAGAAACTGTCAGGAATCTTGGTAGAAATGGGTGGAATTGGAAATATTATGATCAGAATTTTCGTCAACTGAGGCAGACAGATCCTGAAATGTTTTCCTGGGGAGATATCCATTGGGAGCTCTGGATGTTTGCCCAGACAAAGCCGCAAGACCAGCAGGAGAAGTCCCAATCTGATGATAGCAAGAACTCTCAGGAGAAACCGCTGTTTATTGCCCCAGGATTCTGTTATAAGCATCACCGAGGCATTGGTTGCAAGCCTATTGGAAACAAGCCTTGTCCCTACAAGCATACATGTCCAAGATGCTCGGGAAAGCACAGGCTCATTACATGTATTGTCAGGCGTCAAGAAATGATGCTTAACAAACCACAGTAATGTGATAATCAATGCTCATATTTTACAATACATTTTGTATTTTGTTGTATTTTGTGTTTGCATAAGCTCATACAAGTTTTCAAGACTTCAAGATAAAATAGGGCATGTAATTTTTCCCTGTTACAGGTTTGCATATGTCAGTTGAAAACTGTAAAATTTCTTCCTCATACCCAAAGCTCCCTGGCCTGTCATGCTTTGGAGGAGGCTCTGGTGACAGCCTTTGTGGCATGCACAAGATTTGTTACAGAACAATAGAGAGAAATAACATTCTGTCATGCCCCAAAGTTCGAAATCAGCCAGTCAGCAAAGGCATCAAATGGCTTTCAACAGAGTCTGCCAGGGAATTCTGGGTACAAGAATGGTAATTAGTTCATGTAATAATGGTACAATGTTGTAGTTTCAGAATGAGTGATTTTACTAAATGAGAATAGGTCTGCATCATTGAATTTACTTGGGTCTAATGGAGCTTAATATTTTACACACCCTCCATGGGAGGGGTATGAATAATTTCAGGAATCACACAATCAACATTGGATGTATAATATATGGATACTGGTAGGTGTGTAGAAAATACAATAAAGAGAGTTCCAGTATGCAAGTATCCAGTATGTAACAACTTTTTCCCCTGAAAATGCGTGCTCAAGGACCCAAAAGCTCATAGGGTTATCCCGGAAACGAGCATGAGTTTTTGTGGCTGAGAAAAAATAACACTGAATCCCTAGCTTGAACATGCTGAATTAATTATGCTGGTTACTAAAATGGTTTACTATGAAACTGGTGATTACCCTATATAGATTATGGATTGTCACTGAGGAGCCCGTAACTGGCTCATGAGTTGAAGCACCGTCTTTTCTGACGTCTCTTTTTAGAATAGAGTTGCTAGGTTTGTTTGCTTGCTGGTTGTGCTAGAGAGCATACATAGATTAAGATAAAATAAGAACAATAGGAGGTATTCACCTTTAAATTTTAATAGACCACCTCGGCTTTGGTGTAATGTTTTCCCATTTAAGAATGAGTATTTCCTCTTTCTACCGAAGGATATATGAATATGGAAGCATTCCAAACAAAGAGAATACTCATGGGAATGCCACGTGATCTGAAATGGGCGAAACATTACCAGGCACTGCAGAGCTAGCGCCCCCAGACCCCCACCCCCTCCCTAAGTTGTCCTATCCCGATATAGCCCCCAAATCGAAATGATGCTCCGCGGTGCCCTGATTACGCCCAAGCCAAGTAGGTCTATTGTGCCATGAGGTGTTCTAAAAATAGATCAGTCAGTAAAAATGCTGCCTCATGGACCCTATATTGGAGATGGAAGCTACTACTCATGGGTTCCTGGGATTGTCCAATCAGAGACGCGCGTTCTATGAAATACTGGTCATTTGTTTGAAATATGGCCCCCAACCCTCTGGAATTTCCAGTGATATACAGTCATTGTATGGGAAATGAACCCCCGCCCCTCTTGGATTTTAAATTCCTTCCTTTGGGACCTTTGATGGATATATAAGATTTAGTATCGCCCAACTAGTGGAATATTGCCAATGCTGCATTCTGATTGGCTACGCTACTAGGTGACTATTATCAATAGACCTCCAGCAGCAAAAGCTCCGATTTTGAACATGAAAACAAACACTTCTTGTTTTGTCGAGGTTTCTAGTGATTTTTAGACAATTTTTCACTATTTTTGTCCAACTAGTTGGGTGATACTAAAACAATTAGATCTCTCGCCCTTAAAGGGGCACTTGCACGCTTAATATTCGTCCACCGTGGACTTAAAATAGGTAAAATTGTATCCGTGAAAACTCATGTACATTTGCCCGTAGTAATCAAAATAATCCTCCAGATTAATAGAAAAACCTTTCAAGTGTTAGACAAATGCAATTCTAGGTTGTTTTGACCTGTTATCAAGAGGATGGAATTGGATTGCGATTTGAACTATTTTCTTGTCAGAGAAGTGGCCAGCGAGCGTGCGAGAGCCCCTTTAAGGGCTTGAGGTCTACTTGTTAAATATTTAATCATAAATTCATTAAAACTTTATGTATATATATATTTTAAACAGCTTTTCTTTTGATCTCTTGTTAGAGACCACCATTGGGGGGGGGGGGGGGGGGCACAACCTGACCTCCGAAAAAAAAAATCCTGACAAAAAAATTGGCACCCTCCCAAATTTCTAATGGTCCACCCCCTACATATATTATTATGATCTCTAGCATAAATGCATTAATTCAGGCGTGACGTGTATGGGGTCACGTGACATGGGGTGTAGTTGTCGGCTCGCGGTGCAGTAGTTTCTTGTCGTTTGTCTTCCCAGCGTCCAACAGCCATCAAAATAAAACAAAAGCCTTTTTCTTACGGCGGTTTTACATATATGATGCATTAATTCAGGCGTGACGTTTATGGGGTCACGTGACATGGGGTGTAGTTGTCGGCTCGCGGTGCAGTAGTTTCTTGTCGTTTGTCTTCCCAGCGTCCAACAGCCATCAAAATAAAACAAAAGCCTTTTTCTTACGACGGTTTTACATATATGATGCATTAATTCAGGCGTGACGTTTATGGGGTCACGTGACATGGGGTGTAGTTGTCGGCTCGCGGTGCAGTAGTTTCTTGTCGTTTTTCTTCCCAGCGTTCAATAACAGCCATCAAAATAAAACAAAAGCCTTTTTCTTACGGCGGTTTTACATATATGATGCATTAATGCAGGCGTGACGTGTATGGGGTCACGTGACATGGGGTGTAGTTGTCGGCTCGCGGTGCAGTAGTTTCTTGTCGTTTGTCTTCCCAGCGTTCAACAGCCATCAAAATAAAACAAAAGCCTTTTACTTACGGTTTTACATATATGACCTCTAGCATAAATGCATTAATTCAGGCGTGACGTGTATGGGGTCACGTGGCATGGGGTGTAGTTGTCGGCTCGCGGTGCAGTAGTTTCTTGTCGTTTGTCTTCCCAGCGTCCAACAGCCATCAAAATAAAACAAAAGCCTTTTACTTACGGTTTTACATATATGACCTTCTAGCATAAATGCATTAATTCAGGCGTGACGTGTATGGGGTCACGTGACGTGGGGTGTAGTTGTCGGCTCGCGGTGCAGTAGTTTCTTGTCGTTTGTCTTCCCAGCGTTCAACAGCCATCAAAATAAAACAAAAGCCTTTTACTTACGGTTTTACATATATGACCTTCTAGCATAAATGCATTAATTCAGGCGTGACGTTGTATGGGGTCACGTGACATGGGGTGTAGTTGTCGGCTCGCGGTGCAGTAGTTTCTTGTCGTTTGTCTTCCCAGCGTTCAACAGCCATCAAAATAAAACAAAAGCCTTTTACTTACGGTTCACACATATATGACCTCTAGCGGCATAAATGCATTAATCCAGGCGTGACGTTGTATGGGGTCACGTGACATGGGGTGTAGTTGTCGGCTCGCGGTGCAGTAGTTTCTTGTCGTTTGTCTTCCCAGCGTTCAACAGCCATCAAAATAAAACAAAAGCCTTTTACTTACGGTTCACACATATATGACCTCTAGCGGCATAAATGCATTAATTCAGGCGTGACGTTGTATGGGGTCACGTGACATGGGGTGTAGTTGTCGGCTCGCGGTGCAGTAGTTTCTTGTCGTTTGTCTTCCCAGCGTTCAACAGCCATCAAAATAAAACAAAAGCCTTTTACTTACGGTTCACACATATATGACCTCTAGCGGCATAAATGCATTAATTCAGGCGTGACGTTGTATGGGGTCACGTGACATGGGGTGTAGTTGTCGGCTCGCGGTGCAGTAGTTTCTTGTCGTTTGTCTTCCCAGCGTTCAACAGCCATCATCTCAAACCCGGCGTGCATTGCGATTTACCTTCACTTACTTCAGGTATTTGACTGCTCCTCTCAATCAAACATAAATTTCTCCATTCTTCTCGAGGATTTGGAGCATTTTTACAGCGAAATACGCCTGCAAGTTGGACCATTTGTGGGTTAAATATGGCGGTCGAACAACGGCTGCCTTTGGGTGCTTTCTTGTTCGGTAAAGCAAGCGAGCGAGATGTTTCAACGAGTCGAAAGTGGGAAAGTCACTTGTTTTTACGAGCATTTGTAAAGCTCAAGTACTGAAAATGTCATTTGAATAGGCTTCTTCGCGTAAATACGGCTTTATTGTGAATTTCCGCTTGTTTCTTTGAGTGGAAAAGCCGAAGCGGTAGCGGTTTGCATGTAAGCTTAATTTGTCCGCCAAAACCTCGTGTTGAAGTCGTTATAGAATGGCATGGAATGGAAATCTTCTGTTTGTTGTTGAATATTAGTTTCTTCGTATTTATTCTTTAATAAAACGACCTTAAATATAGTGAATATTCCGACTGAATGTCTTCAACAAGTTGAAATAATCAACTCTATGACATTTTCCTATTTTAATTAAAGTGGACAAAACATGCCCTGTCATTCGTTGGTTGACAACATCAGATATTTTCTTGTGGAAGCAGAAAACTGAACGATTCAAATTAAATACAAGAATCATAAGCGAAAAGCATGTGACATCCCTTGCTTAATTTTAACCACAGATTTTAGGACCGTTCAATACTAAAAATAGAGGGTTTAGAATCACACTTGAACTTGCTTGATGTTTTTTTTTTCAGTGGCTGTCTCTATCCCACTCAGAAATACTTGAAACAGTTATCAGACATGTCTGGAAATTGAATTTGTGATTCTTTCAGTCAACTGAAATGGGCAATTCCAGAAAATAAAGGTACCCTCCCCACAGGCGGCACAATTTTTTGACCCCCCCACCCATGCATATAGAATTCTGGGCAGGTTAAAGAAATCAAGCTTCGAAAAAAAAAACCTTGCAATCAGAATTCCGAGCTCTTAACCCCCCCCCCCCCCCCCCTCCCATCGGAATTTCCAAATGCCGCCCGTGGGGTGGGTACCTTTATTTTCTGGAATTGCCCAATACACTGCGAGAAGAATTCCTATAAGGCCTCGGGACGTATGCCATGCCGGTCTATGAGTTCTTCCTACTGCAAATGAGAAAACTCTACTGTCTAACTTCATTTGCATTAGGAACGGCTGCTGATTAGACCAGTTCATGTCTTAGGCCTTAAAGGGGCTCTCGCATGCTCAATATTTGTTCACCGTGGACAAAAAATAAGTAAAATTGTAACCGTGAAGACACATGTACATTTGCCCGTAGTAATCAAAATAATCCTCCAGATTAATAGACAAACCTTTCAAGTGTTAGACAAATGCAATTCTAGGTTGTTTTGACCTGTTATCAAGGGGATGGAATTGGATTGCAATTTGAGCCATTTTCTTGTCAGAGAAGTGGCCAACAAGTGTGCGAAAGCCCCTTTAACAACATGTTGCCTCACAGTTTATAGAATCTTCCTGTCATCAGCGGCTACTATTTATGTATGGGTGTTCCTACGTTTGTTGTAAAGTGGTTGCTAAAAATAAATTCAAAGCTCATGACAGAGAAACCAAAATTGACACCTTTATATTATTAAGGTGTGAACATCTGAAGTCATCAGAAGTAGCAAAGCAATCTCTCCTTTGAAAACTAGAAATGCTTTTTCAAACAAGAAACTTTTTTCTCAGTTTTTGGCATGTGTTCCCACCACCTAGCAACAACGATGCATAGCAACATCAAAACATCCCTACAATGTATAAAACACTTTTCTTGTTTAATCTCTGCTACAAAGTGTGGATAATATTGAAAGGGTCCTCTAAATTTGAGTAGGGCACATCACGTTTTTAGCTTGCTATGAGTTTGTATTTCTGTCACAAATATTGTCAGGAAAATGTTAGAAAAATAAAAGTCTGAAGGTTAGGATTTAGATGAGCTAGTGACAGTGGAGCAACCAACCATTCCATTTATAACAAAAACTTTAATTTTTATCTTGCTGTTTTGGAATGGGACTGCTCTGTTTGCAACTTTAGAAAAACTGCATTTTAAAATGAAACTGCCACAATTTTCTTAACACACATGAGGTGTCTTGTGTTAAGAGCACTTTATCACATCCACATAAAAGATATCTCCCATGCATCCCTTTCTAAGAAAATGGTGTGAAATTTACTTTTAGGATGTGTTTTGTGCATTAGTCATGGACCACAGGCTTAACATTTTACTTGTTGATCTTCAGGTATAATAGCTTTAATGCAGTATTGCTGATAGGAGAAGAATGGAGACTGTGGCACTGGAAGAGATAACTGAATCAGTAAAGGAAACTGAAGAACAACAAGACAAAGAACAGGCCATGGAAGGTATAAACAGCATTACTACACTTTTTTACTATTTTTTTTTTACCACATCCACAATTTTTGTGATTTCTAAAATGCTGCAAAAGTAACACCAAAAAGATGCCATATTAAAACAAAATCTGAGGTTTTTGCATGAATGTACTCGTTAAAGATACACCTACACCATAATATAGGAGATACAATCACACACATTTTAAACTCCTTTCACAGCTGTCAGTTAGATGGAGCCTAATATGTTAGCAAGTGGGTCTCAACAAAACCTCCCACCTCTTGCTCCAGTGGTTTCATTCTCCAGTGGTTTCACTTGTTGGAATCCACTTGGGGTCATCCCTGCTGGACTTCAAAAATCTGGAGACCACCTTGAAATGGCAAAATTTCCTGCAATTCTCCCAGGAAAAATACAGTAAATGTATGGCAGCCAGAATTTTTACCAGGAGACAAAGCGAAAAATGTTAGACTCCTGGCAAAACCGGGAGAGTTGACATCCCTGAATGAAAAATATTTGAAACTTCTTTCACAATCAGAAGATCAGGGCAGTAGCCATGTTAGTGCAGTCTCCGTAGAGTGGGTTTCATCACAAGCTATCCCAACTCTGGCTCCAGTAGTTTCACTTGTTGGTATCCACTTGGAGCTATGATAAGTGTGTTTTAAGGTATCTCTCTGGGCTCCAAGGGTTTTTCTCAGGTTTTCTGGTTTTCCTCCCTCTACCTCTAAAATACCTTTTCAATTTGCTGTGCCATTGACAGATTCATAAGTGGTTGCAATTAATTACACCTCCACATGCTTTCTACTTGGCCACACTGAGCTGTGCCTCTGTAATTCAGACTTGGGTCAAGTGACAGAGTGGTGAAGACTGACCCCAAATTTATTTATTCATTTATAGAAGATGTGGCTTCCAATGGGGAAGAGCAGGAGGGGACCGTTGGTCAGATAGCAGGCAAGCCCATCAACTCTACAGAACAAGAAGTGATCGGCCTGTTACTAGCACAGCAGCAAGTGTTCACAAATTCCAATGATCCTGTGCCTGCAAACACATTTGGTCAGCAGTCACCTGTAGCCAGTGCTGTTGCTATGGTACCCACTGAAGTGGTACCCGAGGGGGGTGGGACTGAAATAGTTGGAGAAGAGGTGAGCAACATTTGGGGGCTTGTATAATGTTCCAAACCCCCACCATTCACCTTTGTCACGTGCCACCATTTTGAGCTTGGAAAGAAGGCCAAACTGGAGACAATCACTTTTTAGCTGTCACGCTCGTAATTTTTGGCACATTTTCAAAATTAACAGGCAAAACACTTTTTTATCTGCTGAGTATTAACATTTTCACAACAGAATCTGCATTTATCTTGCATGTCAGTTTTTTTTTTTTTTTTTTTTGGGGGGGGGGGGGGGGTATGAGGGGGGGGGGGGTGAGGGGGCCGCTCACCTTTCTCAGGAGATTTTCCAATACATTTACTGTATTTGTCCCATGTTTTCTCTATCCGGCCCCCTTCCTGAAATTCCTGGATCCGCCTCTACATGTCACATTACTCTTCCTGCTTTGCCGGGGGTGCTTGCCCTACCTTTTAGGGTTTAAAATCAGGCCTCTGGTACCTTTTAGGGGGTAAAAATCGAAAACTTGTAAAATTTTCCAGATAGGTACCTGAGGTCCATTTTAGCAAATGAAGCAAATCACACTTGTTGGTAGCAGTTCCTGGCGAGCACCCCACCCCCAAAAGATGGGGCACATGACAAAGGCAAAAGGAGAGAATTCTCCTGATGCCCCCTCGCCCTCAAGTGGTTCTTTCCTTTAAACCATCATCAATTCATCCTAAAAAAAAGGCAAGCAACCTTGTTCACAGTGAGGCCAGACAAGACCCTAACAAATATAATTTCTGGTCAGCAGACTCAAGTAGAGACCACTTTAGGTGAGGGTGAGTCAGGTGAAATAACAACAAGACAACAAGGGGAACAGGAAAGTGCAACAGCATCCATCATGGAATCTGTAGAGGAACAACCTGAACATGGTAAACATTGATAATCAACATCAGGCAATAATCAAAAACATGGAGCTCTCCATTTCCCTGATAGGAGAGGCCCCTTCGCAGGGCTGACAAGCAGTAGGAAAAGAGGCCTCTGCCCTCATGGGTTGAAACTCCCTTTGTTTTGCTGCCGTTCACAATGCCATGAAGATGAAGTCATCCCAATTTGTCATCATGCTGCATAAATTATCAGATTTAAAACTTTTAAACCTGGGGTGGGGGAGGGGGGGTATAAATTCAAGGTTAAAATGGTAGGGATGACCCAAGGAAGCCCAATTTTCCACCCTAAAAATGACCTTGTCAGAAAAAATTTCCACCCTGAAAAATTCTTCTCCATCCTAAAATACCTTCTGCAGCATACTATTTTGTTTCAAAAACCCCTAAAACTACCAGATTTTCGATTCAGCATATCATTTCCGTCCAAAGAACCCCAAAATACCGGATCACCAATTTTAACCCCTAAAAATATGATGGCCATATACCTACCATCAGGATATACCCCCAGGCTTTTAAAAGCTATTCTCCTGCAAAATAATTTCTGTTCCATTTCTATATAGTCTCCCCTGAACCGACCAGCCACAACTTTGTGTCGGTCCAGACAAGCCTGGCACCATCTGATCTCGTCCAGTCAGCAGTGGTAGTAAGTGCCGCACCCAGTGGTGCTGTATTCCTGGAACAGCAGGCCGTTACCCTTACAGAACTGCCAGGTGGGGTCCATGCCATTCCTGCTTCTGCTGCATTGAAGGCGTCACAGGTAAGAAACATGTTGCTCATGACACCAGGGGTACTTGGGACGTGTCGGGGGGTATGATTGAGGCCCAAAAGTAAAAAAGAACATCCATTGGTCACTTTACCAAACACCAAATTAAAATTAAAACCCTACAAAATAGTATGACCAAAATTAAGAGTCCTGAAAAATCCCATTTAGTTATTTATTTGTTAGTTTCACCCTATTTCTAAACTGTGGATTTTGAATTTAAAGTGATTCCCTTGTAAAGGATGTACTACCTAGATTTTTTCAAAGTTGGTACAATTGATGCCCATGCAAAGGACATCAAAAAAATGCAATAAAAAGATGGGGCCACCGAGCTCATTGTGCTGCTGGACCTTTAATTACATCATATTTTTACTGTTTGACAAATTCAAACATTACGAAAAAGTTTGTTAGTTCTCGCCAATATTAGCACATTTCAATGGTTATTTCGAACAAAATGTGTGCGACCATGTACAGAAGAGATGTGCAGAAGGGGCGTAGCCTGGAATTTTGGTTGGGGGGGGGGGGGGGGGGGGGGCAGATGTGGCGCTGATTCTGATCTGATTTTAGATCTTTCTGTTGAGAGAGGGGTCATAGACATAGACATAGACATAGACATCTTTTATTGTCACTTTATAAATGGTTTATTTACATTAGTGTGATTCCAATAATGAAATAGAATAAGTAAAGCAAAACAAACAAACATTTAGAATATATATCTTATCCGTAGATCATGCTATTATTGGGCATTAAAAGGAAAGAAAATTTTGTCTTGCAGTAAATGCATTAAAAATGTACTTTAGAATAAGGTGGATTTACAGTAAGAGGAAGAGCTCATTCTCTGATATTCTGCTTGTCTTAAATTTCCTTGACTGCTCTATCTGTTTGAAAAGTTTAGATCATAACTTCTGTGTGTTTCAAAAATTATCCATATCCCCCCCCCTCCCCATGGAAGGGATTGGAAATTCCATAGGGGTGGGGGGGTCAATTTACCTGATCTTTTCCATACAAATACTGTATTTTTCTTCGGAAATTCCAGTTGGGGGGGGGGGGGGGTCATTTCTCAACACCCTTCCATGGGGAGGGGGTATGGATATTTTTTGGAAACACAATGGCAACTAATTCTTGCAGGATTCAAAACATACAATAGTTTTATCTACTTGTGTGCTTCAGATGCCTAACAATAGGTGATCGAGACTCATATCAAAGGGCTCCTACAGCTTCCTTGTTATTACTGTTTAATGCTTTTAATGCTTCTTTCACAGCCACCTATGTCCATCAGACAAATGATGGCACAAGTTTTGTCATCACTTCTGAGGGAGGCTCATTTGATACCCCCTCCACTGTTTCCATGGCAACTATTTCTGAGGCCAATACCTCCCTTGCCGCTGGCGAGACTGTGGAAGCAGCAGCGATGCATGCCATGGAGCAATATGTACACCAGGGAAGTCAAGTCGAGCACGGGGAGGCAGCTGGGACTTTGTTTGTGTTACATGAGGACCCTGACGATGAACAACTAGACCCAGAAAGTCAGGTACAGAATGAGTGATTGGGAGACCTTTTTAAATCGTGACGTCATAAACAAATATAGAAAAATTGACATCCCGAAAACGGAGCATCGCTAGGTGACCAAACTTGGGTAAAGTTATCTTCGAGGCTTGGGAGGTGCAAAACCCAGGTTCTAGAAAAATTGATATCTCTCGGGAAGGGAACCAAACTTGGATAAAAGGTGGAGGTGGAAAACCAAGGTCCTAGAAAAATTGATATCTCTCGGGAAGGGAACCACACTTGGACAAAAGGTATCCACGATTTCTCCGAGGCACTCGGTGCCTTTGATTATACTAACTGTGCCAAGGCAAAAAGAAGCAATCTCACTCGGATGCAGCATATAGGTGGGTGCATTGTGACATCGCAAAATCTTCAACTTTGCACGCGGGCAAGCTAGCCACCATTAATACCACTTGAGAGCACTCCCTAGAATTTGTGAACCCTACGAATTATTTTTGAATTTTTGACTTTGCTGTTCCGCAAATCAAACTATCTGGGCCATGAAACTCTTGCACTGTTTCACCTAGTGCAGTCAATTGGCTTCCCTCTGAACTAAAAACCAGACAACGTCGCGACAGAAAGCCAGGCGACTGCACTAGGCGAAACTGGGCAAGAATCTGATTGGCTCATAAGATTTGACTAGCGGAACAGCAAAGCCAATCTGCCACTCTGTTTCCCTATCTGGTTGCCTTTTGCTTGTTCATCTAATTTCTTTCCCTAATCCATATTTCCCACTTATCCTTTCCAGGGTCACACAAAAAGAATTTACCACTGTAACATCGATGGCTGTGGTAAACAGTTCTCTACGGCTTACCGACTGAAGGCGCATGGGCGGAGCCACACAGGGGACACATTCAGATGTGAGGAGAATGGATGTGACAAGTCGTTCATCACTCAAAGTGATCTGACCAAGCATGTGAGAACACACTCGGGCGAAAAGCCTTATAGGTGTGACCACGAAGGGTGTGGCCGTGTCTACACCACAGCGCATCATCTCAAGGTTAGTATAATATTGATATAGTGTGAACGTGTCTTCTCTTGGCTTTATATCGGTCGGTACATTATGTCGTAAAAAAATCTTCAACTTCGCAAGCGGATAAGCTGGCGAAAATCCATCACTACCACTGGAACGCACTTCCAAGAATTTGTGATCCTGCTAAGTTAGAGGCAAGAGATAAAAAAACTGAAAAAGACATCCGAAAATTAAATAAAAGGTGCTGCCTTTGGTCTAACATCTGCAAATGGTTGGACCCTCGCGTCTTCTCGGATAAGGATTTAACCGTAGGTCCTGCCTCACACATTCAGCACACTAATTTGAACAAGAGGGACAATAAAGATTCACGGGGATGCTGGGAAGTGACCATCTTCCCAGTGAGAGTGCTTACAATCCCTAAAGCAGGGGAAATACGAGGCACAAAATCCCTCAACCTGTCGCACAGCATTGCTGCGTTGCCAGTCTGAAGTGTTTGTTGCTCGTTTTGCATCAAATTCACAACTTGTTGCGCAACATTTTGTTTTAATGATCACACATGCGAGCCCAAGGCGGATTTTGCCCCTTAGCACTTCATTTCTATTGACTAATCAACTTGAATTGTGGGCAAACTGTTGCGCGACAAGTTGTGTGTTTGATGCAAAACGAGTAACAAAGCCAGAATTTGTGGCTCAAAGTAGACCCGCACTCAAGTTTTTACAACTTACAACAAATGTTTTTATTGCGTGACAAGTTGTGGCGCGAGATGAAAAACGCGCAACATTCATTCACCTGGACTTATGGATTGCAAAGCGCGTAGTGCCTATGGACTAAAGAGTCCTGGTCAGTCACTTCTTAGTTATATCAGAAACATATAAGCGAGTTGAAACGTGTAACAAACATACATTGCTTTAGTGCCAAGCTGCGGAATATTCGCAGAATAAACAATCTTGCAAGACTTCAAGATGTTAAATGTTAGTATATTATCACTTATCACTGTTGCTCTACTTTATTTGAGCCAAAAATGAAATATTATGAAGAGAAAACCTGCTTGGGTTAGCGTTCGAGAGTTCATTATTGACCAAATATGGTCATATACTCGCCACGAATAATCCACTGCATGGTTCACCGTTACATGTTTCAACTAAGTTATATGTTTATGGTTATATACATTTCAAGGATGTTTGCTAGGAGTAGTAAGTGCGACAATTCGAGGAGGTCACTTTGTTTAACCAAATCCAAGATGGCGGGCCACGCGAGCAAGCTAAAAACACTGCACCAATTTGTACTCCCTTGCCTCCAGGTTCACGAGAGAGCCCACACGGGTGAAAAGCCCTTCAAATGTTCCTTTGATGGTTGTGAAAGGGCATTTGCCACAGGATATGGGCTCAAGAGCCACACCCGAACACACACAGGAGAGAAACCATACAAATGTCCAAATGACACGTGTGGCAAGGCGTTCAAGACTTCTGGAGACCTGCAGAAACACATTCGTACACACACCGGTAAGGTTTTGCTATTATCTAGACTGCTAGCAGCCCCTACTTTAGCGCGTTTCCCAGAACGCGAGCGCGAACCCTGACGAACGCCAGAGGAGCACTTCACGCCATCGTCGCGCTATCGTCGCTCCTCTGGCGTTCGTCGGGGGGTTCGCGCTCGCTTTCTGGGAAACGCGCCAAAGTAGGGGCTGCTAGCAGTCTAGCTATTATCCCATAGCTCGATTCTTACGCGCGTGTTGATTGGCTAAAGACGATTGAAATAGACCTATTTCGCTTGAGCGTAATGTTGTCCCATTCCAGATCACGTGGCATTCAATTTAATAAACGTTCCTTGTTGGGATGTTTCCATATTATATATCCTTCGCTGCGTAGCAGAAAAACAAAGGAAGAATACTCATGGGAATGTCACGTGTGTGAAATGAACTGTCCGAACTCTTTGGGCAATAGACCTCCTCGGCTTGGGCGTAATGTTTTCCCATTTCAGATCACGTTGCATTCCCATGAGTATTCTCTCTTTCTTTTTCTGCTACGCACCGAAGGATATATGAATACTGAAGCATTCCAAACAAAGAGAGAATGCTCATGGGAATGCCACGTGATCTGAAATGGGCAAAACATTACGCCCAAGCCGAGGAGGTCTATTCAGTCCTCGTCGTCGTCATCTGGGTGGGTTTCCTGTGGTTAGGCTTGACCCAGCCCTCACGCTTCCACTCGGTTCATTTCCTAACACAGGGAACCCGCATGGTCTAGTCTGCATTGTTGACATTTGTTGACATTTATATATTGTAAAGCGCTTTAGAATATTTTTATAATTAAGCGCTATAAAAATTATAAATTATTATTATTATTATTGTTTGTTCTCGTTGACAGGAGAGCGTCCGTTCAAGTGCCCGTATGATGGGTGTGGCCGTGCGTTCACGACATCTAACATTAGAAAGGTTCACATGAGAACACACACCGGTGAAAGACCTTATATGTGTGAACACACAGGGTGTGGCCGAGCCTTCGCCAGCGCCACCAACTACAAGAACCACTCACGCATACACACAGGTGAGTCAGAGTCTAACATTAGAAAGGTTCACATGAGAACACACACGGGTGAAAGACCTTATATGTGTGAACACACAGGGTGTGGCCGAGCCTTCGCCAGCGCCACCAACTACAAGAACCACTCACGCATACACACAGGTGAGTCAGAGTCTAACATTAGAAAGGTTCACATGAGAACACACACGGGTGAAAGACCTTATATGTGTGAACACACAGGGTGTGGCCGAGCCTTCGCCAGCGCCACCAACTACAAGAACCACTCTCGCATATACACAGGTGAGTCTGTGTCTAACATTAGAAAGGTTCACATGAGAACATACACCGGTGAAAGACCTTATATGTGTGAACACACAGGGTGTGGCCGAGCCTTCGCCAGCGCCACCAACTACAAGAACCACTCTCGCATACACACAGGTGAGTGTGTGTCTAACATTAGAAAGGTTCACATGAGAACACACACCGGTGAAAGACCTTATATGTGTGAACACACAGGGTGTGACAGAGCCTTCGCCAGCGCCACCAACTACAAGAACACTCTCTCATACACACAGGTGAGTCAGAGTCTAACATTAGAAAGGTTCACATGAGAACATACACCGGTGAAAGACCTTATATGTGTGAACACACAGGGTGTGACAGAGCCTTCGCCAGCGCCACAAACTACAAACTACAAGAACCACTCACGCATACACACAGTGTGAGTCAGAGTCTAACATTAGAAAGGTTCACATGAGAACACACACGGGTGAAAGACCTTATATGTGTGAACACACAGGGTGTGGCCGAGCCTTCGCCAGCGCCACCAACTACAAGAACCACTCTCGCATACACACAGGTGAGTCTGTGTCTAACATTAGAAAGGTTCACATGAGAACACACACCGGTGAAAGACCTTATATGTGTGAACACACAGGGTGTGGCCGAGCCTTCGCCAGCGCCACCAACTACAAGAACCACTCTCGCATACACACAGGTGAGTCTGTGTCTAACATTAGAAAGGTTCACATGAGAACACACACCGGTGAAAGACCTTATATGTGTGAACACACAGGGTGTGGCCGAGCCTTCGCCAGCGCCACCAACTACAAGAACCACTCTCGCATATACACAGGTGAGTCTGTGTCTAACATTAGAAAGGTTCACATGAGAACACACACCGGTGAAAGACCTTATATGTGTGAACACACAGGGTGTGGCCGAGCCTTCGCCAGCGCCACCAACTACAAGAACCACTCTCGCATACACACAGGTGAGTGTGTGTCTAACATTAGAAAGGTCCACATGAGAACACACACCGGTGAAAGACCTTATATGTGTGAACACACAGGGTGTGGCCGAGCCTTCGCCAGCGCCACCAACTACAAGAACCACTCTCTCATACACACAGGTGAGTCAGAGTCTAACATTAGAAAGGTTCACATGAGAACATACACCGGTGAAAGACCTTATATGTGTGAACACACAGGGTGTGACAGAGCCTTCGCCAGCGCCACCAACTACAAACTACAAGAACCACTCACGCATACACACAGGTGAGTCAGAGTCTAACATTAGAAAGGTTCACATGAGAACACACACGGGTGAAAGACCTTATATGTGTGAACACACAGGGTGTGGCCGAGCCTTCGCCAGCGCCACCAACTACAAGAACCACTCTCGCATACACACAGGTGAGTCTGTGTCTAACATTAGAAAGGTTCACATGAGAACACACACCGGTGAAAGACCTTATATGTGTGAACACACAGGGTGTGGCCGAGCCTTCGCCAGCGCCACCAACTACAAGAACCACTCTCGCATACACACAGGTGAGTCTGTGTCTAACATTAGAAAGGTTCACATGAGAACACACACCGGTGAAAGACCTTATATGTGTGAACACACAGGGTGTGGCCGAGCCTTCGCCAGCGCCACCAACTACAAGAACCACTCTCGCATACACACAGGTGAGTCTGTGTCTAACATTAGAAAGGTTCACATGAGAACACACACCGGTGAAAGACCTTATATGTGTGAACACACAGGGTGTGGCCGAGCCTTCGCCAGCGCCACCAACTACAAGAACCACTCTCGCATACACACAGGTGAGTCTGTGTCTAACATTAGAAAGGTTCACATGAGAACATACACCGGTGAAAGACCTTATATGTGTGAACACACAGGGTGTGGCCGAGCCTTCGCCAGCGCCACCAACTACAAGAACCACTCTCGCATACACACAGGTGAGTCTGTGTCTAACATTAGAAAGGTTCACATGAGAACACACACCGGTGAAAGACCTTATATGTGTGAACACACAGGGTGTGGCCGAGCCTTCGCCAGCGCCACCAACTACAAGAACCACTCTCGCATACACACAGGTGAGTCTGTGTCTAACATTAGAAAGGTTCACATGAGAACACACACCGGTGAAAGACCTTATATGTGTGAACACACAGGGTGTGGCCGAGCCTTCGCCAGCGCCACCAACTACAAGAACCACTCTCGCATACACACAGGTGGGACAGAAACGACGAGAAAATAGAAAGGAATCTTTTTTTCAGAAGCCCTTGCGGGAAGAGCCTTTAATTCGGACTATGTTGTTTCGCGCTTTGCCCAGCGAATTTTTTTCGGCGGTCAAACCATTTCGGCAAATCAGGTCCTTGACAGTTTCGCCTAGTGCATTCAAGTTAGTTTTCGTCACGACGGAAAGCAAAGAAGACTGTACTAGGCGAAACAAAGCAAGAACCTGATTGACTTTGATGGTTTACGGCTGGCGGGACGAAACAATCCAAAATCCGAAGACTTGAGAATGCACAGCGAGAAAACAAATTGCTGTAATAACGGAAAAGAATCGTAACTGATATGACGTTCTGTACTGATAGCGGGCAGGTTTGCCCCAAAAAATAACATCACAGCGCCAGACATAGGTTGAAATTTCTGCTCGCCAAACCGTAAATCTAGTCGGCATTGGCGACCATCAGGCCCTGTCATCACCTGACAAACAGAATCATTAGTAATTATTGGATGAGGTTGAGCATGATAGTGAGATTTGTCAACGCCGCATACTAGTCCAATACTCAATACTCAAATTTATGCATGGTATTGTTCTCCCCCATTGTATTGCCTCGTTCTATAATACACTCCATTGCACTCCATTGTTTTAGACAATGCCTTGCATAAATTGTCGCTTAGTTGATTTTGACCCCTAAAAGGTACCAAACATGGCGTCGCTTAGTTGATTTTGACCCCTAAAAGGTACCAAACATGGCGTCGCTTAGTTGATTTTCCCTCGTAATTTTTTTCGCGTATTTTTTACGGGGGAAAATACGTCTGAAATTCAGGCTACCAACAAGTGTGATTTGCTAGAACGGACCTCTAACAGGTACCTATCTGGAAAAAAATACACGTTTCCGAATTTTACCCCCTAAAAAGTACCAGAGGCCTGATTTTAAACCCTAAAAGGTCGACGAGCACCCCCGCCCAAAAAATATGGGAGCCCCCCCCCCCCCCCCCCCCCCCCCCCCCGGGCGCGAGGTTTGTGTTATCTGTGTTAAGCTGAGGCGTTGACAAATCTCACTATCATGCGAAAACCAAATTGAATAATTGCTTTTTAAATCAGCAACCAGCATTTCTTGTTGCCTGTAGCTAAACGAAAGTCGACGATGACGCCTTGCTCGGCGAAACGGTTTTTCAACTTAATGATCTCTCGGCAAAAATCATAACAGATTCAACGAGAAATATTGGCAAAATTGGCCTTCGATTCCGAAATGAAAACTAACATGGCGGCCAAACCGATTGGCTTGCGTTATGACGTCATTAGAGTGCATCAATCCTAATGTCTGCAGTATGACGTCATGCACTGCGCGCCAGCACGATTTCGCTGCGTACTCTTAGTCAATCAGAATCGAGATTGTGACATGGCTGAATAATAATATCAATTTATATCTTGGATAGAGCCCGTAATAAGTTTTCCCTTTCATTTCCAGGTGAACGCCCGTACATCTGCCAAGTTCTCGGCTGCAACAAGCGCTTCACGGAATACTCGAGTCTCTACAAACACCACGTGGTTCACACACACACTAAACCCTATACGTGTAACGTGTGTAATAAAACCTACCGACAGACCTCCACGCTAGCCAATCACAAGCGTACAGCACATGGCGAGATCTCACCGGAAATCGACGGCATCGTACATGATGGTAAGTGTTCTGAGAATCGGCGCAGTGATTCCGCGAAAAATTCCACAGGGTTCCCGGACTTGAATTCGACGGCATGGTCGTACCCGATGGAAAGTGTTCCGAGAATTCGTCGTGTGATTCCACAGGGAATTCTGCAGATTTTAATCAGCGTAATTAGGGCCTGAAATCGACGGCATCGTACACGATGGAAAGCGTTCTGAGAATTAGTGCAGTGATTTCTTGAAAAGTTCCACAGGGATCTCAGTTATTCATTAGCGTAATCAGAGGAAAAGAGTACTAAATATATTTGCCGAATAAAAAATACCTCCTCGGCTTGGGCGTAATGTTTTCCCATTTCAGATCACGTGCCCTTCATGTGAATAATCTTTCTGTGTTTTGAAATATAATTAAAGAATGTAATGCCAGAGGAATGCCACGTGACCTAAAATGGGGCAAAATTACGCGCAAGCCGAGGAGATCTATTGCTGTGGTGTCTACACAGTCAAATATATTTGTAAAATAAAAATTGTTCGTGTAGACGGTGCTTTGTTGTCTTGGTAACTCGACTTATGTTCTGTTTCTAAGGAGAGTACGAGGATGAAGGAGAACCCACATCCAAGCGTCAGCGCATAGAGTACACAGATCTCCATGGCAACCAAGGTTTCGCCCAAGCCGTGCCGGTTACCGTGGTAACGGACGAGGCCTCGGTGGCGGCGATTCAGGCTATTGATGTAACAGACATCCAGCATATCACTGGTGGAACACAGATCACTATTCCTGTTGCTATAGCCACGGAATCAGGCACTATCCAGGTAGGTGACCTACCAATTTATTTTGACCATTGGGAAAGCCAGTTGGACTAGTTTCCCACTGGTTTTCAGGAGAAATTCACTGGGTTAGACACATTTTCGCTGGGTCAGTTCGCGCGCGCGTGTTACCGGTCTTTGCTAATTATTTTCGTATAATGGAAGCATAGACTCAAAACACGCTGGGTACCAAAATTTCGCATTGGGTTAGGAAAAATCGCCCGGGTCAAATTAGAAAAACTCACTTGGCAGAGCCAAAATTTCCGCTGGGTCGGGTTTCGGTGGGTCTGTTACAGAGAGGCGTAGTTTGCAACTTATAACTTGCGTACCTCTATAGTAAATGGCTTGTTCATATTGTTTTAAAGCATATTCTGTAACACATATCGGGAGTGGTCGGCTATGAAGTACTACCGAAACCGGTAGACTGTTTATCGGGCTCGACAAAAAGCACTCGTCTCAGACAAAAAACGTTAACGAGTCTGATTGCATTCCTTGACGCGAAATCATTCATGCGTTGTGTCGCTTGCCAACAAAAACTTAAAGTTTTGGGAAGTAATACACTGATTTGTTTTGGGGTAATATATTCCTATCAGTCACACTGCAAGTATAGCTGGCCCTCAGGCAGGGCCCTGTCAGTTCTGTCGTTTGGGGCGTTGAGGGACTGTTATTGGGTACATTATCCCTATCAGTCGCGCTGCAGGCCGGGCCCTGAGGGACTGTTATTGGGTACATTATCATCAGTCGCGCTGCAGGCCGGGCCCTGCCTGTAATATCAGAATCAAAATAAAACAAATATGAACAAACGGTACAGCAACTATACCCAACACAAAGATGCAGCTCGAAAAGACAACGCGAAAAGGCAACTCGAAATGGCTTTTTGCAACTCGAAATGGCAACGCAAATAGGCCAAGCGAAATGGCAACGGTGAAACGCAACGCATAATGTAATGAGAAGGCAACGCAAAACGCAACACAAAAACGCAACGCAAAACGCACCGCTTTTCACCGATTCACCGATAGGTGTGTAACGCAATTGGGTAGCATCACCGTGCACATAGCCAAATATAAGGGGAGGGGTAGTCTCTTGGGTAATATATGAATCTAATGCAAGTATAACCTGTACTCATGCTGAGCCCGGCCCTGCCAGTTTGTATCACCAGAGGACGGGATTACTATTTTTTTGTTACAAACGAATGTATTGATATTGTTGACGTAAGTTTCATATTGATCACAACTAGAAACTTTAGTGGAACACTGTTTTATTACACCGACGATCCTAAAGAAGGCTCAAGCAGGTTTTTATACAGACATTCCCTATTTGTAGATTTTTTTTTCTTTCTCAAAGCTGAAAAAACTAACAAGAAAAAGGCGAACCTTTCTCGATCATCAGTATTTCCATCTTGAATTTCTTCTTTTATTTTTTTTATATTTTTTCAGCACAAAACGAAATAACTAGCAAGAAAAAGAGCAAATCTTCCTCAATTGCAAGTATTTTCTTTTTGAGTTTTTTTAAACATCTAATCTTTCTCAATCATCTTAATACTTAATCCTAAATTGTTTTGACTTCATCTAACTTCATCGTAGAAACAGAAACGTCTGTCATTTTTCAACGTGAAAAATGAACACAAATAACACTACAAAACACTTCTACACACTAAAACATATTCTCAATCTCCTGAATAAGTTCCAAAACACTTCTACACACTAAAACATATTCTCAATCTCCTGAATAAGTTCCATCTCCTCTGGGTCGTACGCGGGAAGCGCCTGCGTGCTTACTTGGTCAGCGGTGCTTTCTGCCATGCGCACAGACTCTGTGGCGGACTCAAGTATTGTACCCATGTTGTTGGCGGGGGTCATGGAACTTGTGTTCAGCGGCGCTACGGCATTTCTATGGCGTATTCTGAACCCTAGCCGGCGACGACGAGCACTAGCGGTCTGCGGTGACCCTGTCTTGGCGCATGCGGGAGGTTGTGGCATGAGTGGTCGACCTCGTCGGGTTTTGGGTCTCGGTGGGAAGATTTGCTCCTGGTTTTGAATCTCCTTGGTATGGAGCTCCTAGAATGAGGGAAAACTAATAAACAAAATCGTCATGAAAAAGTAACAGTCCATTTAGTGATCCATTGAATCTTTCTTCTTTTCTTCTTCTCTGTCTTTTTTGCCTTACTTCCTATTTCAGTAGAAATTGTCGTTATCGATTACCGGCTATACAACGGCTTCTCCCAAATAGTACCTTACTGTGCAAGGGTAAAAAAACAGTTAGTGGAGGATTTTCTACATCATTTCCCCGTCCCTCCTCTTCCTCTCTCTAATGCACTACCCTACTGTTCCTGCCTGGTTAGGTTGTGCGCTTGTCTATTACTGTTTGTTTGCTTGTTTGTTTACTATATTGGTTTGTTTGTGTACTTGTTTACCTGTTTACTTGTTTGTTGCTTATTAGTTAGCTGGTTAGATTATTTGCCTGTTTGTTTGTTTTGCCGGTAAAGCCTATATTTGTTTGCTTGTTTTGTTTACTTGATTCTTTTGTTTGTTTACTAGGTTGTTATGTTTGTTTACCTGTTTACTTGTGTGTTTGTTTGTTTTACTTGTGTGTTTGTTTTTCGTTTTGTTTTCATGTTTTGGGGGTTTGATAGTTTTATTGTTTGTTTGTTTACTTCTTCGTTTTACTGTTTGCGATGCTTGCTAGTTACAGTTTATTTGTTTGTTTTGTCTGCTGCCCTAATTCCCATCACCTAATCCTCAGTCCATACCTTCTTCACGGCACACATGCCAGTCTTCCGGTCCAATCCTTGCGCGTTTCTTTGGAGAACACTCCTCCTTGGCGAGCCTGACCTGGAACAGACATGCTTGACGGAGGGCGGGGTGGGGACAAGTTCTCTCAGCTCCTCTAAAAGCTCGTCCACTTTGCAGTCATCTCCTACTTCTTTGTCTCTCGACTGTGACTCCAAAGTACCCGTCGGTGACAACTCCGTGACAGGAGAAGATTCCGCTGTGAACTCAATCGAGGCTGCTGGGAGGGACAGAATTCTTGGCTCCTCAGGACGCGTCCTCGGCAGGCGTGCGGCATTTGGTCGCGGTAAAAGAACAGCTGTTTCAGGCGACAAAACTCTTGTCTCGTCCTCTGGGCGCGTCCTCGGCAGGCGTGCGGCATTTGGTCGCGGTAAAAGAACAGCTGTTTCAGGCGACAAAACTCTTGTCTCGTCCTCTGGGCGCGTCCTCGGCAGGCGTGCGGCATTTGGACGCGGTAAAGGAACAGCTTTTTCAGGCGACACAACGCTTGTCTTGTCCTCGGGACGCGTCCTCGGCAGGCGCGCAGCGTTTGGGCGCGGTAAAGGGACAGCTGTTCCAAGTGCTGAACCTGAAATGTTCCCACTGTTCGCCTGTTCACTGGTCTTCTTGAGGCTCACCTTTCGAACCTTAGCCGCGGCTGCCTCGCTAAAAGTGAGGAACAACTTGACCGATTCTTCATCTCCTTGAGTGAGACCCAAAATAGGAAACCGCTTGTGATCTACGGGCGAAATTATTACCCGTTCACAGTCCTTGAAAGCAGCGTCCCCCAAACGTCTAAGCGCTGATCTCTCAAATGGTATGATATAAATCCCGTCATCAGATACGGGCTGCGGTGGGGTAACCCGTAAATCGGTGTCCGACAGACCTTGGGGGGACTTCGACGCCTCGTTCTCCGAGACTTGCTCATGGCAACTGCTCTCAGAAGTAAAATCTTCGAGAACCAAGCCAGAGGCTGGTCGACTTTCGGATTCGGGTTGGCTCGATGGAGTATGATTTCCGGCAGCCTTGGTCTTGGGAAAGTCTCCTATTTTGCTTTGGAAGTTCTCCTCAAGAAGAAACTTCGGCGAACACGAGCCTGTGGCCGAGCATGAGCTACATCCATGTCTCGAGCCAGTACTTGGCGTGTCCCGTCGGTTGTTTGGACTGTAGGAGCACGAACTGGCCGTGTAGCTGAACGCCCGCCCGGCCTTAGAACTCACGCGGTATGCGTCGACGCGGTCCTGACGCTGGCATTTCGACAGGCATTTACCCATCACGCGGCAATCTTAGCTCAATATCCACCATGCCGACTGGCGAAATTTCTTTTTCACAGCTCGCTTGAAGTTTCACATGCTTACTTTTTGTTACGTTGAATTTTTTCTTGCATGTGAATTTTCTTGTTCGAAAGCGGTATTCTAATTGCAGGTTATTTCTTTTGCGCGCGATAATGACGTAATTAGCAAAGATGACGTCATTAAGTTGGCAGCGCGCAAGGTTTTCTGGGTGCGCGCAAGAGGACGTTTCTGGAAAACCCGAGATTTCTCGGGCCTGAACATTTCGCATTGGTTGAAAAGCATTTCGATATTTATTATCCTCTGATTTGAAAGTTTTTAACTTCTTATTCGCTAATATCAGTAGTGTTGACGTTTGTAAGAAAGTTTCAATGTCATTGTCAATGTCCATGCAAATTCACACAAAAACTCAACCCAAAATGCTTTTTGGATTGCAGTGAAATCAATAATGGAATAATGGGGCCACAATAATGGAATAATGGGCCACGCTTCATGTCTTTTGACTGTAAATTGAGCTTTGCTATATTTATTACATCCGATATTAGAAGACGAATTATGTGCAGAAATCTCGAAATAACCATCTAAAAACAAAGTCGTATGCTCGTTTTACCGAATTCAATCGGAAAAATCGCACTACATTCCCTAAATCAGCCGATGGAAATGGATGCTTTCTCTTACTCGGTATGTTGCTAGGCTGATGAAATGGACGATGACTGAAGCTCTCTATTTCAGGTTCAAACAGCAGATGCCCGAACTCTTCAGGTCAATCTGACGGGCCAAAGCGACCAATCACTAACAGGCTCCACTGACCACCCGACTCTCGTCACCGACGGTCAAGATATCGACATTGGACAGAGCGTCCATGTTAGCATACCAAATACGGTAGTGGTGACGTCACTTGAGGGCGGGACGATTGTCACTCATACGAATGACGGACAGGGGACTTTCCACATGGAACCGGCCTCTCTGCACGTGCCAGGGAACGGCGATCACGTGCATGATAATGAAGATCACGCGCCAGAAAGTGATGATCAAGTGGAAGGGAGTGATGTTCACGTGTCTGGGAATGGTGAACACGTGGAGAGTGAAAACGAGCACATGACAATTGAAGATGAGCCCGTGATCGAAGAAGAGAAAACTCAAGGTACCGTGTTTTAGTTTATTCAAGTTTAAATTGTCATAGCTATCCTTTATTGTTAGTGGCGATGATTGCGTTAGGGCCTGTTCACATGAGGCGAGATATATCGGGGGGTAGGGATACCTCCGTCCCCAGAGTTGTATAGGGCCAAGACAAGTGTCTAAGCAGTATTGCCCGAGATGACAGACATACAGATATTTTTTATTTGGCATCGTATACATGTCTCGGTGAAGAGGCAGTTTCGTCCCTATCCCCCGAGATACCCCCCCCCCCCCCCCCTAAAAAAAAGATATCTCGCCTCATGTGAACAATCAGAACGCACGATTTGATGGATACCAAGCCGCTAAAAATAACATCACTTATTTTCAACAGAAATAATCTCACAGCCAGAAATGAGCAATAAACAAGATGCCATATCAAGCACTCTCGAAACGACTCCTGACGAAATAGAGGTAGAGCCGACACCTGAAGTATAAAAGGTCACAAGCAAAGCTGGTCACCACGGGAACGCATTTCTACTCTTGAGGAAAAAGAGCTTGGTTGGTGTAGTTAGCGCGCATCGCATCCCTCAGTACCTTGTACTGTCTCTTAAGTCTGCCCGGCACCGCGCCAAATCCTTGGGGGCTACCGTAGAGTACGCTGGGTCTCCGAGCATGCAGCCCTAGCTTGTAATGAACGTTACTTTTATATAGTGTTGACCATTACTTGGCTGGGTTGTGTGTTGTGTACATTTACGCTTAATACTTTCTGTTTTGTATTCTCAAGAAATTGTAGGCCCACTCTTAAATATGCACGCATCCTTAATATTTTCAAGATTTTTAAGTACCCGAGTTGATTATTCCAATAAATACGAGCACCTAGTGCGTGTATAGACTGCTTTGTAACAGCATGGGGTTCCTGTGGTAATATTTCGGGAGAGAGAAGATTGGGGCAAGTGCAACGCTCCCTTCCCAACCTCGTCCTCAGGGTCTTGTGGGTAATTTTCAAGATGGCGGTTGGTCGAGCACAAGACCCTGGGGGAGGGTGAGTCACATGACCACTGTTTGAGGACATGGGAACGAGGTTTGTCCTTTGTTTCGAAACGGTCACGTAACTCAGCCTCCCCCAGGGTCTTCTCCCGAGTCAACCGCCATTTTGAAAAACGACGAGAATATCCTGGGGACGAGGTTGCTCCCTTCCCTCTCTCTCGTTCCCAGAGCCACTCGGTCATGCTGACCGCGGGCTTCAAGGGAACATGTTCTAATAATAATAACTTGAGAATTTTCTCAAGAATTGAGGGATTATCCCTATCTGGCAAATGCGCTTATTTTAGAGACTATCCCATTGTGGAACCCAGAGCTCCCCGGCTCGTAAGCTCTGGTGACAGCCATTGACGCACGCGCGAGACTTGATACAGAGCCGTTGAGAGAAACAACTTTCTGCGCGTGCCCTAACGTTCTATGTCAGCGACGGCCCTCAAATGGATGTCCCCAGAGCCTCCCCTGCGAGCAGACGAGCCGGGGAGCTCTGGATACGAGAATGGGACTATCCTACACTGCAATGGTTAGTTGACATGCGCAAGTGTCCCACATGGTTGTAGTAGGTTGCAGTATTACACTTGTGAGGAGCGCTCTGGACAACATGGTCACTAAAACGAATTGACGATTATCATCAAATGTTAATTGCCTTCGAACTGACGATTATCGTCAATCTTCTGACTTGCCAAAACCCTAGGTTTTGGGGTTAGGTTTTGGGTTGTACCCATGCCAACCAATTTTGAACCTCTCATATAAAAGCAGGTTGATTTCTATCGCGCAGCCAATATAACACTCATACTACCCATAGACTGAAATACATGCCAGTACAAAAGTTGGGGAGAAACGTTGGAGACAAACTTTACATTGATCGATTGGAGTCGTCCAAAATTTTGGAGCGAAAAAAACTACGATTTTTTAAATCAGACCAAATTTCGTGAAGGTAGGCCCAAATTTTGCGTTGAGTCGATGCGTGGAGGAATTATGTTGATACGTACATCTCTATATTTTTCGAAATCGCAAAATAATATTTAATTTTAATCAAAAGCATGACCTTCCTTGAACAATTACAAATAGATTGGGCTATAAAAGCCTTCAATTTATAACCATGAAGTATCAAACTCTGACATATTTATTCACTTTACTGAATTTTACATAAGTTATAGCCATTATTTATAAATCCTAAAATATCTTCAAATCAGTCTTGTAGAATTTAATCAAACTTCGGTTACACGGTAGCCTGCGAAAGCAGCCGCCACTTTGCGAGTCGCCGGAAAAGGACGACCGCAAGAGTCGGTCGTCCTTTTCCGGCGACTCGCAAAGTGGCGGCTGCTTTCGCAGGCTAGTTACACGGAGGCAACCACTCCATCTCGAGGTACCGTAGAGCATTTTTCGAAAAAATGTCGTTACAGCTTGAAATTGGGCTGAGAGTAGAAATAGGCGTGACCCGATTGTCACGTGATACTAACTCCGAACTCCCCAACTTTTTTACTGACATATATTTCAGTCTATGTGTAGTATATGTAGACTAAAATATGAAAATCCGCGAACGAGGTGTTTTGCCAAGCTGGATCCTGATAAACGGACCTGTCAACCAGTTGAACTGAGAAAAATATATATAATGAAAGGTCGACGAACAGCTTAAACGATGATTATTTAATAACGATATTTCAATCGGCCATTACCGATCTTCTTCAGGTTGTGAATGGAGATATTACATTGCATGCTGGATATAAATAAAATAACGGTCACATTTAAAAAAAAAATACATATGATACGGTGCTTGAGAAGTGACAGATAAAAGATAAAATAATATGAAACAAAAATAAGGATTAATTACAGCTAAAATTAACAAAACTTTCATCTCTTATGTTCAGACCATTAGGAGTTAAAGTTCGAGCTCTGTTGATAAGAAAAGCTTCTCTAGCTTTGCGTATAGAGTCGCGGGTAGATTTAAGTTTTTCTAAAGGGATTAAAAGCATGTCAGAGGCAATGTGGTTAGCTGTATTATGGAAGTGGAGGGCAGCGGTAGTAGGGGTAGATTGACTGTCAGAATCTAAAGTACGTCGGTGTTCATTAAAGCGTTCACGAAGTTGACGTTTTGTTTCGCCTATATATTGTAGGTGGCAGCGTTTACACTCAATCATGTATATTACATTATTAGTTTTGCAGGTTATTCTAGAAGTTATGTTTCGGGTTTCGTTAGTGGCGTTAAAAGAATAGGAAGTTATGCCATCTGCGATATATTTACAAGTATTACAGTTATCGCCGACGCCCTTAAACCCAAAGGCAGTACTAACAATTCATATCGTATTCCTTTCGTTTTAACTTATAACCCCAGCCTTCCCTACATTTCTGGTATTTTACGCAAGTATTTAGAATTCTCCATACCTCTGACCGTTGCAAAGAAGCTTTCCCTGATCCTCCTTTAATTACCTTTCGCAGAAGCCAAACCTTCGAGACCTTCTTGTTAAAGCTGAGCTTACTAAACCTTTCATAAACAACCTCCCTACTGGCTCGTACCGTTGCGGCGATAACTGTAATACTTGTAAATATATCGCAGATGCGCGATAGAAATCAACCTGTTTTTATATGAGAGGTTCAAAATTGGTTGACATGGGTACAAAATTACTGGGTCGATCCACCTTAACACCGTTAGCCTATTTTCTGGTGATTTCGAAAAGGAAAAAGAAAACTTGCAAAAGTCGAGACTAGCAAGATGCGCGTATTCTAATTCTATATATTTCGTTGTTGTAAAAATGCATGGATTGTGGCGTTCTTTATTTACAAAATTATATTTTATGCTAGTTGGTTTTCATAAATCCGTGGGCCAAAGTGTAATAGACAAATGAAGAAAGAAATAGTGTAAAATGCTAACCTGTATTGCACGGGTTTATGAACACCACTATGCACCTCTTTCAAGTAACATTGCTCCGTAAAACCATGAATCATGTATCATAATGAAGACGCTTTCTTCGTATTTTCTACGAATTTGGCAAACCAAACTACAGTACATTAAAAACATTCAGTAGCATTTTGTTCACTGCTTTGATATATAAATTGACATGAATTGCTGCGAGTTAGGTACGAATTATCATTTCCAGCTATGAAGTATGGTTCATGAGTCACATTTTAAGTAACAATTAAAAAATATTGATGCATTTGTTAGAAACTGAAAACGATTATATTGGGTGGATAAAATGATCTCGAGGATGCCCAAACTTTCATTCGCTTACTGCGGTTTTCGTAATTCTGCGAACTCTCGCTAACGATTTCCAACCGTAAAACCGCCTTCTGTGCTTTTTGATTGGCCAGCGCCTGAGCAGTGCTAAAATGGCTTCCTGTCGCGACAGCAACGTTACGTGCTGGCCAATCAAAAAACACAAAGAGTAACGACGAAAAGACTCGGGACTTTGATTGACGGAAGCCAGAAGGCGGTTTTACGGTTGGAAATCGTTAGTGAGAGTTCGCAGAATTACGAAAACCGCAGTAATAACATCTTTTTAAATTCATCTTACTTAATTTTCTTTCCCCTTTTTCGCTTTTTCCTTTTATGTATAAACAAGTGATGCAGCTCTAATGAAAAATATTAATAATAATCTGTTTGTAAATCTAATGCCATCCGCCTCGACCAGTTTTTCTAGGCGTTACCTTATTTCCCTACTCTATTTATTTGCAAAATAAACTTCTTGTTCTCATGGTACATGTGGTTTTAGGAGCAACGTTGTATTTCCATGTTTCGTCTTCTAAAATACTATACAACTGTGTTTCACGTTCCACTTTTCCCGCTAGCAGAGGCCTGAGCCACCGAAATGCAGAGAAAAGAGGCCTCTGCTAGCATAGCCTCTAGCCGGCTCTCCGGTGGGTTTTTTCGGATATTTGATTTTTATGGCGCGGGATTCCTGTGGATATTTGATTTTTTAGGCGCGCGGGATTCCTGTGTCACAGTAATCCCGCACGCCAAAAAATGAACTATCCCCCCTTTCCCCCCCCCCCCCAAAAAAAAAAAAAAAAAAAAACTGGAGAGCCGGCCCGCAGGCTACTGCTCGCAAGGAAGTTCCACTTTTGCGAAGACATATTTCTTAGAAGTAGTTGCGGTTTTCTCTGTTGGATGTTTCCCACTTGCGGTAATGTACCCCTACAGGGGTTCATAAATAGGGGCGTCCCTCTCTTATTGCCCTATTGATAAGGCATTTTGACAGACCTAGTTATTTTTAGAACGGTTTTACCGCTATAAAATTGTAAAGCTTTTCTTTTACTAGCCAATCAAATTCGTTGTGTCAGACGCCTGTCATTCGCAAAATATGCACGTGCAAGCACTGATTTCTTGTTGTTCTCTGCTATTGTTATTCTAAATAAACGGGACCGCAGCGGCATAGAAAGAAGAGTAAATACCAATCTAAAATAACTAGGTCTGTCAAAACGCCTTATCAAGAATATATATCAGAGACGCCCCTACTTATGAGCCCCTGACCCCTACTTCTCAAACGTTCTGGATCCGCGCGTTCTATCTCTGGTGAGCTATTGTTTTCGGCTTCAAGCACCCACTGTGCTAGACTGAAGCATACATGCCTCGTTTCTGATCGAGTAGTCTCTTGTAGGGCGAGTCTCGATTTTTTTCAGGCCTAGCATTCTTTGTAAGGTCGTATTTCTTGCGAATTTCTTCTCGTCGCTGACGATTTCGCTCCCGCCTTGCGGCAATTTCTGCTTCTTTTTGTCGTAGAATTTCCTCCACTGTTGGCGATCTCACTCTGTGGAAATTTAATGAATACACTCATTGTATAGGTAATCACATTGGGCCGAGTTAACTTTGGGCTCGGGCAATTTGAAAAAAATAATTTGAGAAAATGACAAAATTAGCGCGCGTGTTGACTGCAAAATTGAACCAATGAGAAGGCATTTTTATTCGTTCATCCATCAAAATTTGACAGTTGAACAAACGCCACGGCCTAACACATGAACTCCCAGAATTGGCCAAAAGAAAAAAGAGAAGTAATTTTGCCTTCAATTACAATTTAGAAAAATGCCCTCGCTCTTAGCCAATCGGCATTTGCGAAGAAACACGTCTTGTGTGCCGGCTACAAAATTTGTCGCGCACAACAATGTTTCTCGAGTGGCTAAATTGGGAAACATGCCCGGCTTCAGTGTTGCGCGCTACATGTGCCCAATAGTTTAGCCAGTGCTTTACTCTTAGTTATGAACTCTTGTTGAAAGCTTACTCGGGTTGTTGCGGGGTTAGAGGTCTCGCTGGATCGTCCTCCTCGCTGATGGGCTCGGCGAAAAGATGGTCGGGATCCTCTCCGACAAACTTGTCCTCGTAAAAGAACCCTCGCTTCCTAATAAACAAAAATAGACGGCACTCAGTACATTCAAAGCAGGTGTGATGTTGAGACAGACAGGCAAACTACAGACAGGCAGATAAAGAGACAGATAACAATATTGGAACTAAAGCCGGGAAAATACGAGGCACAAAATTCCTCAACTTGTCGCGCAACATTGTTGCGTTGCAAGTTGATGATCGATGTTGTTGCGCGCGTTTTTCATCTCGCGCCACAACTTGTCACGCAACAAAAACATTGGTGCAAGTTGTAAAAACTTGTTGCGCGAAGTAGAGTGTGGGTCTACATTGAGCCACAAATTCTGGCTTTGTTGCTCGTTTTTCATCAACACACAACTTGTCGCGCATCATTGTGCCTACAATTCAAGTTGATTAGTCAATAGAAATGAGGTGACAACGGGCAAAATAGAATCCGCCATGGGCGGGCTCGCATGTGTGATCATCAAAACAAAATGTTGTGCATTTGATGAAAAACGAGCAACAAACTGAACAGTAGACTTGCAACGCAGCAATGTTGCGCGACAAGTTGAGGGATTTTGTGCCTCGTTCCTTCATACAGACAGACAAGACAGACAAAGAGAAAGATGACAGACAGACGGGCAATTCAGTGACGTCACTAGTGCCTCCCCCACGAAGTAATGTCCTCAGAGCCTCCCCTGCGAGCAGACGAGCCGGTGAGCTCTGGGTACGTGAATGGGAATCTCTGGCATGTCAGATCACGCGGCACGCGGCGAAATGTGTAGAAAACAAAACATTCTGAGAAGTGAAAGTGTTATGCATTTTTCACTTTATTACCGAGCTGATTCACAGGCCTCATCTTAATTACACGCTAAAACAGTGAATATTTTGCGGCGAGATCAAAAGATAATAAACCAAAAGAAATATAAAAACCAAGCGATAACAAATAAATACCTATTAAGTTTAATCGACATGATAGACAAGCGTCAAACAGGTGCACAACATTCAAGGGTTTAGAATTCAAGTACATTATTCACCTTCAAGGGTAGAACGCAATGTGAATTCTCAACTTTGATGTGCACGCTTCAAAAAGATTTCTCGCAATTTTTATCAACAACAATTAACAAGTTTCCTCCAAAAATTACAAAACAATTTGCCCTTTCTACATAAAGTATGGCTCAGTGGCAATTTAGCTATGTCATTGTCAAATTTATTGAGTCTTCCCTCTGCAAAATATGCATTGTATAAATGTCTGCTTTCTTTTGCGGTTTTCCCCGATTTCATTATTTAAATACTGAAAACCCGCCTCAAGCAAAAACTGTTCGGAAACCGAATGCATTATTTTAATTCATTTTCTATGTGTAATAATGTGGTTATTTTTTAAATTTCTTGACAGATGATGAACAAAGGTCATCTCAAAATCATCTGTCATCTCTCTTTAATTCTTAACCCGGCTAAAGTTGTGTAATTCTTCCTCGTATTCTAATACACGGCAATGCAGGGCGAAACAACAATAAAATTTTACGCCGGCACGGCATCATTTTTTGTAGCCTGAACTTAATTGAATACATATTTAAACCTTAAATGCGCCACTTACTTTACTCCATTTGCATACGTATACACTCCATAACCGTGCTTCTTTCCCCATTTCCATTCTCCTTCAAATAAATCTCCATTTGGGTAAAAGTATGCTCCCTTTCCGTGGCGTTTCCCGAGCTTGCTGTCTCCTTCATATTTTGTGATGTTTTCGTAATCCGACGTTTCTTCGGGTTGCCCACACCGACAAACGAACAATCCCATTACATTACAGTAAGGGTTTCCCAGCGATTCACCTACTAGTATAGCCCTCTGATATGGATTGCATGTTTTGTGCGCTTTGAAAGGAAGGGTTTGCGCAAGATTTCTTAGGAACGGAGTTGCAGGGGGGAATTCTAAAGTGTTACTAAACGTAGATGCTGACAAACCCTCGTGTCATCTTGTGAGTCATTTGCATGGAAGCAATTATGAGCGTGACCAATTGCGTGACTTAAGAGCTTTGTGATAATCACGTGCCTCTGGAACGGGAAGTGGGATTTATTCCCCGTTGTTAGTTCTGGTGGATTTCGGAGCGCAACCTCCCAAAGGCCATGTCACATAAGGCATGCGCAATTTTTCTTGCAACCCCAATTGCGCGCGTCTGCAGGAAATATTGCGCGTTGCAACATTGCGAGTAAAATTGTTGCGTGTAACATTTCTCTGCAACTCGATCACGAGGCAATGTTTTTTCTTATTAGCCAATCAGCGCACACCATTCATTTCTCGCCGCTGTACTTTATTATTTTATCGCGGGCGTAAATTTGCATCTTGCAAAAAATGTTGCGAGTGTGTGATCGAGTGGAACATCCCGCGGCAACTTGTAATGTTCTTTTAATTCGTCATCGTCGCGTTGCGAGTTGCAAGAAAAATTGTCTCGTGTCGTGTGACGACATGGCCTTTAAAAGTCAATAGAAATAAATGAATTTATTTTCGGCATTTACGAAAGCGTTGTTGTAACCTATTTAGTAGAGTCTGTTAAGGGAAAAAATAGGTAAAATCGTGCACTTCTGCGTAAAGGCGCCAAATTTGGACCAAATGTTCCTTAGGTGAAATAAATCAGTTTTCGGGAGGGGTGCCATCGTTTCGACCCAAGGGGGGTAGGGTAGGGGCAATTTTGTCTATTTCCTAATTTGCCAATATTTCCTTGATATTAAAGGGTTTTAGATAAACAAGACCATGACAATTCTTCCTGTATGGTGCCCTTCACATTGGACTAGGTGGGGGTGCAACAAATGTCCGGCAAGGGGGGAAGGGGGAATTTCGGGTCACATTTTCGTGCTACCCTCATAGATCATGATTTCATCGTACAATCACAAAATTCGACATAAATGTTCCTTAGCTACCATTAAACAGTTTTCGGAAGGGGTGCCACATTTTTGGCCCAGTGGGGGAGGGCAGGGAGAATTTTGTCCATCACCTGATTTACCCTATATTTCAGCGGTATTTAAGAGTTATCAATAAACAAATCCACAGTAATTCTTCATGAATGGTCCCCTTCATATTTGACTAGATGGGGTGCTACAAACATTTGAAAAGGGGAGGGGTGAGTAATGGATGAAATTTACATGCTATGCGCTTTTTAATTGCAATTTGATTGTACAGTTACTAAATCAGACATGAATGTTCCTTAGGCAACATCTAACAGTTTTTGGAAGGGGTGCCACAATTTCGGGCCAAGGGGGGAGGGTAGGGACAATTTTGTACTTTACCTGATTATCCCTATATTTCAGCGGTATTAAAGAGTTATTGATAAACAACACCATGTCGATTCTTCACGAATGGTTTCCTTCACATTTGACTAGATGGGGGTGCTACAAACATTTGTCGCGGGGGAGAGGCGGGTTATGGGTGAAATTTACATGCTATGCGCTTTTTATTTCAATTTGATTGTACAGTCACCAAATCCGACATGAATGTTCCTTAGGCAATATCTAACAGTTTTTGAATAGGGGGCCACAATTTTGGCCCAAGGGGGGAGGGTAGAGACGATTTTGTACCTTACCTGATTATCCCTATATTTCAGAGGTATTAAAGAGTAATCGATACTCTGCATCCAATCTAGCCAAATGCGAAGAGAATCGTACTAACTATTATGCTGTTGTTTATAGATAACTCTTTAATACCTTTAATAAAAGTAAGGATAATCACAAATTGGCTAAATTGTCCATCCAGTCCCCTCTTGGGCCAAAATTGTAGCACCCCTTTCTAAAACTGATAGATCTTGCCTAAGGGAATATTCATGTCGGATTTGGTGACTGTACAATCAAATTATAATAAAAAAACAATGTAACATGTAAATTTCACCCGTAACCCACCTCTCCCCCTCAACAAATGTTTGTAGCACCCTCATCTAATCAAATGTGAAGGGGACCATTCAAGAAGAATTATCATGCTTTCTTTATCAATAACTCTTTAATACCTCTGAAATATTATAGGGATAATCAGGTAAAGTCCAAAATTGTCCCTACCCTCCCCCCCTTAGGCCGAAATTGTGGCACCCCTTTTGAAAACTGTTAGATGTTCTAAGGAACATTCGTATCAGATTTGGTGACTGTGCAATGAAATTGCATCTAAAAGAGCATAACATGTAAATTTCACCCATCACCCGCCTCTCCCCCTCGACAAATGTTTGTAGCACCCCCATCTAGTCAAATGTGCAGGGGACCATTCATGAAGAATCGACATGGTGATGTTTATCAATAACTCTTTAATACCGCTGAAATATAGGGATAATCAAGTAAAGTACAAAATTGTCCCTACCCTCCCCCCCTTGGCCCGAAATTGTGGCACCCCTTCCAAAAACTGTTAGATGTTGCCTAAGAAACATTCATGTCTGATTTGGTAACTGTACAATCAAATTGCAATTTAAAAGCGCATAGCATGTAAATTTCATCCATTACTCACCCCTCCCCCTTTTCAAATGTTTGTAGCACCCCATCCAGTCAAATATAAAGGGGACGATTCATTAAGAATTACCATGGATTTGTTTATTGATACCTCTTTAATACCACTGAAATATAGGGTAAATCAGGTGATGGACAAAATTCTCCCTACCCTCCCCCCATTGGGCCGAAATTGTGGCACCCCTTCCGAAAACTGTTAAATGTTACCTAAGGAACATTTATGTCCAATTTTGTGATTGTACGATGAAATCATGATCTCTGAGGATAGCACGAAAATGTGACCCGAAACTCCCCCTTCCCCCCCCTTGCCGGACATTTGTTGCACCCCCACCTAGTCCAATGTGAAGGCACCATACAGGAAGAATTGTCATGGTCTTGGTTATCTATAACCCTTTAATACCAAGGAAATATTGGGAAATTAGGAAATAGACAAAATTGCCCCTACCCTACCCCCCTTGGGTCGAAATGATGGCACCCCTCCCGAAAACTGATTTATTTCACCTAAGGAACATTTGGTCCATATTTGGAGCCTTTACGCACAAGTGCACGATTTTAACCTATTTTTTCCCTTAATGAACTCTTGGGTCACATGACCCTTTTGATTCCATTCCTGATCCTCCACATTGTTGTCACTCTTTTCTCGTTGTGTAGAATAGAATGGCCTTTCACTCAAAAGTCAATAGAAAGAACAAAAAGAAATAAAACAAGACCTTATTATGAAGCGATCACGTGGAGTGCCAGAAAAATAGAGACAATAGAATGATTGTTTTTTTCACTACGTCCTGCAAGCTATCGTAGCTTAATTTACATATCGTTGCGGCCACGCGGCAGATAAGACGCAGGGATCCAACTAGAAGCAACGAGAATAGTAAGTTCCTAGAATTTTCTAGAATGATTTATTGCTTATTCCCGACGCTGGAAATATGTCCCTATTTTGATTTGTTTATCCAGATTTGAGACCTAAACCGCGCTCTCTCTTAAAAGTCACTGGGCAATCGATAAAGCGAAGTCGTTCCTGAATATTGTATTGCTTTGTATGACTTCTCTTAATATACTCTCTCCAGTTTCATTTAGAAGTGCAATGGAACAGACCAGCTTTCGAAAAAACGTCATGCTTGTTGTGTTGTATAAAGTTAAAATCGAGATTCGTGTTTTAGAATGGAATTTTGGCTGATACACAGGTCACGTGGCCAGTCACGTGACATTTTACTTTTCACATGTGAAAAATATGTAATTCAAGGTTTTATTGGCTCCTGGCAAGAACGTGCCCGTTTCCGGAAATCTCTTGTGGCGAAGCCAAAAGGGAGATACCCTGGTCCAAGCGTGATCTCGTTCCGGAACTAATCCTGCTGCCAATGAGAAGGCGCTAAATTCACCATCCAATGTTAGGAGGCTCCGATCGATACACTGTATAACTGAGAATCCTAGTGAGTGTCCCCAGGGTGAAGTTTCAGCAAGAATCAGAGCAAGACTAGAATCACTGAGGCAAAACGAACTACCACTAAAAAAATACGACCGAATTTGGCTCGAAAACACGGAAACTTCACCCTGGGACCAGGTAAAAGGAGGAACAACAAAGAAAAACAAAGAGTAGATTTTTTCTTCTTTTATTTATCTTAGCCTTTTGAGATTGTTACAGATGGACTGAGCAGAGTTTACAGCATAATATTAACAAAATAAATTAAACAAAAAAATACGAGATCAAATTTCATCTACGACGGAAGGTACCTTAATACATGTTCCTACATTTGTCGTCGACTTCGAAAAGGAGTCAACTATTGCAAATCTCACTTTTACTGATTCATCTGAAACCAAAACCGTTGTCTCGCGCCGTGAATTTTCAAAACGTGGTTTGATTTTGTTTTTCTGTTCATCTGCCAGTCAAACCATCTAAGCCAATCAGATCGTTGCCCTGTTTCGCCTAGTGCAGTCGACTGGGTTTTCGTCGCGACAGAAAGCCATTCTACTGCACTAGGCAAAACAGGACAAGAGCATGATTGGCTTAGAAGGTGTGACTGACGCGGAACAAAAAAAACCCCATGAAAATGCGCAGTGCGAAACAACGGTTTTTAGCAATAATCGTGTTCCTATTCTATATCTATTACATAAGTTATCCCGTCTAAGCTAAATAATTTTCATGTCCACAACTTCCGTTTAAAAACGCCTGGAATATTTACAACTGAAAGCTTACATCTTATAAAATATTTACCTTAAAACAAATTTCAATTATCCCATAAAGTTTCAGCTAGCCCAAAGCTAAAAGTTTCCTTGCGGGTTGCCTGTGGCGGCCTCCACAGGTAACCTGAAGATGCCAAGGAGAATTAAAGGTAAAGCAGTTTACCCGATGTTTACCCTTGCTAAACGATGAAAACGAACTGTATGGCCAAGTAATTTGCGTGGAGAATTTTTTCAACAAGAAGGCTCTTGTCTGGTGGTAGCTTAATAATGATAATAATAAAATATGGTTCTAATGAAGAGATGAAAAGGTTGAATGGAAAGCTGGCCAGAAATGCGATTTGATTCTAGAAAATAAATAAGAAAAAACTTGACTTGTCACGCAACCCATCTTATGCACCAGGTGACTTGTCACGTAATCAACAAGCTCTGCACTGCGCGCGTGACACCAGTTTACTAAAATGACTGAATTGAAAACTAGTAATGCAAGCATGAATATCTTAGTTAAAAAAATTGAAAAAAACTGGAATAACAAGTTTAAAATGCTCAGAAATAACCCATATTGAGATTTTCTTTCTACACAAAACGACAAGAATTTTACCATAAGCCAAGTCTATCTCCTAGCTTCAGCTAAATTCTATACTATCTACTTGATATTATCATATACACCTATAGTATAATCTATATACTAGTCCTTTAAAAAACAATCACAGCCCAGCTGTGTTGTTATGGCAACGTGATTGATAGCAAAGCGTCACTGAGCAACGCCGCATAAATTCTAAACTATGGAATATCTTGAAATAATACACCTGCGTCATCGATTTCTGTCACGTCAAACACCGTCACGCGTGACACGAACTATGGTCGCCATAGTTACGTCTTTCATTGCACATCGATTTGTGTCACGTCAAACACCGTCATGCGTGACATACAACTATGGTTGCCATAGTTACGTCATTCGTTGCCATGGAAATCAGCTTGTCTTGACGGGCGCTTCCCGTTTGAGTGACAGCCTGTAGTTTTCTTCTTCCGTATTGAAGGAGGCATTGAGAAGAAATTGTCGCACCTCCGCGCGACTGGTGTAGTCGTACTGAATGGCTGCCATCTGGAATTGCAGCAGTTGTGATTCAGTTCCTAGGGAGATAAAAAAAACAGTTAGTAAGACTTCTCAATCAAATTTATTTTTTTGGTTATTAGTGGGATATCCTGCATATCAAGAAAAAGCTCTCGTTTTCGTCAATGCCTGCTTGTGCGTGACGCGGGTTACCTGTTAATAGTTCCAGGCGCTTGGGCGACCAAAACATAGATGACGACCTACAGTAACTTTTTTCTCCAGAATCTGCAGATTTTGAGGTTTGTTCGGCGATTCCGCGTGGGGAAAAGCGAGAAAAACTTCTGGGATTCCAAATATGGTAAGCAGGAACTTCCATACAAGAAATTTCTTGGCTTTCTTGGTAGGACAAGATGTTCCCTTGTTTCTCTGGGTAAACATCGTGCGATTCTCAATGGTGTCCCTAGGTTTTAGTTAGCTGGTTCGTGTACGTAGTTAAACACCACTTTACGATGCACCTAATTTTATCCTTGTATGACTTTGCCAATTTTTTAATTTAGGGAGGTCATTCCAGTTTTCTAGACGGATTATATACAACGTGTCCTGTTACGAACTTGAAAATTTCACAAGGCCCTATGACGTCACGACACGCACGCCTATACCAACCTGCTTCAGTGTTCTTGACGAGTGATTCTCTCCTCTCTTCCTCGTCGACCCGTTCGCGTGACGTATTGCGTGACACGTCACGTGATACATCGCGTGACACATCACGCGATGTCCCATCCTTGATAAGAGGTGTGCTAACACTCTTGCCGAGGGGGTCTGAACTCATCGTGACGCTTCCCTCGCGAATGGACTGGGTACTAAAACTGTGCCCCAGTCTCTCCGAGCCTCGTCCCGCGCGGCCCTCTTTGACCGAGTTACTACTGGTACTTCGTCGCACAAAACCGTCCAAGAAAAACCGGCGTGACTTGCTGGACTTCGCGCTTTCCGATAATCTCCGTTTCGGTTTCCCAGGGAAACTGTGTCCGAATGGCGTCGAGAAGGAAGCGCTCTCGGACAGACGCCGCAAAAGCGGTGGTTTGCTCCCAGGCGTACGCGACCTCCAGGTTTCGTTACCAGCCGAGCTAATAACAGAGTCCGAGCTAGCAGGCATTAGTTTGCCACGAAAACCATGCGTCGAACCTCTGCTAGGCAAATCCAACAACTCCGAACTGTTCTTCCTACTGTGGTGCGAAACATCGTTCTCTACGCTGTGTTGTCGACTGTGAAATCGCTTGAATTTACTTCGCGCCGAACCGCGCCTACTGCTACGGTCACGTGACAGTATCGAGGCGCACGTGACCGATGTCATGTCACGTGACGCGTTTGGTGAGATTTCGCGTGGTGTCGTCGGGCAAGAGACTGACTCGGTGCGTGACGTCACACCATTGCAGTCTAGCGCTGTGACGCCATCCGCTGTGACGCCCTCGGCTGTGACGCCATCCGTTAAGTCTTCATCGTTGGTAGTTTCAGCATTATCGGAATTGTCCGTTTTGTGTTTTGCCTTCTGCTTTCTTTTGACTGATAAGTAGGCCTGTCTTTGGGCGATCTGAGTCAGGAAATCTCCCAGAACGGAAGACACGCACCATTATCAAGGCAATCGGACAGCTCATTCCGGTAAAGCGCAAAGTTGTCTGTTTCTCCCATGATGATTGACAGGTCTCGGAATTTCCTGAAAGGATAATATAGGGACGTCAAAATCAGGCTCGTAACATGTTTTTTTTCCCTAGGGAGCACTGTAACGAATTCTGCACTCTGATTGGTTCTTTGAGCCCGCGCGCGGGCATTATTTTCCTATCTTCATAGGTCACGCTAGCCAATTGCGCGCGCTTGTTTTGATCGAAAAAAAATCAAATTTTAGAGTTGGAAAAGATTAATAAGTTAATATTATTTAGGTCGGTCCGTATAGGGAAAAACTGTGACATCGGCCTGGAAAATGTTAACCTTGGACTTCGGCCTCAGTCAATATTTTCTAGCCCTCGGTCACAGTTTTTTCCCTATACGGACCTCCCAGTCGGTAAATAACATATACATATATTTCGGTCACAATGATCCCTTATTTTAGACAGTATAATTTTGATCCCTGAGCCATAATTGATGCCTTAATTTACGATCCTTGTTCTCATTAAAAAACTCTGATCCCTGATCCGGACCTGAAACTATTTATCCCGTCTCCCATCCTTTTGATCCGTGAGCTACAATTAGCTCCTCTGAGCCAAGATCCGGTCATATTTTGGGCTTTGATTCCTGAGCCCATACCATGTTTTAGTATAAACCAACTAATGGTCTACAAATCCTGCATTCTGATTGGCTGAGCTACTAATGGTCTATTAGTGATAGACCGTGCCTGGCAAAACCACCACCTTTCTTTGCAAGAAAACGTGATTTTTTCAACATAAAATAATGGAATTCATTGCCAAAACTGACCAACTAGTTGGTTTATACTAAAACAATTAGACCTCTCGTCCTCATGTGCTATGATATCAATAGACCATTCGGCCTCGAGGTCTAATTGTTAAATATTACGAGGCTGTCAAAATGCTGTTTTAGAACAACGAACCGTACAGTAAATAACTAATCAAAGGGAGAGAACGTTCAGTTATAAGGTCGCCGCACACTAGCCGATTGGACAATAATTTTTGTCGCTATGTGCAAAGATGTTTTATCGCGCGCTGCCCACACGTACTGCTCTTCTCTATTCCGACGTTTGAAATAAAACATTTGAATTTAGATAGCGAACAAAAATACTGTTTCCGTCTGTCGTGGTTTGAAACACGGATCAGTCACAACAAAACCGCCTGGTGTGTGGCCGGATTTTGACTGGCCGACCAAACAAAGACAAAAGCCCTTGACAATTAGGACAAAGTAAAGTGCAAGTTTGGTTTGCTCTTCCTAGTCATTCGCCCTAATACAGGAAATAGGGTAAGCATTACTATAAAAATTATTCTCCAAGTATTAGTCTCCAAGCTTCATTCGTTTACTGATACGCTTCGTTTACTGACTCGCAGCGTCTTTGCTTAGCATAACGAGTGAAGGCTCTGGTGCCCAGTGCAATTTGTCTCGGATCGAATTGCATAATATATTTCGAGCATGCTTGAGACCATTACGAAATCGCGCAAGAAAAATCGCCGAGATTACGCCCAACTATTTGCGTCTCGTTTATACTGGCGTTTTATTCGAGGTGCAACTTGGGCGTTATAAAAATCGCTGTGAACCGGTTTCGATTGAGGGACAATTCGTGATGGCGGACAATCCTTACTTTCTTCGTTTTGAAGGAACTTCTTTCCACGTCTCTTTAAGTCTGAAGACCGGTGCAGATTGGAGTCCAGCCATCAGGGCCTTGAGGGAGTTATAGTTTCCGAGGAGTCGGCATTTATCCGCAATCTGAAACAAAAGGCGTTTATTAGATTTTATTCATTCTTTTTCTCGACATTAAATGATTCGTTTGAGAAGTAATATCAAGCACTCGAAAGTGTTTTTCATCAGGATTTCCAAACACCTCCCGGCTTTGCCTCATTTTTTAAACCAACACTCACTCTGCCTCGTGATTTATATACACTCTGACACGTGTCTGATATAGTACACTCTGTCTCGTGTCTGATATAGTACACTCTGTCTCGTGTCTGATATATAGTAGAGTCTGTTAAGGGAAAAATAGGTACAATCGTGCACTTGTGCGTAAAGGCGCCAATTTTGGACCAAATGTTCCTTAGGTGAAATAAATCAGTTTTCGGGAGGGGTGCCATCATTTCGACCAAAGGGGGGGAGGGTGGGGGCAATTTTGTCTATTTCCTAATTTCCTAATATTTCCTTGGTATTAAAGAGTTATAGATAAACAAGACTATGATAATTCTTCCTGTATGGTGCCCTTCACATTGGACTAGGTGGGGGAGCAACAAATGTCCGGCAAGGGGGGGAAGGGGGAGTTTCGGGTCACATTTTCGTGCTACCCTATAGGTAATAGTACACTCTGTCTCGTGTCTGATATAGTACACTCTGTCTCGTGTTTGATGTATTACACTCCGTCTCGTGTGTGATATATTACACTATTCCTCGTGTCTCAACACCCTGCCTCGTGTCTCATATATTACACTGTCTCGTGTTTTATATAGCAAATTCTGTCTCGTGTTTGATATATTACACTCTGTCTTGTGTCTGATATAATATACACTCTGCCTCGTGTTTTATAAAGTACACTCTGTCTCGTGTTTATTTAATATATATTACACTCTGTCTTGTGTTTGATAAATTACACCACATTTACCTGGATCACTTTAGAGACGACTCGTGCGCGAGCTTGTGGCGTTTCTTCTGCTAGGATCTCGCTAGCTACTAACATAGCGATTCGATTGAAGAATTCCACCATCTCCATTACATCAGGCGAGCGCACATACTGAACGGATAAAAACATTGGATATCAAGCTCGTGTTGAACCAATCGAATATGTTAAAGCCTGGTTCATACTAGCGACTCGACGACGTTATATATTGACAGCAAAAGCATAGGAAAACGACAAAAATTTGCTACAGTGTTATGTCGGTCATCATTATTGCTCTGGGTTTGATCTCCTTTTTCCTGACGATTGTATTTGGTTAGTCGTTTATCACCGCACTGCCTTTGTCAATCCCTTTCATTACCACTACGCAATTTAGCTAAACTTACAGAGGTTACTGACAGGTTAAACAAGTTAAACCAGTTATTAAACCAACCTTGTCTTTGGTCATCCAGCCACACGTTTCTAACTCGTGCCAAAGGATCCTCACAATAGCTCCTTGTCAATCAGGGTGATCTCCTTGGCGAAGGTAGTTGCATCAATATGGATCAACCCTTGTGGAACGCCGCCATTCAGTAACGAATCCACGCCACCTGGTAAAGGACTTAGTTGGAGTTCCGTAGAGCTCGACACTCGGCCCCCACCGATGTTCTCCTCCAGCGAAGTTGACTTGAGAATTGGCGAAAGAATTTTCTGTACGAACTTCTTTTTCACGCTTCCTGAAATAAAATACAGAATCGGAAATAAGTAAAAACAATGAAGAAAAAGTGTTGCAGATGTTAGGTAATCTTGCAGTTCTTTTTCAAGTAATACGCGACCTCGTCGTTCACAGCTTTGTAGAGTTTGGTAGTTAGGTTTTTCGGTCTTGTCAAACAATACGATTCGTGTGAGCTGATCAGATTCTTGCCTAGTCTCGCCAAATGCAATCGCTTGACTTCCCTTGCGAGACATGCCGCGACAGAAGCCAAGGCGAAACTACAGTAGGCGAACCTACAGTAGGCGAAACTACGCAAGGATCTGATTGCCGCAGAAAAAAAAACACTGCCAGAATCCCACTCGATGTTTTGAACGCAATGGATCGCGTGTTGCGTGAAATAGCTGTTAAAATGGGGTTTCGAGTTTTTCTGTTCCGCCAGTCAAAAAAAAAAATCAAAGCCAATCAGGTCCTTGCCCTGTTTCGCCTAGTGCAGTCGACTGGCTTTCTGTCGCGACGAAAACCCATTCGACTGCACTAGACGAAACAATGCAAGGACATGGTTGGCTTAGATGATTTGACTGGCGGAATAGAAAAAGCAAAACAGCGAGAAACAATGGTTTGCTATATACTACCGAAATCACTAAACTGTCGGCACCCTCGAAAATTCGATCGATCGTTTGTCAGTGTCGGTTCGTTCGTCTGGCCTGTTTTGATCGATCGAAATGGTCACGTGACATTCAAATTTGGTATCAAACAATGGAAGAAGCGTGTCATGTGATCATTTGATCGATCGAAACGCCAGACGAGCGAGCTGAAACTGACAAACGATCGATCGAATTTTCGAGGGTGCCGACAGTTTAGTGATTTCGGTAGTAAATTGGAAAAAAGTTCATTCGTACTGGTCAAAATTCGCTTGGAAGTTTTTCTGAGGCGGAGCAAATGCTTGATCACTCTGAGTGCTGTTGACCTCGCCATCATTCCGAAGAATGCGACTGGACCGAGAAACAAGCCGGGCTTTCATAAATATATCAAAATGAACCATGCAGGGATACTCGTAGTTCTTGAAAACAATACGTGAAATACACAAAATATGGGAGAAAAACAATTCCTGGTTTTAGTAAGATAACAGTAAATCCATGAGATGGAATTAACTAGATAGAGATAATTAATTAAACATAATCAAGTGTTAATACCTGCTTTAGAGAGCCATAGTAAGCCCTCCTTTATTATTGTTTTCATTTTTACCAGCAGACTAATTCCTTTTAGAAATCTCGAAAATATTCCGTTTTTGAATTTTTATAATTGAGAATGAAGAAAAAGGAGAACAGAAATTTAAAATCTGTCATTTATTTGCTTAGCAGCAATAACTAAGGAGATAAACTTTTCAACAACTTAAGGAATTTAATCGGATGGCCAAGGTTTAAAACGCGCATGACTATCACTTTGTTATAGGATTATTTCTAGCGCGTCTCTACGCCTCATTAGATAATTTTCTATCACTTGCTTCCAAGATGTCGGTATAAAACAACTTGATTACAGTTTCATCGTTTTTCGCAGTATTCATCAATCGTTTAAGTTCCCTTTGTATTATAAATCGTTAACAGCAAAATCACATCCATTTGCAATCATATCAAACTGAAACTATAACAAAATCGTCCGCATTCACTTACAACTTACCAGTTTCACCTCCTAGTTCACAAGATAACGGATGAAATGCATTTGAATTCATGAATCCGCTCATGTAATCGTTCTCTTCTATAATCATGCGCATTTCTCTGCCGTCGTCGCCCTCCATTCACAATGTTTTCTCGATAATTATAAGACATCGAGTAACTGAGTCAAATATTGTTAAAAACACTATTACGTTAACGAGCTGTGAATTTCATCCATTAAGTTATTTTGTAGATAACATACACATAAAGCGTAAGATCATTTCAAGAGCTTTTAAAAAGGTCCAGTATGCCTTGCGTCGCTCAAACACAACCCAGCTACATTAAATTCTAAAGGGGGAGTGTTACGGCTAGTGAATGAATGAATATGTTTAATTATTATACATTGTACTCACTATCTCCATTTTGATTGGCTAAGAGCGCGCGCTTTACTTTGGGAATCACGCACTTTATTTGAGGGTCTCCAAGAATCAGCATGCTGATTCTTGAAGAATCAGTTAGCTGATTCTTGATTCTACGCGCGCAATGCATCAAGGGACTAGAACACTTGAATGTTTTCCTATAACAAGGCGCGTGTAAAAGAAATTGCTGACAGAAAAAAAAAGGATTTTACTGAATCAATTATAATACCCAATTATTGAATTCGTTTTTGTGATATCGAGAATAAGCAATGCGATTTTTTTACGATGCCCAGCCAATCAAAATGCGAAGAAAAAAAATAAATCTATCTACTTTCGATACTCATTTCAGGTTTTCAAAACGGTATTCGAATTGCAACAAGTGATTTCCCTTTGAACGTCTATCCTGGCCAGTGTCACTTGAAACTCTTAAGGATTTTAATTGTCGTTTCGAGAGAATACAAGGTACAACAATTTGCAGTTGAAACGCTCTTTAGCAGTCAAGCAATTTGCGATCGTCCTTGACCTTTTCTGAAATTGCGCAAACGATGTACTTTATTTTAAGCAAAGTCATCAGGTTTATACAGACATCTGGAAATTATAGAATTGCTAGCAAGCAAAAGAAAACCTTGCATAAAAAGAAAGCAAAATGCCTTTTGAAGTCTAAGCTTTCCTAACGTCTAAAACGTTTTACATTCTTTCTGACATTTTCATAACAAACTTCTCTCGGGTTATAAATGAAATCTCTCATTTTCCTTCACCCTAGACAGCCTTTGATGAGTTTATCTACGAGATAAGCCGCACTATTTTGCAGCTAAAACGTGAAGAGTGTTTTCTTTATGATATATAATGAAATCTTTACCAACCTGAAGATGAGGATGGCGTCCACTTTCTAAAAAGTGGCGAGTCGCTGGCGGATTCTGGAGAAGAAGAAAAAAACAGCAATTAATAATGATAGAAATGAGAGTTTATCGAAAACTAGGAGGTTGTTTTGTTTTTATTTCCTACTAAGGCAAGGGTCGCACTTAACAAAGTTTGCAAGCAGAATTTCCAAGCAAAGATTTCCGTAAAAACATTCTAGGCAACGGTGTTTTGCTCCAAAGATTGTGGTCGCTACTAGCGTGAAATAGGTTTGCTGCCGTTTCGCTATTTCTGCTTTTCCTGCTAACAGAGGTCTCTCAGGCGGCGAGAAAAATGTCTCTCTCTCTCTCTTTTTCTCTCCTTCTGTTAGCAGGGAACTCATCCGCTCTTCTGTTAGCAGGGAATTTCTGTTCCTCTGTTAGCAGGGAATTTCTGCTTCTGGATTTAGTTTTTATTTGATTAACAGAAAATTCTACTGTTCCCTACAAAACTTTGCCAAAAAAACACAGCCCAAAGGAATCTCGACGGCGCCTTTGTGCTTAGGTCAGCTGGCAAGTTTAAGTTCGCCGGCAAAGTGATGTTCGCATCAGGAAATTAACTTTTCTAGCCACAAAGTCTGAAACGTGCCTTTCATCTCGCATACGAGTGCGATAAAGCAATGTGCTCCGAGCTTTTGCGATTGAGTTCTACAGTGTGTTCTGTGTTTGTGGAGAACAAAGCTAACCTGTGATTCAAATGTGTAACCGGAATCAGCTATAAGCTTGTAGCAGTCTTTCAGTCATTAGGTTTCAGGAATAAAGCCAGTGTTATACGGTGAAATGTGTGGTATGAAAGAGAAAGAGCGTAAAGATTCATAGAAAGCGATACACGACCCAGCAGTCAGCTGGAAGGTTTCTTGAAAAAGGTATTCCAAAATTAACCCAAAACTCGAAAAGCGCGAACAAGAACAACGATTTCGAAAAGATTTGTTTCATTGTGTTAGAAGCTATGATTGGCAACATATATTATATGGAAAATTAACAAGTAAAAACTCTTGCCAAGTCCCCTGTTCTTGCCACTACGTATTTTGTTCTCAATTCGTTTACACGCTTGTCGTTTCTTCGTACTGCGATTTCTGTTTTCGCCGTCAAACTGATTTTGCTTTTCCCTATTCCGCCAATCAAACCATCTAAGCCAATCAAATCCTTGCCGTGTTCGTCTAGTGCAGGGCTTTTATTTCTGTCGCGACGAAAACCCAGTTGACTGCACTAGGCGAAACAGGGCAAGGATTTGATTGGCTTAGATGGTTTGATTGGCGGAATAGGGGAAAAGCAAAATCAAACTACGTCTCGAAAATTCATCGCGCAAAACAACGGTTTTGGCTATTATCTGAACAGCTTGATTAATCTCTAGTACTTTGAAACTACTTTTAAAGTAAACAATAGATTGCCAAGGCCAAGTGCCTCAACTCCAAAATTAAATCAGTCAGTCCATGTCTGAACAGGTCTAACGACATTGCTCAATATCTTTAAAATGTGTAAAATGATCACTGGAGAGAAATGCAATATCCTATTTCACAACACATACTTCGAAGCCAAGCCGGCGACATATTTTCACACATCAGCACAATATACTATCTTGTGTGAAATATTGCATCAGCTTCTTGATAGCAGACTGTACAACGTAAATATAGGCATAGCAGAGATCTTATGTCTCAAGAACTTTCCTTGATTTTGCAATTATGAAAACTTTGGTCTTGGTGCTAGGATTTCCCCTTCCTAGTTTGTTCCTTTACAAAGGAAACCACTTATGACCTGTTGAGCAGATTTGGAACAACTGCAGAGATGGGAATAACAATTTTAACGTGCTCATATCTCTGTTTTGGTTCGACATCTTTGGAAATTGTTTGACATTACATTTTCGATTGTCACCGAAAATTTAAAAAGAGAAAATAAAAGAAAAAGGAAAGTGGAACCAGAGGTTGATATCAAGTCAAGACGTGCCTGGTATTTTTCTTTATTCTCTACATGAAAGTAAGTTTGACTGGGAATTTGAAAACTTGTTTTCGTAAACAGAAAGAAAACATCTATAAAAAAAAATCCAGAAAATGGTACCAAGCCGAGAAATGACAAGTACTTACAAGTCGTTTATCCTGGAAAGTTCCAAGTGCATTCAGAAAATAATTGAGGCTTAGCTGCTTGACTATAACAATAAAAAGATTATGCAGCATTTTTTTCTAAACTAATGCCACTTATGTATTCCATAGAATCTCACTTGGGAATTTAGGCTACAGAATTTGTTGACATTGGAAGTTTTATATGCTCTGAATGAGACATGCACTATTCATGCTGAGGCATAACAAGGAAATTATCTAATCATGTATTTTGGTTGGGATTTGGTTCTTCAACAAGGACTTCCATCTAGAAAGGAAGTATAATTACAGTAAGACATAACTTAGCAGCTACCTTAAAACAACAAAGTGCTTTTAAAGCAATCAATGCCAGAGGAGAATGTTAAAAGAATGATATTGACTCCCAATTAGATTTTATCACCGTCCAGACATTCCATAACAAGAAATGGTTTCAAGGGAAATGTTTGATAAGGCAGGCTTGAAAGCCAGCACATAAACAAAGTTAAGATTGATAAAGAAAAATTGAACGTGCGATAGGTCTGGTTATTATTTCTTTCAGTAGGACAAGCATCATTTCCTGAGGGTGATCAATAATATTGCTTGACCGTTAAGAATGTCAGAAAGGGAGGGAAAATTGCCATAGCATGATTAAAGTCTCAATATATTGTGGCGTGTTTTTCATATAAAAAAGTCGTTATATATGTTGCCAATATGCTTTGAGTATCATGCTTAAACTTATTACACCAGAAACAAGTTTTCAAGAGCAAAAACCGCGTGCAAAGAATATTATGGTATGTACAGAACATTCTGATTTAATGTTGGCTGCATTAGGTATGAAATTGCGACGATTAGAGGGAACAGTTAAAGCTGTAGTATGGGAAATATAAAATTACGGACTAGAAAGAAATTCCATCGCCATATTTCAAGGTACTGTAAGTCATCAAACTACTAGTACCTACGTCATTACAGAAAGGTAAATACAGTAGAATATGACAGCTATATTGACTTTAACTGAATCTCGCTGATATGAAGATTCTGCCCAATAAAACCCTCAAGGCTTACAAAATAATCTCCCAAAAAGTACAGTTAAAAGATGAACAAATTCAACAATGAGATTTGAATCACACAAGCTAAATTACCAACCTTCATCTTCATCATTTAAGAGAGTTAACATAGACCAAAAGCTCCATGTGTTCTGAAGTACAGGGGGTTGAAATTCTCATCTAGGGTATTTCCTACATCTAGCAATAGACCACGAGCCATATTCCAATAATAAAGAGCCTCTTCAATGAGTTATACTTTAAAGGAATCCATGAAGGTTTCCATGATACATTGAACGTTTGAATACTTCGTGTGTTGCGACAAATTCTGTTTGAGAGCGGTTTGTGCAAGGCTATAGTGATACATGATATGTTAGCACATGACGGAATGTAAGGGCAATTGAAACCTGAGACAGATAATCTATTTTGGCATCATGTTACAATATGCCGAGACAGAAACCGCACAGTACAGCAGAAAGTGGTCAAACAGCCAAAGCGTGCTGAGTGAAGCCATGATCAAAGGATCAGAACTCCGGACTTGTGATGCAAAGAGGTACTGAGGTTTGCCATATGACTTTGGGATTTCTGGGAATTGAAGATTTTGCCTTCTTTAGGTAATTTAAACTTTGTTACTGAAATACTTGGCCAGCAAAAATGAATTGCTTGGATTTACTGATTCAGCCATTTACCGATTCAGTTCCGGGGGATACTCTACAACGGCGTAACAAATCGATAGAAATCGATCATCGAAAAACTGATCGATAAATCGATATTTGTCGATCAGATTGACCGATCATTATCGATTAATATCGACAATCGATAAAAATCGATAGTCACAGCCATCCCCGTCAGATCGATAAAATCGATATCACTTGATATCGTGTAGCATAACACTGTTCCAAGATAAAAGTTATTAAATTTATTGTGTCTTGACCAAAGATCCGAGAAGATTCTGGACTACCCACACCCTGGGGAGAGGCCGAAACTCTGCCCGCTAACGTTTGCGTTGTTTCTCGGAAACTCAGATCTCTAATTCTTTGGACCTCGAGCCTCTGGTTTCCAGGGTGAAATTTCTTCTATTAGAGGCGTCTTTTCAAAGAATATCGATACATTAATCAATCCTGTGCTTGTCGATACAAATCGATGAAAATCGATATAATTATTGAAAAATCGATAATCACAACAGGAGCTAGCGATCAATTTTATCGATTACCGATAAAATCAATCGATTAAAATCGATTAGTATCGACAAATATCAATTTTATTGGGATATCGATTTATCGATTTGTTACGCGGGCCCTAAGCACATTACTTCATTACAGAACCAAAGTCCAATTTTCTCAACACTTGTTTAAAAACATTTCAACAAAAAAGACACAACAATAAGTATTCAGTATTACTTCATTTAGAAAGTCAGTGATGAAACAAAGTCTCCATTACTTCATGCAAATGTTGCAAAATGTGAACTGTGTGTCTAAGACCCCGTTCACACGAGACCGGTACAAAACCGGACCGGTACAATTCTGGTACGGACCGCCTGTTCATACGGTACCGGTACAATTAGTGCTCCGTCATGTATTCCTTTTAGAGATATAGAAATTATTTTTCGAGGTAGAAAACACTACGAAGTTGAAAAGAACATTATTTTTAGTAACTGGGATCATTGTGGAAGTTATCACTTGGAAAAAAATAGTGACGCCTTTACTAGAGTACCAACACAGTTTGGATATATATACATTTTTTACAGCTGTTTCAGGTAACACGCCACCCAGCGTGTTCAAAACATCGAGAGGGCTTTTGGCAGTTGGGTTTCCTGTGTAGTCAATCAAACCATGTGAGCCAATCTGATTCTTGCCTAGTTTTTGCCTAGTGCAGTGAATTGGCTTCTGTCGCGACATGTCTCGCAAGGGAAGCCAATCGAATGCACTGAGTAAGGATATGATTGGCTTACACGGACACAGATTGTGAAACTGCCAAACTCTGGCAGCAACGGCGAAGTCGCGTGTTACCTGAAACACCTGTAAGGGAGTGGTCATTAGGGGGGGGGGGGGGGGGGGGGGGGGGGGGGGGGGGGGGGGGGGGGTGGGCGGCATTTTTTCAAACCCGGGGCCCAAAATTTAGACCCCCCCTAAAATGCAAGCCCAAAAAAAATGACCCCCCCTCAAATGCTAGCCCAAAAATATGACCCCCCCCCCCCCTCTCGTAGTGTTACTGTATGCCATGTGAATAGAAAAATCACAGTTTTTTCGAACTCTTAAAAGAGTTGATTGATCCACGCAAACTGATAATCACTATTGAAAAGTATTAGGATTCGTGGAAAAAAGATGTTGCAATTCCTCCTTCTTGTACATCGGACATTATCAACGTGTATAGCATCCGGAACAGTTCGGGTTTTTGGTCACGGGATTTTGGATTTTCGCTACTATGAAGATATTCGGATTCAGGATTCTATTTCTTATCCAAGTGCTCTTTGGTGTATCAGTACAGAGCCTTGTGTTTGGAATTTGTTAAAAATCTGCACAATTTGTTAAAATCTGATGCGCGCGAAGCGCGCCGCGATTTTGAAAATCAAACTTAACGCGGTTAATGAAATATCATTTCTGGGACACGAAAATCCGCTGAAGAAATGGAGTCACGGAAGAAACATAATAGAAATTTCCAAAATTAATCATAGTCCAGTACGGTGTTTTAGTTGTAAATGCTACACCAAAGTATTCTCTTTGCGCGCGAAGCGCGCTGCAAATTTTTGACATATAAGTTTAAAGAATGGGAAAGTCCAGAGTAAATGAGAACTTGGTGTTCAACAATTGGGGTTTCCTGACATTTGCTAAACCTTTATTTACTGCTGGCTGATAGTAAATTTACTAATTAAAAAAATATTTTAATGTTGTAGATGGCGAGCGCGCAGCGCGAGCCGACCAAAAAAAACAGTCTATTTATAAGGACGTCGGGTTCCCTAAAAAGCAGTCAGGAGACAATCAAGTATCAAATGGTCCGTCCCTAATGACCAGCTTTCACGTTTCACGAATCTCTAGGCCTGTAATCACGAGTCACGTAAGAGAAATTCGTAAAATCACGGGTCACGAGGGCATGAGATTTCCGCGGATCACGGCAATAATTTTCCTGTTTTCACGAACGGAGCAAATTTGGGGTGAATCACGGAGAACCCTTCACCACTCTGTCTACCCTACTAACCACCGCAGTTGTTCTATTTCCAAAGGTAAAAGTTGAATTTCAAAATAGTTAATAGAGACTTCTAAGATTGCGCGGGTCGAAGCATCTTTAATAATGCTTTGTAAACTTTCATTTTGCTCAAGCCTCAGGCAGTGGCGAGGGCTGGCCAACTGGGTAGTTTGCTTGTATGTTTCCCGATGCGCGCGTAGTTTGCTTGTATGATTTACGAGGCGAATGAAATTCTTATTTCTGAGAGACGAAAATCACGCTGAAGAATCATAGCCAGTACGATGTTTTAGTTTGTAAGTACTACACCGACCATCCGCTTTTTATGCGCGCGCAAGCTAGTAAAGTTATTTATTGGTAGATGGCGAGCGCGCAGCGCGAGCCGACCAAAAAAAACACTGTTTATAAAGGCATCAGGTACCCTAAAAGCAGCCATCGATGTCACCCTGTCTAACAATCAGCGCCCAAAAAAATTGGCCCCCCCTCAAACGTAAGCCCAAAAATTTGAGCCCCCCCCCTAAATCGGCGCCCAAAAAATCAAAAGCCCCCCCCCCATATATTTGCCGGCCCCCCCACCCCCCCCCCCCCCCCCCCCCCCCCCCCCCGTTAAATAATGACCACTCCCTAAGGTCATTTGTTATCCCAGAGAGTTGAAGAGGCATTCTCATGGTTAATGTTTGTACAACCTGTCACAAAATAAGTCTATATCTAATCACCAAAAATACATTTAAGTTTACCGGGAATAACGAAAATAACAGTCCAGGTTTGTTAATGACCTTTTAACTGTTAAATCAACACAAATCTATAGTGTTTTTATCTATTATCAAGAGGATGGAATTGGATTGCGATTTGAATTTTCAATATATTTTCTGTATCTCGCCTCTTCTCATTTGAATCTTCTCATAATATAACTATTGTGATCTCAAGTTTCTCCTGATTTCTTTAGTTCCAGAGTTGGCATCCCTGGAAGAAGCCCTAGGGCCATTATTCTATGCAGCAATTACAAATTATAACATAATACATAAAAGAAATTGAAAGAAAACACCAAGATTTAAAATTAATAATAATTTCCATCCTGTATTAAATGAGCTAATCCATTTGTTTTGATGCAAGTTATTGCTCAGTATTTTGACAATCGCTGAATTTCTCAGAGATCTTTTATGGAATATGATAGAAATTTGTTTTTTCAAAATTTTCGATATATTATTTTCTGTATCTCTCCTGGTTCTCTTTCTAATTTGAATTTTCTCATATAACCATTGTATTTCTCAGAGATCTTGTATGGAATATACTCGAAAATTTGTTAAATTATTCATAAAAAAGTGGTCATTTCCATGATAGTCAGTCAAAACAACTTGAACTTAATTGACTTTCAATTATCAAAAAATGTTCAGCTGTTCCTCATACAAAAGATCACTTTAAGCAGAAAATTTCCTGAAATTTCTTTCTAAGGAAATAGCACTGGAGCAATCATCAATACAATTCCCAAGCATGCCAAAGATTTCCCTAAACTAAAAAGGTCCTTGGTAAATAAATGGTGTTCAAACCACAGCTGTTTTGCTCTGAAGTTCGTATTTACCATAATTAACAGCTAGGTGAGCCTTTATAACAGACATTTTAATGAGGTTTTAATTAAAATTAGTGCAGCAACCACAGCAAAACAACAGAGCATAAAATTGAGGGCATCACCAAATAAAATACATTTAGAAAAAATTGCAGACTTTATATAGACTTCTATATATAAGTGAAATTGTGCACTGTGAATTAAATGTTTTCGAACAAGGACTCTTCCTCAATATTACACCACTGTAGAATCTAGAAATGCCACAGTTAGTAGAATCTAGAACAGAACCCAATAATATGAATTGCTAATGCTGACAGGGCTACACAAGAATCTAGATTTTTCTTGCTGATAACTATCCAGCTGATTTATTGCTCTCAAGTTTAAGCCAATCAGAACGTTTTTGTTGCATTTACCAAACATTCCAAAAAGACTAAAAATAGTGATGAGCATAAAAACTGAGCATAAAAACTTTTCCCTCTCCTTAGAAAATCTTGCCTTATGTCATATTTGACTTGTAAGATGATTGAATCTAGATTTTTCTTCCCAAAACCTCTCCCTAGGTAGCTGCATGCATTTTGCTGACAATGTTTTCGAAAAATTGGTGACTTTTTAAAAGAATTTGGTATACAGTATAACATAACATCAACTAACTGTTTTCAAATGACTGACAGTGTCTTAAATTATTGGTGGTAGAGATATTGTAGTAATATCTAACCTATTTCCTTACTAGAATTTATAATATGACCCAAGTCATTTCAGCATTCTGATTGGCTAAAGAGGAGTTTGATTTCAGTGTAATTTCAATATAAGTAAATGTCTTTGGTCATATCATAAGCAATAACCACATGGTTTTGTACATGATATTTGGCATAAAACCACTCTTGAAATGTCTAGAATGACAATTAATGTGGCTTGTGGTAATTTATGCCACATATCGCTACAAACCATGTGATTATCCCTGCCTATGCTGAACATCCTAAAACAATAACACACTTTTAATACAATTTGTGTTTTAGTCTCCCTAACCCAACTGAGGCCAAAGAGTTTGGCCAGTGATCAGACAAAAGGAAAGTGGACCATTCCATGCCAGTAACCAGCAGAAAAAACCCTGCCAGAATGGAGATATAGGACCAAAACTGCTAGGTGGGAAAATGCTTCTGGAATGGACGATCATAAGCTATAAGCGTGCATGCTCATCTCTTCAGTATAGAAATGCCCTTGACATGTAACACAACTACCAGGAAGCAGCATGCACAGTCTTTACACTTCGTTTGCCAGCTGTCACTCATGTTACCGACATGCAGCATGTAATCTGGAATCTTCCATTAAATGTTTAATCTTTGTATTGAGCTTGGCACATACTGGGGGACATGTCCTAGGGACCAGTTGCATGAAACTTCTTTGTAGACAAGTTCCTTAGTGTGTTCTACCATTTTATTGTTGACATTCTGGTCATAGGGATAAAATTTTAGTCCCAGCAATATTAGTCCCCAGTATTAGTTAAGCTGTCTTGATTTGTGGGACCAGAGACAGGGACTTGTTGCTTGCTTTGCCAGCATGAACAGTAAACAATTGTCCCCATAACAGTTCAAACAGCAGGTGACATTTGAGACGTTAAAGTTCCTTACTTTTTTTTTAATTGGTCCCCATAGACTTGTCTCCTAATGTGTGTCAAGCTTAAGAGCCTGTTGAAATTATGTATTGTAAATTGTGTGTTTCCAAAATATCCAATCCCCCCCCCCCCCACCCACGGAAGAGTGTTGAGAAATGACCCCCTCGTGGGGGGGGTGGACATTTTTTGGAAATACACATTTTAGAAATGAATCTTTCAGAGAAGAAGAGAGAAAAAACAAGGCTATTGTGTGATTCCAGAAAAAAATCCACAACTTCCCCATGGAAGTGATTGGAAATTCCAGAGAGGTGGGGGACTCAATTTTCCTTTCATTTCCCATACAATCACTGTCAAGGGGGTGTATAGGGGTGGGGTCATATCTCAAACCCCTTACGTAAGGGGTATGGATAATTTCTGGAATCACACATTGTGGGAAATTATCTCAGGCAGATCACAGGACAGACAACTGCACACGTTTACTTTGATCCCAGATTAAATTCAATACATTTTGTAACCAACATATATAAGTGTCTCTTACCTTGTTTATTTCTTGTTGGGGAGGTTGAAAACGATAGCCTCCTGGAGAACCCCTCTCCAGAAACTTGTTCTTTTTCCCTTCACTCCGCACAACACCATTATCTGTATATTTCCCACGATTTGCCACGCCACTAAAGCTTCTCCCTCGACGTAACTTTGGTCTCTCCACTTGTTCAACCTTAGGTCCTAGTTCAGTCTGACTCCTTATCTCTTTATTACCAACATCTTCCTCCAGTTCTGAAAACGATGCTCTATTTCTAGTTCGCTTTTTATTCAGAATTGTCCAAAATCGTTTTACTTTAGCTTTCTGCGGCTTCTGATCAGAAAGTTCAATGTCTAAGTCATCTTTGAAATTGAGTCGGCGTGCCACAGGGGCTCTCTGCACTGGGCTTCCTGTGGTCTGGGGACTCGAAGGTCGGGAATTGTTTTTCTGGCTCTGAACTAATGGAGATTCAGGGCTATGTATTCCACTCCGTGCAGGGCTGCCAGTAAAGTTACTTTCAGCACTTTGCGGAATTCTGTGCCCCTCACTGTTTAATGCCAGTGATAATGATAGTCGGCGATTATGAGCAGGGGAGGGGATGGACAGTTGACCCGCATCCCATAAATATCTCCTAACAAAATTCAAATTACTTGGATGTGCTCGGAGGTTTTCGATTCTTTTTTGCAGAGCAATTTCAGTAGCAGAATACCTGTGCAGTTTGTAATCATAAGGTGATTTTTTCAAACGCTTCTCAGCACTCCCGCCATTGAATTCTGGTGACCTTTGTTTCAGGTCTTGATCTATTTTAACAGTGTCCAAGTCACTGACATTCATTAGCGAAAAAGTGCAAAATGGCTTCGTATCAGAAAGCCTAGGGTGGGAGCTGGAACGGAAAAGTTCTCCAGGGTCGCAGCCCCCGAAGACTTCTTCATTTTCGCTTCCAATTGTCCCTAAAGAAGGTCGCTTCAGTTTGTTTTGATGTTGTAGATTGCAAATCGCCAACCGTCTGACATTTCCAGGGTTTAAAAGAGTCATAGAGAGCATAGATAAAGCCTGATCGGCGCATAAACTAACACGATTAGGCATCACAAAGTCTTCTTCCTCTTCTTCTTCTTCACTTTCGAGCTAGAAGACCGATCATCAATTGATTCAGCCACAGCAATCGATGGACTCCATTCTAAACCACTCTGATAAACACCACTTTGGTTCCTCGGAAGATGAAAACACCGTAACCACGTTTTCCACGTTTCTAAACGACCACAAAGCCTATACGTCCTCCACAAATCGCCATCCCTCCATTTAGCCCTGAATGTGTACGAACAACCTTCCAAAAGCTCGATCTTTATGTCAGCACGGCGAAATTTCAGCACAGTTTTGCCGGCTCCGTGTTGTAAAACATGTGCTTGACTGTTTATTTCTCGTTCTGAACCATGTTCTGTCACATACACAAACTCCGAGGTTACTAATATCCGGACTTGTTTGTGAAGCCATAGTTGATCGTCTAACTCTATAAATTCTCCTTCTATCAGAACTTCGCTCTGATGTACACCGCGGGCCTCAATCTTAGAAGGAGATCTTCGTTCGCTATGAATCGCTTCAGAAACAGCGACAACACTTTTCCCATCTTGTTCAACGAGCGCCATTACCTTTGTATTTCGCGTCTAGAGTGCATTTTAGACTTCAAAGTCCTGCACTTTTTTACATTGCGTTTACATGTGAGTCAAAGAAATCATTCTTTCAGGTCCAGATTGGGCGATTCGTGGAGTAAATACAGAGGCGTTTTTGCCTCTGTTGCCGCCCGCCATGATGTTTTGGACGAAAATTGATTATTTATGAGGCTATTTGACGTCACTATTTATTTGCTAAAAGATCGGAGGGAAAAAAAATCAAAAACTTGCCCTGCGGGATCAATGTAAAGTATACCAGTATAAAACCGTTTGTCTGAAAACATAAGCTTTGTGATTCCACTATAGAATGAGCATGGAAGAACATGTGCAATTTAAAACATGCGAGTGCATAAAAATATGCTTTCCCTCTCCGGAACGCTTGACGCCACCCTTTCTTTGCCAGTGTTTGCCATTCGTCTCCTGGCCGAGTTTTCTGTAACAAGAGATAAATTTATAATATCCATCCACAATTAGCTCAAATCTAGATGACGAAAAAATACCATATCCTCCTGAGCCAACTATTGAACTATACATGTTGTGCCAAATTTCTAGGACTTCCGGTCTGCCACCAAAGCGGAAGTTGAGTCAGGATCAGGAAATCGCTCTTAGAATATGATCAACGCCCGTGAAGTGATTTAGTGCTAGAAACAATGAACCACGTGCTTTTCCGTTTCTAGTTTTTTCGGGGGAGGGCTAGGCCTCTCCACAAGTTGCCACAATATCATCCCTTAAAAAGACGCTCGAAAAATTGAGGTTGTTTTTTACTATCGCGTTGAGTTGCGCAAAATTGCCAACATTTCTTTAAACACGCCAGTGAAAAGAGGTCTCAAGTGCAACTACAAATTGAGCTTCCTTTTTCTATGTAAGGACATTTATATAATTGCTATTCTAAAATTTCCAAATACACACAGCTCCCCGGCTCGTCACCTCACAGGGAATACAATTATCACCGGCATTGGATTTACACGCGCGACGTGTGGAAAGTTTTGATTTCTAGCGCGCGAGAACTGAAGCAAAAATTAGTTTTTTTTAATCATCACTAAAAGTTTCGCTATCCGGATGTCAAAATAGATATAATAGAGCGGATTTCAGATGACTGTCGTGAGTAATTCGCAATTACTTTAGTTACTCCTATAGGTTTTAGTCAGAATTCGTGTAATTACTTTGCGATGAAAACCGCTCTAGTGAGTTTATAATATAGCTACGATATAACGCGCGCTCTGATAATTAACAATTATATAGGTTTAGAATAGTATTTTATATCAATTTAATATATCAATTTTTACAATACATTTATATTTATTATTATTATTATTATGATTGTAATCTATAAGTATATTTCAGCCTTTTGGGCTGCAACACTTAATGAAGAATAAACTATCTATCTATCGATTGGTCCAAATCTGTTATATGCTCTATTTCACCGATAAAGCAATGGTTCTTCCCCGCTATATCATAAAGCATTAGAGCACAACATTCTATGACTTTATCGGCGAATAGAGCACTTGTGATGTTGGGAGAGATACTCGAAACGTTTTAAAATCACTCGCCTGCGGCGCTCGTGATTTACAACGTTCTCGTGTCTCTCCCAACATCACGCGTGCTCTATTGCACCGATAAAGTCATAGAAAGTTGTGCTCTAATGCTTCAAATGCTTAAATATGAGCCTTGTTGTCGTGCTTTTGGTCCGCAATCAGTCAGTCTAGTTCAGCTAGCGGCGTGCTACACAAAATACAATGAGTTTGGTGCCATGTGGTGCGCAAAAATATTTTCTTTGAAAATGATTTCAAAATGGATATAACATGCAAAGTGGTTATTGAACCTCGTGTCTTGCAATTTCATAAATGGTCTGATATCACACTCCTGTACGTGATTTCAGATGGGCTGTTTCATTCTATATCCGCTACCCCCTATCGAGAGGAACTGGGAAATTCCCGTGCCATAGGTCTTTTGTATTTGACCCCAGAAGGAATTTTCCGTTTGTTTTTGAATCTGGAATTTCCACAGGGCCTTTCTTTTTATCCCGGAATTTCTACAGGGTATCCATTTTGCAACTTTGGTTTCCACTGGAGTCACAAAAGAAAGCCGTGGAATTTCCATAGGAACCTCATATAGGTGTTCCTTCAAATTTCCGCAGGGTTGTGCCGGGAGCCTTCAGTGTTTTTCCACAGGGGTAGGAAATTTTTTTGCATATTTGGTCCTCGATTTATAGATGACGGTCTCTTACATAAAAGCAACAGTAAATTTACTCGCATGATGAAAGTGATTTCCAACAAATGTTCTCAAATTAAGCACTAAAACTCTGCCCAAAATAAAAAAAAGGTGCTTAAGAGCGTGCTGTAAACGTAAAATAGTGCTCCAAATCAAAAGGTGCCGAAAATTGCCCAGCGCAATCGGGACAAGCCTAATGACTCACGGAAATGGCATTATTATTATTATTAATCAGGAGCCCCTGTGTTAATTCAACAAATGGGCCCGTTTATATAAAAAAGTTGTCCCGGGAGGAAATACCCCTCTTTAGCCGAGTTACTCGGGGCGAGACACATTTTCCATACATTTCTTTTTAAAACGCAAAATAAATAAACCGTTTGCAAGACGTCCGGGACAAAGGGTTGTCTCGGGTGATAGCTCACATGTAGCCGAGCCGAGTTATCCCATCGTCCCGGACTCCCGGGACAACTTTCTCCATTAAACACTTTGACTCTTCTTCCCGGGGACAACTCGTGCAGGCCATTTTGGCGAATTTTTCGTTTCTAGGACGTCTTGCTGTAAGAAGTGAAAGTAACGAAGGCTTAAACTATGGGGAGGGCCTCTAATTTTCATGGCAGGTGAAAAATGGAGGGTCAAAAAATTTGGTGCAAATGATCAAGGGAGGGTCATTATTTTTTATGCACACATTGTTAGGGTAATACAGGGCCGTAGTGATTATAGTGTCAGGGAGGCCCATGCCCCCACAGTATTTCCCCAATGTTCCGGTATTCACACTGTGGGCTCTAAATTTCGCCCCCCCCCCCCCCCCCCCCCTCATTTTTTTTCACCCTGACAAATTCTTTTTTTTTGGTACAGCCCAATGAATCGAATCGCGTTGAAACACAACACGTACACGTGTAGATTCCAAGGCTCAACCATAAAACAATACAGCCGTAAAAATATTGGCGCCTGTGTGAAGAAATCAAGTCATGACTCTTGAATTCGATGACGTCATGCCAATGTCAACCCATATCGAGTGTTCATACTCTAGTCGATGACTCGAAGGACGCTAACAGTAAAAGAGAATCGCCGAGTTTTGCCGTCTGTAATACAATCTTCTCCCAATAGTTCCATGTTTATTCAAACAAATCGAAAGTATGAACAACGGAGAACCTGGATAAACACAAATAATGACTACAATTTTAAGGAAACCAGCGATTGTGTTATGAAGACAAGAGCGGAAGTCTGAATCTACTTGATCCAAGATGGCGGCTAGCAGTTTTCCCGTTGAAGATTTCGACGACATCCTGCGATATCCGGCCACGATTTTGGACTACGAAACTATCTACAGCATATCTTGTGATCTGTGCAATCAGGCAGCATTGACAAACTGGAAACATGTTGCTGGAAAACTTGGTTACGACCAAAAAAGGATCTATGGTGATTTTGCTAATTTCGATGGATGTGGCCCTAGTGAGCGAATGCTCGTCGATTTCATACAAATAAAGCAAGGCACGATTGGTCAGCTATTGCAAGTTTTCGAAGAGTTGGAACTGTTAACCTGCAAAGATGAAATAGAAACTTTTTTGAGAAGTAAGTGAATGTAAATTAAAACCCTGGGGGGGGGGGGGGGGGGGGGGGGGGGGGGGCATAGCGTGAACGGCTACGGGAAATTTGGGTTATGCTTTGTGTAAATTTTTAATTGGCTTACGGTAGTCAACAAATCCTGGACTTCTGAATGGTTGAAACCCCCTTTTGCCTGATTTTTAGCGAAATACTTCATTTGCAGTGCCAATTTTTTCCCAATAGGTCTTCCGGATATTTCCTAGCATTTCATTGGTTCCGGAAAAAAATCGAGTGTGAGCATGACTAAGCAACTACTGTTTCTGTGGCCCTATTGTTTTCCCTATAATTCTTAGGCGGAGCGCTACTTATAAATAAGCCCTTGTCAAAGTAATGAAGTACTTAGTATGTACATGGTAACTAGTATATTGTACTACTGCATACATTTGATTTATTTACAGGCAAACAAGAAAAGAACAAAACCCATCCAGTGGAAGACAATGAAAATGACCAATCAGGAGGAGGAGGGTCACTTCATTGCCCAGTCAGGCCTCAGAGTCAGATTTTGAAGAGAATTTGGACACACTTAAGGGATCCATTGGAAGTCCAGGGGATCTACAGATTTGGCGCAAAAGGGAAGAACAGCACATGACATCAGAGACTGAAATATTTCCTGAAACTCTCAACTCAACAAATGAGAGAGCTGTTTCTGAGAGGCTTTGTAACAATGGTATGAGTGAGATTCCTGATCTTAGAGGTCTGCAAGTTTCAACTGAGGTTGATACAAAGGACTCTAGTGATGGAAGGCAGTTAGTAGAATGTGGCACTAATAATCAATGCAAACACAAGAAAATTGATTGCAATGATACAGCCTTTGAAAGACACAGTGCACCCACTACTCCCTTAGCCCCAAGAAAAGAGAGCACTGGGGAACTGCATGCATCAGACAAACCCCCACCCTTTATTTCATACTTACCATACCAATTGAAAGGGCTATCTCTGTCCCAGGGAACCAGAGTGCATCTAAAATCAAAGGGTTTCCAAAGATCTTCAAGAGATCAACATCAGAAGACAGTAGCCTAAAGAAAAATAAGAAGAAATTGAAATTATTCTATCTGAAAAACATTCGCATTCCATTGAAGAAGAAAAATAAACAGCGAGTTCAAATGTCACCTGATAAGATGCCAGGTTTACAGGCTTGCTCTTCGTCAGTGACTACAGACACAGTTGAAGGGTACTATGCAGAAAACAAGGAAGAAGAAGCATGGAATAACTCCCCCTGAAACCTGGACGTCCCCCTAGCTCAAGTTCTGAAGAATCTGGTACACCATGCTCCCCGACATCCCTGGGGTATGACACAGGGTACAGTTCATGTTCTCCAGGTAATTTGGGGATGATATACAGGGAAGATAGTCCTATCCCTAAGGGTATAAAAATTCACTCCAATGTTTTCATTTAGGGGTGTCAGATAGAGCGGATTTCACATGACTGTCAAGACTTGTTATGTCGTTGCTATTGCTTTGCGTTCTCATTTGCTACTCATTTTTCTCATCCAATCAAATTCTGTAGTAAATACATAGAGGATATTACACGGTGGCACAAAGATATGGATTTTATTTTCGAGTGACAAGAACAATATTTTAGCGAGTCGTTAAGAACTAATTTCCCTTTTTGTGTTGTTGTAGCTTTCTCTGCCATAGTTGAAATAAGGTTTTTCTCGTTAGAACTAGAACAAACTTAGTTTTGTGGCTTAAAACTGGAGTGACCGAGCAAGATTTCACTGCAGACGAAAGTGAGGAAAACAACACTGCAAACATGCACATCCGGGACATAACTTTTTCATATTTTCACTAGTGAAGATATGGAAAATACAAGTGTTTTAGTTTCCGGTAAAACACTGGCATCCATATAATAAAATTGTGTAATTACCTAGTAATTGGTTCGGCTTGCAATGGCTAAGAAAAGGCCATTTAGGAGCCAGCTCGTGATTTCTCTAGATTCTGATCAATGGATAGTGATCACTCAATTGCAATTGTTTTCACAACAGTCATGCGAAAACCGCTCTATCCAAAGAGACATCTGCTATCAAAAGGTCGTTGTAGCTAGAAATTTTTGTCTGAGGGGGAAAGCCTTGGTCATCCTTTTCTTTTGCTGGTGGGGAGGGGCGGAGGGCAAGCAGCTTTTTTCCTACGTGTTGACACTAAAAAATGTACTTCTCTCATCCCTACAAGAGGATCAGTTAGTGGAAGATTCCAGCTATGTTTATTTAGAAATACACACAAAAGTATCCCTCATGTACCAACATCCAGCATGCGCATGCGTTATGGCTGGAATCACCCATTTCCTATGGATGACGACCTGTTTACTAAAAAAGCAGAAGTATAAAAAGGCAATTTTATTCATGTTTTTTTAATCAGATGAATTACAGTGTACTAATTCTTGTGTTACCTCATACTGGAAGTCTTGTTATGCTCACTAGGTACCTCACCAACACCTGAGAAGATCAGAACTGATCCTTTGAAGATCTCAAAATTCACACAAGAATGCAATGGATTTCATGTCGATAAAAAAGGTTGGTTCCTACTTACATTCTTACTTATCCCGTTAATGTCTGTGAGACACTCTAAAGTGTGTCAGACCTGCCTGCTTAGTCTGCCGTAACCATTTCCAACTGGTCGTTAGAGGAAAAGATGTTCAGGGTTCAAAAATCTTGGCTGCCTGTGATATATAAATCTAAAAATATAAATGTAAAAAAATAGAACAACCACTGGTGAGCCTAACTAATAATGCCTTTATACCTACTAAAAATGTGTGGTTCCAGAAAATATCATCCCCCCCCCCCCCAACAGAAAGGTGTTGAAAAGTGACCACCCCCTCCCCTCCCCATATCTCTAGAATTTCCAAATAAAATACAGTATTTGTGTTGTACAGTATTTGTATGGAAAAGCCCAGGTAAATTGACCCCCCACCCCTGGAATTTCCAATGCCCTTCCATTGGGGGGGGGGGGGGGGGTTATGCCATGATATTGCAATGTAGTCATATCGCACTAGTGGTCTATTGTCAATGCTGCGTTCTGATTGGTTGAGCTAGTAGCAAAACGTGTCGGATTTGAAAGCCGGAAAATGGCAAATGACCAGAACAGAAAACGTTTTTGGCAATACAAATTGACCTACTAGTGTGATTTGACTAAAACAATTATTACTCTCGCCCTCATGGCCTCTGAGTCAATAACCAATTTCGGTCTTCAGCCTCATGGGCTATTTAACAAATTTCCTGAAATACAGAATCTGGAGGTTTTGTAAGAAATGCAGCAAATAACGTTTTGCTAAACGTATCATTATTTTTCTTTTGTAAATCTCATATTTCATTTACCTTTCATGTGCAGAGAACTACGAAATCAATATCTTCATTATCTGTGCAAGTGATATGCTGAAAGGTGCCTGCAACATCTACCTTGAATTTGCCAAGAAAGGCTACAAGTGCCACATGAGTCAAGTTGATTGTAGAGAATTCCATTCCCATGGAAACCGCTATGTCTATGGACAATTTTGTAGTGCTGACTTTGTATTTCTGTGCGTGTCGAAGATGCTCTTTGAGACTTTTGAAGCCAGCATGCAAGCCCAAACAAAGATGGAAGGTGGTAAGTCTTCATTTCAGGTTACTTTTTTGCTAAGGATATAGCCCCTGTTAGTATAATTACTCCGAAGCGATTCCGTGCGCTGATCGATCGAAACGTTCGTCATATTTTGCTGTATTCACCTATAGGACAGATAGGACATTAAAAGCATTGAGGATCGCGCGCGCACTTTATTTCGCGAGAAACCTTTTTTGTCGAAAATCTTAAAAGTCACTTGAGTAATTATACTAAAATGATTAGTCGCCTCAGGCTCCGTAAATATCGGCGAATAGTCACCTCGACTTTGTCTATTCGCCTACTAATTAAATATTTATCATTCATATCTTTCAGAGGAGAGAACCCTGCGATTCGCATCCGATCTTATTTTGGGTGACCTTGGAAGCAAAGGATGCAACGAGAACGGAAAGTTTATGACGATCTTGCCGCTTGCTGGAGATTCCAAAAAATTCGTGCCCAAGATGATGCAGAACTATGTGAAATATCGGTGGCCAGAAGATGAACACAAAATGGAGAACACAATTCACAGTCGGCCTGAAATTCGTATGACTCCTCTTAGTCAGATCCAGAGAGCTCCACTCCAGAAACTTGTTACTGCCTCAGGAGTGAAAATACCAGTAAGTTTAAAAACAATTACCATTCATAGCCCAGGGGCTGTGTTACAATTTTAGGGTTAATTTACCAATTCGCAAGACATTACAGATAAGAGCAGTTTTGCTGGAAATTTGAGCGAGAGAAGAACGTCTAGTTTCTTTTACTTTTCTTTCTTGCACTAGCTTGAAACAACCGTAACACCGCTCATTTAACATTGAGTCACACTTTGTCTGAAAACAGTACAGGTGACTGACAGGTTTTGTTTTTTTCCTTTCATTTAGCTGCCCAGCCTTTGAAACGGCTTAGCGCTATTCTCAACCAAGATATCCAAGGTTATGAAGATAAAAAAGAAACACAAAAACCCGGAAGTAGTTTTCAACAGGTGTTGGCCGTACAGAAGTACTTCAGGCTGATTTGTTCTTGTACATTGGGTGTTTTATGCAAAATCAGCCTGAAAGTGATCTTAAAGACGCGATCAAAGGGGGATGAGAGTTTTCCCGTTTGTTTGCGAACTCTCATCGACTCTCATCCGCTCTCGTGCACTTTGAACATGTTCAATGATTTTTCATGAGAGTCGATGAGAGTTTTTTACCGTTTGATCGCGCGATGAGAGTTGATGAGAGTTTTTCAGTCAGCAGCTGCCGCCAAAAGAACTGCAGGCTCAACTTTTGGTTTTTCGATAAAAAAAAACGCTGATTCTCATCAACTCTCATCCCCGTTTGATCGCTTCCTGTGAGAGCAGATAAAAGCGGGCAATCGTTGGAACTCTCACCAACTCTCGTCGCCTTAAGGTGTTAATGGTCTAGCACATTATGTTGATCTACTCAGTACTCTACCACAGTGGGTTACTCTAATAATCTAACTGGCAGCTATTTTTTTTATAGAAGAATAATTTCATTTTTCAGGCTGCATGTATTATGTCCAAGGTACCTTTGTGGCCAAATTTAAGCATGAGTGTTCTTAATCCACTTATTCTTTTATGAGGTTTTTTACTGTATCTGACAATGGCCCCCTCCCCCTGGGGGCTTCCACTACCCCTGCCTTCATAAAAGTGTAGTGTAGAGCAGATCCATTCGTATGACTGTGAAAAGTGCCGCGACAAAGTCCCGCGCGCCGTGACCGTGCCGCGACTACGCGATTTCATTGGCGATTTCAATCCCATCTACAGCAGGCCAGGTTCCGTGCCGCGAGCGCGACAGTACCGCGCCGTGCCATGCCGTGTCGCGGTACTTTTCATAGTCATACAGTCTTGCAGCCAGACGCTTTCCGGGTTTTTTAGGGCGCGCAAAGACTTGTGGGATAGTTTTAGCAGGGCGCGCAGGGAGTTGTGGGATAGTTTTACACCAGGGCGCGCAGAGAGTTATGGGATATGCGGAGAAAAATTCGCGAATATCCCACAGTTCATTGCGCGCCGTGTGATACTCATTCCCAGTCCCTACGCCTCCAAAACAATTTCGTCACAGATAAATCACCTAAAGATATGGCAAAAAATAACGTCTGGTACGAGACTGACAGTCATACGAAATCTGCTGTATACTCGCTGCGCACCGTATTAAATTTTCCACTATATCTTCATACTCAAGAAAAAAATACAGGGCCAGACATCACCATATGGTCGCCAATGGCTAGGCACAGACAGATTCTGCTCAAAAATTCTTTAAAAGTTGCCCCAAAATACCCTAAAAAGTTGCTCAAATGTTGCTCCGTCATCTCTGCCCCATTTTCTCTAGCAATTTGAATAGGGTGTTTTTGCTTCCTTGCATGGCTTCGGCTGCCTCTTCCGAGAGTTTCTGGGAACAGTTTTCCTTCCAGCAATACAGGAAACTGTTCTATATTTAGAATATTAACACAGGATACCCAACGAGAAATCCATATATGGATACACCACAGAGCGCCCAAGGTGAAAAAAGTGCTTTTAGCAAGATTTTTCGTTCTGTGTTTGATTTGAAATGGGAAAATGTATCACAAATTGCCATTTTTGTAAAAATTTGATGGGAAATAACGTAAAATCGAAAAAAAGTTGCTCAGAATTGAAAAAGTTGCTCAAAATTGAAAAAGTTGCTAAAAAGTTGCCGAGCAGAATCTGTCTGTGCCTACCAATGGCGACTAGATTTAGGCTTTGGTGAACAAAAAGTTCAACCGACGCCAAATGGCGACTTTATAATCTGTAAAATTAAAAAATACTCTTCTCCAAATTAGCTGCCTGCAGCATTGATTCGGGAGAAAAGGGCTTTCTTTTGGCTTCGCGTTGAACGTCCGCCAACTACAAAGGAAGGGCATCATTTTCAGTGTTTTTTCTTGTTTCGTTTCGGTATGTTTTTTATTGTAAAGATGGCGACCTGATTTCTATTCTGGCGACCAAACCTCATTATTTGGCGACTAATTTTTTTTATTACCCTACGCGCCAATGTATCAAGTTGAACATTGTGTATCCACCCAAAGGAATCATCACATGATTTGACTTGGGTGGCAACAAGATGTAAACACAGTTAGCCGATTTGGACAATTCGACTTCCTCAAAAATAAAGGCGTCGTGTAAAATACTTTAAATGTTCTCCTATTTTTTTAACCATTTATCTACTGAGTATCTACTGAGCATAGCTGAACACTTTGCGCGAAAGAACAAAGGAAATGTAAAATGAACGAGTTTACACTGTTTCAGGTAACACGCGACCCAGCGCGTTCAAAACATCGAGAGAGCTTTTGCCTGTGTAGTCAATGAAACCATGTGAGCCAATCAGATCCTTGCCTAGTTTCGCCTAGTGCAGTGAATTGGCTTCTGTCGCGACATGTCTCGCAAGGGAAGCCAATCGAATGCACTGAGTAAGGATATGATTGGCTCACGCGGACACGGATTGCATTGATGGACAGCACAGAAACCCCAACTGCCAAACTCTGGCGGCAACGGCGAAGTCGCGTGTTACCTGAAACAGCTGTAACTGACTTGACCCAGGACCAAAAAAAGAAGGGCGCTCTCTGATTCTATGTCTTTCCAAATGCGAAAATGCTATTTTATACACCTCATTCAATAAACGTTGCTTTGGGAATTGTTCATTGAAGCGCGGAATACAATGCGATTCTTTGCTTGAATGACCATAAACAACTTCCCTATAGCGCTATTCACTGTTTATCAACATTGCCATTCTAATGCTAATGTGCCAACCGTAGATTGAATAGCGCCCTTTGTTCTGTGAACCAATCGATCTCTGGTTGGCACATTAATAACAATGGATGACGTCAGCGTGAACAGCGCTATAAAGCAACTTTTCCTGAAATAGGGAGGCACAAAATTCCTCAACTAGTCGCGCAACATCGTTGCGTTGTAAGTTTTGGTTCGATGTTGCGCATTTTCATCTCGCGCTACAACTTGGTCACGCAACAAAAACATTTGTTTGAAGTTGTAAAAACTTGTAGCGCAGGTCTACTTTGAGCCACAAATTCTGGCTTTGTTGCTCGTTTTCATTAAACAAACAGCTTGTCGCGCAACGTTTTGCCTACAATTCAAGTTGATTAGTCAGTTGAAATGCGGTGCTTTTAAGGGGCAATCCGCTCGTCACCTCGCGGTGGAGGCCCTCATATGGATGTCAGCAGAGCCTCCCCTGCGAGGCGACGAGCCGTGGAGGTCTGGGTTAGAGAATGCCTTGTTATCGTATGTGTGATCATCAAAAACAAATGTTGCGCGACAAGTTGTGGATTTGATGAAAAACGAGCAACAAATAACTAGACTTGCGTCACTTGGCTGTACAGATATGTTATATTGTTATTCTTAATAACATTTATTATCCTTGTAATATTCTCTACCGTAAGGATGCATGGAAATGCATAATTGCATGAAAATAAAAAAAAGATCTTAGTAGAATAGCAGCGTTTGTAAATGTGTGATGCAGCGTTTGTTGGTAAGAAAACAATAAAATTAGCAGTTTTAACTCAGTAGTTTTAAGATAAACACGTCGTGCAGTTCAATTTCTTACTGTCACTGAACGGAACAGAACAGATGCTGTAATAATTATTACACCTGCCAACCTCCAACCTGCTCCAAGGCTCATGGGGGGGGGGGGGGGGGGGGGGTGAATAGGGGTCCTCAAATCCGTCGATCCGTTCAATTTTTCATGAAAATCCGCCGATCCACACAATTTTCGCCTAAATCCGAATCCGCAACGTTTGACTTATGGAAACAATTGATAATTAAAAAAAATACATTTCACCGCATCGCTATATACACGAACATCTCTTACTGAGGGACGTGTCATTATTTAGCAGGGTTTTCGTGATCCCCCGTCCCCTATTTGACCTAGTAGAAGACATTTTACAGAAAGAGGGGGTTACATTTTTCTTTCGTTGCGCGCGAAGCGCGCCCACATTTGATAAACGCATTTCATCAAGCCTCAGAGAAAGGGTAGATACCTCAACTATGTATGAAAGCTCTATTGATGGGCTCCTGAGCCTATAGGATAAGTTATTCATGCGCGCCGAAAATTTATTTATGACGAAATTATTATTATTCTCATGTGCGTGAAGCGCGGCCCAAATGACGACTTTCTATACTTGTAACGTCGAACTCACGCTTACTACCATTTTAGTTCAAACCCTAAAGCGTGGCGATTTTTTTCGCGTAGGTTTACGTTTCAAACGTGCACACTTTGTCGAGAAGTTGTCGCGTTTCTCGCTCGCTGTTTGGCTGCTGTTTTGACCGTTATTTTTCAGTCAATCAGCGAGCAAGAAACGCGACAACTTCACGACAAAACATGCACGTTTGAAATGAAACCTACGCAAAATGGTCAAGCTTCAGGGTTAAACGAAAATGGTAGTATCTAAGGGGTCTTCTTCAATCATAGTGACTTCCTGCAGGGCATTTTGGGAGAGTTAATTTTTCCTCGTCAAGATACACTTGTTCTATAAATGGCGCGGGGGTAGTGTCTCGTTGTGTGAGTTCTCAAAGAGTAAGTTAGATGTAATTGTTTATGCGCGCGAAGCGCGCCGAAATTTTTATTAGATATGCGAAATTAAGTATGTGAAATACTAAAGGATATTAACGGCCTACAAATTCAAACATCCAGGGCTATTTGTCTACAGACCCTACAGTCAACAATCCGTAGTTGCGATTATCAGAATCCGAAATCCGAAGTCGAATTTTCAATAGATCCGCGATCCGGTACGTTTTGAGAATCCGAAAATCCGCTCGAGTTTTTCTTAAAATCCGTAATCCGTGTGCTATTTAGGCCCAAATCCGCCGATCCGCAAACCTATTCACCTCCCCCCTCATGGTTAACAAATGTCCTCTGATTTTCCGTGGTATGTCCTCTTATATACACGAATTGAAATAATAAAGTAGGCAAAATGTGGACTCACGAGGCACAGCCCTCCGACCTGTTTCTGGCTTTCCCACACTTCATTGAAAATTTCACTCGCTCCTCCTTGAATCTCTGAATGAAAAACTTTTAGTAAGGGTGACACTAGACATATAACAGTGATTACATGACAGGCCTGACTCATGGGGTTTAGAACCGAGGAGAATGTTTAGGGTGGAATGTTTTCTGATCAGGTATTTAGGTTGGAAATTTGAGCTTCCAGATGGTCATCCCTACCATTTTGACCTTCAAGTACCCCCAACGACTTAAGATATAGACACCAAATTTTCTGTGTCGTTAGAAAATGATAACACCTAAAAATGTTTATCTTTTAGTTGAAAAATATTTTATGATAAATTTTGCTGCCACAAATTGCAAAAAAAATGTGACTTTCAACTTCGCAACCTAATATTTTTGTAAAGCTATCGAAAATCGCTCACACGGTTTTGCAGTTCATTTCTCCGAGACTAAAATCCGACAAAGTGTGAAATTGTGCAACAAAACACTAATGGTCTGGAGCTTGTCAAGTAAACAAGGTAGTTTTTAATTTGGGACAACTGTAAACTTCACTAAACTCAGAACAACTTTACAAGATAGAGCAGTCTAGAGCAGGGTACTTGGCTTGATATAGGGTGGGTATGTGCCGCTGCAAATTTCAAATGCGGACCCCGTTCTAAAATGATTTTTTGAAGAAAAGCTACCCCGTTCAATTTTTTTTGCACCCAAAATGAGACCCCGTTCTAAAGAGAAATTAATGATACCTGTAAATCAAAATTGTTGTTGTATACATGTTACGGGTTTTATCTGTAATAGAATGTTAGCGCTTGTTGAATTCTTATATTTAATAAAACAATACATGCTTCCTTGAAGATTTTACTGGGTGGTCTTTATTATCATACCCCCCCCCCGGGAAAGAGACCTTAATGTGGGAAGATCTACAGATTCTAACGAAATCTTACATAGGGACAAATAAAACATGCATTTATTATAATATAATTATGTTTACATTGTTTTCAGTTTGTTTTTCTTTTTCTTGTGTTCTTTCTTCTCAGTTTTCACTGTTATTGTTGATGAAGCCTCTTTATTGTTATTTAGTGACACAATATCAGAATCACTATGTAGTTTCTTTTTCTTCTTGGGGGTTGCTTGATCCTCCACTTTACTGTGTTCTGATTTATGTTTAAGCTTTTTCTCTGGTGTTTTATGAGAGCACTTGCCATTTTGAGGATGAGTTTGTGAAGGCTTGTGAGAACTTCTGTTAACAAGAAACAAAAACAAATGATGGGTTCTGTACTGTAGGGGGTACAGTGGAGTGATAAATGTGTTTAACATCCCCTTCTATCATACAGGCCCACAGCCAGCATGAGGTGAGCAAGGCACTCGCATTGGTAAACGTTTGTGTTAATGATAAACTAGCAGTTTAACTTCCTGCTTCATAACTGGAAAACATTGTATAATGACTTATTTCTGGAAATCTGGCTCACTCTGCCTTGCTAACGATTTTTTTCTGGCTATGGGCCTGTCATAACAATTTTTGGATGCTCTCCATTTTGAAAAATGGTCAATGATGGTCGCCATATATGGAAACGCCATAATGCGTGTGTGTGTGTGTGTGTGGGGGGGGGGGGGGGGGCACAGCCACCCCTTTCTCGGGAGATTTTCCCGTGCATTTACTGTATTTCATGAAGGAAACTTGCAAACTTTCATCCCATGTTTTCACTATCCCCCTTTCTGAAATTCCTGGATCTGTCCCTGCAAATTCCTGTGAATCTGCAATGATACTTGCAGATTCACTCAAGTGAATTACTCAAGTGACTTTTATTATTTTTGACAACAAATTCATGTTTAGGGGTATTTTTTCGTAATAAAGTGTGTGATCCCCAATGCTTTCAATGTTAAATTCACCTATAGGTGAAAATAGCAAAATATGACGAACATCTCTACCAATCAGCTTGCTGAATCGCTTAAGTAATTATACTAATTTCAAATATGGACTGTTGGCAACCTGTGCTCACAAGGTAGGAGAGGTGGAACACAATATTTTAATGTTATTCTGACCTTTTAACTAGTTTAGCATCCAAAGCCCCAGATATCGACAAGACCCCCATAACAGCCTCTACACCAACCACACGAAATGCAAACTCGCTCCCCATTGACAAATTGCTGTACAGGCCATTAGCAGTTCGAGTCTTGGGTATTGCAGCGTTGAAACATCCATGAACCAAACAACCAATATGATCAAATCCAAATTTGTTCACTACACCAATTAATTTACTGTCCATCTCAGGCTTGAAAACAATGTACTCCACTCTGACATCAAAATGCAGAAAAGGGCTTTCGTCAACCAAATTCCCTCGTCTTTGCAAAAGTTCTATTTTGTCGTACGCCACTATCACTGCTTCAAGTTTGTCGCAAAATTTCATCAATTTCTTGTCGAGTTCATCCACAATTCCCTCTTTTAATCGTCCAATATAGCTCGGGGGTAAGCATAGGTGCTCAGTGCACTGCATTTTTACGAAGCAAGAGTGTTTTTCGCCGCATTTTCTTCTTGCTTCTGCGAGTGTTAGTGTGCTTCGAACATCGGCCGCCATTTTGGAATTCCACACGTGCGACTAGGGTCTTCTGGGTAATTTTCAAGATGGCGGCGGAAATTACCCAGAATGTCCTGGGAACCCGGTTTCCGATAAAGTATCGATTACCATCCGAATGTTATCGACCTGTATAAATCCAACATGGCGCGAAAGTTGGACCAAAAACACTTCAAGAATTCAGAGGAAATTTCAGCAAATTGCAACACCAAGTTCTGAATTCTACCATTAAAAAGTTATGGAAGAAGTTAAAGATTTGATAAATGTAAGATTTGGGAGCAGAATATGAGTAGTTTATGGAAGTTTAGTGGAAGATTTGGGAATGTTTTTCTTCGGTGTCAATCTGGGTTCCACGTGATTGTCAAGAGCGGAAGAAAAACATGTTGCAGGAGTGGATTTTTAGCTCAGCGTTGGACAAGAAAAGGGATCTCAGCTCACAAAAGCTGGCGTCTTCTCTTCTATTTCTGGTTTCCATACTGATGTAAACTTGGGCTTATCCAAACCTCACATGGTCTTGTCATCACGCAACATAGCATCACACCTCCCCTCTGTGAGGCAAATCGAACAGTTTCTGTCATCAAAGAACATCAAGTTCGAACACGGACACACAGCAATACTTGCACAGTGTTCATTCTGTGCAAAGAGGAAGAAAAAAGCAGATCTGAGCTTGTTTATTAATAAAACTACAGGTAGTCACTTCTGCAGGAACTGTGGGTCATCAGGGTCTGGAAACAATACAAGGTATGTCACAATCACATGCATCTCTATCACATTCTCATACCCAGAAGCCCCTGGCTCGGCACTCCCTTCCACAGGAGGCTCTGTGTGACACCCACTGACACATTGGGGGGGGGGGGGGGGGGGGGAGGGGGCGGATATTGAAAACATGGGACGAAAATGCTCAAATTTCCTCCAGCAAATACAGTAAATATATGGGAAAATTTTTCTGAGAAAGGGGGGGCCCTGGACCCCCTGGCTACGCCCCCGCTGTGTATGCTCTAAAGTTCGAAATCAGCCAATCATGGAAGGTTCTCAAATGGATGTCACCAGAACCTCCCCTGTGATGAGATGAATGCTCCCAGAGCTGTCAGAATGTTTTGAAGTAGGCAGCTGCTCACAAAAAGGAGCTGGCGATTAGCCACTGGAGCTCCAGTGGTCTCTAGCTTGTCCTGACGCCTTTGCATCAGGCATATAAGGGAGTGGTCATTATTTAACGGGGGTGGGCCAGCAAATATAAGGGGGAGCTTTGATTTTTTGGGCACCGATTTAGGGGGGGGGGGGGGGGGCTCAAATTTTTGGGCTTACATTAGAGGGGGGGCCAAATTTTTTTTGGGCGCTGATTGTTAGACAGGGTGACATTGATGGTTGCAATAGCATGTACAAGATTCTGATAGTAAAATCATTTTTATTCATTGTAACCGCATAGTAACACAATGATAATATCATGTGCCGTTTAAAAATTTCGGCACGCTTCACGCGCATAAAGAAGACATAATACAGTTTTAGAGAACACGCACAACCAAGCCAATAACTCCAATAATAAGTTCGAAAAGAACTGGCACCTTAGGTCAGCGTGAGTTCAACGTTACAGCATAGAAATTGACCGGGCCACATTTTACGCACGCGAATAATACGAATTTCCTTAGGGCATGCATAAAGAGTTTACAGTCTTTGTTAACTCTCCAAAAAAATGACATTTTCATCAACCTTTTCTCTGAGGCTTCATGAAATGTGTTTTTTAAAATCTGGGCGCGCTTTGCGTGCCACAGAAGAAGAATGCAATCCTCTCTTTCTGAAAAACGTTGGCCAGGCAAAATTTTTGGGCTTGCATTTTATGGGGGGGTCTAAATTTTTGGGCCCCAGTTTTTTTTGTTTGATTGTTTGCCAGTCTCTGGAAAAACAACCCCTACCAGTAGCACCCCATTCACTGTTATGGCATGCCTTTTTCCCACCCCTGAACCTGTAATTGACTGATCTTTTTTTTTATTTTGCAGGCAGCTGTTTTTGAAAAATCTGAAGTAAATGTAAATATTTCAAGCAATGAAAACGTTTTAGCAGTCAAGACCGAAGAGACTGATTTGAAAGTTGCTCAGCTTTGGAGTGAAACTAAGCCACTTACAAAATGCAATGGTTTTGAGAGAAATGAGGTTACTTCTAAATTTTCTATCAAGGTAGGGATGCCATGCATGTATTACTTGGGTATTTCATGAAAAGAACCATTATACCCTTATCATGGAGGGAATTGGATATTCCAGGAAATTCCAGTACACCTGTTGTTTCCCTTATTCATTCACAAGATAAAAAATCACATATTATCATATGCTATACTTTCAGCATTGAAATGTGTGATGCCAGAGAAAACCTATGCCCTCCCCATGAAAGGGATTGGAAATTTCGGAGGGGTGGGTACTTAAAGTTGTCTAAGTATCAGACAATATTCTGTGCAATCAGGATAATTGTTAAATATACAAGTTGTTTGAAAATTCTATAACAATTTTGTTCTTCAGGGCTTGTCAGATAATATGCTTGATAAATATAAAGTGCATTTAATTAGACACCAGGTTAGTACCGTTACATCATTTACATTCATTTTAATTTTCTTATACATGAAGCATTTGAAATCAGATGAAACTTGCCACACTAGATGCAAAATAATGCGTTGTTTCTTTATTTGTTTGTTTGTTTTCAGTTCTCTGAGCCTGATGGCTCTGCCAAGGATCATTTGTGTGTGGCCTTCCTTGGTATGATGCTAAAAACCAAGCTGTACGAGGTATCAAGCTCCTAAAGACAAGTCCAAATTCAGACAATGAGGTCACTCTACAGCCAAGGTTCGAATGTAGTACAGTGCTATTTTGAGCTTGGGCTTAGGTGTAAAGTTGGAAAAAATTGCACTGCAAAACATTTGCCTTCTGGTATAATTCCAGAAATAATGTATTATTCCATGGAGAGAATTGGAATTTTCGTACAGAGGAGTGAGTGTCGCAAGGGAAATATAGTAATCATGTAATATGATTATTGTGCTAATTATATAGCCAGCTCGAAATCCCATTGTGCCGGCAGATCGATTTTTCTTGAATCGTCCAATTATTTTTAAATTGGATTGCGCACGCTCTAATTGGACAGTTCGCACCTAAAATTGGACTGTTTGGGTTTGCACATGGATGTTATATAATTAATAAATAACAGGACTACATGCTTGTCCAATTAAGAAAAAAATGGATGATTCCTCGGAGTTCCTCTGAATCATCCAATTTTTTCTTAATTGGACGCATGGAGTCCTATTATATACATATCAGGTTTTTTCCTCATGTGTTTCATCTTCTGTAATTGCATTGTATCTAAAAGTGATGTAGATTGATAAATGAAATAACTAATTTTAAAAAAATTATGCAAGAAGAAATCAACAAAAAATGGTAAGGATCATCATATAATTCAGTACCGGTACTTGTGACTCCCTTTTCCCCTGTCATAGAGTCACTAGTTTTCACTGAAGGTGGAGTCCTAAGGTAGAGGTCTTATTTTTACACAGGCAGACCAATCAAATTTTGTGTATGGAGAAAATAATTTAAAGTTACTTTAGGCTGCTCTTTATTGTAAAATGTTTTTGAAAATGTTTTTCCTCATAAAATGTGATTGGGCTGTCTATGTTTATATGGCTTTGATGGTTTCAGGAATTGCACAGTAATAGAGCATTTAAATGTAATTCCGTGTTCTTTGCTTCCAGGCAAGGCTTTCTTGGCCTTTTTGGGTGGAATACCATCAAGCCTGATGCGAAAGAGGTTTGTGACTTGTTGAGTTCAAGAAAATCATCTGCTGTTCCTTCTCTGTGGACATACTCCCTATATCTCCTAAGATTCTTAATTATTTCAGCCATGTTACTGTGATTATCCATGATGCACTTGGGAGTGCAACCTTGTCAATAATTTACTAACAAAAAAGTTCTTCCTCTGCAGGTGGTACTGACACTGAATGAGTTTGACGCAATAGCTGTTCACCAGGCGACCTCGTATCCTGCCATTTCCCTTCCCATGGGAACACATTCTCTACCCCCTGAGGTATTTAAATAGACCAAGGGCATATGCACGATTTTGCAAATCTACAGGCACAGCCAAGCTCATGAATGCAGTACATTACTCATGCCAAAGTCACCAAAAAATTACAGTCCCGTGCCTGCAGACCTATAGGCTGCGTACACTGGGAGTTGTAAAAAATATCCACTTCGTTCAGCTCCTTAGATGAACATCTAGGTGACACTGTGTTTGTGCACATTGTCCTGAATTTGAACCCTGGATGGACCAACAGTATAGACCTATTTCGCTACGGAGTCACGTGACCTGAAATGGGTAAACAAAGGCTTTCAACATGGTGGCCGACACGGCGGGAAACGCCACACCTCAAACAAAAGGCCTGAAAAATATAGGAAAATCTCCTGACTAACTATCCACAAGATCCAAGTTTGTCAGTCCTAGTCTTAGTTTCATCAGAGTCATTAATAGTTGATCCTGATTTGAAAGTATGCAACTTCTTGGATCTGATTCTGTTTCTGAATCACTGTGACTCCTCAGAATTTGAATCAGAGTCGTACAGAGTGCAAGTGTTTATTCTTTTCTTCACCTAGTAAACCAAGTCCCATCCATATTTCACTGTAGGGAAGGACAAAATTAAGGACATGTCTCTTTTTTCCAAGCTTGTAAATCCAGTATTATGTCGCATATTACTTCTCTTCCTTAGTTTTGTTGTCGCACATGTTTCTCAAGACTTCGAGTGAAATTTTTTATCTGTTTTAATTTTCTCATCCATTTCTAAAGAGATCATTTCAAGACAAGAACGGGGTTATGAAAGGAAAATGAGTAGAAGAGCGTTATGATTGTAATTTCCACGTGTTTTCGTAATGTTGCGAGTAGAATGTTGCAAGTCTTCTAATGCATTCGTTCATAATTCTTACCTCTCGTAAACCCGGATCTTGCGGAAAGCTGTAAAATAAAAGGTTCCAGCATAGAGAAGTAATAAAGCAGCCATGGACAACACAGTAGTGTACGATTTCGACATAAATCGCAGCGTACTAGTTGTGGTGGTATTCCCATACGAACGCTTGTTTCAAGAACTCGATTGTTTACCTATTTCAGGTCACGTGATCGTGTGACCCAAAGGAAGCGAAAGTGGTTAGCCTCCCCGCAGGCTCTCTTCTGGTGTCAGAGCACGCCGGGAAGTGCAGCTTGCGCGCGCACGTTCGTATGGGATTTCTGCACACTCTGTTTTTTTTGGGGGTTCCTGTGGACTCTGAATGTATACGAAAGCTCTCAAAAAGCTTCTACCAAAAAACTAGCCTCAAAACAAGTGCGCGCGCTTTGCCATTCCTGCCGCGTGTAGTCCGCCGCGCGCCCAATAAAAAACGAAAACTTCAACAGAAACAAAGAGAGCCTGCGGGCAGGCTAGAAAGAGGTCTATTAAGGCCCGTTTACACTTGCAATTTTTGCTGCAATTTTTGTCGCGCGAGTCGCGGCGATTTTTCTCGCACGTACGCGTCAACTAAAAATCACTAATGTAAACTATGTGCAACTTGGCGCGATCTGCGGCAATTTTTGTCGGGTGATGTCGCGGAGATTTCAAACATGTTCGAAACTCTTTGTAACTTGATGCGATTTGGAGAAAAGAGAGCACAGAAATCACACCGGATTTGCATGTCGTTTACACAAGAGAGTTGGAATTGCAACTCGCGCGAGAAAAATCACCGCGACATCACGCGACTTTCAAATGGAGCTCTGATAAAGAAAGAGAGTGAATTTAATAGTGCTACCGACCTCAGGTTTGTCAACCGAAACCTGTTACAAGCTACATGTATCTATACATTAAATAAGGAGCTTGACATTGTACTGTACTGCTCTTTTATTTCAGTTCTTCCACAGCTTGAGCAGTTCCAAAGAATTATTTTGTGGTTTGGAAGTGATGTCCATTCTAGACAGGCTGCTAATCAGTTTTCTCGCAAGCTTAACATTGAGAGGTGTCACTTTGTGAGGTAACTATGGTATTTGCTCATTCATTATAGTTACACTATCAACTAATGAACTGCTCAAAATAACGAATTTCTCAAAAATACTTCAGATCTCACAAAACTGTGGCACTGCCTTGAATATTCGTGTTACTACCACGCCCAAAACCATATGTGACTGCCTACTTTGTGGTGTTTTGTCTGGAGTGTGCAATATTTTCTGTCTGCTGTCGTTTTTTTGTGGGAATTTACCATGAATTAAATATACTTATTTTAGCCCTTGATACATGCACTGTTATTTCATAATTGGCTGGCTCCCAATGGAGTGAAGATTTACCAGCTTTCAGCCAGTTTGATAATCAAGACAATGAATATCAAAGCAAAATGACTGTTCCTTATTGTAATCTATCTGTGTAGTGATCTGTTTTCACTTCATCTGTTTTAGGCCAACAGAAGACAATCCACCAAGTGGCGCACTAGACGCATTGAACAAGGTAAAATCTTACGTAAACTCGTTTTAGTCTTTTATGACTTTTGCTAGCCTATTTGACAGCCTCTTATTTGTCCTTGTATTGAGAGAAAGTGGAGTGACACAGGGGGTCACAGGTAGCTCACCTATACAGGTTACATCGAGAAGCCATTTAGTGGTAATGAAGCCCTAGTGAAGGCCCGTTATACTTGCAATTTTTGCTGAAAATTTTTTTCATGCACGTACGCGTCAACTCGAAATCACTAATGTAAAGTAGGTGCAACTCGGCGCGATCTGCCGCCATTTTTCTCGCATGATGTCGCGGAGATTTCAAACATGTTCGAAATTCTTTGTAACTTGATGCGATTTGAAGGAAAGAGAGCACAGAAGTCGCACCGGATTTGCATCTCGTTTACACAAGAGAGTTGGAATTGCAACTCGCGCTAGAAAAATCGCCGCGACAAACTCCACAAAAATCGCAAGTGTAGACCGGCTTTAAGCGAGTTTAGGCAAAGCATAATAAGCCAATCAGAAAAGTCCAGGACACAGCCAAAAAAAGAGAGACAATTACCGAATTTGCAATGGTATTCAACTTGTTTCACTGTATTTCAAGTGGACTGCACTGTTCAACGAATCCCGAAATCTTTGCAGGGCAAAAAGAGCTGTAGCTAATACATCTTTTGCATCTACAGGGGTTTGATTTGCATAAGATGATCACAAGTGCTCAATCGATAAACATGAGAAGATTGTCACTTTTCATCAGGTGAGCCTCATGGCATGCAGGGGCGGGTCCAGGAATTTCAGAAAGGGGGGGGGGGGGGGGGGGTATATATATGGGGACCAAAAATTGCAAATTCCATTCACCAAATACAGTTAATGCATTAGCCTGCGCACGGACGTTGAAGAGTACTCTTTAGGTCAAAAAAACTGAGTTTGCTTTCGCGTGGCCGGCACCTTGGATTTGTCACAAAATATGACGCCCCATCCTCCTCCCCCCCCCCACCCCCCCCCCCCCCCCCCCCCACGATTTGTCATATTTTGTCACAAAACTAGAAACCAGAGTTCGCTTTCGTGTCGCCAAGATCTTGGATTTGTGACAAAATCAGTTTTCACATGAATCGTGAAAGAAATTTATGAGTGATTCATTCAGTCAAATGCGATGGTAATTCAACACACAAACCAATCAGAGAGCAAGGTGATTCACAATCTCTCCTTTTTGCGAGCGATTTAATCACAAGTAATTGTGTAATTGTTTTCTCTGCGCGATTTGATTGGCTGAAAGAGCAAAGATCATGCTTTCGACCAATCACAACCCGAAGCAATCGCAATTACCGAGGAATTTGTAATTACGCACGACAGTCATGTGAAAACCGCTCTAGGGGTTTGTATAGAATTTCACTTGACATGGAATTTCCTATTATCGTATTCCAGGTGTGAACTTTGAAATTTAATTTCTCCGCTTTCACGAGTATTCCATGGCGGGACGAACCGCAGTAAATGTTGACACGCAATTCTTTCAAAACAAACCGAAATCGAGCCAAGGAGGTTCTAAACTTTTGAGTAACAGGATTTTTGGCTACTTTTGACAAAATTGCTCGAAATCCTAGTAAAGTCTCTCATTGGCCAAAATTGAAATCCTAAATAACATTGCTAAGACCGAAAGGCCGAAAAGCTAAAAATATCAAATAGCTAAACTTCCAATTAAAATTGATGTGGGCATGATCCTTGTCTGCCACCGTACGCGGCCAAACCGCAGAGTTGACTAGGTAGGAGTTCTTGAATGGCTCGCTCTTTGCCAAAATACCATGTACGCTGTACGAAACCTTCGTTTTTTTAACGATCACGGCCAAAACCAAATTTGGAAGTATTAACCTTATTTAGAAGTGACGATAGATCCCTTCTGATAAGAATTTTGTCGACATTTGCCAGAAAAACACCGGAACTTTGAGAGAGAACTTTAGAAATTTTAACGACTCGATTTTTCGATGCATCTTCCGTTGGATCTAGCTTACAAGCCCGGCCAGATCTATTTAGAGTATCCACAGGGAACCCGTGCGGCTCGCCCCAGTCCCTTTAGAAATGATATCGCACTCGATCTAGCTTAGTAGCCCGGCAGATCTATTTGAGTATCCACAGGGAACCCGTGCGGCTCGCCCCAGTCCCTTAGAAATGATATCGCACTCGATCTAGCTTAGTAGCCCGGCCAGATCTATTTGAGTATCCACAGGGAACCCGTGCGGCTCGCCCCAGTCCCTTTAGAAATGATATCGCACTCGATCTAGCTTAGTAGCCCGGCCAGATCTATTTGAGTATCCACAGGGAACCCGTGCGGCTCGCCCCAGTCCCTTTAGAAATGATATATCGCACTCGATCTAGCTTAGTAGCCCGGCCAGATCTATTTGAGTATCCACAGGGAACCCGTGCGGCTCGCCCCAGTCCCTTTAGAAATGATATCGCACTCGATCTAGCTTAGTAGCCCGGCCAGATCTATTTTGAGTATCCACAGGGAACCCGTGCGGCTCGCCCCAGTCCCTGTAGAAATGATATCGCACTCGTCGCTCGTGTAATTTCGTTTTTCGCGTGAAATTTACCGTGGAATGCACTCATCATGTGATGACTCTATCTATAAAATCCAGTGTATTCCCTTCGGGACGTCACGTATACATCTCATCATATAATCCCTGGCATTATGATGGTAAATGCTTTTCCAATGTACCAGTCATAATCTAGTACTCCATTATGGGTTTTACAGAAGGATTGAAATGAGCAAAACGCGTTTCCCCAACCCAGTGGCGGATCCAGGATTTTAAGAGGGGGGGGGGGGGGGGGGGGGGGGGGTCATTTTTGCGGATGAAATGGAAGTGCAATGTATGAGGAAACATTCTATACCAATCCTTCTCTGTTGTCCGTGGCTCTCTCACGAGACGAAATCGTGGTTGCTACATCATGAATTTGATATACTGGTATACATTGGGTCACATAAAAGAAAAGAACCACTCTGAAATAACAAAAGGTCTTTAGCGAACCGATCCCAAAAAGTCGGTTCGTTGGGAGAGGGGGGTTCATTTGCACCAGATGAACCCCCTGGATCCGCGCCTGTCACCGCCACGAATAAAGTGTTCTCAGGTTACAAGCTTGGCAGCAAGTCAATGGAGGATTCCATCTCATACCAGAATGCAGCGCGCGCTTTTTTAACAGTTTGTTCGACTTATGTTCCACATCTACCGACATGCAGCGCGCGCGTTATAGCTGGAATCGTCCATTATGGCGACCAAACTTCACTAATTTCTCACCTCGCGAAAAGTTAATGTCGGGCCCTGCAGGCTTATCGAGGCTCACTGGACCATTACAACGTTACAGAACAAGAACTAACGAATAATCGCTTCTTTTCAGCTGAGAAATGAAGTTTATGGCGAACTAGTGAACGCGGACCAAGTGGCAGGTGTAAAGGTATGGACTGTCGAAAGTTAATCAGACTTCTGTTTTCTAAGCGTTCCTATTGGTTGAGATGTTCGGTCTTTGTTTAGTCAGCCAATGAGAATGCGGGAAAAAACCAAGTACATGGGTACATAAAGCCAGCATTATCTCGCTTTTGAAATTTGTATATGGGTAAATAACACCAAAATTCGTTTGTTAGGCGTTCCTTCATTCTCGTACCCAGAGCATCCCGGCTCGTCACCTCGCAGGGGAGGCTCTGGTGACAGCCACTGACGCATGCGTGAGATTTGATACAGAGCCGCTGAGAGAAAGACCTTTCAGCGCATGCTCCAACGCTCAACATCAGCCAATCCATTCTCTTACACAGAGCTCCCCGGCTCGTCTTCTCGCGGGGAAGGCTCTGGTGACAGCCACTGACGCGTGCGCGAAATTTAATACAGAGCAGCTGAGAGAAAAAACCTTTCAGCGCATGCTCCAACGCTCAAAATCAGCCAATCAGAGACGGCCCTCAAATGGATGTCCCCAGAGCCTCCCCTGCGAGCAGACGAGCCGGGAGCTCTGGCTTCGAGAATGCTCCTGCTGGCGAATTCGAAACTAGACTTTCGGACTAACAACTTGAATGTAGAACACTCATTTTATTACGAACTATTTGTTTCTAGTGGAACGGTTTCCTAAGCTGACATCAATCTTGAAAGGTCACCGTCGTGGAGAGTTGAGTATATTCACTGGTCCTACAGGTGCTGGCAAAACCACTCTACTCAGCGAGCTCTCGCTGGACCTTTGTCAAAGTGGGGTAAGATATGTAGGATATTAAGGATATGTAGGATATATGTATGTAGGTTGAAGAACTACATGCCGAAATCGAAACAACAGAAACGTTGAACCTGTATGGACTTTATTCTGTCGTTTGAAATATAGGTCAACGGTACACTCAATTTGTGGAGCCTCAAAAATATCAAACCAAAAGCGGTGAAACAAGGATTTAGGTGTGACCTAGTTAATGTGTGTTTCCTTTCAGGTCAATACATTATGGGGGGGTAGTTCGAGATACGGAACGTGCGGTTGATCAAGGCAATGCTGAGTCAGCTCTCGGGGTACGTTCAACTTCTTCTACGGAAAGTATAATATAATTTCGGCGCTTCATGCGCAATAATTTCTTCAATAAATTGCACAAAAGTTTACTTTACCACAGGGCTCAAAATTAGGAAATAATTGCAGTCGTAATTTTACGCCTTGTACCGCTATTAAAGAGCCTGTGTCAGCCGCCATTTTGACAGCATAGCAACATACCAAGTCGTAGAAAGCATCCATTTCCATTGGCTGATTTAGAGAATATGGAGCAATGTTCTCGATTGAATTTGGTAAATCAAATCTGAAAATCATGGTTTAGATGTTTATTTAGATATTTCTGCACGTAATTCGTTTTCTAATATCGAACGAAAACAACAACAGTGGCTGACACGGGCTCTTTAAAGGCGTAATTCGCCAAAATCTAGACGTAAATTAGCCTGCTTGTAGGCGGTTGCTAGGTTGTAGGCGGTTGCTAGGTTGTATTTATCGCGGTAAAACGAAAACCCGATCCGTTCGCTGATCGGGCGTGGCCATCTTGGAATTTTGAGACGCGCGCGATCCCGGGGGTGATTCCAAGATGGCGAAGAACGGACCGGGGTTTTCCGCGGTAAAAAACACCCAGTACCGCCTGCAAACAAGCTACGCGTAAATCCATTAGGAGAACACTGCAAAAACAGAAAACACCGTCGTCACTTTACGGCTAAATGGAAAAGTTAGGCATACAACGAAACTTTTAGGCGTATTTGCGCCGTGTATTACTTTCGAGCCATGTACGCTGTCTCGTGGATTTACTGTTTGACCTCAACTGTGGTTATTTTGTTTACAGGATCAATCTTCAGAAAAACGTTCAGCAGTTTAGCTACTGGGCTGATAAGTTCGAGATGCTTCCCATGTACTTCATGTGTTTTACGGATCACAGAATATTAGTAGCGTGATCGAGGTAAGTCCACCCACCGATCATTATGTGTTTAGTCTTGTCATCATGTTGATGAAACAGCAGTACTCGCCTCTCACCTCTATAAATCGTCGCTGCGCGACTCGTGCGATATCGCTTTTTTCGTGCTATTTTCTTAGCGGACTCTAGCCTAAGCTTTGAATAATCCCAGAGTCCCATAGCTAAATTCGCGCGCGCGCGGTGATTGGCTAAACACGAGAAAATGATCCCCAGAGAACGCAACCCTAACGCACGGTTCTCTTTCCATGAAAGGGCAGAAGAGCGTGACACTTTCTATTTTTAGAAAGGGAACTATTTTTAGCGGCGCCTTCTGATTGGTCGTATCCTAGCAACAGACATCACTGTGAGGACTGCCTGTGTGACCGGTATGCTATGCTTACTTCCGGTCTGAATCAGCTGGAGGTCAAGGTAAAGAAGTTTTCTGAAGTTCACAGCGAAAATTCAAATTAAGTAGCTACATTTTCTAGAAAATCACAACTATCAATGAACCTGATTCGTATTTAAACTAAATCCTAGTATAAATACAAATTTGTAGCGATTGGAGAGTCGGGCTTTGCTTTTTAGACAGTACAACCGTGGTAAATGAGTAAAACTTAACAAACTGGCTGATATTTTAGGCAGGGTTTATTCAAATGCTCGATGTTTTCACTATTTGCTCGAATTATAATTGTAAATGTAAAATAGATGTGTAATAGGGTTCAGAAACATTTATATGCTCCTTCTGTTCTTTGTTTCTGGGCGAAAGACCTGAGAAACAGAAGTTTTGGAAGCGGTACTACTGGTTTTGTGTCAATTGAACTAAAAAAATCGACCCTGCTTTGTTGCATACATACAGTTTTCCCCATACTGCAAAACAACTTTCCATATAAATAAGATTTAGTTTTCAATAAGCTATACATGTAGGTGACAAATTTCTGTAGTTTCTAAAGTATGTTTTTACTAAACGCCTAATTTTCACTCTTTCAAAGTTGTGTTTCAGCCAGCTAACGCAGCGACAAAACTCACTTTGAAATGAAACAAAAACAAACTTGACCAAATTTTAGTCAATGAAAAACAAATTGTATACACACGACGGGGAAAAAGAATCGAAAAGTCCATGTCGACCTAGAATAAATAAGTAAGTCCCTGAGTAAATCCCGAGGTTTTGCTGGGGTTTTCGGACTCCTTGTAAATGTTTGACAAACTTTATTCATTTTTGCCTACCTCCATCGGATTGTTTGAAGCGAACTTCATATGATTTATCCGTGTATCAAATGAGAAACCAATTCATCCATAGTCCTGGTGGTTTTGTGTAAATCCTTTATGCTTCCCTAATCCATCCGCAGCTACCAAACTCATTTAAACGTTATTTCAAATACATATCTTCATGAATCACTTTCACTTGGCGACAACAAGTTCTCGAGGCCACGGCGCTTTTCGGCTGCTTTTCTGGAGTCGTTTGAACCATTTTGATTGTTTTCAGTGTTTGTTTTCCTTGCTCTGTGTTTTGGGCAATCTAAAGACATCTGTTTATCTGTTAACCTAACTTGTAGAACCAGAAACAATGCGAGGAGATACATTTTCACAGTTTTCCATCTCGGAAAGCACTGCAGCACGCACGTTTGACCTCCATCTGAATTTTTAATGAGGCTCCAAAAAGCGGATGTGACGTCATATGAAGAATCTATTTTATCTCATTTTTCGATTTTTAGAGTTACTGCCACTCAGATGGGTCACGGGGTTGCGTTCTCTGGGGATCATTTTCTCTTGCTAAAAACGAGTGGGATTTAACGTGGAATTCAATAGCTGAAACTGAATTCGACAGAAACACTGCTTACCCGCGCGCAAAGAACGTTCAAAGCTCGAATTATTTCACTAAAATAATATCAAATCTTTGCTATGGGATTCAAGAAAAATCCAACACTCGACTCGTGAATTCCACGTTAAATTTCACTTGTAAAACGATATCGCACTTGTCGCAAATTTACGGCGGGGAATTCACTCATCATGTGATGAGTTTATATATATAAGTTGACAGCAGAATATTTTCCGTGCGCTTTTCGCGTCTTACTACCACACCAGCCGATGATTAAGGGTTTCTCGTCGCGCGACGAAGAATCGGTTAGTGTACGATGCGTCTCGGGATGTGAGGCTCATCGTTGGTCGAGGTGATTCGTCACCTTTATTAAGACAGGGTTCGTACGCGTTCCGGAAATCCTGGAATATCCTGGATTTTTATTTCCTTCCTGGAAAGTCCTTGAAAGTCCTGGAATTTTAAGGAAAATCCTGGAAAAACGTTTCAACTCAAATGTGGTTGAATCAGTCAGTTTCGTGAATCTGATTTGGGGCTGCAGACTATGAAGTTCTCCAGACCTATCATGATTTTTTGGGGGGAGGGGCCATTTCTATCCAATAAAAACTCCTGGAAAATAACTAAAGACTTCTGGAAAATCCTGGTTTTTTGTCATTCAGAAAGCGTACGAACCCTTTTAAGAGGAGACAGTATAAACTTAGGTCCTATCTCATCAAAGGATAAGCGGAATGTAAATATTAGCGGAGCTCCTTAGCGGCCGAAGGCCGCAGAGTGGAGCACCATAGGTATCGCAGGAAGAGTTCAATACCTAAAAAAAACAGAACTCAGGTATACGATCGACTTGATTTTTCATGGTTCAGCGGTATTCTCTGGTATTGCGGGCGCGTCCGTGCGTGTCTGCGCGCCCATACCACAGGCAACCCGGAACTGACTGTCATTTTTCTGTTTGTACAGAGTTTTTTCTAGCTGATGAAAAATCGATGACCACACGAGAACATCGAAGAGAGAATTAAGAAATTTGAGGAATATGTAACCGGGAGCTCCGCTTTTAGCCAGTGGCTAAATCTATATATTATTTTGCTGTTTTGCCTCCAGACGATGGCCCACGCCGCGTACGTGTATGACATCCACCACATCATCATTGATAACTTGCAATTCATGACGTCGAACATCAGGTGCGTGAATTTGTCAACATAGCTATTATCATCATCGTCCAACATCGCGTCCAACATCGGTCCCGGCGCATTTCCTTTCGCGTGTTTTGTGTGCCGCGATGCACAAAACACGCGAAAAGAAAGGCGCTGGGAAGGAGTTTAATCATCGTCATTATAATCATCATCGTCATCATCATTAAAGGGCTGTGTCACGGTTGTTTCAACAAAATTTTATAAAATAAGACCAGTGATCTACATAAACATCTCAGAATCCTACATTATACTATTATTTAGTGTTACAAAGAAAAGTGAACTGAAAGTTGCATTGCATAGGCACCATTTTACGTAAGTTTATAGCTTTCCTGTCAAATTTCCAAGTTTGAAAACTGTTCAGCCTGAAAAATCAAAAATGCCATTTCGTAATCCAATTCAATCCGCTCGATAACGCATGCCAAATTTTGTTTTGATATTCTCGAGCGTTTTAATGCGATGGTTCGAGATGCTGAAGAATCTAATGAGTCCCATTAAGTCTTATGTATTTTTTTTTTCTTTTGTACCTATATATTTGTTAGTGTATCCTATGTGCCGTGTAATTGGTATTTTATGGAATAAAGAATTATCTAGCAGGTGGAAGGTTATTTAACAAACCTAGATGATTATTTCGATTATATAATATAATAATAATAAGTAGAAATATCTGAAAGATATGGGAATGCTCGGAGCTATGGCAGTAATATCAGACAATGAGGTATCGTTGAAATGTTGTAGACTGTAAAAGTGCAGTTTCTTTAGCCGGAAATGTTTTTTTTTCTACAAATATTGAATTTCTCTCGGGCGCCTAGATCTAGTTCAGAACGGTTTGGTTGACAGCTGTAAGAGCTGGTCTTCGTTGTAAGCTAAATAGAATATGACGGTTGCTCACTTGCTCAGCTAAGTTATCGGTCTCACAAATTTACGGGCATCACTTTGAGTGGTCTCGAGAGGTTTGGATAAAAGCTAAATCTTGCATTGACTAGGTGTAGCTCCCGCTAAGTGCCAACGTCAGCATGAACAGAAATGTAAGCAAAGTATCTCAAAGTAAGACTTCAATATTTCTTGACCTACTTGACCTACTATGGAACTAGCGCTAACACAAATTGTGAACCTTGTCCTTTAATAATTTTCACAATTTTCACTTGTTTGCTTGACCAACTGGAAACCCGCGAGCCTAGATGTGTTTATTCCTCTAGCCCGGTCGCTAGCCCGGTCGCAGCTAAAGGTCCCACATGGGTCTTTGCTGTGGTTTAAAGCACTTCGATTTTCGAAGTCGCCTCTGCAGTTGTTTGCCAATGAAGTTTACTGAGGCAAACACACCCTAGCTGAATTCTGATAAACATTGCTCGACCGTAATTAAAACTACGTGTCAGTTACCGAAAACGCGAACCTAGGTCAAATGTTATTTGAACAACGTCAAGAATGCATATGGACATGAACATTGCTACCGGGACGTGAAAATTGTCTATACTAACATCTCGCGCATGTACGGCGCATATATTGACCGCTGACCTCACTTTTGAGAGGGGGTAGATTTTGTGGACATGAAAAGGACATGAAAAATCACCTCTCACGCATGTAACGGCAAGAATAGACTTTCTCTCCGCTCGCTACGCTCGCTCCGAGCAATAATATAATAATAATAATAACGGATTCGCACATTGGGCACATCCACGAGGTGCCTCTTCGTCCCGTGCGTCTGTGAAGTGTTTAGTTAGATCTGAAGACCTGTATCAGCATCCCAGGGTTCTTTTATGTCCCCCTCGAATTGGATATGTGAGGGGAGGGACCTCGGTTTATTGTCTCATCCAAAAGACTAAGGAAACACAAGCTTTTACAGCCCACAATGAAGCCTAAGCTCTTTTCACGGCAGGAAAGAAGAGAAAGAATTTCCACGTCCCTGCCGGGAATCAATCCCGGGCTACAGCGGTGAGAGGCGAGCGCCGTAACACTGCGCCACCCGTGCGTCCCGACAATGCTCATTTCGTTTGAATTTGACTATAATTTGCCTCAAGAACAAGGGCGACAGGAACAGCAATAAAAGGGCAAAAAAAGGGAGCAACAGCAACAAGAATTGCGACAGCGTTAACGATGACAACGACAGTAAAAACAATGAAGCTTTACAGCTAAAATCGCTGCATCGCGACCTGCGTTTTCAAACATTAATTTGTTTTCGGCTTTGCTGTTCCGCCAGTCAAATCTTATGAGCCAATCAGATTCTTGCCCTTTTTCACCTAGTGCAGTCGCCTGGCTTCCCGTCGCGACGTTGTCGGGTTTTAGTTCAGAGGGAAGCCAGTTGACTGCTTGGTCATTTCTGCTTGGTCATTTCCGTTAAAACTGGTGGATAATCGCGTATCCTTGTTTTCTATTGGTTTCCAGGTCCGAAGACAAATACTCTGTCCATAATAACGCCATCGCTTCCTTCCGTGACTTTGCTTCTACAAAGAACGTGCATGTTACGCTTGTGATTCACCCGAGAAAGGTAAAAACACTACTTTACTTTCTTTAGAGCTGCGCCCCTGGGGAACTCTCATATATAGAATTCGGAGGTGCTCGGGAGGAAAAATGAAATTCACAAAATTGAATGCAGATATGCAGCCGTATTACACGGTTGAAAGCCGTACTACACTACGCGCGCATTGAAATGGACGTGGAAGGTTTCGAGTGAATCTTGAAATGAAAAGAAACATTTTTGTTCGCCGTATAATAAATAACTAAAACATGTTTTTATGTAACACCAAGGAGCTTTTATTGTGAATAAAAAGATACCTCCTTCGTAATACTGGCGGACATTTTAATCGTTGCTCAGTGGCGCATTTTTTTACGCCCGCAACTCGTAAAATATCCCATGCGCCCGAATTACATTAAAAACATCTAATGAGACATATGTATATTGAATTTATATACTTTGAGCAATATTTGTATATTGAATTTATATATTCATTGTACTCGACGTAATGTTGAATAAAGATGATATTTCTTAAAATTGATGGCTCATAACAAAACGAAGTGGTAGGTGAATCGCCATATTCTCGTTTCTCGTAGGAGAATGACGATGTGGAACTGCAGACGGCCTCGATATTCGGCACGGCGAAGGCAAGTCAAGAGGCAGATAATGTGATGATTCTACAAGACAAGCGAGGAAGGGCAGATAAATACCTACAGGTCAGTATCGCTTGATATGTACACAGTCAGTGTAACTAAACATCATAATAGGAATAGGCCTCCCTTATCACGGTTTCCGCCGCCATTTTGTTGAGTAGGCAAGCCGTGCAAAACTCCACATAAACTCTGCAAACGCGAAGTGAAATCATTGCGAAAATATCAAACATATCGGTAAAATATGAATCGTAGCATTGAGCAAAGTTTAGAGGTTGTGGCTACTGTATGAATCGAGCAATTGCGTTTTTAATTCTGCATAATAATGCCTGTAAAATCTGTTTGCATCTATGCGTAAAAAGCCTGTCAAAATACAGGGTAGATGTGGGCAATGTTTACAGTATTTACTGGCCTCATTTTTATACACTAGGAAACAAAACCCTTTCTAGAAAGAGTAGCTTTGCCTCCGAGCACTTCACTATCTAAATAGATACTACTAGTACTAGTACTCAAGCTAATTTACCTCACTTAGTGCTCTCTCGCGATCCTTAGATAACCAAGAACCGCTTCGATGGCGCGGTAGGACGGGTGCCGCTAGATTTTGTCAAAGACTCTTTATCCATGTCAGGATTTGGTAAAGTGACGCCGGACGTAAAAAAGACGCCACATACGAAAAAAAACACGCCATTTAGAACAACGCACGTGAAAGCGGGCATCGACGTCATCAACACAGCGACGCCAGCTCATATTGGTAAAGCGTCATTCCGAAAGCCGACTCCCCCGGAAAATAAATCATTTGATAATGACCAACCGGGGGGTGCACAGGACGTAATTGACTCTTCTCTAGCAGTGCCACCTCCCCCTGAAATTACCTCAAGCTCTTTAACATCTCAGGGGGGAGCAGATGCAAGTAATGAACTGAGACAGAAGAATGATAAAACCAGTAAAGGGAAACTTAGTTCTGTTTCGCCCTCTCGGACACCTAAAATGTATCGTTCCTTTCAAGGACGAATTGTTTCTCAGGTCAGTAAAGCTCTTGCTGCGAGTGGCAAAGGCAGCGATGGAGGGAAGAGTGGTTTGAATCAGGGGGAGGCACCTTCACCGGCGAAGGTACAAAGCTCTACTTGGAGTAATGCGATCTCAGGGACCAAACTTCAAGATAAAGCTACACATAATAGCAAAACATTAAAAACAGAACTCGAAAAAGCGGTATGAATCAAGTTAAAATACCTCGACCGTGACTTGTGTATGTAGTTTTAAAGTATTTTAAAATTAAACTCAGCCGTTTACAAGTAATTATTGTGCACTGTTTGGACCTTTTTAACAAATCCGGCAATCACCTGAACTCGCGTGAACCTGGGGCCCGTTTCTCGAGCACCCTTTATACAGAATAGATATCTTTACCTTGGGCGTAATGTTTTCCCATTTCAGATCACGTGGCATTCCCATGAGTATTCTTTCCTTGTTTTTCTGCCACGCACTGAAATATATATGAATAAGGAAGGAACCCAAACAAAAAAAGATTATTCAAATGAATGCCATGTGATCTGAAATGGGACAGTCATACATTTCAGCCTTAGATGGCTGCCTTATGATTTGAAATAAAGCTATCTATATATCTCAACATTACGCCCAATGTATAAAGAGGTTTATTACGTTCGTTTTTCCGGGCGCCCGTAAAACTCGGCTGAAAAACAATGAAAAGTGTTCAGGAGACGTTGATATCCCCAGTTTTTTCGTGTGATTTTTCGTCGACTTATTCAAAACCGTAAACCACGAACATGAAGTTCTAGATCTTTTATATCAGCAGAGTAGAAATGAAAACCCCCCCGGTAAAGTTGGAGATTAATCTATTAAAATTGAACAAACTTTTCAGGGGGCCGTTTCTCGAAACGCCCGAGAATTCTCGGGCCCGAAAAGTTTGTTTTGAAATTTTAATAGATTGATCCCCAAGTTTTTCGTTTTCTTTTCTACCCTGATGGTTTAAGTAGTCTAGAACTTCCTATCCGTGAATATGTATACTGTTTACGTCTCAAAAAAGAAATTTCCAGTTTCATTGAAACCCTCAAATCGAAGAAAAATCACCCGAAAAGTCTCGGGAGGTCAGTTGCTCCCGAAAACTTTCCATTGTGTTTCACCCGAGTTATTCGGGCGCCCGAAAAGTTCGGTTTAAACTCACGTAATTCTTTAAGTACTATAGAATAGAAATAACTACGAAAAGGGAGTTATAGACTATTAAAATCAGCAGGGTAGAAAAGAAAACGAAAATCTTTTTGATAAATCCATAAAAATTGCAAAACAATGTTCTCGGGCCCGAGAATTCTCGGGCGTTTCGAGAAACGGGCGCCAGGCCCGAGAAATCTCGTGTGTTTTGAGAAACGGGCCTCTGGTATGAATTTTCAGCCGCGAAACGCATTTATGATTCCCAGCTTATCCGAGGCTAACTACTTCCGAAAATCGCGTTTTCAAACAGATCATTCAATCCCTTTATTTTGTTTTCTTGTCTTTCGCAAGCGAGGTACGACATTTTGATCCAATTTAGGAAGTACGACTTCATATTTTGTGTGCACGTTTGGCAGCGAAATTGAATCATATATTTGTTTTTTTGGGGTAACTGTCTGTCCATCCATGGCGGCAAGTGTAAATAATTCTCGAGAGAGGAGGCGACAACTCTACTGTCGCAGGGAAACAGTCACGCAATTGGTCTAGAAAAAAATTACCGTCACATTTTGAGCATAAGCTGGTCGTGTGGACAATATGTCAGTGATGTATGCCTGACTCTTGTTCAATAGCGCTGTTCACGTTATCCATTGTTATAGTAGAGTCTGTTAAGGGAAAAAATTGGTAAAATCGTGCACTTGCGCGTAAAGGCGCCAAATTTGGACCAAATGTTCCTTAGGTGAAATAAATCAGTTTTCGGGAGGGGTGCCATCATTTCGACCCAAGGGGGGTAGGGTAGGGCAATTTTGTCTATTTCCTAATTTGCCAATATTTCCTTGATATTAAAGGGTTTTAGATAAACAAGACCACATGACGATTCTTCCTGTATGGTGCCCTTCACATTGGACTAGGTGGGGATGCAACAAATGTCCGGCAAGGGGGGAAGGGGGAGTTTCGGGTCACATTTTCGTGCTACCCTCCGAGATCATGTTTTCATCGTACAATCACAATATTCGACATAAATGTTCCTTAGGTAACATTTAACAGTTTTCGGAAGGGGTGCCACATTTTTGGCACAATGGGAGGAGGGCAGGGAGAATTTTGTCCTTCACCTGATTTACCCTATATTTCAGCGGTATTTAAGAGTTATCAATAAAAAATCCACGGTAATTCTTCATGAATGGTCCCCTTCATATTTGACTAGATGGGGTGCTACAAACATTTGAAAAGGGGGAGGGGTGAGTAATGGATGAAATTTACATGCTATGCGCTTTTTAATTGCAATTTGATTGTACAGTTACTAAATCAGACATGAATGTTCCTTAGGCAACATCTAACAGTTTTCGGAAGGGGTGCCACAATTTCGGGCCAAGGGGGGAGGGTAGGGACAATTTTGTACTTTACCTGATTATCCCTATATTTCAGTGGTATTAAAGAGTTATTGATAAACAACACCATGTCGATTCTTCATGAATGGTTCCCTTCACATTTGACTAGATGGGGGTGCTACAAACATTTGTCGCGGGGGAGAGGCGGGTTATGGGTGAAATTTACATGCTATGCGCTTTTTAATTTCGATTTGATTGTACAGTCACCAAATCCGACATGAATGTTCCTTAGGCAATATCTAACAGTTTTTGGAAAGGGGGCCACAATTTTGGCCCAAGGGGGTAGGGTAGGGACAATTTTGTACCTTACCTGATTATTCCTATATTTCAGAGGTATTAAAGAGTAATGGATACTCTGCATCCAATCTAGCCAAATGCGAAGAGAATCGTACTAACTATTACGCTGTTGTTTATAGATAACTCTTTATACCTTTAATAAAAGTAAGGATAATCACAATGGGCAAAATTGTTCCTCCCCTCCCCTCTTGGGCCAAAATTGTAGCACCCCTTTCTAAAACTGATAGATGTTGCCTAAGGGAATATTCATGTCGGATTTGGTGACTGTACAATCAAATATAATAAAAAAACAATAGAACATGTAAATTTCCCCCTTAACCCGCCTCTCCCCCTTATCAAATGTTTGTAGCACCCTCATCTAATCAAATGCGAAGGCGGGGACCATTCAAGAAGAATTATCATGCTTTCTTTATCAATAACTCTTTAATACCTCTGAAATATAGGGATAATCAGGTAAAGTCCAAAATTGTCCCTACCCTCCCCCCCTTAGGCCAAAATTGTGGCACCCCTTTTGAAAGATGTTGCCTAAGGAACATTCGTATCAGATTTGGTGACTGCAATGAAATTGCAACTAAAAGAGCATAACATGTAAATTTCACCCATCACCCGCCTCCCCCCCTCAACAAATGTTTGTAGCACACCAACCTAGTCAAATGTGCAGGGGATCATTCATGAAGAATCGACATGGTGTTGTTTATCAATAACTCTTTAATACCGCTGAAATATAGGGATAATCAGGTAAAGTACAAAATTGTCCCTACCCTCCCCCCTTGGCCCGAAATTGTGGCACCCCTTCCAAAAACTGTTAGATGTTGCCTAAGGAACATTCATGTCTGATTTGGTAACTGTACAATCAAATTGCAATTAAAAAGCGCTAGCATGTAAATTTCATCCATTACTCACCCCTCCCCCTTTTCAAATGTTTGTAGCACCCCATCTAGTCAAATATGAAGGGGACCATTCATGAAGAATTACCGTGGATTTGTTTATTGATAACTCTTTAATACCACTGAAATATAGGGTAAATCAAGTGATGGACAAAATTCTCCCTACCCTCCCCCCATTGGGCCGAAATTGTGGCACCCTTCCGAAAACTGTTAAATGTTACCTAAGGAACATTTATGTCGAATTTTGTGATTGTACGATGAAATCATGATCTCCGAGGATACCACGACAATGTGACCCGAAACTTCCCCTTCCCCCCCTTGCCGGACATTTGTTACACCCCCACCTAGTCCAATGTGAAGGGCACCATACAGGAAGAAATGTCATGGTCTTGTTTATCTATAACCCTTTAATACCAAGGAAATATTGGCAAATTAGGAAGTTGACAAAATTGCCCCTACCCTACCCCCCTTGGGTCGAAATGATGGCACCCCTCCCGAAAACTGATTTATTTCACCTAAGGAACATTTGGTTCAAATTTGGCGCCTTTACGCACAAGTGCACGATTTTACCTATTTTTTCCCTTAACAGACTCTACTATTATTAAAGGGGCACTGTTACTATTTGACACAGTTCTAGGGTTAATTTAGGTAGCTTAAATGCTGTGTCTGTGGTCAGATTCACAAGAAATGAACGGTTTGTTAAATAACCTTTCAGCTACAAGATGAGTACAAATTTGGAGTATTTTTGTGTGCTGTCGAGTAAGTCCGGTCAAATTAGTCCGAAAAAACCCCGAACCTGGAAAAAATTGCAACATGGGAAATTTTTGGTACTTTTTGTAGGAATAACATATCCAAATTTCGTAGAAATCTGACCGGGGGAAGTTGGTTAAATTTTAGGTTTTACCGACGATGTCAAGGTCGCCTTTTGTTTTTGGCGGCACTGAAACTGGAAGAATGTTTATAGACTGTACAGATGAAACCAGGGAAGATTTAATAAGGAAACATATAATTTCTGAGCGATGAGTTACGGCTATGAACAGTTTATTTCTTTTATTTCTTTAAGCGTATAATATTCGAAGTTTAGTCACCTAAGCGGGAAATATAAGGATCATACGGAGTTCATCAAAACTCAGGATTATTTAGTCATTGTTTTGCAGAACTGGTTATAAACAAACACAAAATTCACATCTATGCAATCACATTATGCAGTAGAAAGAAATTGCTCGATATCACGTTCAATATCACACCGACTCCCTTCGAATTGTTCGCTTTCATTTGAAACGAAAACAACAGGTTTTCCTTCGTGCAGACGGAAAAACCCAAATTTAACCAACTTCCCCCGAACGGATTTCCACAAAATTTGGACACGTATTTCTCACATATGTTCCTGAGCATTTGCTGTATAAAAATCCCATGTTGCAATTTTTTCCAGGTTAAAAGCTAAATTGACCGGACTAGAGCGGATGGAATTGGATTACGAAATGGTATTTTTGATCTTTTAATGGCAGACATGCATTTGAATGCATTTGATAACGAAAGAAATCTATAAAATCGTACGTCAAAATGCCTTTTTCTCTATATAATAATATAATATGGATTCTGAGTTGTTTATGTACACCACTTTTCTTTTTTATAACATTTTGTTGAAACAATTGTGACATAGCTCCTTTAATGTGTCAACCAGAGATCGATTGGTTTACAGAACAAAGGGCTAGACACACTGAGACACTGGCCCAAAGCAATCCGAAAAATAACCAAAAATGTAACCAAAAATCGGACAGGTAGTCTTACTGCATTGCTTTTGGGGATCAATCATGCAACTTGACCGCTGCATCTCGGAAAAAAGTTATTTTAAATACAATTTAGTTGCCCATTAAGAAAGGTTCGCCAGCTGAGAGACATTTTATAGAAATAAATGTTTGTCTAAGTTCCTCTCAGTCAGCGCTCATGAATTTGATAACTTAGCGGGATAGTAATTGATTTCGACATTTCTAAATATTGATTAAAGAAATAATTTAACCCAAATACCAAACGTCTTTAGTCGTATCCTAGAAAAGATCGGAAAAGAAATTTGATAAATTGATGAATGGAAATCTAGTGATTTGAGCTAAATTCGTTGTTTCGCACATCGCATTTTCAAAACGTCGCTTTTGGTTTGGGATTTTTGGTTTTTCTTTCCCGCCATTCAAACCATCCAAGCCAATCAGGTCCTTGCCTTGATTCGCCTAGTGCAGTAGAATGGCTTTCTGTCGCGACGAAAACCCAGTCGACTGCACTAGGCGAAACAGGGCAAGGACCTGATTGGCTAGGTGGTTTGACTGGCGGAATAGAAAAAAGCAAAATCAACAAACCGCGTCTTAAAATTCACAGCGTAAAACAACAGGTTTTGGCTATAAAGTGGAACTCAGATGATTCACTGAAAGGGATTTGCAATAATTCGCGAGCACTTATAATAGAATGCCCTACTTGAGTTTGCCAATTATAAGTAAATTCTATTCTTATTTATATTTATAAGTCAATATTTATTTATCATCGAAATTATGACACTTCGCTGAATATTACTTCTAATGCCAAGATTGTTCCCCGCTAATCTTCATAGGAAGAGCGGGCAATTTTCGAGGGAGGAAAACATGACTTGGGGCAAGAAAAAGTTTTTACTTTGTTTAATGAGCTGGAATTCAATTTATGTGTTAACCGAGCACTTAGGTACGTATTACAAATGTGTTATAATATTTAATCAAAACGACTACGCGAGAAAAAATAACTGTTAAAATATTTTTCGCCTGCCAATTACAGACGTGAGAGACCATTTTGAAAAATTTTCATTAAAAAAAAAACATTTAAGTTAATAACGAAAAATCGACTGTTATTTTGAATACTTTTTATTCCTATTTAGCAGTCAACTATACAAACTCGCAGTATAGAAAAAAAATTGTTTTTTGGAACTCTCACAAGCAAGACGAGAGTTGCAAAATGATTTTAAATGATTTCAAAGATCGAAAATGATGTAGATTGAGTAAATGAAAGGTTTGCTGTCCGGTGGCGTCTGAGAAAATTGGGTGCTTTCTAAAAATAGTGTTTCGCTTTAAAAGATGATGTGTAATTGATAAAAGAAGCAAAGACATATCAGAGACTACTTAATGTTAACAGTTGTCGGGTTGACACGGTATTATATTAGGCCAATTTTCACATCATATCGAGGCGTCTCACAGCTGAGATGTGAAAACACAATGGTACGAAAGTGATATTAAGTTTCCCCATGAAAGACCCTTATAAATCTGACTTGTAAAAGAACCCTTATGAATTTGATTGCAAAGGAAGCTTAATCGGAGCGTTGTGTTTTCGTGAGCTGGCAAAAAGTGACGGGAACTAACTTTTCTGGCAAATGCTGATCGCAAAGTCAGAAAAGTTTGCCAAGTGCAACCCCTGCCTTGTTGTTGAGTGGCCATATTTTTCATGCTATGAAAATGTGATACTTAACAATTAGTCGCCGAAGGCGACGTAAATATCGGCGAATAGTCACGGAGACGAAGTATAATGACTCAAGTGACTTTTAAGTTTTTCGACAATTAGTATAGGAAATCATACGACTTTTCTCATTCAATTTGGAATTTATTTGCACGAGTGGGTTTTTCAAAAAGTATCAAAATTGCACGAGCCGTAAGCCGTAGGCGAGTGCAATTTGAGCTTTTTGAAAAACCCACGAGTGTAAATAAATTCCAAATTGAACGAGAAAAGTTTAGAGCACATGAAAACATTTCTAAGGAGTCATTCACAAATCTGCTTACAAACTGAACAAGCCGCACTCATTTTTCCTTTATTGAAATCTAGACCAGAACCTGACAGAATTTGAGCATGAACAAAAACCAAAGTTTCCATAAAATAGCTCTATGTTATCAAAATATTTTCGCATTTCAAAAAGAAAATTTGCATTTTGTTAACCATTTTTGGCACTTTGTTACTTAAAAACTGCACTGCTCTCAGCCAATCTGTATCCAGAGATTTTTCTCGTGTGTATTATTAGGGGTGATTATTTTGTTTCTCGCAATAAAGTCTGTAAAGTGCACGCGCGATCCCCAATGCTTTCAATAGCTGAATTCACACTAGAGACGAGTTTCCCGTCTGAGACGAGTTTCTCGCCTTGAATATTGTTCCCGTTCTTCTGTGATCACGCGAAAAAAGCCTTTTTGGAGGAGACAGTTTAGAAAGATAACAAGCAAGTGTTTACGAGTAGAATTGACATAAGACAGGAACTTTTTCTGACGAGAAACTCGTCTCAGACGAGTTTTCCGTCTCTAGTATGAATTCGGCTAATGTTATATTTAACAATTAGACTACGAGTTCGAGTTTTCTATGAGTCAATATGCATAGATAGATAACGAGGCGAGTAGCATCGAGTTGACTATTTGACTCATAGAAAACGAGAACGAGTAGTCTAATTGTTTTAGTATAAATCCACTAGGATACTACATTCGAGTTGTTGCTAAACGTATTTACTTTCATGGTTTTAGAAAGAACTATCTATTTAACAATTAGACCTCGAGCCCGAAAGGGCTACGTGGCCCTTGAGGGCGAGAAGTTTGTTTTAGTATCACCCAACTAGTTGGACAAAAAAAGTGAAAAATTGTCTAAAAAGTCACCTCGACCGCAAACGAGAAGCGGCTGCCATTGTTTTCATGTTCAAAATCGGCGCTTTCGCTACTAGAGGTCTATTGATAATAGTCCCCTAGTAGCGTAGCCAATCAGAATGCAGCATTGGCAATAGTCCACTAGTTGGGTGATACTAATTAACAATTATTCCTCGAGCCCGAATGGGCTCTCAATAGCCCATGAGGTCGGAGGCCGTAAATTTGATACCCAAAAAAATACCCAACTCTTTTAGCCTAAAAAGGCTATTTAATAGCAGCTTCAGCTTAAGGCAGTATCTTGATAATCAACTAGCCTGTCCGAAGTGAATTTTCAACCCAAAAAAGTATTTTTAACTACAAATTTCATACCCCCCAAAATACGTCGGACCCCCCCGTAATGCTTATATCCGATTACCCCCCCCCCCCCCCCCCCCCCCCCCACAGGGCTATTCAACCCTGGTTTAGTACGCGCGACTTTGATATTATAACAATTCTCCGCAACGATTGTGATTTGAATCCCTCGAGAAGCCATTCAATGGCTTTGTTAACTAATTTTCGTTTTAGGAATTTATAAAACGAAACTGCGAATCGAAATTCCAGTTTTAAATGATTTTCGATATTAAAGTTGTGGAAATGATGTGTACATGAAAAACTCCAACAGGAATCGAACCTGCGACCCTCCTGATGCCGGTCGGATGCTCTACCACTGAGCTATAGAGACTCATGTGGAGAGCGGTCGCAGGTAATGGGTTATAACATCCCGCATCGCGCGAGCACATTAAATATAGTGTAACACTCAAGGTTCAAACGAACTACCCGCATCACGCGAGCACATTAAATAAGTGTTATGTACACTTTAGATAAGCCAACCAACCAGCCGATATTAACGTTATGGGAAATGATGTGTATAGCTCAGTTGTAGAGCATCCGACCGGTATCAGGAGGGTCGCAGGTTCGATTCCTGTTGGGGGCTCGGATTTTCTTCCGAGTTTTTTATGTACACATCATTTCCCATAACTTAAATGATTTCGGTTTACTTTAATTGTACCCATCAATTTTTTTGTCTTGTGAATGTATGAAAGGCGACGTTTGGCAGGGAAGTGGAATCATCGTGCACGATGAAGAAAATGAAGGCACGCAACGAGATGACGTCAGGAAGCCAGATGACGTCAAACGGCAAGATGATGTCACGCAACGAGATACCGTCACTCGACAAGATGACGTCACGCGACATGATGATGTCACGCGAAGAAATGTCGTCATGCGACATGATTACGTCATGCGACAAGATGATGTCACGCAACGAGATGGCGTGTTGCGACAAGGTGACGTAACGCGACATGATGACGTCATGCGACAGGATGACGTCACACAACGAGACGACGTTAAACAACCAGGTGACGTCACGCAACGAGGTGACGTAACGCAACGAGGTGACGTCATGCAACGAGGTGACGCCACGCGACAAGATGACGTCGAGCAGCAAGCTGGCTTCGCACGCCAAAATCTCGTCACTTGGGAAGACGATGACAGTCGAAAACATGATGCAATGGATGAAGGTGATTTCCCCAGCGTCCACAGGGTGGCCCGTCGCATTGCAGATGGGCTGTTAGGATATGCCAAGAAAAGGCACGGTGAGTGATTAAGCACCATGGTTCTATTGACATAGGTTTGTTTCTATATCTTTGGAACCAATTGTAACTGCATTATACTGCTGGTATAAGATTATTTGGCTGGGGTGATTTTGCCGGGGTTCGTTATGGGGCGTAGTACTTGATTGACACTCTTTTGTTATGAGACGGCGCTATCGGACCAATTTATCAAATAGCGGCCGAAAATTGGTGCGAATTTGACTGAAAAACCAAAAGCAGTACCAAATTTATTGTGCCGGATTTACTGCGGTTTTCATATTTCTGCGAACTCTTTCTGGTACTGGTATAGGAAATTCTAAAGGTGTACGCTAAAGAACCCATTGCACTCTTCGTATCGTAAGATTAGGGAACGATCTCTTGGTACAATGGCCTGGCTCTCGGAGGCACTACATGCTGTTAAAGCCCTCATGATTTTAAGCTGGGCAGCACATTTGCGCCATCTAATGCAGCCCGTTAAGTCCTCCAACCTCTCCTTGTCTATCGGTCGTGTACTTCCGCTTTGAAATTCCTCACGATGAGGAGAAGACCTTGGGTTCATCGGCGAAACATTTCTTCTGTCTTTAGGTGCACCATTCCCAGATCGTGTCGATCTTGTGTTTGCGCTTCACCGTATTGGTGGCCAGCGGAGTTTCAACTTTGCGCAGATGCTGATGGTACGCCTTATTAAGGAGTTCAGTGTGTCGCCCTCGACAACACGAGTGGGCGTGGTGCTATGTAGCAATGTACCCACAGTGCAGTTCGGCCTGAGTGATCACGTGAATAAGGAAGCAACACTTGTGGCTGTGGCTAATGCAAGGTTTGTCTGGAGAGGCCATTATACTGTGACGTCATTTGTAATGCAAGGTTTGTCTGGAGAGGCCATTATACTGTGACGTCATTTGTAATGCAAGGTTTGTCTGGAGAGGCCATTATACTGTGACGTAATTTGTAATGCAAGGTTTGTCTGGAGAGGCCATTATACTGTGACGTCATTTGTAATGCAAGGTTTGTCTGGAGAAGCCATTATACTGTGACGTCATTTGTAATGCAAGGTTTGTCTGGAGAGGCCATTATACTGTGACGTCATTTGTAATGCAAGGTTTGTCTGGAGAGGCCATTATACTGTGACGTCATTTGTAATGCAAGGTTTGTCTGGAGAGGCCATTATACTGTGACGTCATTTGTAATGCAAGGTTTGTCTAGAGAGGCCATTATACTGTGACGTCATTTGTAATGCAAGGTTTGTCTGGAGAGGCCATTATACTGTGACGTCATTTGTAATGCAAGGTTTGTCTGGAGAAGCCATTATACTGTGACGTCATTTGTAATGCAAGGTTTGTCTGGAGAAGCCATTATACTGTGACGTCATTTGTAATGCAAGGTTTGTCTGGAGAGGCCATTATACTGTGACGTCATTTGTAATGCAAGGTTTGTCTGGAGAGGCCATTATACTGTGACGTCATTTGTAATGCAAGGTTTGTCTGGAGAGGCCATTATACTGTGACGTCATTTGTAATGCAAGGTTTGTCTGGAGAAGCCATTATACTGTGACGTCATTTGTAATGCAAGGTTTGTCTGGAGAGGCCATTATACTGTGACGTCATTTGTAATGCAAGGTTTGTCTGGAGAGGCCATTATACTGTGACGTCATTTGTAATGCAAGGTTTGTCTGGAGAGGCCATTATACTGTGACGTCATTTGTAATGCAAGGTTTGTCTAGAGAGGCCATTATACTGTGACGTCATTTGTAATGCAAGGTTTGTCTGGAGAGGCCATTATACTGTGACGTCATTTGTAATGCAAGGTTTGTCTGGAGAAGCCATTATACTGTGACGTCATTTGTAATGCAAGGTTTGTCTGGAGAAGCCATTATACTGTGACGTCATTTGTAATGCAAGGTTTGTCTGGAGAGGCCATTATACTGTGACGTCATTTGTAATGCAAGGTTTGTCTGGAGAGGCCATTATACTGTGACGTCATTTGTAATGCAAGGTTTGTCTGGAGAGGCCATTATACTGTGACGTCATTTGTAATGCAAGGTTTGTCTGGAGAGGCCATTATACTGTGACGTCATTTGTAATGCAAGGTTTGTCTGGAGAGGCCATTATACTGTGACGTCATTTGTAATGCAAGGTTTGTCTGGAGAGCCCATTATACTGTGACGTCATTTGTAATGCAAGGTTTGTCTGGAGAGCCCATTATACTGTGACGTCATTTGTAATGCAAGGTTTGTCTGGAGAGGCCATTATACTGTGACGTCATTTGTTTACAGTATAGAGAATCAGGCTACTCAGCGGAGCTAGAGAAGGATACGTTCTGAATATTAATAAGGGGCAGTGAATAAAATGTAACTAGAAAATTTGAGCTAAAAAAGAAATTATGAGCGCGTGGCGTAAGTCTGAATTTAGAGAAAACATATGGGCTAATGAGCTTTTTGCCCCAATGATTTCACGAAATTAAAAAAAAGCTGAATTAAGCTTTGAAAAGTACAATGAAAAGCTTACGATAAGTTCATTTGTTATTCTTAAGAAAGTTTTAACCTGTTTCCATATCATTTTTCCGATTAGTTGAAGCTTTTTCAAAATGACATGAAATCATTGGGGCAAAACGCTCATTAGCTCACCTGTTTTCTCTAAATTGAACGTTTGCACCACGCGCTGAGAATTCAAAATATAAACTTACAATTTTCCAATTATGTTTCATTTACATTATGTTTCATAGTCCTCTGTTGATATACAGAACTCTTCATTTTTCCCTCAAATAGTCCGATGCTGAACAATGCTTATGCTACCTTAAATACCTTAAATACGTTGTAAATAATAGTTTGTAAATTAGTAGTTTGTTTTTTTATTTCTCATTTTTAATGATTGTTATTTTTAACGATTTTAATTTTAATTTCCAATGTAAAGCGCATAGAACGTGGCTATATAAATGTATTATTATTATTATTATTATTGCTAATGAGCTCAACGAGTAAACAAAATAATGACCTATAGGAGCCGATGAGTAGGAGCCAGGCTATGGAGACAGCATTATAACATAGGAGATGGACGCTCGTAGGTAATCTGCTAATGACATGCCTATTTTTGTTGCCCGCAGATATCAGGAAAGCCGTTCGTGTGTTCTTGCCGACGTACTAAACCTTACCCTAGATACTTTCACCAAAGCGGCCATTTTCCCCAAGGAGACACGCAAAGTTTTGTTCCTGCTCTCCAGAAATCCAATCCACGATGACGTGCGTTCAGTCTTCACCGCGAAAAAGCTCCGACAAAGCGGCACAGAAGTCTTCCGATTGGCTGTTTATAACAATAGGAAAAGTCACGTGATGCTGGATCAGCTCGCAAGTTTTCCTCGGGAAAAACACTCCTTTTCTCTGACCTCATTCGACGCGCTGCAAAGGTTGGCCAATATGTTACGAGGAAAAGGTAATAGAAGAGAGAATTTGACCGCCGACCGGTTTGCACAGTGATAGAGCGCCGGGCTTCTGTACGGGAGGTTGCGGGTTCAAACCCCAGTCGGACCAACACTCAGGGTCTTTTCTAAATAATTGAGGAGAAGCAGCTGCCTTTGCTCTAACATCTCCAAATGGCTAGACCTACTAACATACACTCGAAGATACTAGCTCCACCAAGCTACCCTAAAATTTGAGCATTAATATAGTTGCATACCTACCTACCTTCCTAACGTTCCACTTTGATCTACACTATTAAGTTCCAATGTTTCTGTGCTTGAAACCTTTCTGGTTGGCTGAAGTTTTCCGTTCTAATTCCCGCCAATTTTGAGGCGCGCGCGGTGACACAGGAATTCCACAAATATTTTGCTAATAGACTAGGACCAATTCGGGAAAAAGCCTCTAGAAAAAGTTCTAGCGGCAAACTCGAGGAAAAGTTGGTAAACAGGCTATTCCGCATGATTTTTGGGCGCTGATTACGAATCTGCTGTTTACCAAGCGTGATTTTGCGATTTAAGGCTACTAATTAGCATAATAACACGAAAACGAGGCCGATTTTGGGATTTTCATATTTGGTGTTTCTTTATACTGTAACCATACAAAATTAGTTCTTAAATATTCTAGCACATCAAATCAGATACATTAACTATGATAAGGTTCGTCACATGACTTTAAATTTGCATATATCACGAAAACGAGGCTAAATTTGATACTTTCTTATATTTTACAGGAAACATTTTATTTCTTTTACTTTTCGACACTGAAAGGGGATAGCTTAAAAGAAAAGCTCAATTTTGAATTTTACTGGGCTTCCTTATTTGCATTACTGCATGGAAACGAGGCTTTGCGATCTGCGAATAAGATGTCACGCTTCCATGTGACTTCAGTTAGCAAAATCGTTCTGAGAAATTATGACGCGTCTAACTAAGTGCTTTAAAAATTCAGAATTCCTAATGCAACTACTTAACCGCCAAATTTCATTCATTAATCCTTTTTTCCAGTTTTAGGTGACTCGATTTGAGTCACGCAACATTGTCATGCATTTTGCCGGAGTACATAAATACATACGTAGACTAGAAGTTTCTGAAAGAAAGCGGAGTGCTGCGAGGATTATTTAACGCTTGCAAAATGTTTGAAAGCGAAACAGTTAATCATCTGATTATTTGAAGTGATTTGATATGGCGTTAAAATATCATATGATTGAGAATTCAACAGTGGCGGGGCCGGATCGCAAACGAGCCCTACCCCCCTCTTTGACCTCTTCGATTTCCGCGTTTCACGCGTCGTTTTGGGGGATCCCACGAATTTTTTGTGCTAACCGCAAACCGTGAGATTTTGTTTCCTATACAAAAATTGTACGAGCAAAGGAGAGATTTACCCTCGAGAGATATAAGAAAACTGACTATACAAGACTTGATCGAATAAACAAGTGACCACCCGGTAGATGAAAACTAAAGTGAACTCTAAATACACGCATTATATATTCTAACCTTATCTTAAGTAAACCGCTACCTGTTGAACCTATGTTAATAAAGGCGACAAATCAACTCAGCTTTACAAACTGTCCCGACCAAAGGCGCCCGAGGGAAATTAAATATTTTGAGATCCCCGCATAAAACATCAATCAATCAATCAGTTTATTATATCGAACAGTAAAGATACCGGATTGAAATCGAGGCTCAGGATTTGCCAGACAGACGCCAAGCTGAAAGTGGAGGTCACGGATAGAAAAATCCCGCGCAGATCACGAGGGGAAAACGCGCAGATCGCAGGGAAAAAACGTGCATGGCAAAATGGGTGAAGATTAGTGTCGCTGCTCGGCCTGCGGGCCTCGCAGCAATTACATTCTGCAACAAACCAATATTGATATGACGTTAATTGAACTATAGCTGAGCACGTAAGCTTACAAATTTCGGTACTGTTCTATATTCGATTGATCCATTCTCGAACCCAGAGCACCCCGGCTAGTTACCTCGCGGATGAAGCTCTGGTGTCGACACCATTAATATGTGCGAGACTTTCTGCGCCGTGCCCTAACGTTCAAAATCAGCCATTCAGTGAAGGACCTCAAATGGATGTCTCCAGAGTCCCGAATATGTGAAGAGCAGGAAAGCTATGGGTGAGATTGCGTGGGCTTCTAGGCTAATACTACTCCCCTTCTCTAACCACAATAATCTGCAAATACTTCAGAAGGAACAGAATAGTAAAGAATAATCCATCTTACCTCCTTCACACTCATTTAATTTAGATTTACGGAGGGACAAATCGCTGAGCCTGAGGCTTTTCCGTTGGTTTTATCGAAGTTCGAAAAATAACCATTTTTGGAAAGCATTCATTATTCTGCGATGCAGATCAAAGCTGACTTTGTTATAATATAGCTACGACATTAAACGCGCACAAATCTATGTCCTATTTCACCGATAAAGAAATGGTTATAGCAAAACGTTCAATAGCTTATTAATCAGCGAAGTCGGGCACTTGTGATTTTGGGAGAGACACTCGGAATGGTTTAAAATCACTCGCCTGCGGCTCGTGATTTTACAACGTTCTCGTGTCTCTCCCAACATCAAACATGCTCTATTTCGCCGATAAAATCATAGAAAGTTGTAAGACCAGCGCCTCGCAGCACAAAGTACAGTCCACCAATGCTTGGATGGACTCGACACAGGAGAAGAGGTGAGAGGTCGAGCGGACGCGTATTTCCCTTTCTCTTTCCCAGTGCGTTTGTTGTGCTGGCTACATCAAATGACACCACTGTGTAGCCAGGTTTCATATAATTCAACATCGCCATTAAGTTATGACTGGGCGCCTCGATCCATGCGCCTTTAATCACGAGTAGCAAACGTACCTTCCTGGCACTTATTTGCTAACCTGGTGTATGTATTATGAAGATAACTGTAACTGGTCATTGTTTCAGTGACTATCAAATGATTGTCTAGAGATCGCTTGCGAGGGAGGTCCTGAGAAGGAATGTAAGTGACTGACGTTTCGACGTGGCTTTCTCAAGTGCATTCAGTAAAAAGAAAAGGACATCGAACAAGAATTGGAAGTAAAAAATATTTTCTTAAGAAGAATAGCAAAAGCGAATAAATCCTATGGTCGAACTATTTTCCATTCGAAATTGTTCTGCTTTTACTCCTAAAGGCGCGCGCCAAATTATCAAGCACAATTACAGCTCAGACAAAACAGGAAAAGAGCAAAGAGCTCATTTGAAGAACGAGTCGACGAGCAAATAACGAAGGAAGACATGAACAAGCCAAACAAGAAGAGAAAAACAAGAAAAAGAAAAGATCGAAAAGCGCAGATCAGCAGTGCGTATATAAACGTTTACCATTTGAAGCTAGTAATAGACCCTCCCCCCCCTCCGAAAAAAAATCTAAGCCAACATCCACGTACGTAGATACCTTGGGTTCGGAAAAGCAGTTGCTCATTTTCGAATTTTGAAAACCTCCGGCATAGTGTGGACGCCGTCTAAAACAACCACTGCAGATTGTATCGAGTGCCGATTCCGTTGAAAACGTGACAAGTGTTGTGTGACTCACATATCTTTTACAAAAAAATGACAAAAATCAACAGAGAAGCAATGAAATTGGGCAAAAAAAATGTACATAAGGATTTGACTTTAAACGCGTTGTGCGCACAGAGTTTCATTGCCAGCATCTTGTTGAGACCTGGTAGGAACGCGGCAATCAGCCTCAAAGCCTCGTTTCCATGCAATATGCTAATTGAGAACTCAAAATCCAAGATGCAGCTCTATTACTGAATCATTTGTTGCTCATATTGAACCCAAGTACAAGGAATACGTGATCCTAGTAATTTAACGAAATTTATCAAATCTAGCCTCGTTTTCGTGATAATATGCAAATTAGTGAGCACGTGACGTCTTCTATTCATCTTTTAGATGTATAGGATATTTTAGAATCTGATTTGCGTGGATGCTGCAAGAAAAAAACACCAAATATGAGAAAATCCAAACTTAGCCTCGTTTTCGTGTGATTATGCTAATTAGTACCCTTAAATCGCAAAATCACGCTTGGTAAACAGCAGATTCGTAATCAGCGCCCAAAAATCATGCGGAATAGCCTGTTTACCAACTTTTCCTCGAGTTTGCCGTCAGAAGTTCACTTTTCCGAAATTGGTCCTAGTCTATAAGTCATCTTTCTATTTCGTTTCTGGAAAATCTCAAGAATTGAAAAGTTTCAAAGTCTTTGGTCACAAAAGGGTCCTAGTAATAAGTTTCTGATTTTTTGTCTTCTCTTTTCTTAGGCTTTCACCTTCACTGCAATGGGGATACCGCATATGACGAGTGCATGCGTAGATGTGTATGTTCCGCTGGCCAGCTGCTGAACTGCAGTCGCGTGAGGAGGGACTTCCCTTCCATCTCTCTAGAGGAGCGCAGGCGATTTATCAACGCGCTCAAGAGCGTTTCAACCCTGAAAACTTTCCGAAATAAGTACAATAACATAACGTATCAGCATCCGAAATTATTCGACACGATTCACAAAGCCATATTCTTCTTCCCTTGGCATCGCTGGTATATTCTAACTTTCGAGAATTTCCTTCGACAGATCGATTGTCGAATCACGGTGCCCTACTGGGACTGGAGCCGAGCGGTCAGCGGTAAGTACCTATTTCGCTCCTCGCACCTCCGGGATGTCTGGTACCCAGGCTCCCACGGCCTCGGCAGCAATGGAGAAGGGGACCACAATTGGGTGATGGAAGGCCCGTTTCGCAAAGGGTTGTGGGAACTTCCTGATTTCGCAGTGTTAAAGTGGCTGTCTAGAGATTTTAACCTTTGCGAAGCGAAATCCTTGCGCAATGCCGAGTATGTTTATCGCAAACTTCTCACGGGTCCTGTTGACGGATTTAAAGACTTTGAAAACGAAATAAGGCACATGCACAACGATTTTCACAACACAATCGGCGGGATTATGTCACTGGACATTTCCGCCAACGCACCCGAGTTCTGGTTCCACCACTGTTTCCTGGACAAACTTTGGTCTGACTGGCAAAATAGGGGACCAGTGTTTAAGAATCAGCTTTATAAACACGTGAAGAGAAAAATGCCTGGGGCTGGGGTCTATGGAGTTGAATATGTTGATTTGAATAATCAACCTGGAGATATACGAGTGGTTTTAGACCAACCTAAACACGATGAGGATATATTCAAAACGAGCGAGTTCGATGCGTCCGTGCGGGCTGTTCCGATAGTCGACTGCAAAGAAGAGGGAGATGTCTAAACTAGGAAATGCCAAGAGACCATTACAGTAAAAACCCACATAAAAGAACAGGTGTTTTGGGGATTCAGGCTGATTTTGTTCTTGTACATTGTGGGTGTTTTCTGTAACATCAGCCTGAAAACAGCCTGAAGCTTAGAATTGTTTCTTAAAATCAAATACGGCATACACTACCAACAGTCAAAATAAAGAATGTGATAGGCAGAAGGTAACAGTCATTTAGTAACAACAATTGGTCAAGTCTCAAAACAATTGCTAAATGTAGAACTCTGATGATCTGCTCAGTACTCTAACACAGTGGGTTACTGTACTCGAATCTAACTGGCAGCTTTAGTACAGGGGCGTAGCCAAGGGGGGCAACAGGGGACCGCGGCCCGTCCTTTCACGGGAGATTTTCCTATATATTTACTGTATTTGCAGGAGGGAATTTTGAAAATTTTCGTCCCATGTTTTCGCTATCCCTCCCCCCCCCAACACCAAAATTCCTGGTTCCGCCCCTGTAGTATTTTTCTAGACATGTCCACCTTTGACAAAATTTCAGAGTCAGTTCTTCAACTTGTTCTTTTATGCGGGTTTTTACTGTGTACTTAGAGTAAGAATCCTATGATATCTCTTTTTTGTGTAAATTGAGGACGAGATATCATAGGATTCAAGTATATTCAAAGCGTTCAGTCGGTAGATTCCGCCGAAAATGGCACTCAAAAAGACGATATCGCCCTCGTCGCTGCGCGACTCGTGCGATATCGCTTTTTTCGTGCTATTTTCTTAGCGGAATCTAGCCTCCTGAAGCTTTGAATAATCCTATAGAATCTTGCATTAAATCGTATTTCATATGAGTGTCAAGAACTAAACGCGAAGTAAATACACTTAGCCAATCAGAAACGAAACCCGTTCAACAACCAACCAATCAGGATCAGGCGAAGTAAATACACTTAGCCAATCAGAAACGAAACCCATTCAACAACAACCAATCAGAAGACGAAGTAAATACGGTAGGATTTGCGTTTAGTCGTGACCCAAGAAAACAAGTGACACTGTCCTTTTTGTTTTTCTTTGCATTCTGATTGGCTGACTAAACAAAGACCTAAGACATCAGCCAATAGAAACGCGTAGAAAACGCCAAGCTCCTTTCCTTTCGACAGTCATCTGAAATCCACTCTAGTGTTGTTCACACCAGCGCCGGAAAAGTGTCTATTTTAAGAACACATTTTCTATGTTTTTCCCCGATAACCGAAGGCTAAAAATAGAAGGCACTAGCTGTTGTTGCATTTCACTTTTTATGGTAAAATATGTTTCTAAAAATAGGCACGTTTCTAACCTTGATGAGGATAATGGACTCTTGGGAATAATTGGTGTTTGTAGGCCGTAGGGGTAAGGCGATTTTAGGGGATTGAGGTACGACTATACGTTTCTAGATGCTGGGGGATCATCATTAATCACGAGATTTTAATAAAAATCTCAAGAATAGACTTCAGCAGAGGCTCATTAACAGGGGCGTTCCTCTAGTTTTGCCCTATTGATAAGGCATTTTGAAAGACCTAGTTATTATCAGAGGAACGCCCCTACTTATTATCCCCTGACTTCAGCTCATAAATTGAAAAAGAAATATTTCATAGTAGAGTTCAAACCTTCAGGAGGCTAGATTCCACGCTAAGAAAATAGCACAAAAAAGCGAAAGTCGGTGCGAAATCGCATTAAGTGTTATTTTTGGCGGAATGCTCTTCCTCACGTTGTAAGGGGAGGGAGAGGGAGAGAACTCCACATAAAAATATCCAGGGATGATAGTTGGGAAGAATTTTTTCCAGTCGCCTTAGGGATAGCATAGGGATATAGCAAACAGTAAACAGAGTGTGGTCAAAAGCCTTGTAAGAACAGAAATTTATTTACATTGGCTTTTGTTTCAATAATAATAAATACGTTAATAAAACGATGTAAAGCGTATTTACTGCTGTTATATGTTCTTTTTTTATTACTTTTTTCGAACTTCTTCCGTCGAACCTTTCCTTTTTCAAAGGATGCTGCTGGACTTTATAATAGAATTAAACGTTCTATCGTTTTGAATTGGAACGGCGCGACTCTGGCACGACATTTGCCGTAGGCCTTAGACAAAACTCACCAGAATCATAACCCTTTTGAGACAACACAGGATGGATTACAGTTTCAGTATAATTCTCGAACCCATGCTCTGGTGACAGCTTTCTCGTACCCAGAGCTCACCGGCTCGTCTGCTCGCAGGGGAGGCTCTGGTAGCGGCCATTTGAGGGCCTTCGCTGATTTTGAACGTTGGAGCATGCGCTGAAAGGTCTTTCTCTTGTTAGTCCAATAATAAAGTTTCGAATTCTCCCGCGGGGGAGGCTCTGATGATATCCATTGACGCATGCGTATAGGAAATTGACCTATTTACGCCCATTCTCGTACCCAGAGCTCCCCGGCTCGTCTGCTCGCAGGGGAGGCTCTGGTGACATCCATTTGAGGGCCTACGCTGATTGGCTGAAATGGCGCGCACGCGTAACATAAAAGAAGCTTAAATCTCACTTTATAAAAACGTATCAGTTAAAATAACACTGACATTCGTTTTCTAGTCGTCTTGTCAACCTATGTTCTCGACCTGAATGCTATAAAAGTAATTGTGAGGCATAAAACCACGCATTTTCTTTTATGCATGCGTCAATGGCTGTCGCCAGAGCCTCCCCCGCGAGGTGACGAGCCGGGGAGCTCTGGGTTCGAGAATGTTCTCTCTGTGGCTCTGTATTAAACCTCGCGCATGCGTCAGTGGCTGTCACCAGAGCCTCCCCCGGCGAGAACAGGCTGGGGAGCTCTGTGTTCGAGAATGTGGTGTCAGCCACTCACGCATACGCAAGATTTGATACAGAGCCGTTGAGAGAAAGAGCTTCGTGCGCATGCTCCAACGTTCAAAATCAGCCAATCAGCGAAGGTCCTCAAATGGATGTCATCAGAGCCTCCCCTGCGAGGTGACGAGCTGGGGAGCTCTGGGTACGAGAATGCAGCAGAGATTTCTTGGTAATGCTTATGCGCATCGCCCGGATCACTACTCATACAAGGGGCGTCCTTAAACTGGTCAGGTGGCCGGGCGTACTCTCACCGCTAGGTCACTGAGTCGCTACCGGGCAATTTAACTGAGCCTTCGCGATTGCGGCTGCCAGGTTGTCTCTGGACGCCGCTTCAGCTCTCGGGTAGATGTCTGGATGTATGATCTCGTTTTTGTTCTCCTTAATCAAAGTAAAGCTTTTCCGTTAAAATCCCAATTGACCCGATACATGCTCGCTTTTATTATATAGACACGAGTGTTTTACTGGGCCATATACGCCACTCGTAGATCTCATTCGAAGCTACATCCGGGCCCTGAGTGACATATAGTTCCATATCCTACTAGTGAGGATATCGGTCAAAACGAAAGTGCTTGGAAAAAAAAATTGAAATATTTTTTTCTGGTTTGTCTATCTAATAAAAAGAAAATAACACGGTGGCTTGAAGATATGAGTTTTATTTTCGAGTGGCAAAAGCAATATGGAAAGTCAATATGTTTACAAACAATTTACTGAAAAATAGATATATGCGATACCATCGCAACGGGTTCCCTGTGTCGTTTTAATAATCAACCGCTGACCCTCTCGATTGCGGTCGCGGCTTCTCTCGATCTTTAGCTCAGGAAGGGAGTTCGTGGTGAAGATTTGCGGGAAAAACATGTCTTCTTACGGGAGACGACAGAGCGTTACCGGCCCTGGAGCTGTATTCCCAGACTACGATGAAGATCCAACATATTTCACCTTCGAGGTGTCTTGGGAAGTCGCCAACAAAGGTACGAACGCTGCGGGAAATTAAGTTCCGTGGGTGTTACAGTCAATACGTCAATTTGTGGAACGCTAAATGTCGCACGTTTTTAAATGTTCTGTTCATTCAGGTGTCGCTAATTGCTCCTCTGCATCCTGGAAATTATATTTTATGTGTTATACTCAATAGAAATTAAGCTTATTTTATTTGACATTAGGAAAATCAGAAAATCTTTTTTATGTTGAGCCCTACGTCAACATGTGCATTTGTAGATGCTATCGAGTTATTGTTTGTATTATTTTATTACAGAATTACTCCCGTTTTGTCTGTTTACAATAAGATGGATATTATTTTCGTTGTGTTATTATATTGCGTTGTGTTTTTGTACTGGAAAAGTCGGTAAGCAGATCTGTGTTATGGCTTGCTTTACATATGTTCTCGGTTGTCTGATTCATTATTGATTGCTCAGTTGACTAATTTGTCAATCAAAATTTCACTCACAAGGTCATACTATACTAGGTAACATTTTAAAGGCCCATCATCAAGAGAGCCTTTGCAGTCTATTAGCCAACCAGAGCACCTAAACACAATGGATCAATTTGGAAACAAAAGAAAGCAGGATTGCATTGATTAATCAGTTCTGTGGGAGCATTAGCTCTGTGTATTTTGACTGTCATCTGACATAGTCTGCTACCACTCCTTTTACTGACAACGCATGTGCATACCAAGAAATCTCTGCAATCTCGTACCCAGAGCTCGTCATCTTTTGGCCAGCGGCAAGATTCAGGGCTCTGGGGGAATCCAATTTTTTTTAATCCAGATCCTGGGTTTCCGGTTTGAAAGTTTGTTATGTTTTCTGTATGATTTTGATTTATCACACGCATGCTCACAAATCGTATTCCCCCAGAGCCCTGAATCTCGCCACTGACCAAAAGATGACAGGTTCTGGGTACAAGATTGTCTTAATATGATTTTGTTGGAGTTTAAATTTTGTTTATGGAATTTTTTGGGGTGTGGCAAGGTGACCAGATTTCACTTTCATACCTTATTTACACCTTCTTGGCACATAAATTCTATAGTACCCCTTGTGGGTGGTCTATTATATCCTACATGAGCCATGATTGTTATACATAAAAAAGGCACAAAAAATTGTCAGTTTGACCCCTTTTATGGTAGACGACTCTTTTCCTTCTGTCTGTCTGTCCAGCAAATACATTTTAAAAGAGACCTCTACCAACAGAAAACAAAATACACCTTAGAAACTCAAAAGTCCAGGAAACCCTAAAAGTCCTGGTTGTGGGGTTTCATATGGAACCCTAGATATTTACTGACTTGACTAAAATCAGTAGACTAAAATTCTCTGTAAATTACAAAGACCTACTAAGTAAACAATATTCAAAGCTTCCCTTTACCTTTGAAGGTTGAGTTTGCACCATGAGTATGTGTAATTTAAAAAAAAAAAACATACCCCAACTAGGGAGGGAATCTACCTGAGATTTAACAATTAAAATATTGAGCTAACCTCACTGTCCTCATAGTGTGAATATAAGGAAGGCACACATTAGCATATTGGTCATTCTTCACTGCTCCTTGCGCAGTCAGGGGGTGCCTACCGTCCGGCTACCCCCATTGGCATGTGTTCATCTCGTTGTGCTCCCAGGCCCTGGCTAGCCCTTCTCACTTTTCCCACACATCCACGGGCTTGCCAGGGCTCTTTCCCATAACTTAGATGAGACCAGTGAGGATATATTACTATACTTTTTACAAGAACCATATTACACTTTTTTACAAGAACCATTCCCTTGTATGGGAATGAGGAGGGGAATTGAGCCCCCACCCTCTCCATGCGGGGTATGATTTTTTTCTGGAATACACATTGTGCAGTTCCAGAAATATTCCATACCCCACCACTAAGGGAATTTAAAATTCCAGAGGGTGGGGGGTCAATTTACCTTTTATTTTCCATACAAATACTGTATTTTTCTTTGGAAATTCAGAAGGGGTGAGTGGGTGGGGGTCATTTTCAGCACCCTTCCGGGAGGGGGGGGGGGGGGGGGGGGTATTTTCTGGAACCACACATTAGGTTAAATATTTGCAGACATTCATTGACAGCACTTTTGTTTCAATTTCTAGTCGGCGGGATCTACACAGTCATCAGATCCAAGGCTGCTACGACTGTGGAAGCAGTCGGTGATAACTATTGCTTGATGGGTATTTATAACCGTGCCCAATGTAACATGGAAGTAGAGATGACGGAGCCTGAGATGAAGCCAATGAAAGGAGCCATTAAATCCATGAAGGACAAAGGAGTACAGGTAAGGTCCTTATTAACAGGGTGGAGAAAGGGAGGTCCCATTCAGTTGCCGACCAATCAGTCTCATAGGCAGTGCGGGACCATAATAAAGTGGGGGACTCATTGGTAAGGATGTATGGGAAGGGCGAAAACACAAAATACTGTAAATGCCTGAAAATTTGATGAAAATGGGGGGCTCGAGCATCCCTGGGTCGGCCGCCTTTGAGTTGATGACCAATCAGTTGCTAGCCAATCAGACTATATCACAACATCAGTCAATTAAGCAACAGGCAATTAAGCAATTGTTTTGAAAGGCTAAAATTGAGAACACAAAACACTGACAACATTCAAAGTGATAAAGATCAGGATACAATATGTTAATCTTGTTGATTCTTGTAGGTGTATTTTGGAAGATGGCTGATTGAGGGCTACCCGAAGGTATAATGGATGATGATAGTGATAACAATATATTTGTAATTATATATAACAATTAGTTGCTGAAGGCTGCGTAAATATTGGCGAATAGTCACCAAGACGAAGTCAATGTGACTATTTGTTGATATTTACGGAGCCGGGCCGGCTAATTGGTTTAGTATAATGTACTCAAGAGACTTTGGTCTCTTGGTTTAATGGTATTTTTTAGTTTCTCTTAATAAAGTGCATGCGTGATCCCCAATGCTTTCAATGATAATATCATTGAAAGCATTGGGGATCACGCATGCACTTTATTAAGAGAAATAAAAAAATACATATTCACCTATAGCAGAAAGTGAGTTGAAACATCAGTAACAGCGTACCAAGTATGACCACATTCAAATGGTAGGTACAAATGTTGACCATATTTGGGAAACAATGGAAAGCGTGAAAGCCAATCAAAAGCGAAGAAATTGTGGGCAGTGTTTCGCTGTGCTTTGCACTGTTTGCAAATCCGTGTATTTGGCGAGGGAAAGTGAAAAAAGTGGTAAATACGAGTCCAGACAGCACCAAACCTCACTCAATGTGTTTTATACCATGACAAAATTAAAGACTCTGCTAAAACAAGCACGTTCCGTTGCTAATCGCGTGCACATTCGAGCAGTTTTCCGTTGTTTTAAAAGCGTGCGCGCATGCTGACGTTAAACACTAATTTCGTGTGCATTTAGGACACTTCCGATTGGCTCTCGCGATTTCGATTGTTGAAACCGGTCTCCAAATATGGTCAAGATTTGTACTTTGACATGTTATCGAAGAGAATTTTGACTGTTACACATTTCAACTCACTTATATGTTTCTGCTTATAGGTCACCTAATGTCTTGACCAATCAGTGCGTGGAATCGCTTGAGTAATTATACTAAATATATATATGAACACATACCAAAATGCAGCGAATTGAAAATATGATGGCAAGTTTGAATAACTATTGTCCTGGACTTTTTCTATTTTCTACTTTGATGAGCAACAGAATGATCACTTTACAGAATGGCATCATCTGGGTAGACGAACATTTTGTGGCTAAAATACTGTCAATTTTCATTTTCATGATACAACATGATACAACATGTTAACCCTTTTTTTCCTAAAAAAATTAATAAGAATATTTGTCTGTTTTTCTGATGTTTTTGTGTGATTTTATTAATACAGACTGTATGTATTTTGTTAAACTCAGAGTCGGTGCCTAGCGGTGGATATACACCTCAACGCTTGTTATAATCCACCATTATTCACCTCCCCTTCGGGGGATAGTTATCAACTATAATGGATAAAGCTGACTTGTTATTTTTTCAGTTTTCCTTAGCAACAGGACACTTTAGCATAATGAATTTCTAGACTGCAAATTGACACCAAACATTCTCAGAAACTGATTATTGTAATTTCCTGATTTAGGTGGTTCTGTTTGACATCGGCTCTGTGTACCACAAACTCAACAAGTGGAAGGCAGATCTTTGGGAAAGCTGTCATATTGGCTTACCTGAGGGAGACAAAGAAGCTAATGATGCTCTTGTTCTTGGCTGCTTAGTAGCGCAGTTCATTGCTGAGGTATGTTAACATTATATTACTTACACCCTTTAGAAATCGGCAGGTGTAAAGTACAGGTCACAGGTCGCAGGTCGCAGGTCACAGGTCACAGGCCGCAGGTCACAGGTCACAGGTCACAGGCCGCAGGTCACAGGTAGTTTTAAGAAGGTAGATTGACTTTTATAAAAAATAACACCCCTCTCTACATCCTGTTCTCTTTCAAATGCGATGTTTATTACAATAATGTGCAGTTGGCGACTGCAGGGAGCCCACGAGACTTATCTCGACAGGGCTTCGGATCACAGGTCATATTTTTATTACTCATATAAAAATACAAATGAACTTCTCTTTGTACTTTTGCTCGAAGATCGTTCGCAATGCTGTATCGCCACGTACTTTTGGCAATTGGTTGTCATTCATTTTTACGCACTAATATCTACAAATACATGATGTCAGCCTAGCAGCATACCGAGACAGAAAGCATCCATTTCCATCGGCTGATTTAGGGAATGTATTGCAATATTTCTGATTGAATTCGGTGAAAAGAATAAAACTTTGTTTAAAGAAGACTATTTCAAGATGTCTACACGTAATTCATGTTCTGGTATCGACTGAAAATAACAACAAAAGAGTGGCTCACTAGGACTGCACTTAACAGTGCAGGATAATTAGACACACGGTGCAAATGAGGATTGTAATAATACATAAATAAAAAATAAGACTACATCAATAAAGGGAAGAACTATGCTTATTCCAGATAAACATGGATACACAAATATCAAGGACTTCAAAATTTCTGCTGTCATCGCAACGTCCATCGAATGTAAATGTATAACTAACTCAGTTCAGTACAAACGAATACAGTAAAAACCCGCATATCAGAACCTGAATTTGAAGAACCTGTAAGGCTAGAATTATCCATGTGTAAAAACCCATGTTTCCTAATTTATTTTAGGCTAAAATTATACGCGGGTTTTTACAGTACCAGTTCACTTACCAAAATATTTAACATGTTTTTCTTCAACAACGCACTCAGTTCCGTGTTTCAAAAAATATTTACAAACAAATACGAAATTGACTTTCCAAATGAAGCCAAGATGGCATTGTCTTTTAGTATAATCTGTAATGTTAACAACATAAGAAGTTCTTCTTCAACGCACTCAGTTCAATGTTCAGGGCGTAGCCAGCACTTATGAGAGGGGGGGTTCCAAAGTTCAAAAATAAAAAACTCCTCATAGATCTCGGGGAAAAACTAGCGTTTGAAGAAATTTGCTACATTTTATTGGAGCTTTTATTTGTTGTCTATTAAATATTTACAATTTTAGTAGTAAGTCACAAATAAATCTTACAAACGAACACCAAATAAACATATACTGGCCAGTCTAGATGGCATTTTCTTAACTTGTTCTTGGTGTAATCTGTAATATTGACAATATAATATTTTTCAACAACGAATACGAAATTGACTTACCAAATGAAGTCAAGATGGCATTGTCTTAACTTTTTTAGTATAATCTGTAATGTTAACAACATAACATGTTGTTCTTCAACGTACTCAGTTCAATGTTCAATGCCTTTCAAAAAATCTTACATTAAACGATTTTTTTTATAAAAGTCAATCTACCTTCTTAAAATACCTGTGACCTGCGACCTGTGACCTGCGACCTGTGACCTGCGACCTGTGACCTGCGACCTGTGACCTGTGACCTGTACTTTACACCTGCCGTTTAGAAATAATCCTTAACTAAATGCTGAGAGGTTTTTAATCCTAAGAATGATCTAAGAAAAATAGTTTTTACATGTATGTGTTAGCCATGCAAAAATATAATAAGTGTTTGTATCCTTTTGTTTCTTTTTCAAAACCCAAGCGAATAACGACACTTTTTTGATATTAGTCCCAAAAAAATATTAGAAGAAAATCCTTTACAAAATGCTGCTCAGGGTTTTAACAAAAAGAATGTTCTAAGGAAAATAGTTTTTATGATGTTTTGGTCATGCAAATTAATTATTGATTTATCCTTTTTGTCTTCTCCAAAACTTATAGCAGAACAAAGACACTTTTTTGATAATTGTTCTAAATTATTTTTTATGTCAGCACTCTGCGATGATTTATGATTTGTTTTTAGTTCCGTAGTCGTTTTAATCCTGACATCCCTGTTGTGGCCCATTTCCATGAATGGCAAGCTGGGGTTGGATTGTTAATGTTGAGAACAAGGAAGGTGAACGTTGCCACTGTCTTCACTACTCACGCAACCTTGCTGGGCCGATATCTGTGCGCTGCTAATGTGGATTTCTACAACAATTTAGAAAGGGTATGTACAGTAGCTAGTGAGTGGGGAGATTCAGGGCAAGTGCAGACACACTTCCCTTTGCAATACATAAATGGTTTAAAGGTGCGTTTACCTATCTTTTTGAACCCTTGCTAGGGAAACTTAAGTCCTGCAAAAAATCGCTTTTCAAGGAAAATCTTTGAAATTTTCTGGACAGATTTCCAATCGAACGAGATGTCAATTTCAATGTCGTTATCACGTGACATCATTGTGATGTCATTGCTACAGAAAAAATGCTTCTCATTCTCCATACTTGCAAAAATTCGCATTTTGGTGAATGTTTCAATGAGCTCCATACCTACAGACTCACGGACTCGGTCCGATAAAAAATAATGTCTACGTTCTAGCACCTCTATTGACAAATCTGGCTCCTCACTTTTCAAGAACCTTGATCTGCTAGAATGAAGCTAGAATGTTCCATGCCACTTTCCTCAGCGTTACATGTGTTTACTTATTTTTTTTGTTTTTTTTTGTTTTCAGTTTAATGTTGATCAGGTGAGTGAGGCTTATTGATGTGATGCATTTTTTAATTAAACTATATTTGCAATTTGCAATTTGATGCATTTTCAGATGGAAAATGTGTAGAGCTTTTGGTTGATATGTTTAATAAATGGAGCCTATGTAAGTTGCTGGTTGATTTGATTGAAGACTCAATTACTACTAATTGCGTTCAACCCTGAAGATTTTTTGCATAGGTTTAAGTTTCCACGTTTTGTCAAGAAGTTGTCCTGTTTCTCGCTCGCTGATTGGCCATTACTTTTCAGCCAATCAGAGTGCGACTACTTCTCGACAAAACATGCATGTTTGAAATGTAAATCTACGCGAAAAAATTGTCACACTTCAGGGATCAATGCAAATGATAGTATTACACACGGTCCACGGAGGGGAAGGTGGTTGGGGGACTGAAGCCCTCCTTTTTTGACAAATTTTCATACATTATCAGCCCCCCATTTTGGTGACAGACAGACAGACAGTGTTTATTTAGAGAGCAGTATACGATGTGTACATAGGCGTAGCCTCTAGATAATTATATAAAAAGAAATTAAATTGGCCAGGTTTGCCTTAAGGCGAAGCAATCATAGATATATTTGGCTATTATGCTTTTGTTGTTTTTAGGTGAAATTAATACATTCTTTCTTATAAGCCCCCCTCCCCCCACTTCAAGTGAGCTCCACGGGTCATGGGAACCGTCACATGCTCTAAATTGGGTGGCAACAACATGTAAACACTGTTAGCCAATTTGGTCTATTGACTAATTAATGTCAGGAAGTTAAAGTTTAGAATAGACCTTGTGCACAGTAGATTTAAGGTCTTACTTTGCCTTGTCAGGAAGCTGGTGATCGTCAAATCTACCATCGGTACTGCCTAGAGAGGGCTGCCACACACGCTGCTCATGTGTTTACTACAGTGTCTAGGATAACAGCAGATGAGGCTGAGCATCTACTGAAGAGAAAAGCTGGTACTATATCTTCTTACACGTCTTTTCAACATAATTACAGCTAAAACCGTTGCATCGCAACCCGTCAACCCACGTTTTCAAAAACATCAAATTTTGTTTTGATTTTTGGCTTTGCTGTTCCGACAATCATTTTATACACCAAATTCATAATTCTTGTTTTCCAGATATAGATGAAAGAGTCAAAAATCATGCTCTTCAAGAGATAACTTCAGACTACAAATGTTCTGAAAACTTCGTACCATTTGATTAAATATTGACAGAATTATAGGAGCTTAAACATACAGAGATTTGTATGGAATTTTCGCTAGAAGCCTTGTATTTAGACTACTTCAGATGCTTCTATCTCGCCCATTATTCACTGGTTTCAGTTCAACTCAACACATCTTTTAGAAGTCATCAAGTGCTATAGCTTTGAAATTTCCCTTTCAAAATCTCTAATAGCTTTAAATTTTGAATACCTTATGCAAATGAGAAGCGGCCATTATGAATAAGGTCTATAGGATCGCATTGTGCTCCTAAGGAGGGGGGGGGGGGGGGTTACTGTTTCCTGTATTGTACAATTTTCTCTTGGTAAATTTATAATTTCTGGAAAACAGTGTTTACACATTAGTTTTTTCCTCTATATTGACAGATTTAGTTCTACCAAATGGACTTAATGTTGTCAAATACACGTGAGTACAATCACCCAATTAATCAAAATTGACAAATGGAATGGAAAGTACTAGTAGTATAGTACTGCAGTATTGATTATATTGTGTGTTCTATTTCAGAGCACTCCATGAATTTCAAAATCTCCATGCGAAATCCAAAGACAAGATAAACGACTTTGTCCGAGGACATTTTTATGGGTAAGATATGCAAAACCAAGACTTTTTTCCTTCTTTTATTATTTTTTATTTTCTGTTACAATTAACTTGTATTTTCACTTCCTTTTTGCAGGCATTTTGACTTTGACTTAGAAAAGACTCTCTACTTCTTCTCTGCCGGGAGGTAGGCAATGATACAATATCACTAATGTACTAAAACGCGCGCTCTGTTTTGGTCCGCAGGCCGTGTGTTAGTCTCCCCGCAGGCTATCTTTGTTTCGTGTGTAGAGCATGCCGGGAATATTGTTTGCCTTGTGGCTCGCGCGCGCTCATTTGCACACTCGTTTTTGTGGGGTTCCTTTGGACTCTGTATTTACATGAACACTCAAGCTTTCAAAAAAGCTCCAACCAAATAACGACCCTCAAAACATCGTGCGCGCGATTGCCACAGGAAGCCCACCGCGTGTGTAAAAGGCGCTGGTCCGCCTGCCCAAACGTTTAAAATCAGCCAATCAGCGAAGGCCCTCAAATGGATGTCCCCAGAGCCTCCCCTGCGAGCAGACGAGCCGGGGAGCTCTGGGTACGAGAATGAAACAAATATATCTCATTTTTTGCACAGATGATGTCATAGCGTGTTATGAACAACATGCCAGCTAGAAGGCTGGACGGTGGAGCCAACGTGATCTCGAACTAAAATTACGTTTGTTATTAATTTTCAAATAGCCTTCAAAATTACGATTATCGTCATCAGACATGATAATGATGTTCTTGTGCTTTGTTTCTAGATATGAATATTTTAACAAAGGAGCGGATCTGTTCCTGGAATCCTTGGCCAGACTCAATTACGAGCTAAAGGTGATTCTCTTATCCTCACGGCTCAATGCCGTGAAGTGAAGTGTAGAATTATGAGTGTGTGTGTTAATATGGTGAGTTCTGTGACACAGAGGTTGGGCAACTTCCGACGGTCCTCGTGGTTCTTTAACGGCCCTCTGGTTCCGGTTAGTGTAGTGTATGTGAGAGACGGGAACTACGGTTTAACGTCCTTATCCGAGAAGACGCGAAGGTCTAACCATTTGCCGGGGTTTGAACTCTCAACCTCCCGCAGATAAGCCCGGCGCTCTACCACTGCGCTAACCGGTCATCGGTTAGCGTGATTAGTGTGATTTGAGTAATAAACTATATACGGTACATAGGTTCCTAGGGTCAGCGCTATACAAGCACAGTTACTTTACTTTACTTTATTGTCAATGCAGCGTTCTGATTGTCTGAGCTAGCGAAAAGTGTTGGATTTGAAAGCCAGAAAATAGCAAATGACCAGACCAGAAGACGTTTTTGGCTATACAATTGACCTACTAGTGTGATTTGACTAAAACAATTATTACTCTCGCCCTCATGCGCTATTGACTCGCGGCGTTTATTAGAGTTTATAAAATAGCTAAGCTGGTACGTGCATTCTCACATTATAAACGCACGGCAGATGCAAAGCTATTTTAGAAAAGCAATTAAAAGCGGATTTCCGATACAGCGTTTATTCGAGGGCGACGTTAACTTAAATCACTTACAACTATTGCGTTTTGGGGTTTTGGGGAGTATTTAGATCGAGATGCCAGGTGTAGGTGTTGTTTAGATAACTAATGGACGAATGAGGAAGGAACGAAAGAATAATCCTCGAATAAACGCCACTGAGTGCGGCGAGTAAATACCGTGTTATACGAAATCAGAGTGTGTTTCCCTTGCCCTGCGTTTCTCTAGGTATAATTATAACACAGTTACGATATAACGCGCGTTCTGATTGGTCCAATTCGATGCTCTATTTCACCTGCGGCTCGTGATTTTACAACGTTCTCGTGTCTCTCCCAACATCACGCGTGCACTATTGCGCCGATAAAGTCATAGAAAGTTGTGCTCTAATGCTTAAAGGGGCTGTGTCACGGTTGTTTCAACAAAATTTTATAAAATAAGACCAGTGATCTACATAAACATCTCAGAATCCTACATTATACTATTATTTAGTGTTATAAAGAAAAAGGAACTGAAACTTGCATTATATAGGTATCAGTTTACAGCAGTTTATAGCTTTCGCTATCGGATTTCCAAGTTTGAAAACTGTTCAGCCTGAACAGAAACCAAAAATGTAATTTCGTAATCCAATTCCATCCGCTCGATAACACACGAAAATACTCCAAATTTGTGCTCAAGGCTAGCAGTTGAAAGGTTATTTAACAAACCTTATGATTATTTTGCTCGTTTCGTTTGAATTTGACTACATTTAAGCTACCTAAATTTGCCTCAAAATCGTAACACTGCCCCTTTAAATAAAATATACATGATAACATTTCTGTTTCTTTTTAGTGCACCAAGTCAGATACAACTGTAGTGGCGTTCTTGATTTTCCCAACCAAAACTAATAACTTCAACGTGGATTCACTCAGAGGGCAAGCAGTAACAAAACAGCTCAAGTAAGTAAGGCAGAGAAGACTTTCAGCCCCTAAAGCCTGGTTCTCACTGGAACGCAAGCGCAGACGCAAATTACCCACGCGAGAAGCATTGTTGCGCGCGACGAATTTTGTAGTCGGGACACAAAAAATGTTTCTTCGCCAGACAAGAAAAAAATGTGATTGGTTGACAGAAATACTCGACCAATGAGAAAACAAAGACAACGCAGATAACTATTATCAATTATATTTTTTCTCTTCAGGGAGACAGTAGCTGAAATACAAGACAAAGTTGGAAAGAGGATTTATGAGACATGTGTCAAGTAAGGCAGATATCATTCTCATCTAGCCATTTCAACCAATCACGTCTTCGCCCTGTTTTGCCTAGCGCAGGGGAAGAACACAAAAGAAATCCTCATCAGCATCGAAAAATGAAAATGCCAAAATTGTATTTCTTTTGTTTATTCCCCTGAGCCTCGTATCCAAGTAAGAATTTTAAAATATCGAAATTCGTCTAGTAACTTTCGCGACACTGACGTTTGCGGTCCTGTTTTTTCTCCGGCTTTCATAGCGGAGCTACTTAGCGGCCGAAGGCCGCAGAGCGGAGCACCATAGGTATCGCAGGTGGAATACAATAGTTCCAAGTAGAACTCAGGTATACGATCGACTTCGTTTGTCATGGTTCAGCGGTATTCCCATGTATCGCGGGCGCGCGTGTGTGGCCGTGCGTGTTTGCCACCACAGTAAACCAAGACCCTTCTCCATTTTTAATATTTCGGGAAGTGAAGACAACCAAACTTGGGTGAATTTATGACGGTGACAGGCTATCTATGTACAGTGGCAACCTTTTTGTCTCATTAAAACAGAAAAGTATGTCACCGGGAGCCTCCGCTTTTAGCCAGTGGCTAAATCTATGTATTAAACTAAAGCGACAGTCAAATCATCACAACAAAAACTTCGCAACCACAAACACAGGGCTCGTACGCGTCCTGAAATTTCATTTCCTTCCTGGAAAGTCCTGGAATTTTAAGGAAAATGCTGGAAAATTCCTGGATAAATGTTTCCTCTCAAATGTGGTTGAATCAGTCCGTCTCGTGAATCTGATTTTGGGCTGCAAATTATGACATTCTTCAGTATGTTTTTTTGTGGGGGGAGGCGGCATTTCTACCCAATAAAAACTCCTGGAAAAATAACTAAAGACTTCCTGGAAAATCCTGGATTTTTGTCATTCAGAAAGCGTACGAACCCTGCAAACATCACTCCGAGGCTTTTGCAAAAGCTACCAGGGCCCAGTTCCTGAAATGTTGGAATTGATAAAGTTATCCACGGATAAACGTTATCTGTTGTATAGGATTTGTTCTGGTTTTATCAGTTGGTTAAGCGTTCATCTACTGATAACTCTTATCTGACGTTCTAGGAACCGTCCCCAGGTTGCTTGGATGTTGAATTCAGGGAACGTTTTGAAAACACAATTTTAAATTTGTCGGCGCATAGTTCACAAAATAAGGATGAAGCCAAAGTAACATTCCAAAGAACGAGGAAAATACACATCCTCTTTGTTGAAAATATTAAATGCGTAACTAGTGTTGTATTTCTAGGGGTAAAATTCCAACCGGCGACACACTTCTTCTTCCAGACGACATTGTCAAGCTCAAGAGATGTGTACTTGGAGCTCAGGTATAAACGTAATAATCATGATAATAAAATAGAAGGTGGTACCAGAGGAAGAAGGAACTAGTACCGATATAATGTGTCACTTAATCGCAAAGGAAAGATTTATTTTTCGGCTGAGGCAGATAACACAGGCCCTCGGTTTGCCAACTCATGATGTCATGCTCAACCTCATCCAGTAATTGCTTATTATTATTATTTTCTCCGCCAGCACCCTGAGATGCCACCTGTTGTAACACACAACGTGGTTAATGACGGAGCGGATCCAATTCTCTGCCATGTTCGCAGAATTCAACTCTTCAATACTCACCATGACAGAGTCAAGGTAATTGCGTTCGTACTCTTCCTGTTGTTGCTTGAAGACCCTTTGTCCGATGGGTCAGTGTGATAATGTTATGTTATGTTTGTTGTGTTAATCTTATACGGTAAGAAACCTAAAAGAACACTATTGCTAATGTTTTACTTTTCTATGACTACATATCACTTAAACCTGTTTTAGACTAAAGGATGGATCGAAATTCCATGAGATTGACCACTGTATGCATTTCTACGCGACCTCAAAATTCAATGTTGCGATGGGCGATTGGCGATTTTTAGCCGCCAATCAAACCAAAGCGCTGGATTCGGCTGCTTTACTGGATCGATATTGATTGCAAAATAACCAAAAATGGTTTTAAGCTATCCTTTGGCTTCTCTTGCCTAGAATGTTTAACCCTCTGTTCAAGAAAATTGATATTAAAATTTTCTTGCGTAAAATCGCCAGTCGCAACAGTGAATTTTGAAGGTCGCGTAGCAATGCATACAATGGTAAACGGATTGAGTTCACTACTTTTACCGTTACCCTTTCATTAGTATTGACTTTTATGGGCATACAAAACTGCATGTCACGACCATCGGGAACGGGGTCTTAAACTACATAATTAAATGTAGTTCTAAAACTCATGAATAGTCAATCAGGCAAACACAATGGAAATCAGGACCATGAAGGCCGTTTGTATACCCCGATAGAAATTGGCATTTTGGGGAGTCCATGAATATTTTCAGGGAACAGCTTTTCTGATTGGTTGCCATATCATAATGGTGCTCAATCAGCCAGAAACGATATAGAACTGCTGCGCACTGAACTGAATCTGATATAGAACTCCGGTGACGTCAGAGTTCTATATCAGATCCAGTTCAGTGAGCACAGTTCTCTATCAAGTTTGGCTCACTGAGCATCAGTAATGATAGGACAACTCACCAGAACAGCATGTTTCCCCGATAATATTCATGGAGACCCCATCTCTTACAAACGCTCTGTGGTCACGATTTCCACCTTTTCCCGTAACCTACGAAAAAAAGAACGCATGTTAGAAATGAATACGTGCATTTTGTAAAACGATAGTTCATTTATCACATTTATTAATTTTCGGTGGCCATGATTTAAACATCCCACAACGACTCGGGCAGTGCCGACCACCCTTCTGTGAACATTTCGTGAAACGAGCCAAAACGGACATCTTTGACAATTATTTGGCAATACTTGAGTTGAATTGGGCTCAAAATCATGCACAGATAAACGAATTTAACTCACCCGTCCAAGTTACTCTACTTGGCGAGTCCGTACGAACCGCACTGCTTTGTTACCGAGAATGAATGGGCAAATTGCATATGATGCATTACGCGCATGACAAAGACAATTTCGTCAAAGAAATTTGAATCATAAAAAGAATAAAAAACAATAGGAAACACTGCCCCAAAAACTAATGACATAGCACTTTCTTTACAAAAGCCAATCAGAAAGCCCTAGCATTATTATAGGTATCGCTGGTATCGCTAATACATTCATTTCTTTTTTATGACATTTGAACGGCATTTCTTTGCTCATCATAATTATAGGTAAAAAAGTGACAGCTATTCCAAAGGGAGTTCTTCTCTTTTTGAAAGTCATGTAATTATGAACAGACCTTTTGTCCCAACACAGAAGATATGTCAATTATTCGGAACGCCTCTCTAAATACACTATTCGTAATGAAAAGCTCTCGTTGTCGATCTTTTGTTTGCCATTTCAAAATAGCTAAACAATGCAACTTGAAGCCAGTCTATATCAGATTTCTTATTCTCGATTTCAATGAAGTAGTTCTCACAAATTTATTTCCTTTTTTTTAACTAGCTTGGAATTATGAATTATTACTGGCAACCGTTTTAGAAGTAGTTTACAAAACTCGCTGTCGTGTTTTATCAGCAGATAGAATCACTCGGCTTCGCCTCGTGTTTCTATCTGCTGATAAAACACTCCAGCTCGTTTTGTAAACATTACATAAAGTTTTGCTGATTGTGAATTGACCAGGAAGCCACTTGGCTGCAAGACGAGAAGCCGTTCAGTGGCCACTTGAGAAACCATTTCGAGACAAACTGAAGAGCTTTCTAGTGGCAGAGAATCTGAGTAGATAAGGGTTTTAAACTCGCGACTATGAAGTTTAGTTGACCAGAAAGCCACTTGACTGCAAAAGTGGAAGCCATTTAGTGGCGGCGCTAGGAAACTATTTCAAGACAAACTAAAAACGTGTTGATAAAATATTTCGGGACAAACTGAAAAGCTTTCCATTGACAGAGAATCTGAGTAGATAAGGGTTTAAAGGCCCATCACCAACCAGGAGCCTTTGCGCCCCTTTTTCTTTTGTTTTCAAATTGATCCATTGTTTTCCGGGTGCTCTGATTGGCTAAGAGTCCGCAAAGGCTCTCGGTTGGTGGTGGGCCTTTAAAGCTCGCGATTATGAAGTTTAGTAGTTGACCAGGAAGCCACTTGGCTGAAAAGTGGACATCATTCAGTGGCTGCTTGAGAAACTGAAAAGTGTTTCAGCGACATGGCCTTAAGTAGACAAGGATTTGAAACTTGCGATTATGGTGTTTAATTGACCAGGAAGCCACTTGGCAGCAAAACTGGAAGTCGAGAGTTTGTTTTCTCTTGCTATAATCACCTACCGGTGAAAGCCATTTAGCAGGAATTTGGAAAGCCTTTCAGCAGTTGATTAGGAAACCATTTATCGGACTTGTGAAGCCAGCTGGCAAGGATAAGCGACAAAAAAGCCCCCAAACGTAAGTCTCCGATCTTTTTGCAGATCATTTTTCATCCCGAGTTCTTATCTACTATCAATCCACTCTTGCCGATGGAGTACAGTGACTTTGTGCGTGGATGTCATCTTGGTGTGTTCGCATCTTATTACGAACCTTGGGGTTACACACCAGGTAAGACTCAGGTTCTTTGTGCTTTAAGAAAATCTTAGTTGAGATGTTTTGTGACATGCTCACGTGCAATTGATGGTTTCCATGGCAGCGGAGTGCACAGTAATGGGTATCCCGTCCATCACCACTAACCTGTCCGGATTTGGTCGGTTCATGGCCGAGCAAGTGTGTGATCCCACCTCGTACGGTATCTATATCGTGGACAGACGCGCCAAGTCGGCTGAGGATTCTATACAAGAGCTCGCAAAGGTACAGGACGAACGAATACAGCCGAGCGGGTTTCCTTTGTTATGACAGCGCGCGCGGTGCTTGTGTAAGCCATGTTAGCAGGTATGGGTTTGCTGTGGCACCGCGCGCAAAATGGCGGAAATGGACGATTCCAGCTATAACGCACGCGCGCGATGCATGCCGGTAGATGTGGGACATTTTTCGAACAAACTGTTAAAAAAGCGCGCGCTGCATTCTGGTAGTTGTTGGGCGTGGCTTGGGCATTTCTGAACAAAGAAGAGCGCGCTCGCTTATAGCTGGAATCGTCCATTTAGGGCGGGCACTGGCTGTAGTTGGGGCCCATTTTACAGCGCGTGCGTGTGTTGATGTTAGGAGCTTTGGGTTTCTCGTGAGACACAAGTGCGCAAACATGGCGGAATTTCCGAGTGGCTCTGGCTTTGGGGTTATTAGTATCCTAGCTTCCCTATTTCTGAACGTCGACTTGGCCGTTAGGATCTCCTAGACTTTCCCCAAGTCGACCTCTCTAAGGATACTAACAAAGAAAAAGCTTTTAAAGGACTTTAAGAAAGTCTAAGGATCTCCCTGAAAGGTTTTGTTTCTTTCAGTTCATGGTCAATTTCTGTGGAATGACTCGGCGCCAAAGAATTATTCAGCGAAATCGGACCGAGCGATTGAGTGAGCTGTTGGACTGGAAAAGCTTATTTAGGGTAAGAGTCTGTTATTAGTTCAGCGATAGTACATGCGGTCTCATTTTGACATGGGGACAGTGTATACTAGTAATAGAATGCCTTGGAGTGGCATACTTAACAGTATGGGCTCTGAGTCAATAGCCCATGAGGCCGAAGGCCGATTGGGCTATAGTGACTCAGAAGCCATGATGGCCTTCGTTACATTCTTGTAATCAGTATTTAGCAAGAATATTGGGCGCCAGTTGGTAAGAAATTACAGGCCCTTGGCCTTTTTGGGAAACAGCGTTATTATGCCACGTCGTTTTCCTTTTTGAAAAGCATAATTAAAACTGTTGACGGCACAGCGGCGTAGCCAGGAATTTCTGAAGGGGGGGGGGGGGGGCATAGTGAAAACATGGGACGAAAATGTTCAAATTTCCTTCAGCAAATACAGTACATGTATTTGCAAAAAAACCCCGAGAAAGGGGGGGGGCAGCCCCCCCCCCCCCCCCCCCCCCCCCCCCCCTGGCTACGCCCTTGCGGTATATTCTTTTAAACCGTCCTAAAAACACAAATATAATTTCGCCGGTAGACCATCCGTTCCTGGCGTTTTGTTCTTATGGAAACCATTCAAAGTAGCTAAACATTCATCTTGCCACACCAGCCCTTCACAGGCGGAGCTTTTTAGGAAATTGGCTTTTTTTCCGTTTTTCGTGAAATGCCCTGAGTATTCAGGGGATTGTGGAAAGTTCAAGTAAATCCAAGGACTTTCCAGAAGTGAAAACAAAATCACAAATATCCAGATTTTTCAGGGTCCGTACGAACCCTGCCACCCAACATGGCCGCGCTTTTGTGGTTTTTGTTTCCCTAGGCACTGCCTAAAAGCGGAGCTCCTAGTCATTACGACGTGTAGTGAAAACCATATACAAAGCGAAAATCAAATAGAAAAAAAGAATTCGTAAACTAAATGTCTTATTTTCTAACTTTTTTTTCAAACTGTACGATAGAATACGGACCCATATTTTTTCTCTCGCTTTACATGCAACAACAACTGAAATTAACTTCTTGTTTTCTAGTTTTACGCTCGAGCCCGCTGCTTGTCTCTACACAAACTCGACCCTGCCAATTTTGAAGAGCCCGTCCTTGTAGACGAAGCGGTAAGTAGATGATACTACGCGCGCGTTCATTGGTCAATATAGGATAGAATCCTATGATATCTCTTTTTTGTGTAAATTGAGGACGAGATATCATAGGATTCAAGTATATTCAAAGCGTTCAGTCGGTAGATTCCGCCGAAAATAGCACTTAAAAAGACGATATCGCCCTCGTCGCTGCGCGACTCGTGCGATATCGCTTTTTTCGTGCTATTTTCTTAGCGGAATCTAGCCTCCTGAAGCTTTGAATAATCCTATAATATAGGGTTATCCATAGTACGCGCGCTCTTATTGGTCGATATAGTGATTATCGAAGTACGCGCGTTCTCATTGGGCTATATTGGGTTGATCGATGGTGCGCAAACGCATTGATTAATAAAGGGATTGGCGATAGTACGCACGCTCTCATTGGTTAATATAGGGATTATCGATAGTACGCGCGCTCTCACTGGTCGATATTGGGTTTATCGATGGTACGCGCGCTCTCATTGGTTAATATAGGGATAAGCGATATTACGCACGCTCTCATTGGTTAATATAGGGATTATCGATAGTACGCGCGCTCTCACTGGTCGATATTGGGTTTAACGATGGTACGCGCGCTCTCATTGGTTAATATAGGGATTAGCGATATTACGCACGCTCTCATTGGTTAATATCGTTCTCGTCTCAGCGTTCTCAGTTCAGCTACCCTCGCCCCCTCTCTTTACCCCCGTCTCCTGCTGTCTCCGAGGCCGGCTCCGACCCGCACGCTCTCATTGGTCAATAAAAAGATTAGCGATAGTACGCACGCTCTCATTGGTTAATATCGTTCTCGTTTCAGCGTTCTCAGTTCAGCTACCCTCGCCCCCTCTCTTTACCCCCGTCTCCTGCTGTCTCCGAGGCCGGCTCCGACCCGCACGCTCTCATTGGTCAATAAAAAGATTAGCGATAGTACGTACGCTCTCATTGGTTAATATCGTTCTCGTTTCAGCGTTCTCAGTTCAGCTACCCTCGCCCCCTCTCTTTACCCCCGTCTCCTGCCGTCTCCGAGGCCGGCTCTGACCCTGAATCCGAGACAGAAGAAGATGAACAATACAGGTAACCTAACCTTTTCTGGTTTTCGATCCAGGAGCCTGTTTCTCAAACGCCAAAGAATTCTCGGGCCTGAAAAGGCTTTCCTACAGAATTACTTTACTTTACTTGAAATTTTCAGGCGCACAATGGAAAGTTTTTAGGAGAAGCTTCTCTCTCGCGACTTTTTGGGTGATTTTTCGTGTATTTGGGGGCCACTGTATTTGGGGGTTATTGATTTCATGCGATTAGAATACGAAGCTCAGACCAAATCGGGAGAAATCGGCTAACGGTGTTTACATCTTGTTGCCACCCAATTCAGATTCGATCAGATCATGTGATGATTCCTTTGGGTGGTTACTTTTGTTAGTTCTGAGCATACACTCGTGCACTCGGTCGAGTGAGAAAAATTTATTGTAACCAAAGGAATCATCAAGTAAACACAGTTGCAGAGGCCACTTCTATCTTTTTTGTGTTTTGAAGTGGCCTCTGCACACAAATGTCACAACCTCGTCCAGGATCGTAGAGAAGATAAAATGACTTTTTCTTGCTCGCGCACAAACTTGATCGAACAGTTTCTCCAAACTCACGTCATTTTCTAACACATGCGCGAAAGAGAAATGACATCTGTGTGCACAGGCTACTTTTGCGAAGTTGAATAACACAAGAAAATACTAAAAGTAAAAGCCAATGCAGGGAGATAAAAATTAGCCTCTGCTCGCAGGAAACCGATGGAAAATATTTCTCTTTGGGGCGTTCATACTATCTCTAATAACCTGGTTTTCTATTTGTTGCAGGTTATTTAGTGTATAACTCAAGCTCACTCAGCTTATTATGAATGGAATGGAATGCTGGCAGGAGTGAAAGATCGGAATAGGCAACGGTTACCATAACGATATGTTGATCTATGGAGAAATTTTTGCCGCTATTGAGTGGGAAAAGTGACTCGTAACTCGTTAATCTCACTTACCCGGCCGATTCCAAGCTGCGATAAACAGAGCTCCAAAGAATTTGTCGCTGATTATTTTCAACGGAGTGGCTACCTGTGGATAGTGCAAACCAGGAGAGCCTGGAAAATAGTCCACGCGCGGGATGATACGGGATCACAGGGTGGCGCGGGATCTGCCGCGTGCATCCGGGCAACTCCACAATTTCTAGATTCAGTCCGTTTTCTCTAAATAAATAAATCATTTCCTGAGTAAAAATAAATAATCTCTAGTAGATAACAGGAATTGATTCAATTAAAAAATAAATAAATAAAGATTCCAATGGCTGTTTTACATGTGATTAGTCGTGTCGAACTGATTTCTTATAAGCTTCATTCGGCGTCGCCCCGACCCTGAAAAATGAGCGAGAAAGCCCGTGACATTTCAAAATCAACTCCATAGTTATGCCTAGACGTTATTTCCTTAGGTATGGTGCTCCGCTTGCGCGGGCCTTCCGCTCCGCTACAACTTAGTTGAAACGTGTAATGGGGTAACAAACATACATTGCTTTAGTGCCAAGCTGCGGAATATTCGCAGAATAAACAATTGAACAGATTTTGAAAATAATGTTGTTGCAAGTTAGTATATTATCACTTACCACTGTTGCTTTACTTAATTTGAGCAAAAAATGAAATATTATGAAAAGAAAACCTGCTTGGGTAAGCAGGCGAGAGTTCATTATTGACCAATATGATTATAAACTCGCTACGAATATTCCACAGCATGGTTCGCCGTTACATGTTTCAACTCACTTATATGTTTCTGGTTAAAGTCAATACATGTCCTTCTTGTTAGCCATTCATGGTTTAACTCCAACGTACCGCTAACCTCTTTATCTTCTGTTCACGGTTAAACTACATCTTATTAAGGACTTTTTCGCCAAGCGAAATATTGTTTTAAAGCTTCTTTTTCAGCGCTCTTGTTGTTTGTCTTGCCTCATGAAACTGGTCCGTTGCAGTACACACAGCAAGGCGTCTAGTTTGACAATTATTCGCCACCGCGCTTTTCCTCTGGTTTCCACTTTCTGTTGCTGTTAGGCTTTCTACTCCGTTCTGTTCAAGATAATCTTTGCCCCAACTTTCATGGAAGTAACTTTCAAACGAAGGTCTTTGGTAGGGGAAAGCATAAATAATTCCGGCCGCATTTTTTCTGGATGCTGTACAACCCATTTCAAAAACTCTTTCTCTTGAAATTATTTATCTGTTTTTAGTTTTGGAACACAGGCTAGTTTAACATCAAAACATCGATTCGGTCGTTTATGCAAGAATCAAGGAAGACAGCGTAGTTTATTCCAGCCCTGATTGGCTGAGGTTGCCTGTTATGGAGTGCCAATCAAATCCTGTGAGCCAATCAGGTGCTGTTGTGGTGTTTTGAAGCCGGGCAAGTGCACTAGGTGATTGGCTCGATCGCTTTGAGTGGCGTAACCGAAAAGAACCAATCGCAAAGCGGAAGATACACGCCGCGTGACCCTTATCGCACATGCTTAGAAACCGGTAAATACTTTATCTGACAAACATGTGTCATCTCAAGCATTTGTGTCCCTGAATATTGAAGACTAGCAAGTGATAGAGCGTAGTAGGGTGCGCCTTAGCAACCAATTAACATTGTTCTTAGCAACCGGTAAATATTGCCTCACATCAAACGTGTCACCGCAGTTGCCTGTGCCTGTCCCTATTACACGATACAGTAGATTAGCAAGTGACAGGACTTAAACAACGCCTTAGTAACCTATAAACATAGTTGTCTTTAGCAACCGGTAAACATTGTGCATGGCAAACAACAACATCGGGAGCGTTTCAGGGTTAAACTGGTTTGTTTGTTAGCTTTCGGCGCGTGTATTATATAATACTGAGAAAAATTGTAATTCGCACGTGTGAAAAGTTACGATAATGCCCACTGTCGCGAAATTCATCGATCGAATTGTAGCGTTTATATAATAAACAGAATAATGTATGGCATTCTCGATCCCAGAGCTTCCCGGCTCGTCTCCTCGCGGGGGAGGCTCTGGTGCAATCACTGACGCATGCGCGAGATTTGAAACAGCCGCTGAGAAAGACCTTTAGACCCCGTTTACACTAGGGCAAATTGTCCCGGATACATGACCAATCCGGTATCATTTGTCAACGCGGAGACGTTTTGCCGTGTACACACAAATTTGTCAATCCGAGATAGGGTCAAATCTCCGGAGACGCGTCTACGGTTTTGAAAGTGGGACCATGTATTCGGTTACATTTGTATCCGTGGTATTTCGTAGTGTAAACGGTTCGTCTATCCGTATACTCGAAAACGCGTCTCCGTAGAAATTTTCGTCTCCGGAGATAATTTGCTCTAGTGTAAACTAAGTCTTAATTCACTAATTCAACTTTATTACACACCGTTTATATCAATCGATTACATTGTTTACAAGTGCATATAAATCAATAAAAGAATAAATCGGATTTGGAAATGGATAGAAAAACATTATGGAATGGTGCATGGTGGCCAAGCTTTCGAGTAGCATAAGCTTTCGAGTCAAATCCAGCCAATCAGCGAAGGCCCTCAAATGACTGACACCAGAACCTCCCCTTGCGAGGTGACGAGCCGGAACCTCTGGGTACGAGAATGAATACATGGGCGCTTGGAGATTTGAAATTTATCTTCTCGTGTTCAAATTTGAACCCCACTCGACGATAAATTCCATATCCCCGCGCGCTCATTTAATAATTCTCTCTATGTATTACACGAAAAAGCATCTAATATTACAGATGCCACTCTTGTATTCCCTTAGCACACAAACGCACTGGATGTGATTGACTGAATGTTCACTAGAAGACGAGGATGCCGTTGCCGTGATCGCACCGTGTATCGCGCCTTTCACAGGCTACGAAATCTCTCTAAAATCAGGCCCGTAAGAGAGGGGGCTCGAAGGGTTCGAACAAACCCCACTCGGACGACAAAAAGGCTATAAAATTTGTTTATATAGTGTTCTCTTGAAAAATGAAGACAGGCGAGCGCTCCAAAGATCCGAGCTACGGGCCTGAAGACAAGACAGCAAGACAGTAAGTTTGATAGACTAGAAAAACAGAAAAAGTGAACATTTTTAAGTACGCAGTTGCGTACTTTGCGTATTGGCCAGATACGCCCGCCTGATAGAGAATAATCCAGGGCGCGCGGGGATATGGAATTTATCTTCGATTATGTTTAAATTATATCTCACGAGTGATCGTAATTTTTCACACGTGCTAATTATATATTTCACAGTGGCCGAACTATGGCTTATGTGATAAATAGAGGATATTACATGGGCGCGCGGAGATACGAATTTTATCTTCGAGTGTTGATATTATCTCTCACGAGTGAGCGCTCCAAGCGAACATGTAATATTAATCTGTTTATTATATGAACTATAAATTCAATGATTTTCGAAAAAGGCTTGTGGAAACACATAGCTAAGTCGGTGGTTCCCAATTTATCTCCATAAACTTTAGAAGTCCTTTCATTTTTCAATTAAAAAAAAAAAAGTTTTTATCATCAAACTACAAATTAAAATGACCAAGAGTGTGCACAAAACCCACAAATTCTTGTAGCATTAATTATAAAATGATCGGCAAGTTCCTTACTTTATTCCTGACTTACTTTCTTGTCAGACTCTCGTCGCTACTTTCCAAAGCTCGTATCGACCCGTAAGCGTAGCTTACTTGCTTCCATTTTTTACTTCTTCAAAAACTGCAGAACTCTCTCGTTTTTCAGGGGATCTATTTTGTCGCAAGTTGACATTGATATTTAACGTTCCACCTGTAATTGTTCCAGTATTAAATGGGAGAGCCAAATCCCGTTGTCGAAGCAGTTTGTTGCACCGTCTCTGCCGGCATTTTTTGCATACGAACACACTCGTATTTCCTACTCGGCAGGGAGCTGTTTTGTCGTCGTACATGAACTTGCCGCAGCAATACTAGTGTACTAGCTGGACCTCTGAAGGAGAAGATGTTGGATATCCTCTCTTGTTGATTATCTGGCAGAGACGAGTAATTATTGCTCACCTGAAGTTGACCTGAGCAGTTCGGGATTTGGTTCCTGGAACTCCCTTAAAATTTTGACGTCGTAATTCATGTAGCCACCAAATTGTGCATTTTATGTTTATCTGTTTAGAGTGTAACATGTTTGTTAGTTTGCGCGGCGTTTGTTGTCTTCGTTTGTAGATTTGGCGTTCGTATTGCATTCGTGAGTTGTCGTGTGCATTCGGCGTCAGTTCGTATCCCTTCGTTTAGTCAGGCGTTCCTGACGTATGTGACGTATGTACCGCGTCCCCCGCCATATTTTTAAGTCAGTTGCTGCTTGTTCGTTGTGAACGTTTCTGGTCAAAAGTCGGTAAGTTTCTTTGCTTGGATTTGCTCGATTTGTTGCTTTGTAACGTTGCTTATGTTGTATTAAGATTGTTCTATGTTTTCTGTTTTAGAAAACCTACTTTCACAGCGTTTGTGAGTTTGTTGAGTTAGACTTAGTACAATAAACATGTCAACAATCACAAGTGTGATTGATCAAGCAGCAGCTACAGTTTTCGACTTCTGCCTACGAGATTTCGACTAATGCATTGGTAAATGTACCATGGAAGCGTCTGGTGGTTTGGTAGAATCGCCGGGAGTCGAAGGGCTGGAAAAGGAGTTCGAGCTGTTAACTTCTCTACGAGAAATCGGAGCGGCATTGGAGGACTCGTCGGTTGCCGATGTAGAGGCGAAGAAACGTTCAAGATCAGCATTGGTTGGAGTCTTGACGAAAAGATACAATGAAATCCAGTCAATGATGTTAAGAATTGATATTCCTTGGCAGACTTTGTTAGATCAAGTAAACAAGTTTGATGAAACTATGGAAAGGTTCATAAGGGTTCAAGAGGAAGTTGTGACTTTGACTGAGGATCAAGAATTGCTGGCGAAGCTTAATGACAGCTACATGGAGCAAGTGCAGCGGAAATTGAACATCGACACAGGAGTGAAAATGTGGAAAAGGAAAGCGAAAAAGGACGGTCGGTACGGAGACGAATTTAGTAGTGTTTCCAGTTCATCGAAACGAAGTTCAAAGTCGCGTTCGTCAAGGTCAGTGCGATCGACACGGTCTAAAGAGGAGGAGTTGGCACTTGCGCAGTTAAAAGTAAGGGAATTGAAATTGAAGCAGGAATTAGAAAGAGAAGAACAAGAGGTAAGACAGAAATTACAAATTTTAGAAGCGGAAATGGATGCTAGACGAGCTGAACTTTCTGTTTGCGGGGAGAGAAAGTTTAATGTTGAAAATTATTCTCTTGGTAATTATCGGCCAAAACATGAAGCGCCAGAACGTAAAGCGCCAAAATATGAATCTCCAGAACGTGAAGCTCCAAAACGTGCTGAACTGCCAAAATCTCCTAGTCCTAATCCAAGTTGTTTACGTGATGTAGATCATGGCAGTGATGGACAGAGAGAAATGATAACTAAATTACAACAAATTCTGACAAATCCAAAGATCGAATATTTGCAATTTGATGGAGATGTGTTAAAGTATGTTTCATTTATGAATAATTTCGAGACATTTCTGGAGAAAAACAATCCCGATGACGCAACAAAATTGCAGTTGTTGATACAACATTGTACCGGAAAAGCTAAAAAGGCTATTGAGAGTTGTGTAAACTTACCTCCTACCAAAGGTTTTTTGACAGCCAAGCAAATTCTGCATGATAACTTTGGAGAACCATATGCAGTAGCTGCAGCGCATATTAAATTATTGCAGAATTTACCTTTCATGAAAAACCCTGATGGCGCAGCATTGATGGAATTTGCAAGGCACTTAAACAATGCGCATCACACACTTTCGGGAATGGGACAGGAATATTCATCGGAGTTAAATCACATCACTACTCTAAGGGAATTAGCTAAGAAACTTCCCATGTATTTGAGAGGCCGCTGGACAGAAAAAGCTGGCGCAATTATTGAGAGCGGACACAGACCCAAATTCAGAGATTTTGTAAAGTTTGTTGAATCCAGAGCACGCTTGATCAACAACGAGTTTGGACTTGACATGTGTCACAGTGTTGCTAAGGATGATAAACAGAAAGGGGGGAGTAAGGAGCAGGGTTCGAAGAACAGTTGGGGTCAGGGAATAGTAATGGCAGGATCAATTTCAGGATCAGTTTCAGAACGTACAGTTTCTCCCAATCCGCAAAGTTCTGCCCCTTCATGTCCTGCTTGTCGAGGCAAACACAGAATTTGGAAGTGTGACGAGTTTAAGAATTCATCTTTCAAAGACAAAAGGAAAATTGTAATGAAGTATAAACTTTGTAATAAATGTCTGGTTGAGAACCACATAGCTGAGAATTGTCCGAAAACGCATTTCAAATGTCAGATTCAAGATTGTGGTTCAAGTGATCACCATACTTTATTACATCGCCAAGCACCTCCAGAGCGCATGCGCAACAACGAGAACCGCGAACCAGCTGATCAGTCAGGCGCACCTAGTCCAAGAGTTGATACTGGGGCCGGCGAGGCTCAAGCTAGTAGTTCCGGTGTTGGATCTGGAACTGGAGTAGCGCTAGCTTCCGCAGCTACAAGCGAGAAGAGGGTCTGTCTTGGAGTAGTACCGGTAAAAGTTCAAGGTCAAGGAAGTGACGCTGTCGTGGAAACATATGCTCTTTTGGATACTGGTTCAGAACTGACACTTTGTCATGAGCAGTTGGCAATGAGTATTGGAGTTATCGGAACTGATACTAATTTCACGCTGACCGGAATGACAGGCTCAGCTAATGTAAATAGCAAATTGATTAATATTATCGTAAAGTCTCTAGATGAGAAAATTTCTGTTGAGTTGAATGATGTAAAGACTGTGAAGCATATGCCGATTTCTAAGAGCTGTATACCAAAGCAAGATGATTTACAGCACTTCTCTCATTTAAGGAACATTGATATTTCAGAAATTAACAATGGAACTGTGATGTTGTTAATAGGCGTGAAAGAGAGGCCAGGGTTGTTTCTTCCATTAGAACACGTTTCAGGTAAAGATCACGAACCAGTCGCGGTGAAGTATGAGTTGGGATGGACAGTGATTGGTGCAGTCGGAGGAACAGTGGACAGCTCGAGCGTCAACCTTCTTTTTGAGAAGAGTTCTGAGGAGAGTTTCGAAGAAGAGCACGAGAAATTGAAAGGTCAGATGGACAAGCTGTGGAGGACAGATTTTACTGACATGACTGTGGGAAATAAGGTGTCATTACCAGCAATGCGAGACTTTTCGCGCCTGCGATTATTAGGTCAGCCAACGCACTGAGCATGCTCATAAGTGCCATCCAATATGGCGAAAAGAGGGGGGAGGGGTGGTAGCATGTAAATAAAGCTGTATTTCAGAGATGTTTAAGGGCAGATATATATTTTTGCATTATATTATTTACCACAACGCTGCAGTTTAACTTTGCATTAAAAGAAAACAGGCATTCAAGATGCGAATAATAGTGTGCGAGGCTCAGCGAGGGTAAAATGATGGCTGACTAGGTCGAGTGAGGCAACTATAAGGGGACTTATTCGGTAAACTATTGTAAATCATACATCAAGAACCTACCCAGGGAAGGCCTGGTTATCAGTGAAAAACATGGCGATCACAGAGGGAGATTGTACGGCCGTAGCAGTTATTTTGAGCTAGAAAACGACTTCAAGCCGATGTCTTCTTCTTCAAATCTCGCATGGATTATTAGCAAAAAGTGTGCTGTGTTCAAAGAAAATTGGCGGAGTTTTGGGGGCGTTCTGAAGGCCGATTTATAGCTCATTTTGATGTGCAACAACAGGGCTCAATTTTGAGAGGTCGGCACCTGGGATTCGAGTACGGACAGTACCGTGAACTTTATCAGCATGCGAAGGAAAATAGCCTACGGACGGATTTTACTGTAAAACATAAGGGACAGACAGCCGTTAGGACAGCGTTCGCTAAAGTAAATTTGGCGCTTTGTAAGTAAAGTTTGAAGCTCTTTAACATGTATCGAAATGTTCTATAGTGTTCAATCTTTTGATCTAGAGGTCGGCAAGTTGTCCACGAATTACAGTACTCTTTTTATTTCAGATTTTAAACTTTTCTCCATACAATCCCTATAAGACCGGCGGCCATTTTTAAAGGGCCTGCAAGGCCTGCATAATTAGCGCGGCGGCCATTTTGTCTCAGATTGCTGGTAATGCTCCTTCTGTTGAAGACGCGAAAGCCTTAGAAGTCATGGAAAGATCCCTCAAGTTTGTTGATGGACACTTTCAATTGATGTTACCATGGCGACACAACCCGCCTCATTTACCCAACAACAAGCAAGTAGCTGAAAGAAGACTGCAACTTCTGAAGAAAAGACTTGTAAGGGATGAAGACTTGTATCAGAAGTACAAGACAACTGTGCGCGATTACATCGATAAGGGACATGCGCAGAGGGTTCTATTAGAAGAACTGGAAGTACCGGAAGGCATTGTCTGGTATTTGCCTCACCATCCTGTGACACACCCATTAAAGCCGGGGAAAGTACGTGTCGTGTTCGACTGTCAAGCCAAGTATCAAGGAACATCACTTAATGATCAGCTTCTATCAGGCCCAGATTTGAACAATCAGTTATTGGGAGTACTGATCAGGTTTCGTCAAGAACCGATTGCTATCGTCGGAGATATTGAGGCAATGTTTCATCAAGTGAAGGTGGAGCCTAATCACTGTGACGCACTACGTTTTCTCTGGTGGAAGGATGATAACCTAGAAGATAAACCAGAAGAATACAGGATGACGAAGCACATCTTTGGTGCCACTTCCTCTCCAAGTTGTGCAAACTTTTGTTTGAAGAAGGCTGCTACACTGCATCCAGATGACTATGATGAAGAAACAAAGAAGACGGTTGAACGAAATATGTATGTTGACGATCTTATGAAGTCAGTTGCAACCAAGGAAAGAGCTTTGTCCTTAGTGAGACAGGTGCGAGAGATGCTACAAAGAGCGGGATTCCGGTTGACTAAATGGATGTGTAATAACAGAGAAGTCTTAGAAGACATACCGGACACTGAAAGAGCAATGTCGGTCGTTAACCTAGATATTGAAAGTTTGCCAACCGAAAGTGCCCTTGGTACTAAGTGGAATGTTGAACGTGATCAGTTTGAATGGAAGATTCCAAAAAAGTTGATGGAGCCGGAGAAGATGTCTTCAGTGACAAGACGCAGTATTCTTGCAATGACGTCGTCACTGTACGATCCATTATGGTTTATAGCGCCTTATACTATGAGGGCTAAGCTGATTTTGCAGATGTTGTGCCGCAAGAAGCTAGGATGGGATGATGATGTCAGTGATGATCAGAAGGCACAGTGGTTACGTTGGGTTGAAGATCTCACAAAGCTGCAACAGATCAAACTTGATCGATGTTACAAGCCAAAAGAGTTCGGCCGGATCAAGAATGCACAGTTGCATCTGTTCTCTGATGGGTCCCGAGTAGGCTACAGTTCAGTGGCATATCTACGCTTGGTTGACGACAATGACAGGATTCATTGCAGTTTTGTTATGGGCAAAGCGCGACTCGCTCCTATCCATGAAATCACCATTCCCCGTCTTGAGTTAGCAGCAGCGGTTATCTCAGTCAAGCTGAGCAGTTTCATCCAGGAAGAGATCGAGATCAAGCTAGATCAAGTTGTTTATTGGACTGATTCAATGTCTGTGCTCAAGTGTATAAGGAACAATTCTAAACGGTTTCACACATTTGAATCCAATCGGCTTACAATCATAAGGACCGGTTCTGAAGTCACACAGTGGAGATTTGTCAACGGAAAGGAGAATCCAGCTGATGATGCAGCGAAAGGCATGAAAATGGACGAGATGATTAAGAACCAACGGTGGATCAGAGGACCTGAGTTCTTATGGAAACACGAAGATGAGTGGCCTGATTCGCCGGATGTGGAAAATGTGCCCACCCCACCCCCCTTAGATTTCTGGTGACCGTGATTGTGATTGTGATTGACATTAGCTAAGCTATTTATAAGTAGACATGCTAGGACGTGCCTAGTCGCGGGAGTCTCAGTGAACGAAACGACAGTGACTCAGCACTTAGTCGTGAGAAATGTGCTCTGTTTTCATGGCGAAGAAACGAGCTAAGCTGTGAGAATTTTGTACTGTGAGTGAGTTAACATTCGGTGATTAAAAGCGAGAATTCAGGAAACCATATCGTTGCGTTTTCGACAAAGTGGCGACCACGAAGGGACGGAATGGAGAAACGAATCGAAGTTTTGGAGAGCAAGCTAAAAACCCTACATTTTCGCGTAGGTAAAACACGAGAGGTGCTTGAAAAGAGAGATCGGGAGACAACGAAACGCCAGAAGTCTTCTGTAGTGAACATTAGAAGTTCCGTCATAACTGCGAAAGAGGTTATCGAAGAAAAGAAGTTTGAACAGGGTGAAAGTGAGGTGGAAATACGCGAGTGGGCGAAGGAAATCGAGCAATCGTTGGAACGAGCAGACGAATGCGTGAACGAACTTGACAAGCAACTCGAAGAACTAGATCGTGAGAAGACGGAGAGAGAGAACAGGATATCCTTAGAAGGTCAGAAGGCAAAGCTCGAGGCCGCCAGGCAAGCAGAAGCCGTGAAACGAGAGGAAGAGCTAGCGTTCGAGAGGAAAAAGTGGGAGTTAGAGCGTGAGTTCAAGGAGAAACACGTACAAGCGGGAATTGCAAGCTCAGCGAAATTACCGAAGCTGAGAATTACATCATTTAACGGGACTTGTAAAGACTGGGTGCGATTCTGGGGACAATTCGAAGCTGAAGTAGACAAAAGCAAAATTGCTGAGGTAACCAAGTTTTCGTACTTGAAAGAGCAAGTGGAGTTGAAAGTAAGAAACTTGATTGACGGACTGCCCTTTACGGACGAGGGTTATGTGCGAGCCAAGGAAATTCTTCACCGCAAGTTTGGAACAACAAGCGATGTGGTCGGAGAATACGTGAGAGATATCCTTGAATTACCGGCGATCAAGGAGAGAGACGTCAAGAAGATCCATGAGTTTTACGAGAAACTGTTGTTCAACGTAGAATCACTAAAGACCTTGAAAAGTTTAGAGAAACTTGATGCGGCTGTTATGTTTACTTTAGACAAACTCGCCGTGATTAAACACGAGCTTGCTAGCATGGATGACCAATGGAGAAAGTGGAGTTTTGTGGAATTGCTGGAGAATCTTGAACGGTGGACTCAAAACAACCCTGTGATTTCAAAGAAACCTCAAACTGGACGAGCCTTCTACTCTGATGAGAAAAGCGATCAAGATCGTGACAAGAAACCTTTCAAGGAACCTGGATGTTTATATTGTGGAGATAAACAACACAAGGCCGTGACTTGTTCCAAGTATGTTACAGCTTCGGAGAGAAAGAAGATCCTAGGTAGTAGATAAGAAACTGTGCTTTAATTGTACGGGAAAATTACACCGAGCGCTAGATTGTAAAAGCAAGGGAGTTTGTAGGCTATGTGGCGCAAAACATCACACGTCGATCTGCGATAAACCACCAGCGAGAGAACAGGGATTGACAGCTAATCACGTTGGGCAATCTTCAGTAATTCACCCAGTTGTGATAGTGCTAATTAACGGGATCAAGTTTCGAGCACTTTTAGACAGTGGAGCCAGCCACTCCTATATTTCGTCTACAGCTGTGGCGCTTATCAAGGGAAAGCCGAAATCAACTGGAGTGAGACAAATTGCTATGCTAAGCGGAATACACACAAGAACAATGCAAGTTTATGAGGTCACGATGTGCTCAGTCAAGGGAGACTTTCAGCTTTCTGTTGATGTAACAAAAGTTGAAACACGAGAACTGTTGATGCTTGAGAACCCTAAGTACAAGGACCTGTTGGATAATCATGCACACCTCCGCGGCGTACATATGGATGATATTGATGAGAAGCAACAACTTCCAGTGCATATTATTCTAGGAGCAAATGACTTTGCAAAAATACGTACTGGTGAGCGACTTCGCGTTGGAAGGAGAGCAGACCCGGTTGCAGAATTTACCCGTTTCGGATGGTCAATCATGTCCCCAGGGGGGGAGGGTGAGATTACAAATGCTTACCTGACTGTGAACACATCTGTGGATTATGAGAAATTGTGTGCTTTGGATGTGCTCGGGCTTGAGGATAAATCGTGTGGTAATCAAGACTCTGTGTACGAAGAGTTCAAGGAACAACTCACTCGTTCGCCTGAAGGATGGTATGAAACTGGACTTCCATGGAAAGCTAGCTGTCCTGAAGTGTTACCAAGCAACAAGGAGGGGAGTCTCATGCGGTTGAACTCCTTACTACGTAAACTGAGGCGTACTGACATGTTGGATCAATATGACGAGATAATACAGGAGCAATTAAGGGATGGAGTGATTGAGCATGCACCAGAGGAAGTAAAGGGGAGAGAGTTTTACCTCCCTCATCGTCATGTGACTCGTGACAACTGTCAATCTACTGCTGTTCGGGTCGTCTATGATGGATCTGCGCATGCGCATGAAGGCGCGCCATCGTTGAATGAATGTCTTAATACTGGGCCGCCTCTTAACAATCAATTGTGGAATGTGATAGTTCGTCAACGGTTTCACCCAATAGCTGTGACGGGAGATCTGCGTCGTGCATTTCTGCAAATACGTGTACGTGAGGCAGAAAGAGATGCGCTGCGTTTTCACTGGATCGTGGATAAAACGTGCAAGCAAATGGAGGTGCTGCGCTTTACGAGAGTGTTGTTCGGTCTTGGACCTTCACCTTTTCTATTGAACGGTGTTCTACAGCAGCATCTAGATCACATGGAGTCAGCGTTCCCACAGAGTGTGTTTGAGATCCGGAAGAGTTTATACGTGGACGATCTAATTTCAGGAGCTCCTACTATTGAGAGCGCTCAACAGCTTAAGCGAGAGGCTATTGAGATCTTCGAGGATGCTTGCTTTACCTTGCATAAGTGGCATTCAAATGCACGTGAGATTGCAAATGACGACATCAGTGGTGAACTGTCTTACGCGAAACTCCAGTTCAGTGGGGAGTCAGTCAACGGTATCGGAGAGAGCAAGTTACTCGGTGTAAACTGGAATGAATTGGATGATACACTTAATGTGCGGTTCCCATCAGAGCTCGAAGTGCCCACCAAGAGGGGAGTTTTAGCGAATTTGGCACGAGTCTATGATCCCCTTGGAGTAGTGTCTCCCATGATGCTTGAAGGGAAGTTGATTTATCGTGACATTTGTGACAACAAGATTAACTGGGATGCAGAGCTGTCGGATGACTTGAGCAAGCAATGGTGCAAATTTGAACGAGTTATTCCGGACTCTGTGAGTTTTCCACGTAGTCTTGTGCTCTATCGTGAACCAATTGATGAGATCAAGTTGCACGCTTTCGGTGATGCTAGTGCACGTGGAGTATGTGCGGCTGTTTATGCGGTGTTAACGCAAGCGTCAGGCATTACGCAAGGGCTGGTTGCTGCTAAGTCAAGGTTAGCAAAGAAGGACTTGACAATACCACGTTTGGAACTTGTTGCTGGTCACATGGCAGTCAACCTGGCTGCAAATGTATGCGAAGCCCTGGAGGGTTTTAACTTGGCTGAGAATATTCACTGCTGGCTTGACAGCTCAGTTGCATTACACTGGCTAAATGGCCAAGGAGAGTATCGTCAATTTGTGGCAAATCGTGTGAGAAAGATACATAGTCACCCTAATACTCTGTGGCGACACGTCCCAACGCATGACAATCCGGCAGACCTCGGTAGTCGGGGAGGAAGTGTCATCAATGCGGAACTTTGGTGGAAGGGACCACCATGGCTTGCTGACCAAACCCAGTGGCCAGCGGAACTTGTAACCAAACCATCCGAGGAAAGTAAGGCAGAGAGGAAGGTTCAACAAGAGCTTTTTGCGTGCGGTGTTGAAGTTAAGGATGACTTTGACGCTGTACTCGATAAGTTCGGTCTGCGTAAGGCCATGAGAGTGTGTGGATGGGTCTCGCGGTTCATACACAACTCTCGACACCCTTCCGACAAGCGTAAAGGGGTCTTAACGACAGAAGAGATACAGGCCCAAGAGCTATTTTGGATAAAGAGAGTTCAACACCAGGCAGAGCGCAACGCGTTCTTTGCCTCAGATAAGGAGCAGTTAAATCTTCAGCTAAACGAGAATGGTGTGCTGGAGTGCAGAGGTCGTATTCAGGGGGAGTACCCGATTTACTTGCCCGACTCTGCTTTATTTACAGCGAAACTTGTGCAGCGAGAACACGTGTCAACTTTACATGGAGGGATTGGTATGACAATTGCTAAGGTGCGAGAAAGGTACTGGGTACCACGCCTACGGAAACTGGCAAAGAGGCTGTTAAGAAAGTGTTACGGATGCAAGAGATTTCAAGCAGTTGCGGTCAAGTGTCCTCCACCTGGTCTCCTACCAACAACTAGAACGGAAGGAGACACGCCCTTTAACGTAATAGGGGTGGACTTTAGTGGTCCCATTAGATATGGCCCTAAAAGGGAGCGCAAGGCATACATAGTCTTGTATTCTTGCAGTTTGACCCGTGGAGTCTTCCTGGAACTGTTACCCAACATTGAAACAGGAGAGTTCATCAAGAGCTTCAAGCGATTCATTGCGCGGAGGGGGAGACCTTCTAAAGTGTACTCGGACAATGGATCAACTTTTGTTGCAGCTGACAAGTGGTTAAAGAAAGTACGTAAGGATGAAGTGCTGAACGACTTTCTTCGTGACTATTCAATTTCTTGGCAATTCAATCTTAGCCGTGCCCCCTGGTGGGGAGGACAATTTGAGCGCTTAATCGGAGTCATGAAGGGAGCCTTCTACAAGACTGTGGGAGGAGGTCAACTTTCATGGGATGAGCTAAACGAGGTTATTTTGGACATTGAAATCGCGCTGAACAACCGACCATTATCTTACGTAGAGGATGATGTCCAATTTCCTACACTGACACCTAACTCATTTCTGTTTCTTAATGCCAATTATTTACCGGAGTTGGAACCTTATCATCTTGAGGACAGAGATCTGCGAAAACGAGTGAAGTACCTAAAGAAAACTAAGGAAGCGATGTGGTGTCGGTGGAAGAAGGAGTACTTAAGAGCGTTACGTGAGCGACATCGTCTCAAACACAAGGACAACGCCCATCATCTGAAAGTTGGAGATGTGGTTATCGTCAAATCTGATGATCGAAATCGAAATAAGTGGACACTTGGTGTTGTTGACAATTTAATAGTTGGGCGTGATGGAGTAGTGCGCGCTGCTAGGCTCAGAGCTGGGAGAAGCTACTTGAAAGAGCTGTGCAACATTTATACCCTTTGGAGTTGTCATGTGACAGGGTAGCGCCTGCGAGAGATGTTCCGCTCAATGCTGAAGCACCTGTTTTCCGTCCAAGGCGAGATGCGGCCGTTGCTGCGAAATTTCGGATGAGAGACATTGCTGTTGATGAGGACGAATGACTTGAACACTTTAAGTCTGAACTCTGAACTCTGATAGGAGAAGCATTTAACTATAAACCCTTTATAGAACGTTGTAGATTTTAATACATTTTCACTTGCAAATGCCTTGTAGACAAGTCATTTGGGGGAGTGTGTGGAAAATGTGCCCACCCCACCCCCCTTAGATTTCTGGTGACCGTGATTGTGATTGTGATTGACATTAGCTAAGCTATTTATAAGTAGACATGCTAGGACGTGCCTAGTCGCGGGAGTCTCAGTGAACGAAACGACAGTGACTCAGCACTTAGTCGTGAGAAATGTGCTCTGTTTTCATGGCGAAGAAACGAGCTAAGCTGTGAGAATTTTGTACTGTGAGTGAGTTAACATTCGGTGATTAAAAGCGAGAATTCAGGAAACCATATCGTTGCGTTTTCGACACGGAGTTACCAGACTTGACAGACTCAGATCCAGAAGTACGAAAAGAAGTTCCAGTGTACTCTGTCATCCAAGAGAGAAACGTGATGAATGAGTTGTTGAGTTATTACTCTTCGTGGTCAAGATTGACAAGAGCTGTTGCTTGGTTGGTTCGTTTCAAGGCATTTATCCTTTCCAAGAGTTCCCACAGAGCGATGTTAGACAGACGTCGGAATGCAGACGTCAAGCAAGTGTCTACTGGCCGCTTCCTGAGTGTAATGGAGCTTCGTAATGCACAAGAAGATATTGTCAGACTAGTACAGCAAGAGTCATTTCCATTAGAAGTAAAGACTCAACGGTAAAGAAAGTACTGACAGGAAAACTGAGAGTACTGTGAAGAGGAAGATCAAGAAAGCTGGGAAGTCGATCTACAAGCTCAATCCAACAATCCAGAAGAATGGAATACTAGTAGTAGGAGGTAGACTCAGATACTCTTCTGTCGATGTCGGTTTGAAGAATCCAGCTATTCTTCCCCAGAAGCATCATGTGACGAATCTGATTGTTAGAGAATGTCATGAACTGGCAGGGCATATGGGCCAAGAACTGGTGTTGTCAGACATCAGGAAGCGATATTGGATCGTGAAGGGCCGCACAGTAGTCAGAAGTGTTATTGCGAAATGTGTCTCATGTCAGAAGAGAAAGAAACTACCATGCGAGCAGTTTATGTCCGATTTACCAGAAGATCGAGTGACTCCAGAGAAGCCGCCATTCAGCAACGTTGTTGTGGATTTCTTTGGACCCATAGAAGTGAAACAAGGGCGACAAAAGCGAGTGAAGCGTTATGGCTGCATTTTCTCCTGTCAGGCGATTCGTGCCATTCACATAGAAGTAGCACATTCACTTACGACTGATTCTATGATCAACGCCTTAAGAAGATTCATCAGCCTGAGAGGGTACCCTGAGAAGATAAGAAGCGATAGAGGGACTAATTTCACCAGTGCTGACAAGGAATTGCAAGCTGCAATCAGTGAATGGGACATGAAGAAGATAGATGGTTTCTGTTCCGAACGAGGTATGCAATGGGAGTTCAATCCTCCAGACGCCAGTCACATGGGTGGCTCATGGGAGCGGATGATCAGATCTGTCAGGACGATTCTTGCATCTTTGTTGCATGAACAGATTGTCACAGATGAGGTGTTATCTACTGTTCTAGCCGAGGCAGCAGGGATACTGAATAGTAGACCATTGACCAAGAGCAGCGAGGATCCTTCTGATGAAGACCCTTTGACGCCTAATCACTTGTTACAGCTTCGCCCAAGCTCGAAATTACCACCCGGGGTATTCACAAAAGAAGATATGACGAGTAGAAGACAGTGGAGGCAAGCTCAGTATCTAATGGAAGTTTTCTGGAAGCGATGGATTAAAGAATGCCTTCCAAACCTGCAGTTGCGTCAGAAATGGAATGAGGTCCAAGAAAACCTACGTGTCGGAGATGTGGTGATGCTGGCGGATCCAAAATTCCCAAGAGGAGAATGGCCAATGGCAAGAGTGGTGGAGATTTTCAAAGGGAGAGATGGCTTGGTTCGCAGCGCGAAAGTTCTCACTAGCTCCACAGTGGTTACAAGATCAAAGCGTCGCAGACACGGAGAAGTGAAGACGTCTACAAAGATTCTACATCGACCAGTGACGAAATTGTGCCGATTAGAACTTGATGGACTGAAATAGCCGTGGTGTCGATGAACATTAGAAGCAACAGAAGTTGATGGACTTTGGCTTTCGGACGAAAGTCATATTGAGAGTATAAAGATACGGGAATCGAACCCTGTTATTTGGTGGCTTGAGTATAAATGAGATAAATAACGTTCATTTAGGGGCCGGTGTAGCCACCAAATTGTGCATTTTATGTTTATCTGTTTAGAGTGTAACATGTTTGTTAGTTTGCGCGGCGTTTGTTGTCTTCGTTTGTAGATTTGGCGTTCGTATTGCATTCGTGAGTTGTCGTGTGCATTCGGCGTCAGTTCGTATCCCTTCGTTTAGTCAGGCGTTCCTGACGTATGTGACGTATGTACCGCGTCCCCCGCCATATTTTTAAGTCAGTTGCTGCTTGTTCGTTGTGAACGTTTCTGGTCAAAAGTCGGTAAGTTTCTTTGCTTGGATTTGCTCGATTTGTTGCTTTGTAACGTTGCTTATGTTGTATTAAGATTGTTCTATGTTTTCTGTTTTAGAAAACCTACTTTCACAGCGTTTGTGAGTTTGTTGAGTTAGACTTAGTACAATAAACATGTCAACAATCACAAGTGTGATTGATCAAGCAGCAGCTTGCACGTTTGCAAATTCATTACAAAACATATCACGAGCAAATTCAGGTATGTAAAATTGTTTTCAGATTTGTGGGAACTTGGAAAGTGTTGCTAGCCAAGAGCAAAAAGAAATTAAAGAGTAGAACAGCCGAAGTTTCACTGTTTTCTTTGTATTTGTGAGGCGACGCGTAATTTAATACAAGTACCCAGATTAGCGTAGTGCGCATGACCTCATGCGACCGGCGGCCATGTTGTATTGAATTCTACGCCATGGAACTCCCTTAAAATTTTGACGTCGTAATTCAGTTTTTCGTTTCATGTTAGCGTTTTCCTGCTGGTCTATGAATTCAGTAAGATCTTCATCAGTAAAATCTAGCTTGAACCTTTGCACACTTGCCATGTTTGATATGATAGAGAGCTGATTTATCCACTGCGAAATCGGAAGACTAAAGCAAAACATGGCGATTATTTTTTTGCAGAGCGACTGCCAGCACGTCATTTGCATAAGCGCGCGAAAATACTGAAAGCTCATTGGTTGAAATTTGATATCACCACATGTGTTGAGTTAGGGGTGGACCATTAGAAGTTGGGGGAAGGGGGGTGGCAATTCCCAAAAAAAAATTCGCGCAAGGCCAATCCTTCCAAAAAAAAAATCTTGCAGAGATTCAAGCTAGGAAATAAAAATCCTACAAAGACATGGCTTGGGTTCTCATTAAAAAGAATGATGTCTTAAGTAGTTATTCCAGCAACTTCTCTTTTGCATTTTTATAAAAAATAACATCAAACATATAGTCGGTGCCGTTTACAAGAACAAGTGTATCTTGCTGAGGAAAAACAAACTCTCCCCAAAAATGCCCTGTAGTGATAGGCCTGGCAGGCAGTCACTATGTTCGAAAGAATCACACTTAGGTAAGCGTGAGTTCGACGTTACAAGTATAGAAATTCGTCATGACCGCTTCACACAAATGAATAATAATAATTTCGTAATTTGCGGCATCAATAATAAAACCTACAGGCATTGTTTATTATACACAAAAAACGGAAAGGGGTGGGAGGAGTGCGGTGGCCGCAAATTCCAGTGTGGGGGATCTCTTGCGAATTAAAGAGAGGGGAATTTCCAGTGGACGGAAGTGTCGAGAACTTCTGAAAAATTGAAGATGAAATCAGGGAGGGGGAGGGCCGGGGCGCCGGAATTCCCCTGGCTGGACCCTGTGGTACCCTCGTACCCTCAAGGGGTGGTACCTTGTGGTCGACCCTGTGTGGACACGGCCTGTGGATACAGAACCTGGGAACTAGTCACTGGGCCACGCGCAACTTTCAAATCCAAGATGGCGGGGAAAAGTGGGAGATGAACTGCTCATGTTGAGAAAATATGCTGATTCTACTGGACTAATACGGGTAAGAAGTGAACTAGTCAATTGATTCGCCCTTTGACTCTCAATTACTATTCCTATTGGCTTTAAGCAAATTTCTGAGTTATTTGGGCCGAGTGTCGGCTTCGTTCGTTCGAGTCGGTCGGTTCAGTATTTATTTAGCTGAAACACCGATTTTGGGGGTCGTGTTTATAAGTACGTCCCAAAATTAAAGTTTGCAGAATACTAGTAATAACAGCGTCAGCTAGAGTAGGTTAAGTGTTGGGGTAGGTGCGGCGAGGGATAGGGACTGAACAGCAATGCTTTCTCCTGGGGATTTTGATATTCTCTTTTGCCCAAGGGAGAGGTTATTTGATGTTGGACTTTCCAGGGGACTGGGTTCTTTGATCATGAGTCTGGTAACTAACTAGTAGGCTCACTGCCATTCTTAGTGTGCAATAAAATAACAAAAGCGTGGCGGCCATGTTGGATGTACAGAACAAAGGGAGCAAATGAACTTCCTTTTGTTCTGTACATCCAACATGACCGCCAATGACGTCACCTCACATGCAAACCAAAAATTGGCATTCTGGGCTCGTGGTATTTTGGATTTTGCTTGGAAGTCACATGGCTGACAACGTTGATACATTGATCATAGTTTTTGTGTGCTGTTGGCGAAGATGACCAAGATGACAAAGATGGATATTGTGTTGTTGATAAAGTCTATATATTAATACCATAAGCCAAATCGTGTCCCCACTCGCTCCGCTTAGCCCTGAAGCTGTGCTGCCAAACAAAGTTCACAGACCTGAAGGAAAGGTGGAAATCTCGACAGTGGGCGTGTTTTTGTTGGAAAAGATTCATCTTGGGCTAAGTTCTAATTGAAGGGATTTCTTAAGCGAGGGACAAAGCCGCCATCGCGGCCATGTTTGATATCCACCACAGAAACTAAAAAAGAACTCAGTTCGCACAGCCGAAAGCACCATAAGACATCCAGTCCTAGATGGTTCTGTTACAGATTACATACAGGAATGTGCAGGGATAATTCTAATTCGAAAGCTTTGAGCTGAGAAAAATTTTCATTCAAGTTTGAACAAACATACACACTACCTTGCTTCCCCCAGAGCGCGCGCTCAGTCATGCTAAGTCAAAATGACACCTTACATTAGCAAAGCCATGAATAACATTCTCTAAGTATAAATCCTTATGCTGTATCGCAACACGAAGGACCCAATCTCAAAGAGAAGATGGAAATCCCTCAAGTGGGCATGTTTTTGTTGGAAAAGATTCACTTTGGGCTAAGTTCTAATTCAAGCGGTTTTTTAAGCAAGGGACAAAGCCGAAAAAAATATCATAAACTAAAAAAAATATTAGAACTTTTTACTTGACTGTTTCTTCTCTCCCCTAACTGAGATATAATAAACATGCAAACACTTCCGAAGTCAAATGGGTTTTATGTAATAGGCTTAATTGCATTTTCAATTTTCGCGGGTTCTTTGACCGATTTGAGAGACGGACTCGCACGTGATTTTGTTGCACCAAAATCAGGGAGACAAGTGCAAAAAAAAAAAAACAACAACTTTTGGGCTCACTTCATTTATTTCGGCATGGTTGGATGGTGTACTCATGCTGATGGGAGGTTATTAGTAATGTTCAGTAGTCTTAATGTAAATCGAGCAGTTTATATAAGGGGGAACTCAGGGAGATCATGACCTCCCTCCCCCCCTATCCATATGGCCGTTGTGTTTTTTTCTTTTCCTTTTTTTAAACAGAGAACACTTTTAAGTAAAAATAAATTTCCCCCTTACACTCCGTGAATTTTTCACGGCATCAGCTAGTTACTTTATAATTTGACAAAAGCTATCAAACTTGATTTTTTTTATTTGTTTGATGCAGTGGTTAAAAAATTACATCACCTCCTTTGTGTTTTAGTGTGCCATAGTGAATTTGTGCTGGGAGATTATTGATGAAATCATGCAGCTGATCAGGGTGAGGATTTTGACCAAGATTTGAAACAGCATTTTGGCCCAATGGTAGGGAATATTCTGCAAAATAATTTAAAATGTCAAATCCCCATCCCTTGCCGCACCTCTTCCACAGCAGCTTAACATTGATAGGTGTATAAACAGCTTTTAAACTTTCTGAACAAATAGTGTAAAAACAGAATGTAACAAGATGCCAACCTTTGACCTTCAAAATGCAGGAGATGAAGGGTTTAGACATATGTGACACTCTTTGCAAAAACCTGGCTAAATGATTTTAGTGTTGTGAGCAAAATGCATTTCAGTGCAAATTAGAACATACAGAATGCATTATAGAACATTCGTGTATCCTTGGCTATCGCTCACAAAACATTTGAAAGTAATTAGACACCATTACACACCATTTCCTAAGCGTTGGCATTCATTTCAAGAACGTTGGATGGAAAGCGAAGATCGTTGGCATTCATTCCACAAGTGTTGGATTATAATGATAACAATGATAAAAAAATCCATACCCCCACCATGGAGGGAATGCACTTAAAGACCCCTCTGGAATTTCCAAAGAAAAATACAGTATTTGTATGAAAAATTACAGGTATATTGACCCCCCATCCCTCTCTAGTCCCTCCGTGGTGGGGGTATGGAATCTAGAATTGCACAATCCGAGAGTCTCCTCTACTTAATATTCTTTTTTACAAGTCAAGTCCATTCTAAATGCCCTGACCAGCATCATGTTTGACCAATAATATTAATAGCTCAAGGCTTTGGTTTGATGTCAGAACAGCAGAGCTTAAGGGGCTCTCGCACCCTTGCTGGCCACGTCTCTGACAAAAAAATAGCTCCAATCGCAATCCAATTCCATCCGCTCGATAACAGGTCAAAATAACCTAGAGTTGCATTTGTCTTACACTTGAAAGGTTTTTCTATTAATCTGGAGGATTACTATTACTGGAGGATTAGTATTTTGATTACTACGGGCAATTGTACATGTGTTTTATGGTTACAATTCTATACTTATTTTACGTCCACGGTGGACGAATATTAAGCGTGCGAGTGCCCCTTTAAGTGCTGCAACACCGAGTCTGAATTGTGACCATGTATGGGAAAACGTATAATTAATGGCTTTCCATTTAGAAAGCCAAAATGAATGGGTGCCGAACAAGTTTTTGAGCTGTTTGAATAAGTTTTTGGGCCATTCGAACAAGTTTTTGAGTCATCCAAACTGATTTTCCTATTGGAAGAAAGAAACATGAAAGAAACATACACATACTGTATATTATAAGGAGGCTCAGCCTTTAATTTTTTCTGCCTTGAACCACCAAACTTTGTTTTCCTGCTGTTCAAGTTCACAAACTTGTACTGGTCTGAGATTCCACATGGTTGCCCTGGAGGGTTTTCAAGAAAGACTCCTGGATGTTTTTATTGTATGACAACGATGTGGAAAGGATTCTCCTACAATAAAATACAGTAAAATGATAAATCAAGAGAACCACTGATTAAATAAACAGACAATAATACTTACAAAAGATTATATAAGTTCAGATTTAGAGAAAATGTCTGCGTAAAGTATAGTTTTTACTCCTGGTCAGCGGTATAATGTCTGCGTGAAAGTATAGATTTTACTCCTGGTCAGCGGTATAATGTAGAAATATGGTAAACTGTTTCCCAGCCTCCTTAACCTATCTTTTGCAATCTTAGGTTTGTGGTTCCACGAGATGAGGATGGGAGCAAAGGACAGGAGGTGGTGAAGTACATTACATAGTACAAAAAGGGTGTTAAGGTCCATTACAGTCTGATGAAAATTAGGGAAAGTGGCAGGAGGGGTACTATCTTTGAAAAAAAAAATGGGAGAAAATGGGACACTCCCCCTAAAAAGTCTTGAATCCTCCATCCTGCTTGTCAAGATTGCTCAACTAATCATTGTTTTTCTTTTGTTATTTGTGTTGTGTTTACACCAATTTTATAAGAAAAGGTTGCACAGCACAACTGCCATATAGTCTATATACGACATCTCAAAACAGGGAATTTTGATAAAAGTTGATAGCAAGAAATATTTACTTTCATGAAAACATTTTGGGATGTAGCCTTTAGGAAGTTTATAGCAGTTTTTCATGTCCCCACCCCTTAACTTCAATGGTCTGTATCTCATGCGGAAATGCAAAGAACGGAAAGCCACTTTACTAGTTAACATGCTATGGATTGTTCTTTGTGTAGACATTATGTTTTGCTTACAGTGATGCTTGCATGGTAATGCAATGGCAAAACCCTCTTAACGCCAAAGACGTTAGACAATAAGCATTACATGGACAAGTTTGAAGAAAACGTTAGTGTCATCGCATTTTCGAAATATAGAATTTTCCCCTTAGCTATAGTTGCTTGATTCTCAAACTAGGCTGAGGCATTTTCTTTAAGCACAGAATATTTCAGAGCTACTGCTTATTGCCAAACTCAAACAACTAGTCCTGTGTTTTAATTCCTAGTGTTTAAAAAATAATTTTTTGTCTAACTCTTGATCATGCTTTTTCTTCAAACTTTGTCTGTGTAATGCTTATAGCCTAACGTCTTTGGTGTTATGGTAAGAGGGATTTGGCGAGATTTCTCATTGTCTGGGGGAATTTTGCAACGTGAAAATGTAAACAAAACATATGTCGATGCAAAGAACAATCCATAGCATGTTTACTTGTAAAGTGGCTTTCCGTTCTGTGCATTTCCGCATGAGATACAGACCATTGAAGTTCAAGGGGTGAGGACATGAAAAACTGCTATGAGCCTCCTTAAAAAGAACTGGCTGCTTCAATAGCAGTTTTAGGGTTATTAACCCCCCATGTCTAACATATAATGATCATATTGTATTCAAGCTCAAGTTTGGAAATAAAAGATGCTAGAAATGGAGTGAAGTGTTGCTAATTTATTCCAAGTTTAGAATCCCTGTAAGTATCTTTCTGGACAATATAAAAAAAGTCCCACTAGGCCCCTCGGACCCCAGCTGTTGATGCCCCTGTCATCACCAGTAGTGTGTCAGCTCACTACACTCAGTACTGAGACTCCTGTACAAGTTTCCAAACTGCTCATCAGACAGGTTCTCCTCAGCTCTCAAATCTACAACTCTAAGACCCCAGGACATTGTCATTCACTTTACTAGGTGCCTCATATGATTGATGTTGCCATGGTGAAAATACAACTCCATGCAGTACATATTATAAGCCTGATAACACTTCTGTTTTATTAAGGGAACATGCCAGAGATAACAAATCATGCCTACATATATGCACCACCCCCTGTGAGATTACTCGCCCCTTTTAAAGCAAAGGCATCCTAACTTCCCCCACAATTAGGGCTGGAATGTCCATGACTCTGCATTAAATGTTTGCCAAACAATATTTTTTGCACATTTTTCATTATGCTTAGAGTGTTTATGTAGTTACTTTTATAATATATATTTTACTTTTAGATACTTACAGTACAGATAAAAAAGTAAAATGCCTTTCTGGGATGCAGATTTAAGATCCAGGGGAGGGGGTAATTGGGAAGAAAATAATCTGGGAAGAAAATAATCTGAGTTTTTTAATTCCAATTACATGAGTTTTAAATTTTAAATTTAAAGTATTTCCATACAGTATATATGTTTCTTTTAAGAATATTAAAATACTGCCTATCAACCATGTTCCAGGCCATTTGGAGTTAGCGACAATGATCAAAATCGGATGTCCAACTTTGCCATAGCTCACTTTTGTTACCGGTAAGCCCAAGATTCTGTATACAAGGAGTTTCTATGACCAAAATCTTAATAATTTTTTACCCTAAAAGATACCCATCAAGAAATTTCATCAAAGTAATTCTCTCTTTCTTACAAGATTTTTACCACCATCATGAGACAATCAATCTCCCTCAAATCTTTTTTCAAATCAAGATCACCTCTAAGAAAGAGACCACAACCCATGATTTTAACCCGTAAAAGATATGACAATCATTTCCGACCAAACAATATGCGAGTCCTCCCCCCCCCCCCCTCCCCGGGCTTGCATATACTGGAATCACTCATTGACAGGCAGTATTATGTTTTATGTGTATTTTAAGTAGTTTCTTCTAAAAAGGAGCAATATAATATTATAATTCTGTAATTTACCACATGGACTAGTAAGTGGGACTGTGACCACTCTTTAAGCAGCACTTGTTTTAATAATCTTGAGTTTGAGTCTCACCTGTAAAATAATTTATTTCTCTATCAACCAGCTGATTTCCTGCTCTCAAATTAGCCAATCAGAACGATTTTTGTTGCATCGCCAAGCGTTCCAAACAGATTCTACAAAAGTATTGCAATTTAGCATACAAATTATTCCATCTACTCAGAAGATCTTGCCTTATGTCAAATGAAAACTGCTTTCGACTTATACAATGGTAAAATCTTGTTTTTACTTCCCAAAACTGCACAAATTTTGGGATCCCTCGCTAGACTTAGGAATGTTTTGTTTTGACAAACAATCCTGAGCACCGTGATGCGAGATCAGCTGGAAGGGATATTAAAAAGCCCAAGAAATACTTATTTTGGTCAGAATTTCAATGCATTCACCAAAGAAGGATGCATAATCCATTTATCTGATTACCAATTTGAAAGACTTGCATAATTAAAAAAAAAAATTTAGGGTGTCTCACACCTTGTTTATTTTAATTACCCTAATTTTTTTATTGAGAAAAGAATCATATTTTATTTTAACTTATTTATCTATATCATATATCTAGTATTATTCATTGTTAGGCCTTTGTCTTATGAACTAATAAAATACGAACTACTGATTAACTTATAGACAGGTAATTTTTTTGCTTGAATTTCAATATCTGAAGAAACTTGAACATAGAAGTTTAGAAATGAATTATTCAGCCTTTTTAGAATTTTCTAGAAAAGAATTATATATTTTTATAATATTTTGACAGGTTCTAACAAATTTATACAATAAACCACTTGCACTAACTGGGTCACATAACCCAAATCCAATACATTCTTGAAAATTCAACTCGCTGCCATGTGCGCCAGGTTAGAGGTCTTGTTAAGAGGTAGTTTGGGTCACATTACCTAGTTAGTGCAAGTGGCCTATTGGTGCCTTAAATGAGGTATTTTGTATTGTCCAACAGTAAATTCAAGATTGGTGAAAAGAGTGATTATTGTTAGAGAAAGCTCAATTTTAAAAGCCTGATTTAGTTTTAGGAAAATTTTGTTTGTTTGTAAAAACAATGAATCCTTTATCCTTTTCTTTTACTTTACAAGATAAAATATTTTTTTATACTAGAATATTAGTTAATCATTTACAGAATGTGCCTTGAATAAAACATCAGCCAAACTAACAGTGTTTTAGTAGCAGAGCTTCTCATCCGAGCCCGCCAAGGACTTGGATCATATTAGGATGCCTTACAAGCTTTAAAAGCATTTCGAGTAATAACTCACCCACTCCTTATATGTAGTTTGATTTGCTATCGCAAGTTGGCATGCTACCTTATCAGAATGTGTGATCAGTCATGTACAGCATGTTTTTGTACCTACCATCATGGCAGCATCAATCATGTGAGACACCTGGTAGATGTGAATGGCAATGTCCTGGTGCCCTGGAGTTGTAGCTTTGAGAGCTGAGAAGACACTGTCTGATTAGCAGTTTGGAGCTTGTACAGGAGCCTCAGTACTTAATGTAGCAAGCTGGCACACCTACCGTTTTGACGTATGGAGCACCTTCACCAGCTGGGGCCATCAGGGCCATGTAGGACTTGATCTTTACAATGCAAATTTTTTACAGTACAAGGTTATTCACCATAATGAAATTCACCAAGTTAAGCAGTTAAGCCAGCCTACTTCCCATAGTAAACTTTTTGCACGTTATTTTGAATCATTGCTGTTTTCTTTCTAAATTAAAATCAAGCTTTCTATTTTTTCTGGCTCAACTGCTGAACCCAAAACAAAGTATTGAATGAAAATGAAAAGGCTCTGGCAGCTGAGGCCCAATTTTCTAAAATCAATTCAGTGGTAATTTTGCTGATTGCTAGGCAACTGTGGTCTGGCTGACGGTGTGATGGGCTCACAGTGGTGTGGCAGATGATCTGAAGGGTTCACTGTGGTCTGGCTATTGGTGCGAAGGGCTCACTGTGGTCTGGCTGATGGACTGGAGGGCTCACTATGGTCTGGCTGATGGACAGAGGGGCTCACTATGGTCTGGCTGATGGACTGGAGGGCTCACTGTGGTCTGGCTGATGGTGTGAAGGGCTCACTATGGTCTGGCTGATGGACTGAAGGCTCACTATGGTCTGGCTGATGGTCTTAAGGGCTCACTGTGGTCTGGCTGATGGTATGAAGGGCTCACTTTGGTCTGGCTGATGGCCTGAAGGGCTCACTGTGGTCTGGCTGATGGTGCGAAGGGCTTACTGTGGTCTGGCTGATGGACTGGAGGGCTCACTGTGGTCAGGCTGATGGTGTGAAGGGCTCACTGTGGTCTGGCTGATGGCCTGAAGGGCTCACTGTGGTCTGGCTGATGGTGCGAAGGGCTCACTGTGGTCTAGCCAATGGTATGAAGGCTCAATGTGGTCTTGCTGATCTCTGTTAAGTGTTCACTGTGGCCTGGCTGATATTCTGAAGGGCTCACTGTGGTCTGGCTCATGGACTGAAGGCTCCAGTTGTCCAAAATGGTGTAATAGCAAGAACATGTGGATGATCTTAAGGTTTAAGTTTTTTTTGAGTTTTAAAGACTACCCAGCTGTCTAGAGCCTTTTCTAACAACATGATCTCAATTTCATAAAACAAACTGTTTCTTGGGATGGGTCATTCCATCTTCACCCCCCCCCCCCCCCCCCCTCTCATACTATAGAAGAGTTTTCCAGAGGGGGTATAGCAAAATGGCCTTTTCCAAGTGACTGAAACTAAAAAAAGGCTCTTTTGTAGGTTTTTCCAAGTGGTTGCAATAAAGAAAAGCCTCTTCCGTAGGTATTTCTGAGGGGATTACTAAAGAAAATGACCTCTTCTGTAGGGGGGGGGGGGGAAGGGGCTAAAAAATGGAATGGCCCTGATGAACCTTCCTGGATAGTAACCACAAGTCTACCCTATATATGCATACATCCAAGACAAGTATAAATGTACTGTAATACAGGTTTTTATCTGATATCCCATTCAGATTTGTGGGTATTATCCAGGGAGATTCATGGTCAAGGTTGTTTAGTATCCCTGGTTTGTAGGCAGAAGGCCTTGCTCTTGATCTTGTGCTGCAGAACTGCCTTGCAAAGTATTTTGCTTGAGGTGGTGGTGATGTAGAACTGCTGAACTTGTCTGGATGGAAGCTGTGATGGGCTTTCTGGACATTCACAAAAAATAGACCTCCTATGCTGAAAACATTGGTTACAGCTACCCTCCCTGGAAACCCCAGTCATCCCTAAAAATGATGGGAATATATCCCTGGAATACACATTGAAATCCACTCTGGAAAACTGAATTTTCAGATTAAAATTTGTCTAAAATCTCCTGAAATTTTATAATAGATACCCTCCTGTAATTTCAGACATTATCTACAGAGAAGGAGGGGGTGAGGATATTTTTTGTAACTGCCCATCAGGCCCTTGTTGACAGTTGTTTGGCTGGGAGCTTCTGGATGACTCTTGTCTGGCTGGCAGTCTTGGGAACTGGTATTGGTCCGTCTGAAGTTACAACAAGAAAGGTGAAGAAAACTCATTAGTGTATAGTGCACACATAACAACTCTTTGTTGTTGTGAGGACTGGGTGCAAGTCCCAGATGAGTTTACCTTAGTTGTACCTCAGAATGAATGAGAAAAGGAGGGGGTGCTGATATTTTTGTGACTGCCCATCAGGCCTTACCAATGACAGAGAGTTCACACTTGTTTGGCTGGGAGCTTCTGGATGACTCTTGTCTGGCTGGCGGTCTTGGGAACTGACGTTGGTCCTTCTGAAGGTACAACAAAGAAAGGTGAAGAAAACTCATTAGTGTATAGAGTGCACACATAACAACTCAGTCTGTGTTGTTGTGAGGACTGGGTGCAAATCCCAGATGAGTTTCACTTAGTTGTACCTCAGAATGAATAGAACAGGACATGGCATGTATAGCATGGATCTACTGGTTATTGAAGGTGTGCCATTGTTTTGCTAAGGTTCTCATTGGGATGTTCCATGTAAGCTTCACCCTCCAATTTCAATTGTTTACCCCTGTGGGAAGGTTCAAATTTTCCCTAACCCTGTGGAAATTCCAACCTTTCTATAGCCCTTTGCAGGGACATAGCCAGGATTCGAGAAGCGTGAGGGAGGTATAGCCAGGATTTGAGAAAGGGGGGGGGGGGGGGGGGGGGGGTGCCCTTTTCCAGGTTACCAATGTTTTTCTTAATGTTAACTGTATTTCTCTTGTAAAAGGGGAGGGGGCGTGTCACAGGCCCCCCAGGACCCCCCTTAGCTACGCCCCTGCCTTTGGAAATTCCAAAGCACCTACACTGTAGCATGACCTCTGTTGAAATTCTAGGTTTAAAAAGAAGACCCCTGTTGTTTCCATCGATTTCCTTCATGGTCTAGCTTTGAATGCCAAAAAATAGAGGAAAAATTAAGAGCTTCCTTTGCTAGCCATAAAAATTCAGGTCCTTTTCTTTTTTGAGTGAACCCAGTAAAATAAAATTTTTGAAAGGGGGGGGGGGGGATAGTTAAAACATGGGACTGAAATGTGCAAATTTCCTTCATCAATGAGTTCTCAAATATACATAAAATTTATATAATACTTACTATGATAATAACTGCAACCTCAACAAGAAATTACGATCTTTCCGTGTCGGTCTTCTATAACTGTCTTCCTTGTCTCGATAACATCATTACTAAATTCAATATTCTGTAAAGCAATGCGAATATTAATATTTATGTCAAACTGCGACTTCGAATCTCAAAACAACGTGGTTCCCATTTCGAAGCAGAGTTTATGTTTTTGAAAACTGCAATACTTACATTTAACAGTAATACATCTCTTTCTATGGTAAGAAGCATATTGTAGAAGAGAAATAAGTACAATTTGGCAATATTCGGCTTCGGCATTTTCCCTTCGGTACCAAAGCAAGCATGGCGACGCTTTTTAGAAATTTACATTTAAATTTGGCGCTACTAGTTTCCAGGCTCCCGCGATCATTGCTTGCCAACCTCGTTCCCAGGGTCTCCTCGGTCAGTTTTCAAAATGGCGGGTCGTGCCAGAGCCTGGCTGCGCCACGTGACTTTGAAAGGACCACAGGAAACCCAAATCATATAAAACCAATGAGAAAAACATGGCGACGATCAGCGTGAAAGAAGACTGATGAAAAGGAAGGAATAAAGACCCCGTCCACACTACACCGTTTTCAAACGAAAACGGATACTTTTTGCTCCGGATACGGCTATCCTCCACACTACAAGGCCCTACAACGTCGAAAACGATCACCGAAAACGGCGAAAACAATACGAAAACGATAAATGTGGACGCAAATATTTTTGAAAACGGAGCTTTCGTTTGAAAACGGTGTAGGACGGGGTGCAGAATCATTTTTTCCAGGCGTGAAAAACGTTTTACACGGTAAAAGAGAAAACGATAAGACATATTCTATCTCTAATTCAAATCCAAACCGCTACTCGTTCTCGTTGAATAGAAGAATTTTCAGGTCATTAAAAGCATGATCAGCACGGCGCTTTATTTAAGCTTTAATTTACTAAAATTTAGATCGTTCATAGTAACTCATGGGGAGCCGAAGCTCACGATCTGTACAGCGAATTATATTCGGAATTGAATTCTTAAAAATCCATTCAACGAGTAGCGGTTTGATTTGAATTAGAGATAGAATATGTCTTATCGTTTTCTGTTTTACCGTTAAACGTTTTCACGCCTGGAGAAAAATGATTCTGCATGTTATTCTTCATTTTAATCCGTCTTCTTTCACGTTGATCGTCGCCATGTTTTTCTCATTGGTTTTATATGATTTGGGTTTCCTGTGGTCCCTTCAAAGTCACGTGGCGCAGCCTTCTCCTCTGGCATCTGGCACGACCCGCCATTTTGAAAACTGACCGAGGAGACCCTGGAACGAGGTTGATTGCTTGCAAGAGCAATCTGGGGCTAACTAACTAACGACAAATTGGCATAAAAGTACCGACTACCGACAAACTTGGCTACCGACATTTTTTACAAATGCGAGTGCTTTGGACCTTCAACGCCTGGGAATAGACCAGGTGAATTTCGTTCAATTACGACATTTCCCGAGCTTCAAATTACCAGAGATTACTGAATTTCAATACGTATAAGTGACACTCTGGGCATCCTTAGATGATCTTTCAGGGGATTAATGATCGTTCACGGAAAATAAAATACAAGATGACGTGTGTGCGCATGCGCAAACGGACAACTTAAGAAGAAACTCATTCCCGTGTCAATATAATGCTACTTTTCGAAAATCAGTAAAAACATGCTAAATGGCAACTGTGAAAAACATTTTTACGTTATATAAGTTACTACTAGCTTAAAAAAAAGAAAACCAACAATGTGTCCCACATGGTTCTCTTACCCACTTATCAGACCTATAAATATGTTGGTGATGCATATCAATTAGTTGATTGTTCACTAACGGTACAAGGGGCGTCCTTATATGGTCTGGTGGCCGGGCGTACTCTCACCCATAGGTATCTAGCTACTGAGCAATTCAACACCAGGATAGCGACTGTCAGGGCCGAAATCTCTGGCGTGGGCGTAAGAACCGTACGGTCGCCATACGACGCTTCAGCTCTTTGTCTGGAAGTATGGTCCTATATATTTTTTTCTTTTTCCTCAAGTCAATTAAATGCTGAATTTGCATTGGTATGGACATGCAAATGATTTTATATACCGTTTCCGGGAAACGTTGTCACTGGAAAAAGCAACAAGCTTTGTGCTGAAATTTAATGATGTTACCTGTGGTTGCGATAACTGTGTGAATTCAGATCAAACAGTAGCAGTTTAGATGCCCCCATTATCCTTTGCGCTTCAAGCTTATAGGCTTTTGGGGTGACAACGTTTCCCGGAAACGGTATATATATTACTTGCACGACTCACAAAAGCAGTTCAAAATTATTTCCATTAACAAATGGCCCGGCCTTACCACACCGGCACCGAGCTAATCGCTTGTTCAAATACTACCGAAATCAATAAACTGCCGGCACTCTCGTAAATTCGATCGATCGTTTGTCAGTTTCGGTTCGCTCGTCTGGCTATTTTCACTTGGGAATAGTGTGCGACATATAAGATATAAATTTACATAATCAATTCAGTGGTTTTGAGATCTCGCGCCAGATGCCGCTTTCTGGTTCCGCTCCTCAACACGGCCAAGACTTCCTTCAAATCCACCTTCAAGAATAAATGTCTCCTCCTTCTTCGTTTACATCTCTTCTCCTTTCCCGTGGGCTCGAGTTAAGTATTATTTGGTGCTATTTTGGCCTGGCTTGTGGTCGCTTGGCTCGGTGCGTTGTGTTAAATGTGCTTCACTTTATGTTATTCGGCTATTAGCTTAAAACCGGAGTTTGTTCTATTTTGTTTTATAGGTTTCCAGTGGAGCCCATGTGCTTTGCCTGTCGCATTTCACTCTGTTCACTCGTTCTTAAACTGTCCTGAGTTCGTCAGAGTTTGGCCAGTTATTACGCAAGATTACGACCACACGCGTCTCCCGTCGGTGTTTCGGGACATTTCCACTCTCACGAGCTCTACTTGTTTCTGGCATCTTTCGTCGTTCATAAAGAAACTCGCCGGAACAGAACTCGGCTACTGCTCCGGGAAAAGTAGAAGTAACGAGGTGTATTTAGTGTGGTAGGTCCTGCATTCTCGTGTCACATTTCCTTATCCGCGTCATGAACTTTTATCCGGAGTGCTAGTCAGTTTGTTTACATGTTTGGATTGCAACATCAGTATATCGTTTGCTCTTCGCCTATACATGGAAATATAGATGTCTGTGGGTTGCAGATTCGAGAGCCTTTTTGTACATAACGTTGTGTGCATTTATGTCTTCTGTTTGCTTTGTAGTTTGTTGGTTTTGTGGCCTCTGTGTGTTTGTCCGCGTTTTGCTGGCAGGCCCGACTCACTGGGTTGTATCGTGATTTTTTATTGTCAGTCGCCTGCAGTTAGCGTTAGGCTCACTTTGTGTACGCTGGCTGTTGTATGTTATTTTGGTAATACCTCGTCGCAATTATGTCCTTATGCCGTAATTATGTCGTAATTATGTGTCTTATTATGTGCGTTACGTGGTGCGAGGCAATTTATATGGCATGTTTGTGTCAGGGACCGCAAGGAGGGGGGTACAAGAGGATGAACGTACCGCACGTAGTGCGAGGAGATTTACCGCACGTGGTGCGAGGAGATTTACCGCACCTGGTGCGAGGCAATTTATATGGCATGTTTGTGTCAGGGACAAAAGTTTTTAGACCGCAAGGAGGGGGCACAAGAGGAAGAACGTACCGCACGTGGTGCGAGGAGATTTACCGCATGTGGTGCGAGGCAATTTTTATGGCACGTTTGTGTCAGGGACAAAATTTCCAGACCGCACGGAGGGGGGTACAAGAGGATGAACGTACCGCACGTAGTGCGAGGAGATTTACCACACGTGGTGTGAGGAGATTTACCGCACCCGGTGCGAAGCAATTTTTCTGGCACGTTTGTGTTAGGGGCACAATCTTTAGACCGCAAGGAGGGGGCACAAGAGGAAGAACGTACCGCACGTGATGCGAGGAGGTTTACCGCATGTAGTGCGAGGAGAATACCGCACGGGGTGCGAAGAGGGAGGGGGAAGGACAGGTTGGAGCTATACCGCACGTGGACGAGGAGGATACCGCACGTGTGCTAGGAGGGATGTACCGCATTGGTGCGGTGGGACATGCGCCATATGTAGGAGAGATAGTGTCGCACGCGGTGCGTGGAGGCATGTACTATATACATCTGGCGCGAGAGGATGGTGTCCCACGCGGTGCGTAGGGGTCATGTACCGTATGTGCGTAGGGGTCATGTACCGTATTAAAAAAAAAAAAAAAAAAAAGGAACGGAACCTTTAATCCCCTTCGATGACTGGGGGGGTCTGAAAGCAGGATCTCTGCAGACATAGTCTGAATCCTGGTCATCGAAGGGTTGGGTTCCCTGTGTTTGGCTTTTCTTTGCTATATTATTTATGTATGCCATATCTCCCTTTGTTCGCCAAGTTATCCAAGTTAGGAGTTCAGTGTTCATTCCTTACACAGGGAGCCCAACCCTTCGTTGGACCTGTTATAGTGTATATATGCGTCGACCCATTCTGTCATGGTTTTCCGCGTGTCCGTCGTTGCACAGGCAACCCATGATCAGTTTTATAGCGGAGCGAAATGAGAGGTTTATATCTTGGGAAGGGATGAACCTAAGACAACCGCGCTTGGGTGAAGTTCCCTAAGGAACAAGGGGGTGCAACAGCACTTGGTCATGTGGTGTGACGTCGTCACCGGACAAACATGTATGGGTATGCCAAAGAGTGGTTTGAGTTTTGGGTGTGCTCAGAGAAGCTTTGACTTATGGGTGCGTTCAGAAAGGTTTTGTTGAGTTATGGGTATGTTCTAGAGAGGTGTTGAGTTATGAATGTGTCCAAGAGGAGCCTCGAGTTATGGGCGTGTCCAAGAGAGATTTTTAATTGGGGGTATGTCCTAGAGAAATGTTTAGTTATGGGTATGCCCAAAACCGGTTTTAGTTATCAGTTATGGGTGTGGTCAAGGGCAGTTTTGAATTATGAATGTGGTTACGAGAGGCCTTTGAGTTATGGGCGAGGTCGCGAGAGGTTCTGAGGTATGGGTGTGGTCGCGAGAGGTGTTTGAGTAATGGTGTGGTCAAGAGAGGCTTGGGGTTATGGGTGTGGTCAAGAGAGGTTTTGAGTTATGGGTATAGGGAATAAGGTTGGAGAGGATTTAGGATATTTTGGGTTAGGGGTTGCATTAGGATGGGAAGGTATCTGAACACTGTAAGTGTCAATGGGGCGGAGCCAGGTCTCCTTCCCATAACTTATATCATATGGAGCACAATAGTACCGAGTGAAGATATACGACTATTTTCACTTGGGAATAGTGTGCGACATATAAGATATAAATTTACATAATCAATTCAGTTGGTTTTGAGATCGTAGCGCCAGGATGGCGACCCTGGTGTAGGTCTGCACATGGGAATAGTATGTCTGTGTGTAGCAGGTTAGAGGGCCTTATTGTGCTCATCTAGAGGCCTGGTGGAGCCAGCTTTTGCCCACCCACCCACCCTCCCTCCCTCTTTGCTAGTAATTGCCTTTTTGAGCTTCGCCAGGTCTCCTTCCCATAACTTATATCATATGGAGCACAATAGTACCGAGTGAAGATATACGACTGTTTTGATCGATCCAAATGGTCACGTGACATTTAAATTTTGTACTAAACAATGGAAAAACTTGCATCAGCTTGCGTACAGTTACGATCTGGTGGCCAATAATAAGACGCAAGTTTGCATGGAAATTTGAACATGTTTAAAGTGCACGCAATTGAACACAAGACATCGCAAGTCGATGCAAGTTGGTGGTCAACACTTAATCAGAAACCCATCTGACCCATTCATGGGAAAAGCTGAATTTCCTAAGGCACACGCATAGGAAGTGTTCGGAATTCACATGGATAGCCATGGGAAATCCGAACGCTTCCCATTCTTCTACTATGGGAAATTCAGCTTTTCCCATGGATGGGTTTTTGCAGAAATTCCCTGCGCAAACGGTTTGCAAGTCGACGTAAGTAGTTCAACGTCGTGCCAGAGACGCGTCTCCTTGCAAATGTGGAAATCATCCTTGAGATAGATTCGATTCCATCTCAGGCGACCGTAAAACGAATTCTGATTGGCTCTCTGCCAGGCACAAGGATATCAAACTCTCGTACATTGCGCTTATGCGTTTTACTCTAGAACGCAAGCGCAGACGCAAGCTCAATAAATTCGAGACGTTGCGTTCGCCTTGTGCGTGCGTCTATTGTGAACCAAAGCAAACGCAAGCACAAGGCACTAATTTCATGATGATTTTAAGCTTGCGCTTGCGTCGCTGTGGTTTACACTCGCCTTGCGCTTGTGTTTATGTACACGGAGCCTTTAAAGTATGTCCACGGAATGCGCCATCATCGCCGCGTGCGCTAAAAGAACCAATGAAGGCACCGTTTGGTGTTTTGTTCTTATTTTGGCATTTTTCTGCAACTTTTAGCTCAAACGAGCTTCATACGAGCAATAACTTTTCGTTATTGTGGGATAAATATCGTCGACACTTTATTCTGTTTGTTCCACGCGGGACGACGTATATGCTACCATGCATGCGCGGTGAAGCCGGCTCGTAGGCATTCTCGAACCCAGAGCTCCTCGGCTCGTAACCTCGCGGGGGAGGCTCTGGTGACAGCCACTGACGCGCGCTCAAAAGATGGTGGTTTTATGGCTCACAATTACTTTTAGAGCCTTCAAGTCGAAGGCATGGTTGAAAAGACGACTAGGAAACGAATGCCAATGTTATTTTGACAGATACGTTTTTATAAAGCGAGACTTAAGCTATTTTAACCCTATCCAGACTGGGCTTTTTTTGACCATCTGTGACTGGGGGGGGGGCTAATTCGGCCCCCCCTCTATATCTCTGGAACCACTGGGGCTATGATCATCAAACTTTCACACAATGACCATGAGCCTTAGACAAATCACCACACCTATTTTTGTCACGTGGGAGCAAAATGTGACGTCACAATGACGTCATTCTCAATGTTTTATCAATTTTTAAGTAATTTTGATTAACTTCCAAAAACTTGGTAGATAATACTCTAAAAGCCAACTAATTAACATCAAGATAATGTAAATGTAATAATTTGTGACATTAACACATAAATTTTATTAAACTTGTGTCATAATGACGACTTTTGAAAATATTGTCCGCCATCTTGGATCCGCCATCTTGGATCCGCCATCTTGGATTTCATTTAATTTCCATTTGACTCTTCAGATAAATACTCAATGAGAAAAAAATGGTCAAAATGTACAAAATACTCATCAAAGAAGTGTTTGACATTCAAAAAGTTGAATTAAAAGGAAACTTGTGAATCCCAGAGCTAGTTTTAGACCATATGTTAAAATGAACAAAATCCCCCTACCCCTACCCCCAAAGATTTTGTGTCAAAAATTAATTAGCCTGTACATAAATTACTAAGGAGTACAAGCTCCGATAGTCATAAATTGGGCAATCTGTCCAACATCAAGCTTGAAATATGAAAAATTCACGTTTTTTCGAGTTTTGCAAAACATGCATGTCAAAAGTGGTTGCCATGGAAACTGGGTCGTTGACACTGACATGTCATTGACACCAAAATGTCCCCAGATAAATTTTAGGAAAAGTCACATATCATTGAATCATTGTCGTTTTTCCAATATGCACTTGAAAGGACTGGGTCGAGTCGCGCGGGCTAGCTGTGGGCTATTTTAGCGTGGTTACCTAGCCCAAATCAATGGCGGACAGATCGAGAACTCGAGTCTCTGTGATTCCTGCAAGTTTCATTCAAAATTTCACAGTTTTCTTGCTACTTTTGCCGAAATTCTTATCAAAAGAGGATCTCCTGTCACTTCCTTATAAGGTAAATGATTCCAAATATGGTTTTGGCCGTGAGGTGTTGAAAATCGACAATTTTCGGTTGGAGATTGTTTCATATGACGAAGTTTCACCATCATAGCTGCAGTGGTTTTAGAGTAATCAGGATTTTACTGGAGGGGGGGCTCGAAAAGCCCCCCCCCCCCAGTCTGGATAGGGTTAATGTACGCGCGCGCGCCACTTCAGCCAATGAGCTAAGGCCCTCAAATGGATGTCACCAGAGCCACCAGGAATTTTTGAGCGGAGTGGATAGCTTTTCACAGGTTAGCTTGTGCGCGTGATCATGTCGTTAGGAGCAACATACCTTGTATCAAACCTTGCATCTTTTCACCTCAACGCAAGTAATAAACGCAAGCCCTTGTGTCGAGTTGTGTGAGCTTGCGTTTCGTTTGGCCAGGGCTTTAGACGCACGCAAACGCGACAAAACCAAGTCAGGAATGCTGTGGTTACTCTGCAGAAGGTTAGCCTTGTTACGATGAACGAATGTTTGACAAATATTCGATATGCTTTCGACATTAGCAAACTAATGTTTGCATTTGTCGTTCACTCCGAGTGATGACGTCATTTCCACGAATCCATAACAAGCATTGCCCAAAGAAATTGTCGTTTTCAGCTCGTGGATATGCGTAGGCATAGAAACGAGTTATTGGTATGGGGCGAGATTTGTCGTTGTCATTCTCGAACCCAGAGCTCCCCGGCTCGTTCCTCACGGGGGAGGCTCTGGTGACAGCCACTGACGCATGTGCGAGATTTAATACAGAGCTGGTGAGAGAAAGACCTTTCAGCGAATGCTCCAACGCTCAAAACCAGCCAATCAGCGACGGCCCACAAATGAATGTCCCCAGAGCCTCCCCTGCGAGCAGACGAGCCGGGAAGCTCTGGGTACGAGAATGTGTCGTCGTTAGCTAAAGCATGCGCAACAGGAGAAACTGAAATTTCAAAAGGCGCGCAAGACAAGTGCAATACTTTACTGTGCCCCGCTTCAAGACAGTTTCTTTTTTGTGCCGAGTGTTCTTCTTTTTTTGCTTTCCCTCAGAGAGAGCAAAATATTTCAAAAATTGTTCAGCGTATCGGTGCTTTGATTCAACACCTTACGGCACAAAACATTTACCTTGTTATTAAGAGACAGAAATTTATCTCTTCTAGATCTGTTATGTGTTAAGAAGTTCGGCAAACGTAGCTCGAAAACGGTGAAGCTTTGAATGAAAACTCGAGTTAAACGAGACTTACCGGAAGTTGAAGTTTGATTGGAGTTCTGCCAGGTCATCACAGCAGCAGAGATAACATGAGCCACGCACAAGATCGGCTTCTACGAGCAAAGCTTTGCAAGGCACATGACATGCAAAAGCTTTGCTGGTAAAAGCCGATCTTGTGCTGTGTGGCTCATGATCTCTGCTGCGATGCACGCTAGATAACCCACAGCTAGCCCGCGTCTAGCTCATTTTGCAAAAACGACAGTGATTCGTTCATATTTATCTTTTCATAAAAATTGACCAATCAGAGCGCGCGTTATATTGTATCTATTGTATGTTTGAAAGCAAGATTCGCCATAACTACGGAAATCAAGATGCAGACGCAACATCCTCAATAATTCAGAATACATTATATTTATTTCACATTTATCTTAAAGGCTATAATACATTAAATAAAATAATAGCATTGATTGTTATTTATATGTCAATATATTATTCATAAACAATTTAAAATCCACTGAATTCCAAATGCTTTGTCGTATCTCAACTGGCTCTATAAATACAAATTTTTTTCTGCCGCAGGGCAAAATGTTGAGCAGCTACGATCCATAATAATTAACAGCAACGCTGTCTCGCTCTGCGCGTCTTTGGTTTTCCGCCAAACCATCTAAGCCAATCAGGTCATTGCCTTGTTTCGCCTAGTGCAGTAGAATGGCTTTCTGTCGCGACGAAAACCCAATCGACTGCACTAGGCGAAGCAGGGCAACGACGTGATTGGCTTAGATGATTTGACTGGCGGAACAGAAAACACGGAACGCGAAACAAATTTGGCTGTAACGTTGACCAGCAATAGGAAGGGAAAACTGCTATTATACCTCCTATTATTTGTAGGGAAAACCAGAAAAAGCCAGAGAACGAAGAGAAGAAAAGAAAATGTTTTCCAACAATTACAAATATCCACACCTAAGTGCACTTGTGCAAGGCATTTTCTCCGTGCTAGAAATATTTTTTTTTCGTAGGGAAATGCCAAATAATATATTTCAACTTCGGTCACTTTACGTCAAATTTTGGCGAATAAATGCACTACATCGAGTGCTAAATACCGAAAATAAAGTTTGTGCACATAAATGCAATTTTTTTAAACACTGTGCAGGCCTAAATTTCACGGTAAGGAATATTTAAATGTAAACAAATAAACACTTTATTTACATCTCAATCGTCTAGCCTTCCACTGGCTAATCGGGTAGACTGTTTATTCGAAGGATGAGACAGAAGAAATGACGAATCATTTCTAACCCATTCTCGCGTCACCTCGCGGGGAGGCTCAATCTCGTACCCAGAGCCTGTCATCTTTTGGCCAGTGGCAAGATTCAGGGCTCTGGGGGAATCCAATTTGTGAGCATGCGTGGTAGGTCAAAAACGTAACGAACTTTAATACAACGTTCAAACCGGAAACCCAGAAACTGGGTTTTAAAAAAATCGATTCCCCCAGAGCCCTGAATCTTGCCGCTGGCAAAATATGACGGGCTCTGGGTACGAGATTGGGGGGAACCACTGACGCATGCGCGAGATTTGAAACAGAGCCGCTGAGAGAAAGAGCTTAATGCGCATGCTCGAACGTTCAACCAATCAGTAAAAGGCCCTCAAATGACTGCACTAAAGCCTCCCTTGTGAGGTGACGACCCTTGGCGCTCTGGGTACGACAATGTTTCTGCCCACGTTGAACCACAAGGTCCGAAGCACGACGCAGCAGAAAAAAAATCCATAAGCCAAGAATCTGCAATCTACTGGTGTGTGGCGGCCTTCAAATTTCTATTCAATTCAATTCACTCTGAACACCGGACTTGTTTTCTCGACAAGCCATTTGACGCGCGCATCATATTCGCTCCTTGGCCAAAAGCGCTACGTTTGCATTTTCCCAAGGGAGCTCGGTGTCACAGGGACTTTCTGCAGAAACCCATCCTTGGAAAAAGATGAATCTCCCAAGGCACAAGTATGGGGAGTGTTTGGAATTGACAAGGATAGCCACGGGAAATCGGACACTGGCCATTCTTCTACCATGGGAAATTCATCTTTTTCCGAGGATGGGTACACGTTCAACAGGCCGTCTCCATCTCAATCAATCCTCGCACTTCCTGCCTGAGAGGGGTTTGCTCGTTCAACTGAGAGCTCGATCGCGACAGCTCTTGTGGGATGGGCTTGAGGTGAATACTACTTGGTCCTAACCGGATCTCAGGCGGCAGAGAGAACCTCCTTATTAACGATGCAATAGGTACCTTCAAGAGGGTACTACTTGTATTGTTCGCCAGGACCCCAGGGGCACTTTGAGACCCCCTACTCGGATCTATACCCATGCCACTGAGTGAGTAGCGCTTTTTTGAGAGTTCTATTCGAATTTTAGGCGGCGCGCGGAGAATTTTTAGCACGCCTACAAATTGTCTTGCAGTCCTTTTTAAATTGGGCTGTGAAAATAGCATACAGAAACGGATTGGCGCAGGAGTTTAGTGGGAAACAAAAGACGGTGAAGACCTTTGCTTCTTCTAGTCCGACAAATGTTGTTCCAAATGCGGCGGAAAGCGCCAAGAACGCAATAGGAGCCCAGCAAATGAGGTCTGTGGCGACTAAAAGAGCCATGCGTAGGGCAACTTGCGTGTCGTTCGAGTTCCAGGCGTTTGAACCGCGAACTTGAAGGTAGATACCAACGTAGCAGCCACAGATGACGAGAAACGCTAAGACATTTAGTATCATGACGATCGTGACGAATATCAGGGACTCTGTATTGCCGATGAAGAAGGGAAGACAGACACTGACTTTGGTGTAATCGCTGATTTTAGCGAGAGGGAGTGTGGCGATGACAAGGGCTACGGCCCAACCGCATATCATCACGATAGTGGTCTTGCGCAGTGACATTTTCTTGTGAATGTGCAGCGCATGTCTTATAGCGATAAACCGCTCAATAGTTATGATCGTCAGCGTGAAGACTGAAGTCTCACTTGACAGTAGAGCTAAGAACCCCGCGGCTTTGCATCCGGAGCTCAATTGCCATTCAACGCCGTGATGTAAGAAGTCTCCGATAGTAGACGCGTCTACAATGGCCAGCAAGCCCAAGTAAAGCCCCATACACATATCAGCTGTCGCCAAGTTCATGATTAAAAATCTTGAGACGTCCATTTTAGTGTTAGATATTAAAATCACAAAATTACGGTCACGTTGCCTAGCAACGCAAGTAGAAACACAGTCCACACGCCAATCCTTAGCAACCACGACCCCATCAAGTCGTTGCATGGGAAAAACGGACTGGTAGAGGCGTGCAGTTCACTTCTCGCTGCCATTCATTCGTGTTGTCAAGGAAATCATCCGCGGAACCTACATAGGTAATGTTATACCCCGCGCGCTCGGACCCCGCACCGGAAGTTTCCGAGTCTCCGTGAAGAGCGGGGTCGATTTTTCCGGACCCAAATCCGGACAGCTCATCGTCGTCCGAGCCGAACGAGGCGTTTCCCCATCCAGGCCGATCCATTCGTAAATATTCATGCCCAGCGTCGGTAGCCCAGCGCCAGTCTTCCTCGTAGACGGTCGCCTCTCCGTTGCCTGACAACCGCCGGCTGGAGATCTTCTTACGGAACTTGCAGCAGTGGTAGGGGTAAGCGGCCACTATGGTCTTGAGCCGGGGAAGGTCTTCCACCGGAGTTCCTTTAGGTTGCGGTTGTCATTAAGGTAGAGACATCGGACGTTATGGAGACCCGTGGTTGGTAGCACCCTGATAGAGTTGTGGCTCAGGTCACTATGGATGAATACAAACTCGTTAGACAGACAGCTCAGATGGTTGTAAATATTGCGGGTCACATACAAAACTTTGCTCCGTGTTCAAAGAAACAATGATATTCTTGCCTTTTTGATCGCTGTTTACATTTGTGCTTGTGTTTGCTTGCAGGGGCTCACATGGAGCTTTCCTCTGATATATTTTCTTGATAAGGCATTTTAACAGACCTGGTTATTTCAGATTGGTATTTGCTCTTGTTTCTATGCCGCTGCGGTCACGTATATTTAGAACAACAGTAGCAGAGAACAACAAGAAATCAGTGCTTACACGTGCATATCCGTAAAGCTACTAATAAACAAATTTGATTGTCTAGTAAAACAAATGCTTTACACTTTAGCGGTAAAACCGTTCTAAATATAACTAGGTCTGTCAAAATGCCTTATCAATAGGGCAATACTAGAGAGGGACGCCCCTATTTATGAGCCCCTATTGCTTGTTAATGACATCTACACACGCTCATGATTGTAAACTCCAGTGCAGTCTTATGGATAAGTTATATCTCACAACTGTAAACCGCATTTCATTAGATACCTAATTTAATAAAGGTTGTCCTCAAACTCCTTAATGAATTCATCAAGCTTAAAGAAATCATAGGCGTACAGGAGCTTTGGATTTGCATAGCTCCACTTTTAGGCGCTGCCTAATCCTCTTCATTACTTACAGGGTTCGGAGTTTGTCGAAGTGCGAGAAGGCGTTCTGGAAAGTTGATCTATTCTATTGTCAGCCAGATTCCTGTGATTGATAAAGCAAGGGCGCACATTACTGGATGAGTACGGACAGACCCTTATTGAAACCTGTTGTCAGAACACACACTTCCCACCATATACCTATGCTACCGTAAAATACTTAGTAGGTATAATAATAAACACCAAACAGCGTCTAGAGCCTCGCGGTTCCTATCTAGTAGTAGTGAATCGAACACACGTGTGGATACGTGATCTCGCCATTTTTCACTGCGTCTCTTCGAATGTTTGCGATCCACTAATCGCGTCTCGGAGCTGAAAGCTTCTCAGCTTGTTCGCCCTGGTGCTTAATCATACTGGGAATCAAATGAATAGGACAGCTTTGACTCTCTATCAGAACGATTTGAGCATCGAACAACACAGAAAAATCTCCCCATCGTTCAAGGGGTGCAAGGGCGGCGTAGTTACGGTTGCTATGGGATCACGTGACCCGTGCAATCCCTCTATTCCATTTGAATTTCTTTCAGGTTTTCCCTAATATATTAAGTTCATTTTTTTTGGGAAGAGAAAATATGTCAGCTATTTCTGAAAATACTTACAAGTTTCTAAATGTTTCACTCCTTGAATGTTTTACTTGTGATCTCGGTAATGTGATTGCCTTGAAGAGTACTGAAACAAAAAAGCAGGAAAACGCTCGACACAAATTCCAGGAAAATGAGGCCAGTTTGTAGTACGAAGCGTTGTTCAACATCTTGTGTAAGTCCAGTAAATATCTGCAAGTTCCTTAGCGTGGAGACAATGTACTGGGCTCAGAATTGGGGGATGCCCTGTACGTTGTAATGTACCATTGGCCACAGTTTTCGTTGAGAGGGTGTGACAACTTATTTAAACAGTACTACTTTGACTGGAAATTCAATAGAAAGTCCAGGAAGAATTCAGAGGCGAAGAAATCGTAATGAACCAGAAGCATGCTATCATTCCGAACCACATGTTAGGGACGGGTATTGAATGAGGATAAAGCGAAAGAAGTGCCCCGAACCAAAAAGAAGAGAAACTGTCCAGTTGTATTGAAAATTAAGAAATATAGAAGGAGGGCAGGTCCTAAAATATGCAATATGACAACTATTTTATAATTACTTACAGGTCCTTCAAACTTTCCATTCCCTGTAGAGACAGCCCTATCGAGGAAATTCGATTGTGAACCAGTTTTCTGAAAAAAAAAGGTGGGAGTTTAAGGTAAAAGGAAACCATTTGACATAAGCAGGAGCCTCTCACCAGGAGTCTCCATCACTTATTGGTGGGTGTTCGAAGCACAGGAGTAGATGAATCTATTTTAGATGGTAGATTTGAATCCCGTGAGAATTAGTTGCCATGGTTACAAATAATGTTCCCTCTATCGAAAGAAAGAGGGCGGAAATAGCGCTCCGCACAGATGACGTCACACTAATTAAAAAACTCAGACAAGCAAATACACATTTCTCCCATTTTCTCAGTTTTCTCTAAAGAACGATACAAAATGAACTGGTAAACTGGTAGTTCCACATATTATAGTAGAGCTAGCATGTACTCCTACCCTGGCGTATTTCGAGCGCGATCCTTCTGAATGGGATTTCAGAGGGATTGTTTGTCTGAGTCTCGTGATCTAATTGTAGAATTTGTGCGCAGCGCTATTAGCGCCGCCATTCAGCCACTGGAAGCGTTGAACCCAACATTCTCTTTCTCAAAGTACCAATTTCCCGCTTAAACTTATAATCGACCATCTAAAACAGATTCTTCTACTCCTGTGCACATTATAGTGGAGCAGATGGAGGCTACTGTTGATGGACTCCTGACATGAGTCCATACTTACAATAGTTGTAGCGATTTGCATTCACTCATGTCGGGAATTCGCTTGATTCTGTTCATGTTCGCGTTGCTGTCGTGAAGAAAAGAAAACTTAATAGCACTTAATAGTACTTAGCACCTACAAACCTGCGAACAAATTCTGCGAACTCTGAAGTAACAGCCAAGCTTGTTTTAGCAGCTTCATTCGTCTTCGATCGCACAACTGACATTGAGCAACTACAAACATCTACAAAAGCTACCGGGTTGCTTAGATGTTTGATTTAGGAACGCTTTGAAAACACAATTAATTAGCCAGTGCAGAGTTAGCAGAATTATGAAAACTGCAGGAAAAACGTTTCAATCTCTGCTTTTTTTGTTCTTCGAATACCGTGTGAACTTATATTTCACTTTGGACATTGCTGTTCCGCCAATCAAACTATCTGAGCCAATGAAACTCTTGCCATGTTTCGCCTAGTGCATTCAAACTTGGCTTCCCTGTGAACGACAACGTCGCGACGGAAAGCCAGGCGACTGCACTTGGCGAAACAGGGCAAGAATCTGATTGGCTCATAAGATTTGACTGGCGGGACAGCAAAGGCAATTTGGAAAATAAACGCGGGTCGCGATGCAACGATGTTATGTGTAATCATACTTACAAATCGAATAACTTTGGGAACATGCGACAAAATCCCTCTGGTATATGTTCAATAAAATTGGCCTCTAGAACTCTAAAAATCAAAATACAAAACACACGCCATATATTATACTGAAACTATAAATTCAAATTTTTGCTTGATAGATAATAAGTAGTTTCAGTTTAAAGTACTTACAGAATTTCCAGAGAGTTTGTACCCGTCAAATTGGGAAACTGCTTTAATTTTACATTCATCAGCGGCCTGAAACAATATTTCGATCAAATTTCTATCAATATAAACACACTTGCGAAATGTGCCTTTAGACTGCAAATTTTAATAAAGCTGGTAGCTTACAACGAAATAGCTTTTCTGCGCAGCATACTTTCGAGCATGGATTGATGGTTTCTGTTTTGCTAAAATCACGCGAACAAATCAATTTGCTTCTCCCGTTTCATCACAATGTAGTTCCGTGACTTTCGCCTCGATGAAAACCAGACGGCTATTCTAACCAAATAAGTGCATATAGACACTGGCGCACACGCGTACAAGAAAAGAAATGAGATGGTATTCGATCTGTGTGTGACCATAGGCCTCACATGCTACTGAAAAAAGTTTGAAAAATAGCCGAATTGTTTAAAAAATGTCTTAAATATTTATAGAAACAAATACCAATGGCTTGAAGTTCAGACCCAAATTGTCCCCTCAAAACCGAGAATCTACTCACATATACACACCAGTAGCGGGTTGTTCAAAGGTGGATTAAATTTAAACCAGGTTTAGTTCTGAACAAAACCATCGAGTCACCACGGTAATTAATCCTGAATTAGTGCTAAACCACTTTCGAGCAACCGAACCCAGATCATAAAGTAAGTATTCTTTATTTGTTATTTAAGGCATTTTTCAAACAATTCGGCTATTTTTCAAACTTTTTCCAGTAGCCTGTGAGGTCTATGGTGTGACTTGCGTAGCAACGCCTTTGAATAGACCTCTTTACCTTGGGCGTAATGTTGTCCCATTTCAGATCACGTGGCATTCCCATGAGTATTCTTTATTTCTTCTTCCGCGCTAGCTACGCACCGAAAGATATATGAATATGGAAGCACCCCAAACAAAAGAAAGATTATTCAAATGAATGCCACGTGAGTGAAATGGGACGACATTACGCCCAAGGTAAAGAGGTCGAAACCTTAAAAAGCTACACAGTGTTTGTTAAAGCTGAAGCGTTTGATAAAATTTTGAATTTGATTCGCTAAGCGTCTTATTAATACTTACAGTCTTCTTAGAAGTGGAAGCTGCGTAAACGCATTGTGCTGAACTTTCTCTAGTTTCTCCCATGTCAGTGAGCTGAAATTATAACAAAGAGAAAATTGAGTGCTACCGCTTACACCATCAGCATACATGTATTTGTCGGAAACGACTTCTTGGTTACGCCAATAATGTTTATAAGAACGTGAAAACTGAGATTTGCAAGCTGAGATTGTGATCCAAATTGAAATTCCAGTCCGCAATCGAGCCTACCGTTGACCATATTGTCTTCTCTTTTTCTTATATGCCGTTTTAACAGAATATGATCGATATACAACTTCGCAATGGACTTACATTTCAGTCAAATTTGTTAGCCCTTTGAAGGCAAAATCCTTGATAACTTTGATTGGGTTTCCATCCAGCGATCTGCGAAGAACAACATTGCGTACGTGAAATTAAGATCCCGGTATGGAAAATGGCATGGTAATTTTTCATGTAACAGCCGCCCATGGCCAAGCAGCGGTCTGTGCGATAAAAATTGTTTCGGAAAAATATTATGCAATTAGAACTTACAGTTGTTGTAATCTTTTGAGGGATTTGATAGCTGTCGTTGGGATTGACCTTAATCTGTTTCCTCGGAGATTTCTGTGATAACAAAGAAGTCATAGATTAAAAAAAGCCTCGTTCTAACTTAATCAGATGGTGAAAAAATGATGAGTCATGGGATTGTTTTACTTACAATTGTACAAGTTCAGGGAGACCAGCAAAAGCATCCTCTTCTATCTCTGTTATTCCATTAGCGGCGAGTATCCTGCAAAGGTATACACACAAGTATAAACTTTAATAAGCGCTTTTCACTAAATAAACGTTTTTATGACAAAGACAAATAATAATATAATAATAATAATAGATTTATATAGCGCCATATACATTAACTGCTCTATGGCGCTTTACAATGCTACAATTAAAAAATAAGAATCTATAATTCTTATAAATCCTATAAATCTATAATTCTAAGGCCTGGTTCATACGTCGTGCTTTTGCCGTGCCTATTTGGGTCGACCCAAATGCATTAGGATCGGCGTTAATTCAAACGTCGTGCCTAATCCACAAAACCCTCATTTTTCAGTTTTTGGTCATCAATTACTCGGAAGAAAAAAACACTCCCAAATATGAAATTCAGCAAAGACGGGAAATTTCAGCCAAAATGCGCCCCACAAGTCTGTCAATCGCGCGCGCTGCCAGAATGACGCCATTTGCGAAGAGCGCACGCGTCGTTTTTCAGCCTCTTTCAAACAAATTTTTGCCGTGCTCCTTTTGCCGTGCGGCACGACTGGCACGGCCGTGCTGAACTTAATTCAGTCGTGCCGAACTTTATTGATTCAGACGTGAAGCTTCTCATGTGCAAATTACAAACCATCAGGCTCGACACGGCAGAAGCGCGACGTATGAACTGGGCCAAAGAGGAGAGAATTTTTGTGTTCCCGGGAGATGGGGCGTATCCATTAAGAAAAGGGGTCAAAATCTGATTGGTTGGTGTGGTAAGTAATAGTGCAGATATAGCTGAACTTTTTTCGACTTTGTTAAACATCTTCATCCCAAAAAGGGTCACAAGCCGCAGGATTGCACCCCTGGTTGTGTCCTTGGTATAAAAACAGCACACGTCAAATTATCCCGTGCTACTTACAGTTCGACAAGATGTTTAAGCGTCTTGAATGCATTTCGGGGCACTTTAGTTATACTGTTATTATGGAGATTCCTAAGAACAACAAAACAAATATTTAATTTTCCCTAATGCCTACTTTAGCCACGAAGGAGAGTTCTGGAGAGGTACGTGGATAACTCGTAACAGTACTCCAAGGAGACTGACAAACCTGAGGTCCACGGTGCACAACTTTTACCCCCTTCCTCTTATCAGAGCTCCAGGTGAAAGGAATTCAAAGCTATAAGCAAGTTACTCGGAACAGAGAAACGTCGATACGGTTGGTCGGTCCGGGTGAAATCTACAAATAGGGGGCCTTGCAAAGGGGGTACCGTACGCACAGTGTGCCGTACACAAACACACTGTGCCACCGAGCCGTATCTTCAAATGGATGGATATCTTCAACTTGAATTTCAGCCTAGCAACATACCGAGCCGGAGAAAGCATCCATTTCGATCATCTGAATTAGGGAATGTTGTGCGATATTTTCGATTGAATTTGGCAAAAAAAAATATAAAACTTTGTTTTCAGGTGGTGAGTTTGATATTTATTCATGTAATTCGTCTTCTAATATCAAATGAATACAATAATAATAATAATAACAACAATCAAGAGTGGATTACCAAGAGTTTCCATATTTACTATGTACGCCCGAATCACAGTCAGAAAAGTGTCTATTTTTAGAACTAGGATTCCCGCAAAAATTCGTCATCCACAGGGCTCCCACTTTCTCGCCACGCAAACAGTTGTGAGATCCAGCCTAAAATTAAATCGCAGATCAATCGAAAAACCTTTAAAGTCGCAAAGATAAGGTAGGACATTCTCTATTTGTTGTGTATTGGGTATACGAGCATTCGAACCTGAGCATTCGAATACTTTCGCGCGCGAAATTCAAATCTAAAAATAGACACTTTCTGACTGTGATGTGGACAAATACTGTACGAAAGATTCTAACTCTTGTTAATCCACTCTTGCAACAATCTAATAACAAACGAGTGGCTACGTGCAATATGCAATGCAATGCAATGCAATGCAACATGTCTCGCAATTTTGTTCCAAGAAGTCCTCTTCTTTGCGCATATGTGTTCTGTATCAAAATGGCGCCGGGCTGGACGACTTCGAAATTGGCGCGCAAATAGTAAGAAGTTCGATACTTGCGAGCGACCAACTGACTTACAAGTGCTGTAGTTTTGGTAAAGACTGTAAACCATACGGGACAGCCGTCAGCCGATTGTAGTCTAAAAACCTGCAACGCAGAGAAGAACGCGATTATTTCTTCAATGAGTGATACTCAGTACTCAAAACGAAACACGGTGTAGTTCACACTGAGCACCATATGTTTTAGCCTGAAATTTCAGTCATCCCTTCGCTCTTGATCGTAATTACTGACACGAAATCTGTCAGTAGAATGTGATTGGTTGTTTCCAATATAGCCTTCTCAGTAACACGTGCAGGTGAACGTTTCCATGACAACGCACGCTCCTCTCGAGTAAAAAGTGCCATCGAGGCGTGCGTTGTCTTGGAAACTGTGTAAAAAGGGACGGCTGAAATTCAGGCTACATATGTTTTGGAACAGGTAAACTGCGACCACTAACGTTTCCATGACAACGCACGCTCCTCTCGAGTAAAAAGTGTCATCGAGGCGTGCGTTGTCTTGGAAACGGTGTAAAAAGGGACGGCTGAAATTCAGGCTACATATGTTTTCAGGTAAATTGCGACCACTGAGGTCAGAGGACTGTTGAGAAATCTCATAACTACATTTGTAACCTAACAGTTTCGAACACACCTCTACAGCTACACCTAAACGAACAAGGGAACAAATTTCGGACAACTCATTTGGAGTGGCGCGACTAAAGCTCTTATTATTTTTGTTTTGAAATTTTTTTTTCTTTTTTGCAAGCACGGTCGTTTCAGTTTTAGCTGTGAAATAAAATGGTTTCGCAGATACCCACAGCGCCTCCCAAAAATGCAAATTTGAGTAAATATGTAAATGGCAGAGCTTATAGAACTATGTTTCGGAGATTATTTAACCGTTATTGATGAAAGGTGGGACGGATTTGTCCCAAAAAAGGCCGGCCGAGGATAATGGGACATATTTACTGTATGGTGCAAAACGTCTTAGAAGTGTGCATGTTAGAAGAAAAAAAAAAAAAAGCAGAAAGCGAACAAAGAAGCTGCACACTAAAAATTAAAATAAAAAGCACACTACACCACCAAGCGACAAACAGTCGACAAACAGCTTTTCTTGCATTGTCTGTAACGTATATTAAATAGAGGATGTAATAGAAATGTCTGATATCGCTTCATTTTTTTCCTCGGCCAAAGGGCCTGGATCGAGAATTTAAAAATACCACAGGCAGCCCGCGCGGATTCAAGAAAAACGTAAAAGTGAAAGTCCTTCCAGATGTTAGTAGAAAACTTTAAATCGGGTTACCCCACCCCACGATGTGTATTGACACTGAGTGTGTTTTGAATTGAAGCGGCCTTGCGCATGCGTATAAAGAACGGAGAACAACTTACAAGTACAGCACATTGGGTATTCTTGCTAAGCACCGACGGCGAAGGCTGTTAATCTTGTTGTTTGACAAAAACCTACGCAGGGATTGAAAGATGTAAGAGACGAGACGATTTAACAAAACAACCGTGCGAGTAATGGTACATGCATCATTATTGCGTTATTACGTGCAGCACACGTGCAACATAGCATATACACATGCAGACATGCGCAAACAAAAATAACATGCAACACGTGCCAAACAAATAACATGCTTTACATTGGAAACATAAACTGGTGCGAATCCCACATCGTTTTATTGATGGCATTCATCAACGCTACAAGACTTTTACTCGTAGTAACGGACTCTCGAAAGGTGTAAAAAATGGTACTTGTTCAGACAAATAAGATGAGTATATACAGATCTAAATAAGTGGTGACATCGAAGACGAATGAGAGTGCATTTTAATTGCGTGTTTTTGTAACAAAGTACTTGTAGTTTGTCTTGTATTTGGGTAGTAGAAAAATTACAAGGCTTGGCTTGCATTTATACGTCTGGGGAGACTTCGCGAAAACGTCAAGTAACCGACGCTGCCGTACAGTCAGTTGAATAAAAAGAAAATTCTACTGTGTATCGGCGGCTGCTTCAAATTGATCGCTGTTTATGTACCAAGTGATCAATACTTGTGGGCGTTAACTTCGTTTTGAGAGCACAAAAACGAACAAAGGATGCTCAAACTGAACGCCCAAAAGTATCGATCACGTGGTACATAAAACAACCTCACGCGATCCATTTGAAGCAGCCGTCGGCGGGCCGAAAAGCCGAGAGCTTTCGCGGTCCGCTCGGATGCATTGTAACAAACATTGACTTCTAGATTTTGCAGTGTTACAGATAGGTAGTGCCCGCATTTTAAACAATTGTTTAGTTATAATAAAAAAATATTTTCATTTCGTTTCTCAAAAAGGCAGGAAATTAGCATTGGTAAAACGGAACATGCATTGATTTCTAAAGTTAGTCAGATTTTTTTCTTTACCGTATTGCTGCTTTAGACCTTTTTAGCATGAGAGTAATGTACACAGGGGCGTAGCCAGGAATTTTGGTGGTGGTGGTGGTGGGGGGGATAGTGAAAACATGTGACGAAAATTATCAAATTTCTTCCAACATATACAGTAAATGTATGGGAAAATCTCTCGAGAAAGGGGGGACCTAGGCCCCTGTGCCCCCCTGGCTACGCCCCTGGTATAACAATGCCAAACCACGTGCCATTCCATTGGTTTATTTTGGGAGGGAAAAGGGGAAGCAAACTTATGCGGGAGTGGGCACACTCTCTGAGGTGAATCCCTTGTCCTTATTTTTCTAGGGGATATGAGAGCATGCGCTGAAAGAAAACACCACAATTTGGTGCTAGAACCCCGTTCACACGAGACCGGTACAAAACCGGACCGGTACAATTCTGGTACAGTACTGCCTGTTCACACGGGACCGGTACAAAACCGGACCGGTACAATTCTGGTACAGTACTGCCTGTTCACACGGGACCGGTACAAAACCGGACCGGTACAATTCTGGTACAGTACTGCCTGTTCATACGGTACCGGTACAATTCTGGTACTGTACTGCTGTTCATACGGTACCGGTACAATTCTGGTACAGTACTGCCTGTTCATACGGTACCGGTACAATTCTGGTACAGTACTGCCTGTTCATACGGTACCGGTACAATTCTGGTACTGTACTGCCTGTTCATACGGTACCGGTACAATTCTGGTACAGTACTGCCTGTTCATACGGTACCGGTACAATTCTGGTACTGTACTGCCTGTTCATACGGTACCGGTACAATTCTGGTACAGTACTGCCTGTTCATACGGTACCGGTACAATTCTGGTACAGTACTGCCTGTTCATACGGTACCGGTACAATTCTGGTACAGTACTGCCTGTTCATACGGTACCGGTACACTTTGGCACGTTTACAACAGTGTTCACACGGGACCGTGGCGGACATAGCCGTGCCCAAATCGGTCCGATACCGCAGGTCCCGTGTGAACGCGCGACAGTACCGTACCAGAATTGTACCGGTCCGGTTTTTCACCGGTCTCGTGTGAACGGGGTCTGAATGACCAGATTCTAGCTCAAATTGCTGTAGATGGAAAACGTGCCGTAAAACGACAAAAAGGTTAATATTTTGGTAACCCTCAATATTATTGGGGTGCCACGACCCCCCCCCCCCATCGAAATTATTGAAGGAGGTCCCCCTCCCCCCGAAAACCATAACAACAACAGCAATATCAACAACAGCAATACAACAACGACAACACTAGAGCAACAGTAACAATAACTGTGCCACTGTTACTGACAACAACAACAACAGATGCTGCTGCCGAAGAAACGACAACACTACAGCAACAGGTAGTCAATGACAACGACAATAAGATCAACAGTAACAAAAAAAGCAGTATCACTGACTCACAACAACAGATACAAGAGCAACACCATCGTTATTAAAACCGATAGCATTAATAACAGAAACGATAGTCCTGCTAGCACGCGTTGTAGACTGTTTTAAGGCTTTTTTTAATCGCGAAACTCGAAGTCGAGGACGCCATCTTGGATGTTTGGACGCACCAAAGAAATCAGCGGGCTACAAAAACGATGACAAAAGCGGTAACAAGAAGCCCTCGCAGCAGCAACAACAACAACAACAACAACAGTTACAATAGTAACACCGCCGTCACTTAAAACAGCAACAACAACAGGAACGATGCCATAAAGCACCCACAACAATAACAACACCACCAATAACAAGAACAACAACAACAACGGCAACATACTTGAAATACATCCAAATATAATATGAAGGTGTAACAGTGAAGAAAATTACATGATGGCATGGTATGTGGCCGGCTTGAAACAAGTTTCTCCCAAACAAAGAAGGTCTTGTTCATGCATTATACGATTTATTTCACACATAATATAGGTACTTACAGAGACTGTAAGGCCGGAAGGTCCTGACTTAACCTTGGCCAGTCTTTTAGAAGGTTTTCTTTCAAATCCCTGCAAGTGCACAAGAGCAAAGAAATGACTGTGACCTGGGATCCAACACCTTATTCACCAAAAGATAATAAAACGTTAATCATTTTTTTTGTTCCATGAAAATAAGAGGGTCATCCTATGTAATATTACTTTCCACTTTGAAAGTCTCTGTCTTGTCTTGAGGCAAAACCGTTGAAAAAAAAAATGAAACAATGTAATTCGCAAAGATGCAAAGCGGCATCTCGCGCATGCGTAATGCATACTCACAGCAATTGTAACCTCCTGAGATTCCGGAATGCATCTGTGTGTATTTGGCTGATTTTGTTTCCTTGTAAATATCTACGAAGCGTAATAAAGAAACACTTCAGAGTTTGGCCTCTTCATTCGACTTTTGCTTCATGGGAAAGATAGGGCTTGGAGGAATACTTCAATCTTTGATGAAACCACAATAGGCTACTCACTTCCGGAATACTCTTGTTAGACTTCGAGGTCCTCAGTGTGAGTGTTAAAATGCTTTGCTTGCGAAAACAGCCAAAAAAAATTACTGAAAAGTCCTTATTTGCAGCGTTATCATGCAACACACAAGGAATTTCTGCAGAAACGGCTATTCATTGGAAAAGCTGAATTTCCCAAGGCACACGAATAGGAAGTGTTCGGATTTCCCATGGCTATCCTTGTGAATTCCGAACACTTCGCATTCGTGTGCCTTGGGAAATCCAGCTTTTCCCATGGATGGGTTTCTGCAGAAATTCCCTGTGACAAACAAAACATGCAGCCTAGGTTGTAGATAATATTGAATATTACATACATTTCTGTACCAGAAAAACAATATCATCGTTATGTCAGGACTAGTCAACTGCTTTCTTTTATTATTTAAACTTTCAGGGATGGATTTTGTTGCACAAATAAAAGTCTACAAATAAATGACATTTCCTCAGATAACCTTGTGACTATTGTTAGTGAATGGCTTATGGCAGGACGACAATATAATGAGTAAAAGCTTAAAATTGATTATAATTTGAATCTATGTTCATGTGTTGAACCTGAAAATGAAACTTGACAGAACAAATTGAAGTGAGACAGAACAAATTGAAATTCAAATGTTCCTAGCTGTACCTAGGAAAAGTTAGGCCTACCCGGGGGGGGGGGGGGGGGGGGACTCATATTTTTTGGCCGGGGATGATCGTCAGAAATTTTCAGTTTCACCCCTAAAAGATACCAAACATGGCGGGCCTCAAAAGAATTATACCCTAAAAGATGCCCTAAAAGATGAGGTCTTATGTGCCAAGTAGGCGCGAAGGACACAGGTAACAGGGGAAAAATACCCATGAAGACATTCCGTGTTTGTTTCTAATTTATCGTCTAATCTCTCTTTCTTACACGGTTTTTAGAAGCACCATCATGAGAAAAAGCAATTTGGACACAGTTTAGGCCCTAAAAGATACCAATCTGCCTAAAATTTATTGAAGATCAAGATCACCCCTAAAAGAGACCAAACCAACGTGATTTTAACCCCTAAAAGATACGACGATCATCCCCGGCCAAACAATATGGGAGTCCCCCCCATAATAGAAAGTTTTCTATTATAAAGTATAATGAAGCGGCATCCTTTGAAAAAGGAAAGCTTCGACAGAAGAAGAGTGACTGAAGTTGGACGTTTGCCGAGGCCTAGGCTGAGCTATATTCTTGAATTTTCACAAATCTTTTTCAACAAATTTAGCTTATAAAATCCCTTTCAACCTTCGTATAAAACGCGGTTCTCATAAAAAATAGTTTAGTAGCTCATTTTCGCTAAGCTCTCTCAGTGAAACTTTGGGTTATTTGTGATCAACGTAATTATTGGTGACAGATTTTCCCCCGATTTTTCTCATAGCATGCGGCATTCATATCAAAAATACTTAAAAGGCAAATGAGGATGTGCATGAGAATTCGCAACTGAAGTATTTTAAGGTCAAGTTTCTCTTCATCTGGGCAAATTAGTCCCACTGAGTTAGAAATGTGTTTTTCACGATGATCCGGAAACACGACAATGCGAGGAAGCGCTTTTATTCTTAATTCCCCGCGACCAAGCATGCATTGTTTGAAGCATATTTATTGTTATGGACGATACAGATTTACGGAGAAAAAATTAAAATTAAAAATGACCTCAACGTCTTCGCAACCAAGCGAACACTATACAGAAAGCATATGTGAGATAACATAAGTGTTCAATTGCCCGGCGTAAACAACCTTATTTATAGTCATTGGTCAATTAAGGTAATTTTGGGAATTGGAAATTGGACTTTGGATGGTTACACAATAAAAACCACGGCATTCTATTACACATTTTCAGTGCTCCGTCCCAAGAAACTTCCATTGAAGAATACTTTAATCTTAACTTATTTCTAAAGAGAATAGATGCAGTTGCTCAAATCCACACTTACTGCACATCATATTTTCTTCGGTCTGGTCGATTGGTTAATAACCAGTGGCAACAAACCGGTTATTTATAAACCGACGTGTCGAAAGAGAATTACACAAATGTGACAACCTTCTCCAAGCTCAAGTGTTGCACTAAAACTGTGGGAAGCCATTAACTGACAATAACTCGTTAATACAGCAATGAAGTCACGAAAAAATAAAACATTAGAAAAGGTTTTTCCCACATTCAAACGGTGTTTTTCGAGTATTACTTTTTTATTTACTTGGAATCAATTTTGCAGTACCCAATAATCACTCTGGCTACTTTCTATGAACATTCATTTTCTTCTTATATAGCTTCTTTTTGTGCTTTTTAAATTTATAGCATGTTCAGTAGTATATGAAGACCCAAATAGGCCTTATTTTGGGAACAGACTTTCTTCATTTACTCTTTAATGCAATCTAATAGCTTCTCCAAGGGCAAAACAATAAAACCAAATACGACAACGTGAAATATTTGAGGCGTTTCCCCTGCAGGCAAAACACGTCAATATAAATAGATTTCTCCTAAAAGGTGGTCCAATCCTGATAAAACAGAGGTCAGCCACTCAATAAAATTAACGTGTTGAAATCTAGATTGGGCTATTTAAAAAACCCTAGCGTTGTCTCCAATTGCCTATGACCTCAGTCTAGCGTCAAAGTACCTAATTTCCTGACCATGGTATGTATTTCTAATTAGGAGTGATTTTTCTAAGAATTAAAACGAGTGTTTTCCAAACAGTTTTTCATGCAGCTGTTGTGTTGTCAGAGTGCCCGGCCGTTATACTTTCCTATTTCGGTGTGCTCAAAACTTTTAAGCAGCCACTCATTGCGTGCCAGAGCTGGTTAAAATCCAGGAATAGTCAACGCAGTGGTTGGCCAATCGGCACGTATTCATAGCGGCTTAATTTTATGTGTCGGCACGTTTAGAAAAGTCAAAACACGCTAAACACGCTCCCTGTGCATTTAGATGCTGCAGTGTACATAACTTTATTTAGTGCGCCTATCTAGTCATTTTGACTTTTGCAGAAGAAAAAATAGTTGCAAAAATATTTTTATGTTTTGTTCTTACGAAGCTAATTGTTTCTAATATTTGAAACCAAACAAAAAAAAAACTTTCTTCTATACACTGCAAAGATATTTGGAGATTTGCTGAAAATAGCTAAAAACGTATTAGGAGATTTGACTTTGCGCAAATACTTAACCAGATAATCCATTCTTTGACAAGAAAGCCTCATAGTTCATTTTTTATCCGAGTGCAAGCCTTCAGCACCTAGAACCGCATCCGTAATTTCTTCAATTGCAATCTATCGACACTCAATGGGGCTCCCGCAAGCCAAGAATTGAAATGGCTTTTCATCGGGTTTTGAAAACCTAAAAATAACCAAGAAAATCTTTAGAAAGTTCGCACGATTGTTTCCTCGATGGGTATTTAAAGATTTGATGACAGCACGGTACCTTATATTATTCCTTATTTGGAACATCTATGACACTCCGTTCTAGGTGTGTGATGTCCTCGCGCTACTAGAATTGAAATATTTCTTCTCAACTTCATATAAATACCAGACAATGAAAAGACTAAATAAAACTGTGAAGCAATAACTATGGTGGAACATAATAACTTTCGCGCGAAAAGCTCCCCCCCCCCCTCGGATTTATAACGTCAGTCATTGATTTTCTTTACTTTTTCTTGAAAGAGCCCAAAACCAGCTACTCCTTTGTTATTGTTTTCAATCGATTTTAGAAGACAAACTACGTGTAGACATCTCGGCAAAATAACCATCTACAAAAAAGATTCATTCTTTACTACCAAGATCTATAATAGTAGAATTCAAAGCTCTGCATAACGTAAAACCACGAACCATGCATCATAATGAAGACGCTATTTCTAATATTTTCCTCGAATATGGCAAACCAAACTTAACTAAACCACCAATGGCACTCTGTTTAATACTTTAAGACACAATTTGACATGATTTGCTTCCTTTTAGGCAGGAATTATCATTGCGACGTATGAAGCATGGTTCATGGTACATGGTTGCACGAGCAACTTATTTGAAAGAGGTGTATACCTGCATCGTACGATATCTCGTCCTCAATTTCGACATAAACAAGATATCATACCATTCTTTCGAAAACACTGCACTACATTCCCTAAATCAGCCGATGGAAATGGATGCTTTTTCTGACCGGTACGTTGCTATGCTGACAAAATGGCGGCTGACAAAGGCTCTTCAATGCTTAGCTTGCTAATACATATCTTAAAAGTATAAATCAATGTAAAAGCCAAACTTTCTGAATAAGGTAGATGTGGTCAGCTTGGTCAGCGTTATGAGCAAATAATGGATGCACGCGCACCTTTTAAAAACACTAGAACACTATTTCGTACCCAGAGCTCCCGGCTCGTCTGAGTGCTCGTGGCCGGGAGGCTCTGGGGATATCCATTTGAGGGCCTGCGCTGATTTTTAACGTTGGGGCATGCGCAGACATTTCCTTCCCTCGGCTCTGTATCAGATCTCGCGCATGCGTCAGTGGTTGTCACTGGTGCCTCCCTCACGAGGAGAAAAGGAGGAAAAAATGTCATTTCTTTTTGAGGATTTAGGAATTTTTAATTATTTACGCATTCAGTAGCATTGAATTTTCAAACTCAGCTTACTCGATATGCTTAACCTAATTTTACAAGGCCTTATTTTAGTGATAAAACAACAAGACAATTACTCTACTTGTAGCATCAATTGCGATAATATCGTTGCAAGTAGACCTGCGTTTCTGCTCTGTAAAAGACCGTGAAAGACCACGTATAATTTCTACAGAAAGAATTTGCCACAAAAGATCGAAAAGATGTTCAAACTTGTCGAAAGACAAACGCTATGGGTTATCATGCCAACTAAACGAGATAGATGATTCGCATGGTTTATCTTATCGAGTGAAATTCATTATCATTTTATCTTGCTTGACAATTGTTTTACTTCCATGTGCAAGCATCACTTGAAAAAGAGTTCAATTAAAATAAACAGAGCTACAGGGCAGATTTCAATGAGCTGTACTCACTACCAGAAATACTGATAGTGTTTGGGGCCTTTCCATAAACTTTATCACTGCGGCCCGAAGTTACACCTCTTTCGAAAAAGCCAAACCGAACATTTTCCTAACAGATCATCCTGATTGGTTATTTTGGTCATTTTTTAACCAATCAGGTTGAAGAGCAATGTCCTTACAAACTTTAGATTCAAAATTTCGAAATTCAATGTGAATGATATTAAGTTTCATTGATCTGCTTTAGGCCAAGTACCGAATGAACTAGTCTGCTAAATCAGATCTAATCTGTTGGGTCTTATCCGTTTCAATAGAGTCGCTTTATCTAAATGAGTAAAAACACTCGAATGCTAGAAAGTAATCTTGTCGAAACAAAGTCGAAAACTACTTGATAGGGGCTCATCGGTAATCAGTTCATGCACGTGCAAGTGCGTATCAGAGAAGTACTTCGTCCTATTACTGAGAAGTCTAAGTGGTCATTAGGAACATTGGACTTTGAATTAAAGGGGCAGTGTCATATTTTTTGGGTGAATTTAGTGAGCATAAAAATGCATTTCAATAGACCTTTCCGAAGTTTTTCTTATCCACAGGAGGCCACGGAGAAACAATCCATCACCATAGCTGGATAGAGCAGCCTAAAATTAGTAAAATGGAAAAGTTTGAGAGGAAAATCTTTTGAAATAACGAAGAATGGCAGGGTAAAGTTCGCGATTTTAATACCAGTTCGTTCGAGAAACGAGAAATCTTGCTTTCGAGGCTTGTCGCAAATCCTAAACTAACGTACATAAAATTCGAAAAATTTGCCAGGCTATTTCTTCGCTATGTCAAAAGATTCCCCCCTGAAACTTTCCAATTTTACTAATATTAGGCTGCTCTTTCCAGCTATAGTGATGGATGTTTACTCCGTGGCCTCCTGTGGAAATAAGAAAAACTTCGGAAGGATCCATTTACAAGAAGTAAGCAAACATTTTCGTCTGGGCTTTTCTATTCAATCTTAGTGCACTCGAATGGCTTTCTCATTCTAGTAGGCGCGACGAGAACCCAGTTGACTGCAGGAGGCAAAACAGGGCAAGGACCTGATTGGTTTAGATTGTTTGACTGGCGGAATCAAACCAAGCTGAAAATTCACAGCGTTATTAAAATCCCTACGGGCCTTTTATACTGGAAATAAAGACAATATAGCAGGGGATCCATTGTTTTACACACCCACGACAACCCCGTCTTTCGAAAACCAAATAATCCGGCTTGAACAAAACAGGAACTCGGATATGCATTTTTATTATTCAGCACATCGATGCACTGCCCAAATATGGTCATTGGAACGCCAATAGCTGTCTTCTGTACATGACAGCTATCCTGCGATATCCGTCTCTGAGGAAAATATGATGTTTTGAGCTCGTAAATAATACACAAAAGTCATTTTTTCTGGGGTTTTGTGCTATCGATGTGCTGAATAATAAAACCATTATCCTGCTCGATTTTGCAGAATATCGTCTGATTTTAGCCAACTCGGGACTTCGTCCTCGTCGGCTAAGTATCAGACGATATTCTGCGCAATCTCGCAGGATAATGGTTAAATAACTGCATGCAGCAAGGATAAACCCAGAGAAAAGGAAATTCCCTCTTGTCGTATCCGATGAAAGAAAAGCTAAATTTATACAATATTCAGGAGCCATAGTTTCAAACCGCAAAATTCCGAACTAAAATGTGGCTGAAAGGAATGCAATGAGTCCGATAAAAACAAACGTAGGACGCCAGGATTTCCGGTGAAAGAGTATATCCGATCTATAATGGGAATGAGAAAACACTCCTTACACCAGGAAAGAGTTATAAGTCAAAACGTCTTTGTCAAAACGTCCTGAAGTGATAATGTCACAAAAAAAAAACAAATTTTCGAATTAGCGATATTTGTCCCTTGTTGTAGAAAGGGCATATCGAATGAAATCATACCAAAAATGAGGCAAATCGGTTGCAACGCGACCGAGCTATGGCCCGCTGAATACATAATTTTCTTTAACAAATCACTGTATTTTTGGTTCAGTTCATAAAGTTTTGAACTGTGTCTAAACTACAATGATTCTTTAAAGAAAATAATGTATTCAGCGGGCCATATGATACTTCTTTGTATGATACTTCTTTGTTTTGAGATGCGCGGAACAGCTGCGCAGTTGCGTGACTTGCTCCCTTTAAGTTGGATGGGTCTGGGTTTTTTGCCATCATTTAATTTTTCTACTCCCCCACCACCTCCGACTTAATAATGACCGGTCCCTAATTGCTCTTATCTTCTAAACTTCTTCAAATCTTCTCTGATCCTCCGACATTTTAGACCCACGATTATTTAAAATCCATTTGTACGTAATTTATCTTTGGACATCGGTTTAAAGATCAGGAAAACGGCGCTCTTGACTTTACCACAAGCGCGGGGCGAGATTACTGTCAGGGCGCTATCCCGCTTCCTTTTGATAGCCTGGCATAGAAACAATCTATTCATTTTACCTGAAAGTAATTTGGGGTTCAAAGTTTAAAAGACCAAGAATAGAGTAGAGGCCGTATAATAAACAATTCCGCAATTGTATCAAACATATTCCGGCTCAGTTGCCCTGGGGGGAAATGTGGGGGACTTCTATATGAACAAGTCGGTGGTAGTCGAAAGAAATATGAAATTCACAGCTAAAAGATAGCAATATGGGCGTGTCTCTTATAAATACTAGCCCTTACAGACTACGCTACAGCCACCTTGTAAGATCAAACTCTACACCAAAGGTGTGAATGCCGTTTGTAACTACCATATATGGAGCAATTCGAACCTCGAATAAACAAATAGGTTCTTAATTTCTATGGAGGAGATGGATGGTTAAAGGGAGGCTGTCACGCAACTGCGCAGCTGTTCTGCGCATCTCAAAACAAAGAAGTATCGTCCCGTAACGCAACGATGGCTAGCGAAGGCTGAAAACCACGAAAAGAATCCGTTTCAATCTCGCTATTTCTCGATCCATCCGACCAAATGTTTACGTTTTACACATTCTTCAATAGTTTTCTGATAGGATGGTTTAAATAGTTTTGCCAAGTGATCATTCCTGGAGCATGGGCGTATCGTGACAGCCTCCCTTTAAAAATTACCAGAAAATAGTAAGAATGTGGTTTGTCCTTCATTATAAGCATTTTAGTCACATCAATATTGCAAAAGTCCAACAAAAATATTAAACAATGGATATACAATGTATTTCTTCAACAGGAACTGTATAATAGATGAATACGTTAATAAATAATAATAATAATAAAAGAATGGAATAGATGAAAAATGCAAAAAAGCAGTACATCACATATATGTATGACAACTTTACCTCAAAGAACGTTTATTACACCAAATTATGGCAATTGTTACTGGTTTTGTTGCTTATTGTTGTTTAAGCGCCATCATTTGATATTATTTAACTATTTATAATTGGACAGCGAGGACGAGAGCCAATCAGATCACATGACTCGTGACAGTTTGCGAATGGCTTTTCTACGAGTGAAAAATCATAGCGGGTGACGTTATATTTGGTAAGCATAGCATGGTATGCCTGTGAAAGAGAGCGTAAAAATAAAAGATATTTTTTTCGTGACCGATTTGAAAATAAACACCGACCGATGCCTTGGACAGATATGTTAACAAAATGGCAGACAAGGAAACACCTGTCTTCGAATTTATCAAGAAAAAAAAACATCATAGCGACTAATACAGAGATCGTCTGAAGATTGTAGCTCAGGATTTAGTTCTATCAGATCTGACCTCGACCTACAATGTAGCTCTAATTGATAAAGTCTAGTCGTAGTAACAATTTAGGCCATTGTTCATGTTTAGTGGAACAAACTGGCTTTTAAGAAAAAAAAAAAAAAAAAAGAACAAGAAAGAAAACATTAGAGAGACTGAGGATCGCATGAATATTGTAGCTCGGTTTTAGTATCAGATCTGACCTAGACCTACAGCTCTAATGGATAAAGTCTAGCTGTAATGTCTAGCTGTAAGTCTAACAATTTAGGCCAGTGTTCATATTTAGTAACAATCTGTATTTTAGGAGAAAAAAAACCCACAAGAACATAGTAGACTGAATTTTCAGTTCTGGGCCCTACAAAAAAATAATGCCGAAGAACCTCGGAGTATAACTCGTTTTAAAATTCCATGCCAGTTGTCATGACGATATTATTTTTTACTAATAGCCACTGGGTAATGCCGCAGTTTTAGGTTAAATGAAAGTTTCTACATTTTTACAAGAACATAGTAATGCATCTTACTTAGATTAAATTGAGCAAGAAACAACCTTAAAATAAGTCGATCAATTTTTACGGCAGATGTAAAAAGTGGTTGAAAATTCTTGAATTGCTGTTTCAATATTCGATAAAAAAATATTGTAAAGCATTTAGTACTTCTTTTATTATGAATTCGGAATAAAAACTACCAAGAGCAGTTTACATGAAAACAAAAATGTCTTTGGTAAAGGGATGTATGAAGTTTTCAATATCAGCGTTTGGTTTCCATAGTAGCGGCGATGGAACAGGTACAACTGTCATACAATTCTCGATGTTTCTTTCTGGGTCTTAGCTCATGTGAACCGGTAATCCAGTCGGAAGCGGTCTTTGCATAACAGAACGAGCATGCGCATTAAAACATTATCCTTTCACACAAAGCTGGCTCGCCAGATTTCAACAGAACGGGATAATAAAAAATAATAAAAAATACGGGTCAATACAGATGCCCTTGCATTTGTTGGGTCATAAGGAAACCGAGGTGATGCAAGTCATTGAAGTGTATGGCTCAGCTCTCCAACTTTTGAAGACAAATTGTAATTTGCTTCCTTCTTCTCAAAACGTGAATTTTCGCGCTTTTCTTGCGCTGACACAATTTTTCGTTTGTTTTAGCAATGTAATTTTTTTAGGCAAAAAACTTAATACTGTAAACGCCATGCTAAAGCTGTTTCATTGTGTAATAACGAACACTTATGTGTTATATGATAAGTACAATTGAAAGTTGAAATCCAAGGATTTGATTGCTTCTTTAAGGACCGGAAAAAGCACCAGGAAAGCAAATTAGCATGAGCGAGTTTGCACGAAAGAGAAAGCGGGCCTTTTAGAAAGTCCTCAGTAACTTTACTGATTCTGAAGCAACCGTGGAACCATGCTTCAGCAGGTTTCTTCGATAGCAGAACTAACTTAGAGCAACCACACACATCTAAGAGGTCTTGCAAAAGCTGCCGGGGTAGCTTAGATTTGACTACGCGTTGAAAACACAATTAGTCAGTCCAGAGTTAAGAGCAGAATTAAGAAAAATCGACGCAGTGACATGTACCAGAAACATGAACTCGCTTATATGTTTCTGCATGTACTTGATTTGGGCTTTCCGTGAATTTTGAATCACTATTTCCTAGGTCTAGAGTGCATTCTAAACCGTATAATTTATGAAATTCTAATGTTTTGTATAGGGAAATGTGATTCCTAGGCAATGTATTTTTGATTTTATTATTGACAAGGAAAAATTAAGAAAGCAACCCGATTACATATTTATACCATAAGAAGACTAAATAAGTCTACCAGTCGAAGACACAGTAAAGTAAAAAGTAAAAACTGTGCTTATATAGCGCTTATCCCCACGGCTCAAAGCGCTTTACATTTATGGATAACTCAACCTATAGAAACCAGTTTTATAAACTGTATAACTTTCCGTAAAATATAAATAATACTTACAGATGGTTGAGATGTGTACAATTTGCCAGAGCTCTCGCGGGTACGTTTGTAATTTTGTTTTGACTCAAATCCCTATAAACAAACAACAAATTATATACAAATCAGATCATTCGAAGTAGACTGGCAAATTTATAATATAACGAAAATAGACTAAACGGAAAGAAATTAAAAGCTTTGCGGATAAGGTGGTTAAGCCACAAGGAAAAAAGGGTATCTTAATTTTAGCGATAAGAAAGCAAGCGTGAAAGCTTAGCTATAGGTCATTTCGTCACGTTGCCCTTGAAAAAAGCCAGTGTCAAACTTATGTTCTCTCATTAACAGATTAAAGGCGCTAGTTTCACAAAATCATCAAATTCGACCCTTTTCAAAAGTCCATTTCCGAAGTATTTTGTGTCTAAGAAGTTTTCAGGCACGCCTAATATATGTTACTCGAAAAAATTCTCAAGACTTTCCCTTTGCACTTCCCTAACCACGACAGACACTTCGCAGATTTGGAAGTTAGTCAGTTTTGCTCTACAAGAAAACATGGAGTATGCATTACAAAATTTTAAAACTGGTTGGAGAATTTCTCACATTTCTGGCGCATAAAAGGGGTTTCCTTTGGACCCAAAATAGGGTAAAGTAGAACAGAAGGCAATGCGATCATTAAGAGAACAGTCAAGATACATAATTTGTAGATTAATTTCTCGTGCTCGCGTTTATAGGCACTGCCCCAGACCCAGTTAATCCTCAAAACTGAGGTAGCAAAAACTAGGATGCTGGAATCTCCAAGATTGCACTCTTGTTTTTATGATAAACTGGCCATCTGAGCCCGAATACAAACTAGATCCGTCGAAAAGATGCCGTTGAAAGCGACACAATGTGTAAATTCATTTAGTGGATAAAACGCGAACAGACTAGCTCCGCTAGACACCAGAAAGAGAAAAAAAAACGTTCCCAATAACGTGCGTTTAATAGTTTGTTTTATTAGGAAAGTGGCTTTGGGTGAATTTGTGTGTAAAGATATGCAGTTACTCACACCACGCGTTATTCATCGGGTGATTCTGAAATATCTTTTTCCATTTGCGTTTTTCCGGTATTAGATGTAGCTTTTAATGGGGCCTTGGCTCCGTTTACTCAATGAGCATCCCCGATTGCTTGATGTTTTGATTAGCTCCTGATATATAAAATCTCTCTTGTGCATTTGTGTTATTGCTAAAAACGCGGCGTCAAAAGCTGGCGAAAATGCAGTTAGCCTACTGCAAAAATAACACGAAATAATAACTCGAAATTAGTGGGGAAAATACAAAAATAAAGTGTCTGGAATAGTGAACGACCATGAAATTTTAAGTACTTCACTACTTTGTTTGTTTGTTGTTTTTTCTTCCATCGCTTTCCCCAAAATTTCTATCAAATATTATGAAACTGGATAGTGATAAAAGTGCTTCATATCTCAGTTCTTCCTAGCTGTCGGCGGAACAGAGCGTTTGTTCTTTGAGCGATATTTTCCCAAACATTTCAGGCCCGTGAAATAGCAGCACAGAGTGCATTGTGTATTGCAAGGTATGCTTTGAAGATTTTAATAGCGCGCGCAAACACGAATTCGCTTTCTTGAAGATTCTAAAAGAGAGCCGCAAATGACGGACAAGGGGTAAATGCACCGTCCTATTTCACAGGCAATACTTCCGTGGCTTCTATCGTCATGGTGTACTGATAGACGTGTTTGATAATCAAAAATAATGACGAATTCTCCGGCGTGCGACCCTTTAGTGTATGCCGCATACACAGAAAATCCAAGTTTAACTTTAAAAACAAAAATCCCATATCAAGTCATGAATTTGATTCTGTTTTTCGTGAGCTAAAGTTTACGGGTAACGCTAAACACACAGCGATTTGACAATAAAGAGAGAAAGAAATTAAATTGGGGATTTACTGAGGCGACCGAGGCAATGAATGGGGTTAAGCATAATAAACAATCAAACTTAATACTTAAATGCGCGCAAAGTACAATATAGCCAATCGGAGCCAATCACGTTGTTTTTTTCCCAAGAAATGATGAATTTTAAAATGACATGCCGAATTTCTTCAGCACAGCTCAGAGCGCTTGTGCTAAAAAATTCCATACGTGATACGTGATTAAGGTTTGCAAGACAGCTATTTATAACGGAGAAGTGAAGGCTATTCTTCCAGCTTTTCACACTTAATTCATTGATATCACTACAGTATCTTGAGAATACACTTAACTCTTATGACACAACAAACTACTGTTGTAGGTTTACTTACAGAATCGCTACCCGGTTCGGTAGCCCGTTAGGAATGCTTGTCAAATTCCTACCCTTACAGTCCACCAGTAAGCCTCTATTTCCCGCTTCTCGGCACACACATGGAATTATAGAATCACACTCCTCTTTTAGTCTCTGATTCTTGTCGAATTTAGCACTTGTAATTGAAGGAACCAGTAGTAGAGCGATCAAAACAAGAACTCGGCGCGTTATGGAAGCCATTTGGCGTTACTGCTGTGTCGTTTGGGTTTCCCTTCGCGAGAGGAGAGTCGCATTTCTTGAACTATGACCAAGGCTAGCACAATACAGCTAGGCCGCATACCACCGGACCCCGGCCGTGTACATGTCGACGTAAAATGCTCGGCAAGGTTGGGCACAATGCAAGATTTAAGGAAGTGTGGAGAGACACGCTGCTGGCCAATGTCAGAACGCGCTATATTTAGCTCCGCTCTCAAATGTGCAAACCAGAACACTCGTCAATTCTCCGCGAGAATATCTCTTCCGGTGCTGATAAATTGAACGAGCGCGCGAGGCAAAAGTTGGGACAATCTTGAATTCTCAACTTGGGGGAATGAGTTTATGAGACGACATCTTTTTTCCCTTTACTAATATGTCATTACAAATAAATAAAAGATGTACTTCGAAGCCAAAATGGCATTGTACGAATTCACAAGAGTCTCGTTTAAAATTACGCCAAAAGATATTGTAAATGTAGTTTCGTCTTACCGGTCTTAAACAAAAACCCGGAATTTCATTTGTCCTCGTATTCTTGATTAAACTAATATTTTCTCCTATATTTCGCCTGATTTCACGAATATATTCGCTACTAGCTCTGGAGTTTGTTGAGTCTAATTTTAAGAGTATGCTACGGAAAATTTGAAAGCTCTTAATTTTTTACTGTTAGCTTTTCGCAACGAATGAGAAATTCCTCCTTTTTTAGGCGCACAACTAAGACAATGTGATTTACGCTATTGCATATTAGTCAAATCACACTAGTGGTCTATTATCAATGCTGCATTCTGATTGGTTGAGCTACTAGTAGGCTATAAGTTATAGCCTATTAGTAGCGAAAAGTGTCGGATTTGAAAGCCAAAAAATGGCAAATGACCAGAACAAAAACATTTTTTTGGCAATACAAATTGACCTACTAGTGTGATTTGACTAAAACAATTATTCCTCTCGCCCTCATGGCCTCTGAGTCAATAGCTATTGACTCAGAGCCCATTCGGGCTCGAGGAATAATTGTTAAATATGATACATATTGGTCAGTCCAAGGTCAGCGGATAAAGAGCTGCAGGGTAGATCTGGTACACTAAAGTGTCTTCCGTATAAATGTCTCCAATGTCTTATAGAACGAGGATATACAGAAAAACTCTAAAGTGTACCAATGAAGGATCTAGGACGAGGATATATACACTTAATGACTGCTGCCGAGGGAAACATCAGTTTTTGTTTCCTGAGTTCGTGTCGAGGGAAACATCAAGATTCGAGGGAAACAAAACTGGTGTTTCCCGAGGGAGAAGTCATTTAAGTGTTTTGTTATATAGCAGAAAATATACTACAATTATTAAGTCAAAACAAATTGTATATTTAAAGAATGAAAGAGAAGTTACAAAGTGTGCGCGCGACTGCATCATGTAAAGGGAAAACACTCCTAAATAACACAATTTTCTTGCATTAGCAAAAACTTATCAAATTAGCAAAGGCTTTTTTAAAAAGACTCGCGTGTTTAAAATAAACTTCCATTTTTTTCCCGCTCTCAAACGCGACGCGCGAAAGCAATATTCCCCAACCGGTCAATAATGTTTCGAAATATTGACTGATCGGGAATATTTGATTTGTACTTCACCACGTGACCTTGATTTAGCCAATAAGAGCGCGCGCTAGATTGGAGTGAGCACTCGCTATATAACAAATAGAGAATATTACACGGTGGCGCGAAGATATGGTTTTATTTTCGAGTGGCAAGAACAATATTTTACGAATGAGCGCAGCGAATGAGTAAAATATTGTTTTTGACACGAGAAAATAAAACTCATATCTTAAAGCCAGCGTGTATTTTCTTTTTATTATATAGACAAACCAGAGAAAATTAATCCAAATTGATTTCCAAGCACTTTTGTATTGACCGATATCCTCACTATTGAAAATATGTCACTCAGGTCCCGGATGTAAAATGAAGTATTTGGAGGCTCCTACCATAAAAAACGTCTGAGGTTCTCCAAATGAAATTGAAATCCACCCATAACAATATGCGCGGGGCTCGTATAAAAGTTTCCCCTTTGACAGCAAAGACAAAGCAACGCTACAGGAACTTTCTGACGATCAAACTATATAAACCGTGCAAATGCTATCCAGTTTGTAGCTACTTTCGCCAGGGTTCGAATTACGCTCCAATGCTCACAAGACAAAAGCTTCAAATCGAGGCTCTTTCCAAGTTCTAATATATTTACAGTAATTTCAGAAAAGCCTCGACTTGAGGTTATTGTTTGTAGGCATTACAGCGTAATTCGAACATGGCCTAATCAAGCTCGAAAAACAAGAATTTAGGGTTTTCATGCCAGCTCTGCTTTGCCCCCTCCCCTAAGAAAGAGTTTTGGAAATCCCTAATAGGGTGGGGTACGTTCTACTGACTATGCTCCAGTGAGGATGAAAAAAACGTAATTCGCAATAACCGAAAACATTTTATTCAACAATATGTGCCAAAACATTGAATCACATAACCAGTACATAATACCAGCTAAGCCGGTTTATTGGGGTTTAACAACAAAGTAGGGACACCATACATAACCGTGTTAAACCAGTGCCGCGGTGGGGGTGGAGGGGCTCTTGTTCGGTGTCCTGGTTCCGTGTTTGGATCTCAAAGTCTTGTTTGACGACTTGTGCGCTGCCTTTCTTAGCGGTGTCTCCGTGTTTAGAGCCCTTTTCAGACACTATATCGACATCTTGGTCTGGCTCCGGCGGTTTGGGGAATTCCACAAGAGAGCGGACAGCTTGGCCGGTGGTTCTGCTTTCTTCCAGAAGAACTGATAAAAGGTGTGAATGCTAAGTTCAATCGCAATATTTGATACCTTCAAGCACGCGACAGCTTGGAACACGCGGGCGTTTTGTGCGCGAGCCGGGTTTTGGCGTTGCAAAATGGACCGCTCGTATTTTTCAGTTTATACATGGGAATTTACATGTATCTCAGCTACATCGGTACAGCTCGCGCGCTCTTTTGCGCGCTTTCAGCCCTGACTAAACTAGGACACATGTAGCGCGCAACATTGTAGCCGGACACATGTTTCCTCTATGTTTCCCAGTTTATCACGCGAGAAATATTGTTGCGCGCGACAAATTTTGTAGCCGGGACACAAAGAAATATTCGCCAGACAAGGATAATGTTATGTGTCCAAGACACACGCGTGCGATGTTTCCTAGTTTAGCCACTCGGGGAAACATGCAGGACACAAATGTTGTGTAGCTTTACACCCATCCTCGCGCGCCAGGGGGAGGTGAGGGGAGGACCCGGCGCGCGTGGTGCTTTACACCTTGTTCGCAAAAAGTCACTCATATACCGATGCACCGCGCGCATGGAATCGTCTTTACTATGAGCGTGGCCGAGAATATTTTATCCCTTCATTGCAATTTACAACACCGAGAGGGAACTGCTGATAGGGATCACAGCTTCAGCTCTTATATTTCTGCTAAAACAGCTAGTAAACAAAGGTTGGGGCCAAACCAATTCAAATTTGATTCAACTTCATTCAACATTTGTTGAACGCACATGTTGAACGGGGTGTCAAACAAGGTCAGCATTGTTGAACAGCGATGCGATGTGAACGTGCAGTAAAGCGTCGTCTACACCAGCAATTTTTCCTTGACAAGAAAACTGACCGTGTAGACGCGCCAGCAATTTTCCTTGACAACTTTTAATTGCTCGTGTAGACGAGATAAAATTGACAATTTTTCCTTGACAAGTATCCTTGTTTAAAGTTAGACATGCTAGTTTTTCAAAAAGGATACAGTGTCAAGGAAAACTTGTCAATTTTGTCTCGTCTACACGAGCAATAAAAATGGTCAAGAAAAAATTGTCAAGGAAAATTAGTGCTGGTGCAATTTCCTTGACAAATTTTACCTTTACAATTTGTCTTTGCTCATGCGGCAACAATTTGACATTTGGCGCGTCTACGCGGTCAAGTTTCCTTGTCAAGGACAAATTGCTCGTGAAGACGGCGCTTAAAGGGGCACTCGCACGCTTGCCTGAGAAGCAAATAATTGAAATCGCAATCCAATTTATCCTCTTGAAAATAGACAAAAACACTATAGATTTGCATTCATTTAAGAGTTAAAAGCTCAATTAACAAACCTGGACTGTTATTTTGGTAATTCCCGGTAAACTTGCATGTATTTTTGGTGATTAGAATTAGACTTATTTTTTGACAGGTTGTACAAAACATTAAGCGTGCGAGTGCCCCTTTAAGCCACTGCAAAATTCAACATCATTCACCACGGCGCATACGACCACAGACACATTTGCATTGGTTTGCCTGAAGTGCAAACGCACAATTCGCCCACCCGGTCGGACACTAAGCCTGCTCGCAGGCGATGGAGAGTAGTTTTTAGATCGAAAAAACCGAGTTTGCTTTCGCATGGCCGCCATCTTGGATTTGTGACAAAAATAACACTAGTCACCAAATCCAAGATGGCGGCACGCGAGGGCAAACTCATTTTTTTCGACCTAAAAACTACTCTCCATCGCCTGCGAGCACAGGCAGGACGCTGCGATTTGAGGAGCGATTTCTACGGATCTCATGAAATAACGGCCGATGGTCATAAGGCGATTTCAGTATGCGTTCGCCACTTACCGGAGAAGAACTTGACAAGTTTGTTCTTGTTGTCGTCGAAAGTGCAGTTCCATGCGTTTGATATAACACAGCCGGCACCGGCCATAGAGAACAGCATGGCCGTCTCCAACGGCTGCTCGAGGCAAAGCTCACTCACACTATACATAAAGAAGAACAGCGAAGGCTGGTAAGGGGTGGACAATTAGAAGTTGGGGGAGAGGGGTGGCAATTTTTTTGCGCATGATTTTTTTGTGTAATAATTATTTTTCGGAATTTGTATGATGTTTTGTACTAGCTTGGGTCTCTCAAGAATTTTTCTTTGGAAGGATTGGCCTTTCTCGAATATTTTTTTTGTGAATTGCCACCCCCCTCCTCCAATTTCTAATGGTCCACCCCTAATATGCTATAAATGAGTCACATAGATCCTTTAATTCTGGTAGTAATCTTGATCCCCGAGACCAATGTTCCTTTAATTTTTGATCCCAGATCTCATTAAAAATTCCGATCCCTGATCGCGATCCTGAGCCCGTTCCGCGGAGCCCTGATCCCGAGCATATTTTAGTCTTTGAAAACGTTGTTATTGAGTTTCATAACGGCTGGTTCTCACTGGAACGCAAGCGCAGAACAAATGTGAATCATAGCGACTTAAGCGCAAGCCTAAAATCAACATTGATTAGTTGCTTGCGTTTGCGTTCACTTGATTTACACTAGACGCAATCTCAAGAGAACGCAACGTCTCGATTTTCTTGTGCTTGCGTCTGCGCTTGTGTCTTAGTGTGGGTAATGTATGAATTTTATATCCTTGCGCTTGCGCGTACTACTGCGTTCCAGTGGGAAGATTCTCGCTCAGAGCTCCCGGCTCGTCTGCTCGCATGGAAGGCCTTTGCTGATTGGCTGATTTTAAGCGTTGGGCATGCGCAGAAAGCTGTTTTTCTCAACGGCTTTGTATCAAACCACGCGCATGCGTCAATGGCTGTCACCAGAGCCTCCCTCACCAATCTCGTACCCAGAGCCCGTCATCTTTTGGCCAGCGGCAAGATTCAGGGCTCTGGGAGAATCGATTTTTTTTAAAACCCAGATTCTGGGTTTCCGGTTTGAACGTTGTATGAAAATTTGTTACGTTTTTGACCTACCACGCATGCTCACAAATCGGATTCCCCCAGAGTCCTGAATGTTGCCGCTGGCCAAAAGATGACTGGCTCTGGGTACGAGATTGCTCCCTCGCGAGGTGACGAGCCGGGGGAGCTCTGGGTTCGAGAATGAGTGGGAACCAGCCAAAAACAAAAAACGTCACGATTCGAAGTCGATTTCGAGACACTTCCGGCTAGAGACGAGACAAAATGATGACAGCCAATTAATGTGCAGATTTCCAAACAGTACGTACCCAAGTGGGGTCGTCTGTCTCGCCACCCCACGTTGGTGCGCGCTGCATTGGAAATCTTCCTTTTGATTGTTTGTCATCGTTTTATTATGTGTGTCGAAACCTACAAACGTATCGTTTCCTGGACATTCCCGTACCCACAGCTGCCCGACTCGCCACCTTACGGGGGAGGCACAGAAGATAACCATTGACGCATGCGCGAGATTTGATACAGAGTCACCAGCGTGCGTTCAAAATCAGCGAATCAGCGAAGGCCCTCAAATGGCCGCCACCGGTGCCTCCCCTGCGAGGTGAGGAGTCGGGACCTCTGGGTTCGAGAATGAGAAGAGTCCACGGACCAAAAATGCAACTATCTGTAGAGCTCTCACGTTTTAGTGGAGTCTTCTCTTCCTTGTCGAGGGAAACTTTGGTTTGTCTGTACTTGATCCATCAGGAACACAAGATGAACATCTACAATGGCATAACGATATCAGTCACAAAGGCACAAGCATTTAAGGCCGGCACAGACTAGGGGAAAGTCCCAGGGACTTGTCCCAAGAACCTGCTTCGGGGACAAGTCACCTTGTGTGTACTCCCGTTTTTGGGTTGAAATTTCAGTCGCGGGGACTAAATATTTGTCCCAGGGGCAAGTCCCACGAATAAAACTGGTTTGATTCCTGAGACTTATCCCTGGGACAAATTGTGCATTTGTTCCAGTGTGTAGGTTGGGCTTCTTCACTCACGAGATCCCACTCGGTCCCCGCGAATAGACCTCCTCGGCTTGGGCGTAATGTTTTGCCCATTTAGATCACGTGGCATTCCCATTGAGTATTCTCTCTTTGTTTGGAATGCTTCCATATTCATATATTCATAAGAGAGAATACTCATGGGAATGCCACGTGATCTGAAATGGGAAAACATTACGCCCAAGCCGAGGAGGTCTATTGTCCTGTAGTGTACGTGGGACTTGTTTCGGGGATTTGTCCCTTACACGTTCACACTACGGGACTGATCCCCGCGACTAGTGGCCCTGGGACGTGTCCCCTAAGTCTGTGGCGGCCTTTAAGCAATAGAACACATATTTCTATGGTTTATAATGTGATAAACGCACGCGGGATGTTGAGAGAACACGCGGAAAGCTTGAGAATTCCAGCTCGTATGCTGGCTCCCAACGGCGCCACTGGCAGCCAAGCGGTCATAAGCACAGACACTGAGGGTGGTCACTGCCAGAGGGTTCATTACGTTCCCAGTGGTTCTTTAACAATCCCGTGAAACTCGCTAGGGCAGTGAAGGCAAGACGTTTTATTGTCTCATCCGATAGACGTGAAACACAGTAGAACAGTGTTCAACCCACAATATGAACCAGTTTCGACCATGACCCGAACAGAAAAAAATGCTGCTCTTCGTGCACGGCTGGCCCGAAATCACTGTTATTTGGTGAAAATAAAAATGAAATATACGGAGCCAAATGTTGTTTTGATATTTTCGAGCGTTTTAATGCGATGGTTCGAGATTCTGAAGAATCTAATGTGTCTTATTAAGCCTTTGTATATTTTTTAGTGTTTCCTATGTACCGTGTGATTGGTATTTTATGGAATAAAGAATAGCCACTTGCCATCACCTTGTCACCGTTTTGGTATTTGCCATAATTCACGAGGAACTAAACCGAGTTGTATTTCATCTCACCTGAGATGTTCATAGGTGCTATCATGTGTGGTGGTAACATTCCGAGGACTCGTTCGGTGCCGTAGAACACGAACCCGCTACTCTCGAACAGCGAGCGCTGGAACTCGCCCACGCTGGGAAAGAGAAAGAAATACAGGAAACATGAGGAAAAGAGAAAAATGATACTGAACAGTACAATCACATCATTAATAATATAACTACGATATAACGCGCGCTCTGATTGGTCCAAATCTATGCTCTATTACACCGATAAAGTAATGGTTCTCCCCCGCTATATCATAAAAGCATTAGATCACAACTTTCAATGACTTTATCGGCAAATAGAGCACTCGTGATGTTGGAAGAGACACTCGAAACGTTAAAAATCACTCGCCGATAAAGTAGTAGAAAGTTGTGCTCTAATGCTTAAATGTAACAGATCACAAAACAAGCGTATACATATATCTTCCATTGAACCCCCTTGAGCACCAAAACAATGAGGATTTTGTTGTGATACTAAGATCACGCATGGCCGAGCTCGGCACATTATATTGCCGTATCAGTCTTAGAAGGAGTAACGAAAGAAACGGAACCCCCCTTTGTAAAATCCTGCATCCGCCACTGCAACCTATCTCGGGTTACTGAACTTAATTTCGCGATTAGTTTAGCTACAGTCATTTGAAATCCGTTATATGGTAACCTTGGTTGTCGCGCAACACTGCTGTATTACTATGGTAACGACGGTTGTGTCACACAACGAGCTTACCTTGGTAAATGATCAGTGCCCATATAATACCGCTCCACTTGAAAACCGTTATATGGTAACCTCGGTTGTCACACAACACTGTTGCATTACTATGGTAACGACGGTTGTGTCACACAACGAGCCTACCTTGGTAAATGATCAGTGCCCATATAATACCGCTCCACTTGAAAACCGTTATATGGTAACCTCGGTTGTCACACAACACTGCTGTATTACTATGGTAACGACGGTTGTGTCACACAACCAGCCTACCTCGGTAAATGATCAGCGCCCATAATACCGCTCCACTTGGCTGTAAAGGTCTTGTATTTGGTGATGAGTTCGTTCATGACTCTGGCTGGACTATCTGGGGAAGCTGTGAAAAAATGAGCAATTTTCTCAATCAGTTTCCTTAGCTTAAAGGGGCTCTCGCACGCTGAATATTCGTCCACCGTGGACATAAAATTATTAAAATTGTAACCGTGAAAACACATGTACATTTGCCCATAGTAATCAAAATAATCCTCCAGATTACCACTGTATGCATTGCTACGCGACCTCAAAATTCACTTTTGCGATTGGCGATTCTCAGCAAAGGAATTGCAAGTCAATTTTTTTGCGCCAGAAAGCTAATAATTCTAGGGCAGAAAGTCACACGATAGCTTACAATAATTTTAGTTGATTTTGCAATCAATGTCGACCCACTGATGTAGCCGAATCCAACGTTTTGGTTTTGATTGACGGCTAAAAATCGCCAATCGCCCATCGCAACAGTGAATTTTCAGGTCGCGTAGCAATGCATACAGTGGTAATAGAAAAACCTTTCAAGTGTTAGACAAATGCAATTCTAGGTTGTTTTGACCTGTTATCAAGAGGATGGAACTGGATTGCGATTTGAGCTATTTTCTTGTCAGAGAAGTGGCCAGCAAGTGTGCGAGAGCCCTTTAAGCAAAGTGTTTACAGTTTCCCCCCCTCTATTCAAAGAGCCTCAGTCAGCTGCTATTTTGCCAGCCTTCCCTGGAATTGGTGTTTAACTCTGAAATTCCATATTCTAAGAATATCCACCCTGTTATTCTACTCCTAGAATTGACTCGATCATGGTATTCCAGGTTGCTCTATGACCACCCAACCTGGTATACCAAAGTATTCAAAACGTGTGCGGATTTGTTTCTAATGTACTTACATTCTTCAGCATTATCATTATAAGGGTCAACGATGACTTTTGTGAAGTTAAGGTTTCAAAGAAAACGGTGACAACCAAAGATGGTGTTGCAAACAAATAAACAAACACACATCATTGTGACACATGAAAAATAATAATTGGTTACGCAAGCGGCTGCGCTAGGTGGTTTGTGTCGTCCGTTGCGGGCCCTACGGTTTTAAATACTTATCCGAGAATATCTACCCATGTGTAGATGTTAGAAGAGCAAAGGCAGCACCTGGTCGAAGTTCGTAAACAAGACCTCACATACGTCAGACCGGCGCTCCACCAATTAAGCGGGTTAACTCCGGTGTAATAACCATTCCCAGAGGACACCTTTCTGTTCAGTTCTTATTTCATCCTGATTCGTTCTACCAAACAAAGGAAGCTTTGTGACGCAGTTCCTGTGCACTCACAGGTTATTACACCGGAGATAAGCCAATTACTGCGGTTTTCGTAATTCTGCGAACTCTCGCTATTGATTTCTAACCGTAAAACCGCCTTCTGGCTTCCGTCAATCAAGCTCCCGAGTCTTTTCGTCGTTACTCTTTGTACTTTTTCATTGGCCAGCGCCTAAGCAGTGCTAAAATGGCTTCCTGTCGCGACAGCAACGTTACGTGCTGGCCAATCAAAAGCACTAAGAGTAACGACTTAAAGACTCGGGAGTTTGATTGACGGAAGCCAGAAGGCGGTTTGACGGTTGGAAATCGTTAGCGAGAGTTCGCAGAATTATGAAAACCGCAGTAAGCTGGCCGGAAGGCGGTTAGCTCAACGACTCTACAAAGCTAAGAATAGATAACGTTTTACCATCGTACAAGTTGTGCGCAATGAGACGAATCTCTCGCAAACCCTTATCATTGGTACTGAAATGTTTGTCGCAACCTGGCGACACGTTTAAATGTCAAGTCGCCAGAGGCAAATATTGTTCGCAGTTTATATAGCAGCTGTTCGTAAGATCTAATGCTATTGGATGCACCTCACTGTTCTATTGTATTCTCGTTCTATTCTTGTGTTTCCATTGTTTTCACTGAGGTGCATCAATTCTAAAGGGTTAGGTCTTCCGATAGCTTCTAAATGACCCTATGGTTATAAGGATACATCTCACGTTATTGACATCCACAACAGGCCCTTCTTTCGAGATGGAAGCACCAGCTTCTTTACCACCCTGCAAAGAGTCAACAAAATTAGAGGACTTTCTAGAGTAACAAAGGTCGCCGAAACACCCAGTGAACAAATATATATCGAGAAGAGAAAAACCGAACAAGGAAAACTACAGAAAATATGTTGAGCTTGTCCCAGAAAGGGTAGCCTGATTCTCATTCGCTACGGTCTGATCAACTTCACGAGGTCAAGTGTTCTGTCACGTCGATTTGTTGAAGAATCTTGTATCTCTTGTATCTTGTATCCCCCTTGTATCTCTGTTCAAATCGCTGACACGTTATCTTTTTTTTTGCTCAAGAGGTGAATATAACGTCACCGAAATGTTATCCAATTAAAAAGAACGCTTTTAAACTCCAATGGAATTTTCATGTTTGGCATTTTCGAAATATAAAAGCAGTACCCAAAAAGCACGTGTGTACCTTTTTATCGTTGGGTTTGGACTTGGCAGTAGATGGTATCTCTTTCTTGTCATTCTTTTTTCCTCCTCCCCCTCCTTTCTTTCCATCACCTTTCCCTTCACCCTCTGACAACGAAAAAAGCCAATGAGAACATAATTAGGGATTTTTTTTGCTGCGAGCCGTTGCTGGGAAACGGGCTTTCTGGATTGGGCCCGCCCGCCAAAAAAGGCGGTTAAAAAAAGACAGTCTCGTTTGAAAAAGCGTTTGTAGTTCTCGAAGGAGACATCGAGACCAGCTAGATGATTTTAAGGCGGCTCGATATATTTTTCACTGACAGTGCACTCTTGCGTTAATTGCAGTTTGTTCAGTTGTGGTTTTATCCCTCAACCTGACCCTCAGATATAATAATACTGATAACTTTGTGGAGCAAATACACCAAAGCATGTGACGAGGAAAGTAACCATACCACCACAGGACACCCCTAAATATAGCCTTCTTTTCTACTGAATTCTCGAAAATTCCGCGGTAAATTTTTCTATAAATCGCATCAATGAGCGCTATAAAGAGGAGCTTTATTTAGTCCCTCGTCTTCTATATTTCAAACTGAAAGTACATTCCATATAGATCAAAATCAAGACATTATACAAGCTATATTCTGCCAGTAGAAACATGCACACGTCAGCAAAACATTATTTTCTTGACTAATTTCCTTCCTTGTTTTTACCTTCATTTTGATGCAGTCTATGGTAAAGGAACTGAATGGAGAAGTCTCTGGAAAGAGAGGTGACACGACGCACCAGGAATGTTGAGATGGCTTCTAGAGGAAGTTGTAACAGGTATCGTCTACCAGCAGGACCACCGTGTCTGATATAGTATCCGCACTGAAACAAGAGGAAAAGAGCATGGATATGATACCCAAAGAAGCAAAGTTTCCGACAAGTTACAGAGGTCAAATGAAGAATGTAGATCCATGGCAAGGACAGCTAGATTCAACTCCAAGCTCCACAAAAAAAAAAAAATGTAAATTGATATTTATAGTGGAAGTGCACTTAGCTAGCCAGCTATTTCACAGACACTCCACTCAAATTGAAACCAAATATCTAATTATTAAAATCCCAACTGGCAGAGAGGCAAACCAGTTGGCTATCTACAAGCATGGAAACACAAGGAACAATCAAGCCGTGCAGGAAAATCCATTATGCGGACTTCAGAGTTCGTCACCTCCTAATATTAAGGAATCCCAAAAGACCCAGCCTGTACTTGACTACGCCATGATACGAAGCCAGTGCTGAGCCGTTGTACCAGTTGGTACATCTCATGTAGAAGCCTCCCACGGTTAATTCAGGAATTTTCTAGGTGGTTTATCAGCTCTTCTAAACTTTTTTCTGCCAATCAAAATGACATTTTCATACTTTCTATTTAAGCGACAACTTTCGGAGCCGGTTTTGTACTACAAGGTTTGTCTCGGGACAGAATTCAATTCAAGGTGTTCCTTAGGAGTCTCTAATAGAGTTCCAGGACTTTCAAGGACTTTCGAAAAAACAATAAAAACCCAGGACTTTTCAGGGCCGTACGAACCCTGGTGGAAGATTGAAAATGACGCGCGGGGACACGCGTGATAAACGAGAAAAATACTCCTTGAAAATATTTCGGACAGTAGCCAAGAGTATAGCATGACACTATATGGCGTTAGGAGAACGTGCTATATAGGGTACATATTTAGAGATGGTTACTTCAACACAGGTTGGAGCTTGGTGAGCACAGGATCGAGGTAGGCTTCTACCGCGGCTACAACACCTTGGAAATGAGACTGGAAAAAAAGCAGAAAGAAGTAGGGTTATGATAAGACACATATGGACAGACACACACGGGCAGGCATTCAGACAGACAGACATGGACAGACAGACACACACGGGCAGGCATGCAGACAGACAGATAGACAGACATGGACAGACAGACAGACAGACAGACAGACAGACAGACAGACAGACACAGACAGACACAGACATGGACAGACAGACAGACGCTAGCAAACAGACACAAGCGAACATATAGACAAGGGCCACCCAGGACAATAAGACAAACAGATGACAAGGACAGACAGACAATTAATCAGGTGACACACAAACGGACAAGGAGAGACAGAAACCGACAGATAGACGGACGGCTTGACACGGTCATACAGACAGAAACCGACAGACAGACGGCGTACAGGTAAGCTACAAGCTACTAATCACCTGCAGTTGGTCATCTCTTTGATTGGTGACGGCGTCACTAGGATCCTGAAAGAACATGACACATGATTCACGGTTTTTCACTCTATGAAATCCACACAGCTAAGCAAATAACAGAACGATAACTACAAATTGCATAGCCAAAGCAAATATTTATTACTTTTTCTTTTTCGAGCTGCTCCTCTAATGACCCAATCATTTTTCTGTGTTGCTCTCGTTGATGATTCACGTAGTTCCGTCTCATCAGCTCTGCGGCTGTGTCTGACTTGAAGTGATAAAATTCAGCTATCAAATTATCCAAGTCCTTGGCGTTCACTTTCGCCCGCGTTATCAATGCTTTGTTCGGCACTGGAAAAAAGACAGCAAACAATCAAAGATGCAAATGTAAGGCATGATATCCTTGTGATCACCCCTTTGGCCACTGAAATGTATTGTTTACCTGGAACAGCGCCTGTTTGTTTACTTGGTTTACCACTGGCGACCGAGGACCGTCCTTGTCAAGCACCGCGCCATACAGATATTTTCTGGTGTACAAGGTAAAATATCCAAATATTACAGTTTTAGCTAATATTTAACCATTATCCAGCGAGATCGCGCAGAATATCGTCTGATACTTAGCCGACGAGGGACGAAGTCCCGAGTTGGCTAAAATCAGACGATATTCTGCAAAATCGAGCAGGATAATGGTTTTTATTATTCAGCACATCGATAGCACAAAAACCCCGAAAAAAAAGACTTTTGTGTATTATTTACGAGCTCAAAACATCATATTTTCCTCAGAGACGGATATCGCAGGATAGCTGTCATGTACAGAAGACAGCTATTGGCGTTTCAATGACCATATTTGGGCAGTGCATCGATGTGCTGAATAATAGGAAAATTATTTGTATTTGTGTTTACTTTCCATTCTCTTTGGTTGCAGAATTACTTAAGTCAACCAATCAAATTGCGAACTAAACGCAGCTGTGTATTTAGTGAACACGTGATAGTGATTTTACTTGGCGTAGCTTACAAATAAACCAGGCACGTGCTCACCGAGTGATAGAGATTTTACTTGGCGTAGCTTACAATGAACCAGGCACGTGCTCACCGAGTAATAGTGATTTTACTTGGCGTAGCTTACAAATAAACCAGGCACGTGCTCACAGAGTGCTGGTGATTTTACTTGGCGTAGCTTACAAATAACCAGGCACGTGATCATCGAGTGATAGCGGTTTTACTTGGCGTGGCTTACAAATAAACCAGGCACGTGCTCACCGAGTGATGGTGGTTTTACTTGGCGTGGCTGGCAAGGAAGCCATTCAGCAGCAACTTGTAATTTCTCTCGTTCATGATTGGCTAGGAGTATTTGATCTTACTGCCGTCATGTGAATTTCGAGTTGAGCACTAACATTACTTGCTTAGTTGACAACGTCAGTTTTCCTAATGATCTCCTATAAGTAAAGGGGCAAATGGGAGAGGATAAAAGGCAAACGACAGTGATGTCCTTACCTGTTCTCGGAGTGTTGTAATACGACAAACTGCATGTTGGTGATGGCGAACTCTTTGGTCAATTCTAGATGGTTCCTCATTACCGACAGACGACGCCACGCCTGTAAATAACAAAGAAAAAGTAGATACAGGAATAGAAACGGGCTACCTTTTTAGATTTTCTAAAAAAAAATTCCAAATTTGTTTATGATAACACTGTAAGAGACGCTCCTCTTCCACCATTGGACGTCCGTTGGTTTACACACAGGACGCAAGCTCCTGACAAGTGTAAATCACAGCGACGCAAGCACCAGACTTAAAATCGACATAAATTATGGACCTTAGGGCAGGTTTACACACGAGCGCCAGTGCAAGACGCAAGCTCCTGGCAAGTATAAATCACAGTGAAGCAAGCGCAAGACTTAAATTCAACATTAATTAGTTTGCTTGCGCTTGCGTTCGCTTGGTTCGCACTAGACATAAGCACAAGGGAACACAACGTCCGATTTTCTTGCGCTTGCGTCTGATCTGCACTTGCATTCTAGTGTAAACCAGATAAGAGAAACATATGACTTTGATATCCTTGCGTTTGCGTTCTCATTTAGACCAGCCCTTACCAACAAGCTTGAACGTGTCTTGAGGTTGTTAAGGCCTGTTTACACTTGCAATTTTGTCGTGCGAGTAGCAGCGATTTTTATCGCACGTACGCGTCAACTCAAAATCACTAAAGTAAGCTAGGTGCAACTCGGCGCGACCTGCCGCTATGTCTGTCGCGTGATGTCGCGGAGATTTCGAACACGATCAAAACTCTTTGCACTTGATGCGATTTGAAGAAAAGGGAGCACAGAAATAGCACCTGATTTGCATCTCGTTTAGAGAAACATCGCCGCGACAAATGCAACAAAAATCGCAAGTGTAGACCGGCCTTTAGTGCACTCACCTCACAATCTCCCAGATGATTGGTATTGGAAGACAAAGCACCGGACGTACTATCCGTCAGGAACTCGACAGCATTCAGAACTCGTCTCTGGCGCATCAGGGATGCCTGTCCTCGACACGGCAGGGTCAGCCTGGGCTCTACTTAGCACCTCTTCCAATCTTTGCGACATGTAGCAGCTCTGGTAAGTTACAGATGAAAATGATAAGTGAAATGATGCAGAATTTATTCGCTTAAAAGCATGAATTTCTATAATAGCAAGAACCACGACAGAGGAGCTGGGAATTTAATATCCGTTATCTGTATCGAGGAACTTTTTTTTTTTCAGAGGCGACTTGAGTTTGACCCTGGAATTTCCACAGGGAGTTCATTTGCAACTTTGGAATTTCCACAGGGATCACAAGAGAAATTAGAATTTCTTCCGGAGTTGCTTCCAATGTGTTGCGCAGAAGCCTTGAAATTTCACAGGGGTAGAGTAATTTTTGACAATTTGCAGTTCCTCGTAGGCGAAGTAGGTCTGTTTTTTAACAGCCCAATCGAAAGCACAACAATAGAGTAGTCTCGTGATGACGTCACGAAAACAAATTTTCGATTTAGCAATAATTGTCCTTAGATTTGGAAAGAGCATAATAAATGATGCTACACACCAAAAATGAGGCAGATCGGTTGAAACGCGACCGAGATATGGCCCCCTGAATACATAATTTTCTTTAAGAAATCACTGTATTTTTGGTTGCGTTCATAAGTTTTGAACGCAGTCCAAAATACAGTGATTTGTTAAAGAAAATTATGTATTCAGGTGGCCATATCTTGGTCGCGTTTCAACCGATTTGCCTCATTTTTTGCATCCGATTCTCTTTCCACTTGTCTTTCATTATTCGTGGACTAAAATCGGAAATTCAAGATTTCCCAAATTTATGACGTCACACTTGAGTACTCTATAAGGGAAACAAGCAATGGATAACAACTCGTGCAAAACTATGAGCCACTGTTACCTGGAAAAGGGCGAGGTACTGAGCGGAAGTCGAGGTGTCATGGTTGCCAATACATTCCACTAATTCGTACGCCGCTTGCCTGACAAGATCCTGTGGGTGAAAGAAATAAGTATCTCCTTTCCTCGTGAGGGAACTTCAAGCGGCGAAAAGTACACAACAGCTAAAATGGAGATTTGTCCGTTTTGGTGAGCATAACGGGCTGCTTTCGTGGGCAAAATTGACTGCGAAAACGTCACAATTTCGACACTAATGATAAAATAACAACTAAAACTAGTAATGAATGCTTTCAATATGATATGGGGGAAAAATCAAGGTCATTTCGATATAGGATTGCAAAGATATTCGCAGATTCTAATTTCAGCTTACACGATTCATTTGAAATAAGCGACATTTTTCAAACACACTAAATCCGACATTTTTCATAGAACTTCCTTTAAACTCACTCTTTCAATTTCTGAGAATATTTTTGCCTTTTGTGACAATCAAAATTTGGTATTATCTAGGTGACCATGTCCCTTTTTCGTACCCAGAGTTCCCTGGCTCGTCGCCTCGCGGGGAGGCTTTCTTACGAGGTGACGAGCCGGCGAGCTCTGCGCACGAGAATGCTTTAAGTGTTGGTCCAGGTACAAACCGGCGCTTTACCATGGTTCAAGTTCCTCGCGTTGCATGTCGCTTCTTTTGTAACCACTGTACCTACCCTCAATCCAGCCTTCAGGCCGATTTGGACTGCCTGTGCGAGACATTCTCCCGCCTGCGCCATAAACCTCTTAGACGTCGTGTATTCCTCCTAAAACCGACAAATAAACATCACTATACGTATGTGATTGAATCCGGGTCGATTAAAAAAGTTTCAGAGGCCAATAAGGTATAAGAGGCCTCTTATATCATATAACGAATAATGAAATTTGAATATTATTTGTCAATACTTTCTTGGACTTTCCATATATATGGTCTTGCCCTTTTATTTGCTTCATGCATGGTACACGAAACAAAATACTCCACTCCAATGCCCGACATGATTTTTTTCGAGATGTGCCATTAGAATGCTAGCGCACGAACCCCGACCCGTTGCGCCTTCGGCGCTCCTCTCACGTTCGTCGGGAGTTCGCGCGCTTCTCTTGGGACGCGCCAAAGTAGAGGCTGCTAGCAATCTAGAGGTGCCATTAGCGCCTAAACAAAACATTTAGTCGCCAAATAGTGAAGTTTGGTCGCCATAATAAAAATCTGGTCGTCATTTATTTCTTCCAAATTAATGCTGTTGACAGCTAATTTTGAGAAAAGCATGTTTTCAAACCTACAGACAGACAGACTTTATTTATACACGGACAAAACACTGGAAAGGTACGTCGCCATTTGGCGACTAAGTTGAAATTGTTGTTCACAAAACCCTAAATCTAGTCGCCATTGGCGACCATATGGTTAGCCTGCGTAGCAAGCGTTTTCCGTGGGGTTTCAGGGAACGAGAAGTCGAGAGAAGCCAGAAGTTCGCCATTTTCGATGATTTGGCCGCCACGAAAATGGCGAACTTCTGGCTTCTCTCGACTTCTCGTTCCCTGAAACCCCACGGAAACGCTTGCTACGCAGGCTAACCATATGGCCGCTTTGTCGGGCCCTGCACTCACGTTTAGCTGCAAGGCCTGGCTAGTGTATTTCAATATCTCACGAGACACGCTTGACTCTGCATCTCCTTCTGGTGTTTCTTCTCCGTCTACTTCATCTTCCGCTCCCTCCTCAAGTGTCCCTTCTTCCTGTTCCGGTAGCTTCTTTGGTGCAGCAGCGTCGTGCGACAGGTCCGGTGGGTGCTGACGCAAAGAACATACAATAGTGTCTTTGAATAAGCTTTAAGTGTGTCACGATTTTAGCCGCACTTCGGTCAACTTAAATAAACAGTGAAATTCAAACGGAAAATCCCAAAAGACCATCTAGGTTCTTTTATTATCACTGCGGTTTCCATAATTCTGCGTTCCCTGAATCAAACATCTAAGTAACCCGATAGCTTTTGCTAAACCTCCGAGTGATGTTTGTGTTTGCTAAGTGTTAGTTGTGCGAGCGAAGGAAGCTGCTAAAAACGGTTTGACTGTTGTCTCAGTGTCCGCAGGTTGATCCTGGTACAGTTACAACGGGGCAGTTGAATAGTCTACCCATTAGGCTAGCCGCTGGGTATTCTGCAGTTAGGGGCACCGGGCCACTGAGGAAATAGTACACCATGTGAGGCCTCGTGGCCCTGTCCGTTACAGAGCCCTCACATAACCTGATACCATCGCGAGGGATGCGGGAGGGATGCGGGGGAGGAGAAAGAAGACCTTCCCGTGGCCATGGCGGACCGCGAGGAGTGGCGGCGGGTAGTAGACCTCATCCCGGCCCCAGGGTCGCTAGATGATGATGATGCAGTTAGGGGCATATTATTTAAAGACATTGGGCAACACGAGATATAACGTACTTGTTCGAGGTCTTTCCATTGGTTTTCTGCATCTGGGGCTGTATGAGAAGAAAGTGCTCTAAGGCAGCGACCCAGGACGAAAAGCGTCTAAAAACATAAGGAACCATAAGTATGACCAAAGTTTTGATTATCATCATTCTCATCATCGAGATCATCTTAATCAGCAGCAGAAGCAAAATAATCAACATCAGCATTAAAACTATTGTCTTTATAATCGTAATTGGTGTGATAACCAAAATAACCATCAACGTCATAGTTATCAAGTCACTTACGCGTAAGTGGGGTACAAACACCAGGGTGGGTACTCACAAAACAATTAACTCCATGGCGGGTAAACATTTGTTTACCCAATACAGTCATGGATTGGCTTACCGCATTTTTTAATCACACCGGGGGTCGAGGACCCTATCATTTGAAGAATCCCCCTCCCAGGAATTTCAAGTGGGCCTCAACACCCGACCCCCCCCCCCCCCCCCCCCCCCCCCCCCCCCCCCCCCCCCCCCCCCCCCCCCCCACACACACACCTGGAATTTGAACACCCCCTCCCTTGGAATTTCAAGGTTGCTTAAACACACCTTTCTTCAAAGGTTAGACAGACCCCCTCGATATCACTACCCCCCCCCCCCCCCCCCCCAATCAGCCATTCATGCAGACGCTTTGACTGCCCAATAACGGTGGTATTTATCATTACCTTGGCCTTTAGACTAATAACGCCACATGCCATGCCATGGGCGACTGACAAGTGCATCATAATATCCACCGGAAGAGACCTAGAAGGGAATGTAACACCATTAGAACATATGGACAACATATAGAGAGACAAGGATCACAGATAGACCGACAAGGACCACATATGACTGACAAGGACCACATAAGGACCGACAAGAATCACATATGGACCGACAAGGACCACATATGGACCGACAAGGACCTCATACGGACCGACAAGGGCCACATATGGGCCGACAAGGACCACGTATGGACTGACAAGGACCACATATGGACCGACAAGGACCACATATGGACCAACAAGGACCACATATGGACCGACAAGGACCAAGAAGGACCACATATGGACCGACAAGGACCACAAATGGACCGACAAGGACCACATATGGACCGACAAGGACCTCATATGGACCAACAAGGACCACATATGGGCCGACAAGAACCACATATGGACCGACAAGGACCACATATGGACCAACAAGGACCTCATATGGACCAACAAGGACCTCATATGGGCCGACAAGGACCTCATATGGGCCGACAAGGACCACATATGGGCCGACAAGGACCACGTATGGGCCGACAAGGACCACGTATGGGCCGACAAGGACCACATATGGACCGGCAAGGACCACATATGGACCGACAAGGACCACATATGGACCGACAAGGACCACATATGGACCGACAAGGACCTCATATGGACCGACAAGGATCACATATGGGCCGACAAGGACCACGTATGGACCGACAAGGACCACATATGGACCGACAAGCACCACGTATGGACCGACAAGGACCACATATGGACCGACAAGAACCACATATGGACCGACAAGAACCACATAGACAGACGAGGTCCACATATGGACCGACATGAGCCACATAGACAGACGGGGTCCACAACTGGAACGACAAGGACTACAGAACAATTCGTCACTGATCTGAGACGCAACAACAAAACTGGAGATCATTAGGTAACAGCACAACCCTTCTTACTTGGTTGTTTGCTTCCATTCCTGGTCACCCTGCACTGTAGATTCACTCCTCACGAAGTCATCGATCATCTGAAAGATGTAAAACCCCAATTAGTAATCTGCGCAACAGCTGACTGAACATGAGCGGATTATTACGCACATGGGACACATACGCGAAGTGGCTATTCGTCCAGCGCGGCTGTGAAGGAGTAGAGTCAGACTCGAAGACTTGAGCGTACCTCAAGCGTACCTCAAATTGGATATGAAGCGTAGGGAGGCGGACCTCGCTTTATTGACTCATCCGAAAGACAAGGGAAACATAAGTTCACATGGAACCCCAACTCAATTCAGGGCAGGAAAGTAGAGAAAATATCTCCATGTTCTTGCCGGGAATAACAAAAACTGGCACTCTTACCTTTTCCATGCTTCCCTTCCTGGCCTCTTGAACTCTTCTGACCCTGTCTTCCTGGGAAAACTGGACAAACATGTCCACCATGATATCCGCTAGCGCTAGACGTACTTCAACAGCGGCACGTTGTACAGGAAGGCTCAGGGCACGTGTCTGTGAAAATACGCAAAATAAGAGATTATGTCTGAGCAAGATCATGTCACATGTGGCTAAAACGCCATTTACACGACGGAAAGTTTTGGCACGTCTCGGATAAAAATGGTTCTGGGACTACCTTGCCACGCCATGTAAATTGGGCTTAAATATTGATGGCTATCAAAGCAAGAAAACGTTTGTGGACACAGTGCGAATGATTCACCTCTGAGAGAGCAGACGTTGACTGGCCATCAAACAGAACGGCATCAGCGATGGACGTGGCCTCCTTTAGAATACAGTAAGCCTAGAGGAAGAACAAAAGACGCAGCATATTAAGCGCTAACATCAAGTGAACACTAGAAACAGGGCGTAAAATAACAGCTGTGTCTGTCCAAAATTGAAAGCTGACGGCCTATATTTAACACATATTGTGCGTTTATCACCGTTCACAAACTAGTAGCTCGACCAATCAAAATGCAGTATTGATAATAGCGCGGATTTCACATGACTGTCGTGAAAACAATTGCAATTGAGCAATCACTAGCCAATCAGAATCGAGAGAAATCACCACTTGCTCCTAAATGGCTTTTCTCTCAGCCAATCACAAGCCGAACCAATTACTAAGTAATTACACAATTGTATTTACTAAAGAACTTGATTGGCTGAGAAAAACGAGTAGCCAATGAGAACGCAAAGCAATCGCAATTACATAACAAGGGTTGACAGTCATGTGAAATCCGCTCTAGAGCACTAGAGGGACTTGACTAATTTTACTTACCTCCAAAAAGGCATTATGCCGTTCCTGAGTGTCCTCTGTCTGTTCAGCAAAGATTCTCTTGATGGCTGCCTCTCTCGTCATGATTTTCACAGCCTCGCAACGGTACCCCAGCTGCGTCAGGTTCTCACCAGCACGACGGAGATACTACAAGCATAACACAAAATCAAGGGATAGTCACAATAGTATTACAAGGTGCTTGAAATCGTAGCTGTATGGCGTATTCCATATTCAAAGCCATGAAGTTAGTGTCACAATAGAATATCCGTCACCATAGGACTCGATAAAGTAATGATGCTATAACACAGCAGCATACAGGGCTACAATAGCCCGATTCCAGTTGACATCACTGATTCATGTCCCTGGGTTTCCATGTCTGCTGTTACTCTAGAAATCCAACAAGATTGGGCCCGTTATGACGACAAATGCAAGACTCGCTAAATCACTGTTTCTACCTGGCAAGACGTGTAGAGCTTCTTGTAGGACTGCTCATCGCGTAGCCGCTCCTTGGTGTTATTGACGAGGTGGTCAGACATAATCATACCAAGCCTACAAAATAGCCATACTAGGGTCACGAACAAACAAAGAAACAAAACAAGCAAGCAAGCAAACAAACAAAAAACAGGTAAACAAATGAAAGACAGGCACACAAGAGCACAATCAAACTAAAACACATAAAAGAAACTAAGCAAACAATCAAAATAAAATAGCCATACTAGTGGATCACGAGCAAACAAGCAAGCAAACAAATAAAAAACAGGTAAACAAATAAAAATCAGGCAAACAAGAACACAATCAAACAAAACACATAAACAAAAAACAACCAACAAACCAAACAACCAAAATAGGAAGAAAAAAACACATAAACAAACCAAAAACAACAAACCAGCTAAACCAAACCAACAAGTATACAAATATATAAACAAACATACAAACCAAAAAAAAGGAAACAAATAGTAAACAAACAATCAAAACACATAAACAACCAACCAAACCAACAAGCACAGAAAACAATAACATACAAAAAAGCGAGCAAACAAACGAGGCATGCCCATTGTCGATCAACTCACCTGGCCTCTAGCACGGCCTCTACATAGTCAGACATGTTGGCTTTGTTGGGATTGTCCTCAGACAAGTCCTGGAATGCTGTCTTGGCCTGCACAAGAATACTGCGAGCCTGGGACAAAAATAGTTATGACAATAAGCAAGAGAGCGTGAATTAGCAATGTGTATAAAGTGTCACAGAGTATAGGTTTGCGCTGCCAGGTTTCGATCTAACCATTTGCTGCTGTAAAGCCTGGTTCACACTAGCGACATAACGACATGAGAACGTTATGTTGCAACGAAAAACGCATAAGAAAATAATTGAAATAATCAATATTTTCCATTGGATCTTCACTAGATTACTTCACCAAAGCAATCTTATGTTATTTTTTGTCGACTTCAACTTCTTGAAACCACTAAATTTTCTTCGCGTGACAATTTTCTTATGTCGTTATGTCGCAGGTGTGCACCAGGCTTAACAGCAACGACCTTTGTATTGTTGGTCCCTGGAAACGTTTTGAATCGTCAATCTCGCGCACGACGACTGGTGTTATGTCAATCGACCTCTAATCTGGGACGGCAATGCCACAAAATAGTGGTGGCTAGTTGGGAGAAATATTTTCGGTATTGGGCGGAGCCGCGCAGCCCCGGAACTCTTCTATAGTGTACATACCTTGTCTAAAGCTTGCGCATCTGGTCTATGTAGTGTGTCCGCGTGCTTGTCACGCTTCGACAGCGCCGCCTCCGCCAAAAGAAGAGTGGAGTTCAACCAAAAACGCTGGTCACCCTTCAACTTTTGCGCTTCTAACAACAGGGACGTCGCTTGTCCCCAGTTAGACTCCGCAAGAGATAGAACAGCCAAGTAGAAGAGGACACGAGACAGTGTAGGCTGGTCCTCAAACGCCTACAAGGGAAAATTAGTTAGATCTGTATTTGCCATAGTTCAAGGAAAATCATGGAATTCAGGACTTTTTCGTGGCTGGAAATTCATGAAAAAATCTTAGAGGAAATCTGGAAAGTACTTTTGCAGTAGTACAAGCATGGGACCTAAGATATGATTCGGTCCGGGTTCACCATAGTTATAAAAGAACTTATTTTTATGCCTGGGAAATCATAGAAAGACTGGGAAGAAATTCTGGTGGCACTCATGATTCTATAGCGATTGGTTTAGAGCATCCAGGAAACATCAATTTGACTATGTACTACCTATTGGCATTTGAATGAACGGTTGTGCCATCTCATATTTGTCCATGAGTCTCTGGAACATTGCTTGGATAAAAAATTAATCGGCATTCTAATTGAAGAGGCCTCCATAACTCCATGATGCTTCAACTCACCGGGAAGAGATATTCGCTTCGTTCAGCAACTGACGTGCGACCTGAAAATGGCCCTTACAACAGAAAAATCACAACAGAATCAGCAACAGGTCTACAAGACTAACCAGGGATTATTTACGTGGATAATGGTAAGTAAGTAGTTCATGAGTCTCTCCTGGAGTTTTGCAAATAGAAAGGTTCACGTCTTAAATAATGGTTCATTGGTTTCAATTGAGCTGATTGAAAATTGCTCAACATCTACTAAGGCACTAAGCATTGCTGATAATTTAGCGCGGAGGAGTAAAAACTGGTGAACTGGTTCGGCTTAGCATAAAATGAAAAGAAGTCGTAGTTTACGAATCTGCAGATCCGATTGCTCGAAAGAGGTTTAGCACTAATCCATAATTAATTACCATGGTGACTCGGTGGTTTTGATCAGAACTAAACCTAGTTCAAATTTAGCCCACCTGCGCCTAAGCATCGCTGAAAATTTCGCACCCAGAGGTAACAAAGAAATATCAAATTGACATGTTGAAGTAGTTTGGCCCCAGGAATCTCTACCTGTTTAATGAGAAGTGCAGCTTGTTCTGTCCACAGCTCCCTGTTACATGGCCCGCTAATAACTCTCTTGTACTTGGTCCAAGGGTCGTTATCCATGTTGTTATTGGCATCACCAGCAGTACGTGTATGGCCATCACTAGGGACTGCCTTACGATCGAATATAACACTCTTAGATGTCCTGGAGCGCTCCTCTTCATACTGAACTTGGCGCTGCTTCTCTTTCCAGATCTCAACCTCCTCACGAGCCCTGAAAGATAGAATAATATTCGTGTGTTCAATCAATTCAATTCAATGATAGCGATATAGCGATTTTAAAATCTAAAAACCCTCGTCTTTGCTGATCACGCGCGCATTCACTAAGGGCTGGTTTTCACTAAAACGAAAGCGCACGAAAATCGAGACATTGCGTTCCCTTGCTCTTGCTTTAGCGCTTGCAGCTAGTCTCGATTTCCTTGCGTTTGCGTTCTAGTGTAAACGTTATGAACGATCGTTCGATCCAACGGAGTACTAAAACGCAAATTTCAAGCAGATAAATGCAGCAACTTTACATTGATTTTCATAGCAGATTCAAGAAAATAGATAGTGCTTATATCTGCATACTTTCTCATATCCGGATCGGGCATTTTAAGACTGCAATGACGTGCTTTTAGGGAAGGCTTAAACCTCATGGCTCCGCTACCTCCGCAATTGGCTCTGTACAGCTCTTCCTGCGATCCATTGTAAAATTTGTATTCCTTTCTAAATTTGAACCTAATTTGGCTCACCATATACTACTTGGTCTCGCACATTTTACAAGCACTGATAATCTGTGACTGACAAAAAATAAAGACATACTTAGCTTGATCTTGTTCCGTCAGTAAGAATGATCCAGCAACCTTCTCATGGTGGGTGATACCTGACGTCAGGTTGAGCTCTTGACACAACTCTATAGCCCTAGAGTGAACATAGAAACACACATTTGTATGGTATCAATCTCGTCCCTAGGGTCTTCTCGGTCGTTTTTCAAAATGGCGGTTAGCTCAGAGAAGACCCTGGGGGAGGCTGAGTCACATGACCACTGTTTGAGGACATGTGAACGAGGTTCTCCTTTGTCTCGAAACGGTCATGTGACTCTGCCTCCCCCAGGGTCTTCTCTGAGCTAACCGCCATTTTGAAAAACGACCGAGAAGACCCTGGGGACGAGGTTGGTATGGTATCAATCTCATTCCATATGATAGAATTACATTTCGCCGTGCCATATGTTTACACATTCCCTCTTGATATCACTGAAAGAAATACTCTGGGGATAAGAAGCTGAAGTAGTTTTGCCAGTTTCGAGTAGTAAAATAGTCCTTCGGGGTGAAACGTCCAGTCATAAACGCTCTGTGTGGGACCCTCCCCTACTCAGTCCTTGTTTTTTGTTGTGAGCACAAGTCATCGCAAGTTGGTGGCCAAACTGTACGCAAGTCGATGCAATTAGCCTAGACTTGCGTGACCTTGCGTTTCGTTTGGCCATGGCGTGACGCTCTGAACATCGAGCCTCTAGTCTCCAGGATATGCAAATCTCCGTCTGCACGAAACACACAGGGACCCCGCACAGCATTACTTCATACCTTAGGTGCGTCAGTTTCCTCAGATGTTCGTGTTCCAATAGGTGTTCAGCTATGAATTGTTGCATTGCGACCACAGGGAGCCCAAGATGATGAAAGCCGAGCTCGCGGAGATCATCAAGGAGGGTTTGCAGATAATGAACACTGAGCATCTAGAGAAAAAGAGTGGCACGTGGTCAACAACGAAACACACGGCTACATCAATACTATTTCGCTAAAGTACCATATCACTGTAACAAGGCGCAACATTGTCTAAGTGTAAAATTCTAGGCGCCGAGCGGCAAATATCATTTTGGTCGCAATCTTCAGCAGTTACAAAAGGTATTTTTGATCTTATTTCATTCGTTTTCTCTCTTGCTGTTGGTCACGGACCCAATTTTTGTCATAAGCAAACGAAAGACCTCACCACCAAGTATTTTCCCTGGAATTTAGTACCCATTTGGTGACTATCTTGTAGTTGGATGCAATGTTGGGCTCAGTTGAGAAAAGTTGTTGGTTCGGGTCCCTGATGTATTCAAGGAAATTTCCAGTAACAAACGTAGATACAATTGTGCACTGTTTAGTGTTGCTAGTACATCTAGCGATTATCTTGTTAAAGAGACCGTGTCAGTCGCTCCTTGCTTATTGTTTTCGTTCGATATTTGAAAACGAATTACGTGCAGAAATCTCTAAATCAACATCTAAAAACAAAGTTTCAGATTTGATTTACCAAATTCAATCGAGAAAATTGCTCTATATTCTCTAAATCAGCCGATGGAAATGGATGCTGTCTCCGACTTGGTATGTTGCTATGCTGTTAAAATGGCGGCTGACACAGGCTCTTTAATGTTGCTTACCGACTTGCGGAAGGTGTGTTTGTTGATCATCGTACCAGTGACGTCACACTTGAAGTATTCTTGAAGCTTACAACAAGAAACAAAATAAACATGCTTTCAATCCACTTCTATAGACATAACTTAATTCAGCTACCAGAAATTTCACGGAAGCTATGCATTGAGTTAGACGGATTGGCGATAAACAGGTAAGTGTGAACAAGATGGTTGAATGTACCTTCTCTTGCAGCTCAAAGGTTGACCACCCGTCCATGGATGTCGGCATACAAGTCTTAGGTCCTCTTTCCGCCTTGCCCTGGGACTACAAATACAATGGGGAGCAAAAATAAGTACTCACAGTTAAATACTTACTGCCATTTTCACAAGTCTGCGAACTGTGTGTTCACTCGTTCATGGCGTTTGATTGACGGAAGCCAAACCGCGGTTTGTGAGTTCTGCGTATAGCTCGCAGAAACGCGTGAAACGTTTTAATTCAAAATAAAGGCTCAACCCCGAGATAACTCGGGGAAGAGGGATATCCCCCCCGGAACAAATCGCCTCATTTGGTATCCAAAATATAGTGTTAGAGCGAGCATACTTTTACGTAGAGATATTGGAGACGAAATTTATTTAGAGAAAGTCTTCCCAGCACCGAGCACGTTTTAGGAATTATTTAGTTGCACTTTATTATTTGCGTTTAAAATAAGGGGATGTATTTCAACGTTTACTTCTAATAGAGCTGGTAATGCGTTTTCAGGAGAATGCGTTTTCAAGAGAATACATTACGTGATTAGTATATATAATAGGACTCCATGCTGTCCAATTAAGAAAAAATTGGATGATTCAGAGGAACTCCAAAATTGGACGAGGCCGCAGGCCGAGTCCAATTTGGAGTTCCGAGGAATCATCCATTTTTTTCTTAATTGGACAAGCATGGAGTCCTGTTATTTATTAATTATATAACATCCATGTTCAAACCCAACTGTCCAATTTTAGCGCGAACTGTCCAATTAGAGCGCGCGCGATCCAATTAAAAAATAATTGGACGATTCAAGAAAAATCGATCTGCCGGCACAATGGGATTTCGAGCTGGCTATATAATTAAAGAATGAAACCCTTTGAATTAGTGAAAATATTTTACACATAATTTAGACATATCAAGATATTTTATATTTCATAAGATTTAAATGCGATTAAAGGAACTGACTGTTGCGTCTGTTATCCATGCTTTGGTTTGATAAACGAAGTAAGCGACCCGCGGTAAAGCGCCCTGAAATAGTGACAACAGCAAGATTAAGATAAAGAACATTCAGGTTTCTAAAATACACATTCAATTAAAATTCATAGTAATTTGATGTTAATCCACTGGTCAGGATGTACACCTATTATGCCTGGTGCACACTAGCGACATAACGACATGAGCGCGCGCTCCCTTATGCTCTTATGTACAAGTGTGAACATCTGACATAACAACCACACAATGACATAGACATAACGACATACCGTAATGTCATAAGCGCGCGCAATCTTATGCTCTTATGTACAAGTGTGAACATCTGACATAACAACCACACAATGACATAGACATAACGACATACCGTAATGACATGAGCGCGCGCAATCTTATGCTCTTATGTACAAGTGTGAACATCTGACATAACAACCACACAATGACATAGACATAACGACATACCGTAATGACATAAGCGCGCGCAATCTTATGCTCTTATGTACAAGTGTGAACATCTGACATAACAACCACACAATGACATAGACATAACGACATACCGTAATGACATGAGCGCGCGCAATCTTATGCTCTTATGTACAAGTGTGAACATCTGACATAACAACTACACAATGACATAGACATAACGACATACCGTAATGACATAAGCGCGCGCAATCTTATGCTCTTATGTACAAGTGTGAACATCTGACATAACAACCACACAATGACATAGACATAACGACATACCGTAATGACATGAGCGCGCGCAATCTTATGCTCTTATGTACAAGTGTGAACATCTGACATAACAACCACACAATGACATAGACATAACGACATACCGTAATGACATGAGCGCGCGCAATCTTATGCTCTTATGTACAAGTGTGAACATCTGACATAACAACTACACAATGACATAGACGTAATGACATAAGCGCGCGCAATCTTATGCTCTTATGTACAAGTGTGAACATCCGACATACTACACATAACGACATAGACATACAAACATAAGAGAGAAAACATGTTTTTCTCTTATGTCGTTGTGTTCTTATGTCATTATGCGCTTATGTCGTTATGACGTTATGTCGCTAGTGTGCACCAGGCATTACAGACATGGTTGCACCTCCACAACTGTTATAGCCCACGGTGCGTCATGGGAACAAATAGGTATACCAAAACAGAATCATGGAGACTTCTTATGCCAAAAATGTGAGGTAGAAGCAAAATGAGGTTGGAGCAAAGTGAGGTAGGAGCAAAGTGAGGTATAGGAGCGAGAGCGAAGTGACGGCTGAAATTGAGGCTAGTAAAAGTCAGAGTACTTATTTACTAACCGAAATCACTAAACCGTCCTAACCCGCTACGAACGATCAATCGGCTTTCTTTTCCGATGGATAGTTTTTTACCCCTTCGGTTAACTCACGTGGCAATTCCGATCGATCGAAACGATCACATACAAATCGCATACTAAACAAAAGAACCTTTATGTCATGTGATCATTTCAAATAACCGAAATGATCACTTGAGTTCATTGAAAGGGAAAAACGATAGAACGAAATAAAAATCCGATCGATCGTCCGTGGCGAGTTTGGGACGGTTTAGTGATTTCGCTAGTAAACTTTAGCAGAACAGGGGTACGGGTTGTTGGGAATTTTTAGCCTGCTAGCAGGCGTTGGTTGGCTGTTTTTAGGTCGTTTTATGGCGAGAATCCCGATGCAGGCGCCATCTTGGACGGGCCAAATTCGGTCTGGGGCGAGTGACAAAACGCCCCAGCCCTAACCCCCTCGTTTTGACACTCGTCCCAGACCGAATTTTGGCCCGTCCAAGATGGCGCCCGTATCGGGATTCTCGCTCGTTTCGCCTTAAAACGACCTAAAAAAGCCAAACAACGCCTGCTAGCAGGCTAGGAATTTTAAGCAATCGTTTATATCTTGGGTTAATCTATTATTTTTTGACGATTATCAACAATGTTTAAAAAGCCCTTGTCAGCCACTCCTTTGTTACTGTTTTCGCTCGCTATTACGTGGAGAAATATCTTAAAGAAACATCTACAAACAAAGTTTTATATTTGATGTACCGAACGGGTAAAGGGTCACGGTGTCACTGTTATTTGAATGAATTCGTAAATACAGCTCTAAATTTCACTTATATCACTTGATAACTTTATGTGCAAGCCTGCCGACTGTCGAACAAATTGTGATCTTACTTCAAACTTTGAAAACTCCGTTTCGATCCGCTCTGTAATAAGTCCATGCAGCCTACAATCATGATCGATTTGTGGTTAAAGGGCTATTTAACAAACCTAGACTAGTATTTTGGTTATCCATCAGTTATTTGTATGTTTTTTACATCACCAAAAGTGTGCTAAAATCGTGACAACGCTCCTTTAATCGAAAATACTACACGATTATCTCTAAACCAGCAGATGGATTCTGCTAGGTTGACAAAATGGCGACTGACAGAGGCTCTTCAATCAATCATTTGGAAACATACATAATTATAATCACGTTAAACTGCTAGAGCCAACCGGGAATTTAGTTTTAGATTTATCTTTGGTATTTATGTATTACTTAGTTTGATAAGTAAATCTTAGAGCCCCTGTTCAAAAAGTTCCCCCTTACCTCCTTGGGTTCTTTCTTGTCTTTGCCTCGCTTGGATGGAACCCTCTCTCCGGGTTTACCACCTTCCTTCACCATCTTCTCGGCAAAGTGAATAGATACCTGACGGCGACAGAAAATCAGGGGTTAGAAAAAGCCGCGGTTGTTTCTAATTAACAATTAGACCTCAAGGCCGAATGTGCTATGATGAATAGACCATGAGGCCGAAGGCCGAATGGTCTATTAATATCATAGCACATGAGGACGAGAGGTCTAATTGTTTTAGTATAAACCAACTAGTTGGTCGGTTTCGGCAATGAATTCCATTATTTGATGTTGAAAAAAATCAAGTTTTCTTGCAAAGAAAGGTGGTGGTTTTGCCAGGCACGGTCTATTACTAATAGACCACTAGGGTTTAGTATAAACCAACTAATGGTCTATTACAAATCCTGCATTCTGATTGGCTGAGCTACTAGTGGTCTATTAGTAATAGACCGTGCCTGGCAAAACCACCACCTTTCTTTGCAAGAAAACTTGATTTTTTCAACATAAAGTAATGGCATTCATTGCCAAAACCGATCAACTAGTCCTCATGTGCTATGATATCAATAGACCATTCGGCCTTCGGCCTCATCGTCTATTCATCATAGCACATTCGGCCTTGAGGTCTAATTGTTAATGAGACCTCACTGAACAAAATGTTACCGGAAGCAAGCGTTGGGGCCCTTCCCATTTTTCTAAGAGAGTTTTGGTGCATGCTCCCCAAGGAAAATCATTTTGAACTTTTAGGCCTTGAGATTGCCGGAAATGCAACAAAATTTGGTGTTAAATTACCAGATTTGGGCTCCATATCGTCTGTTACCTGCCATATCCTGTTGAGAAACCCATATGCTAACAACACATAGTCAGTATAATGTGGAGATGAGCGACCAGCAACTTGCGCCAACATCACGTGTACCCGGCAAAGGGTCTCCAGCTGCCTAACGTCACACATCTCCTCTGTGCGCACGCGCAGATCAGATGGCCGCTGACCGATGACTGACTGGCGCTCTCGCGGGATATATTTAGCGGCGTCCACGTTACTGTCGCTTTGTTCATCATCAGCGACATCTGTAAGAAAGATGTAGTCCCATTTGATGATTACAAATGATATAAAATACACCCTTATTTCTGGACCCTGGTAGGAGAGAGGCCGTTCACGGCGAGAAAAAATGAAGAGAACTTTGCAGTTCTCAGGCCCATTACTCCAAAACACCCTTTAGTTCTCGACCAAAAAAAACGTTATTTTGCAATTACTGCTATTGGTTCAAAAAATTTCAGTTTTATTTTATTTTCCTAGTGGTTGAAATTGAATAGTGCAGAACATCCTTCTGTTCCGGCAGTCACACGTGTCAACGAAAAGCACAAGGAAAAGACCTGATCGGCCCAGATTTTTTGACTAGCGGATCAGAAAAAATTGTAATCAAACTATGTTTCAAAAATACATTTTTAGCGCAAAGCAACAATTATTCTGCCACCTCCCCGTACTTTCCAAGAGTCAGAAAAAAGATTACCTTGCGTGGGAGATCCCCCTGCATTTGGTAAAGTCTTTGCCACTAAGATGTCTGCTGCCCACAAGAACTGTAACAATAATCAAGGAAGGTATCGTTACTGCAACGTGGGAAGCACGGTTGGTCGGGAAGCACGTCGGGTCCAGCGTTACGGCGTTGGGTCTCTCACCGCTGTGATCCGGGTTCGACTGCTGGCCGGGACAGAGGAAATTTTCTTTCTGTTCGGGTCTCGGTCGAAACTGGTTCATATTGTGAGTTGAACTTTGTTCTACTGTGTTTCACGTCTTTCGGATGAGACAATAAACCGAGGTCCCGTCTCGCCTTTCTACCCTACCCAGTTCCAGGGGGGACGTTAAAGAACCACTGGGGACGTAATAAACCCTCTGGCAGTGACCACCCTCAGTGTCTGTGCTTATGACCGCTTGGCTGCCAGTGGCGCCGTTGAGACCCAGCGTAATTCAGCTTACGAGCTGCAAGTTTGGGGAGTCGGTCGCACATACGTTTACGTACGTTTAACGTATTTCGAAAAAATATTGAAACGAGCTTAGTAAAGCCAAACCAGGCAGCTCGATACAACATCTCCATTAGACATGTGCGAGCAGCCTTGTCCCAGGCGTTCCTCGTCTGCAGTGAGAAGGTAAACCGCTGAATGAATGTGCGCGGGCTTAAGGCTTTTCCTGTGACGTCACGTTCTTGTGACGTCGCGCTTCTACCACAGGAAGCCCACCCCGCCAGGGACTAGGCTGATGTGCGAGTATTTGTTCCTCATTCCTTCAGGAACAAGCTTGAGAACCCGAAACTTGGTAAATATTTTTCAATGCATGTTCAGCAATGTTTAACGTTGTCCGATACATTTGTAATTCCGGGAAAGTTGTATTATATCATGTTGAACCATGTTAACACCATGTAAGTCATGTTCAAGAATGTTGCATCGTTCCCAATAGACCTTTTTCCAAAATGGCCGCCGCAAATTCACACGTCTTAAAATTAAACTGACTGAAAATCAAATACTGGCACTAGAAAGAGTATCCTCACATTTGAATACTTTAAATTTCGTTATGCGAAATGCCATGTCGGCTGAGAAATCAGAGTCTGAAAACTGAAAATTTTACAGAGATTTGTATGACTGGGGATACAAACGTCTGTAAATTTTCAAATTTTCAACGTTCGTTTTCTCGGAAGATATTGGATATAATGCAGCGAAATTTTGTTTTACTAAAGTGATGATGTGTGTTCTAGTGCTGGTGTTCATTTTTAACAAAAATCGATTTGAATTTTCAGCCGCCATTTTGGAAAAAGGTCTATTCGAGATAAAGCTCCGACTTAGGGCTCGATACGGGTGAAAATACGCCATTTTCGTTTTAACGCCTGACTTTTTTCACTTTAGATTGTGCCTATAATGTTGGTGCAAGGAGTAAAATTACGACAATGATGGTTTCCTGTTCGTTTCCTCGTTCGTAAAAATCAAGGTTTGAGTCACGTAAAATGCATCAAATCATCACAAGTGCTATCTTTAGCCATTACTTTGAACTGATTTTGAAAAACTGATGAGCATCTACTGAGCATCGCTGAAAAATTTCGCGCCGAGAAAATAGAAATGTTGAATGGAAAAGTTGAACTGGATTGTTCCGCCTTACGCACACACCTGGTCAAGGGCGTCAGCAACTGGATACTCGTTGATAAACAACCATTCCCCGAACTCCAATAGATAGTCCACCTTTTGCCAGTCACTATCTGGGCTCTACAACGAGAATAGGTTATGATTTTGCTACAAAGTAGACTGCTAGCACGTCCCCCGGAGAGGCGCGAAGAGCTCCCGACGAACGCCAGAGATGTAGCAGTCCCTACATTAGCTGTATTCACACCAGAGGCGAGTTTCCCGTCTGAGACGAGTTTCTCGCCTTGAATATGGTACCCTGTTCTTCTGTGATCACGTTAAAACAATTTTTTTGAAGGAAAAAGTTTAGACAGATAACAAGCAAGTTTTTCTGAGCAGAATTGACATAAAGCGGGAACTTTTTCAGACGAGTTTTCCGTCTCTAGTGTGAATTCGGCTATTGGCGCGCCCCCCAGTTCGTCGGGAGCTCTTCGCGTTTCTCTGTGGGACACGCAAAGTAGGGGCTGCTAGCAGTCTAGATCCAAAGAGGTTCCAATATCTCTCATCCCCTGTCCTTGTGTTCTGTTTTGGCATAATTAATGGAGTGGAATGGTTGGGAAGCCCGGCAAACTTCAAAGGACCAACACAATAGCGTGGGCTCGATGTTGAAAGGGGCTATCACGCGACATTGACCCAGCACAATCTTTTGTTGCACCCTGATCTAATATGTGTGTCTGGTTGTACACTGAATATTATTGGCTGGATTTTGGTACTTATGTACCGTGACCCTGCACAGACAAAAGGATTCCTCTGAAAAAGTGAAAAAGAGATACAATAACAGGGTGTCAGGTTTCCTAACCATTCCCCTCTATAAACTATGGTTTTGGTAACTAGTATCAGTTGTTGCGGTTTCCATAATTCTACGAACTCCAACTTTTACTTTTCAATCGCCAATCTTGGTACTGGTTTCCGTCAATTAAAATTTAAAACGACTGGTCAGTCTGGCCAGTATTTAGATCTCCATTACCTAACAAACGCAGAAAAACCTCTCAATACAATTTAGACGTTTAACTGACGATTGTTGGAGAATGCGAATGATGTTGGTTGAGTGAAATGCTGCTGCTGCTGTTGTTGTTGATGATTAGCTATAGGCTGAGACATACCTCTAGCGCTTCAATAGCGTTCTGATAGGCCGAGAGCTGGTCCATGGGGTCCTTGGAGTTGAGAGCCACGTGTCGCCACATTGACGACAACACTTCCTCGTTCTCGTTCTATGGTAAACATTCATAAACAAATTATTATAATACTACTGTAGAAACAAGCTGTCTCGTGTTTGATATAATACTTACAGTCCTGTTTTTTTATTATGTTCTTGTCACCACTTATTCATGAGTTTTCAAAGCACTTCAAGTTTCCCTACCAAATATTGGGCGCCCCCTCCCTATTTCCTAGGAGATCTATGAGGACAACGTGGGACGTTTGGACTTTCTTCTTCCTTGAGCGGAGAGTTGATCTTTTAACGCTACTTACTTTGAATTTTCCCATGTCAAGATAACGTTTCTACCGAGCTTGGCCTTGGTGATGACACGATGCTTGAATATCAATCTGAGTAACAACAGAACAATCAGACTCATCATAATAAAGATCCCATTACTCAGAGCAAGAATCTCAGTCACATATTACGTCCCTCCCTCCCCATCTGCGGCTTATATAAGAAACGCATTTTCCCATAAAATTGACACATAGATGCGCACTTGTGCCATAAAGGTTAATAGACCTCTTTCGCTTGGGCGTATTTTTTCCCATTTCAGATCACATGGCATTCCCATGAGTTTTCTCTTTTTTATGTTTTATGTTGCGCACCGCGGGATATATGAAAGCATGCCATGCAAAGAAGGGCTATCAAAAGCATGTGATCTGAAGTGGGACGTGATATGAAATTGGGAGGGAAAGATTACGCCCGAGGCAAAGAGGTCAATTTATAGCGCTGGTGACGCTTCCACGGCAGCCATCTTGGATAAATCTTTCGTTCTTGCATGTGCAGCCTCGTCATGATTACGAGTCCACGGGGAAAACAAAGAATTTTATCCAAGATGGCCGCCGTGCGATAAAGGCCATTAGTTATCCCTCGCAAGTTTTAATCGCGTTAATCAGTTGAAGCACCTTATCACTTACAGTCTATGGTGAGTCCGTGGCATGTCTTTAATAGCCTGGTCCATAGCTCGCAGGCCTTGCTCCCAGTCACACTGTAAGAAAGGAAACAAGAAAACTCAGCCAATATTTTAGGGATTGTAAATAGGTTTTGATATACAGTAGTGTTCACGCGACGTTATCCATTGTTATTTATGTGCCAACCAGAGATCTGCGAGCCTGAGATTGTTTCACAGAGCAAAGGGCGATATTCAGTCTACGGTCGGCACCTACGCCTATTTCAAACATGGCTCTTTGGAATCGGTCTGTGGTCGTCGGGCACCATTGTTTCGTGGTCACTCAAGTAAAGCATCACATTGTATTCCCTGCGTCAACGACCAAATCCCAAAGCAGCATTTATTCAATTAGGTGTTTATTTGAATAGAGCGGATTTCACATGACTGTCGTGAAAGCAATTGCAATTGAGCAATCACTAGCCAATCAGAAACAAGAGTAATTACAACTTACTGCTGAATGGTTTCCAGCCCAGCCAATCAGGAGCCGAACCAATTCCTTGCTTGTAATTAGTTCGCAATTTGATTGGTTGATAGAAATAAGCAGCCAATGAGAAAGCAAACCAATTGCAAACACGACGGTCATCTGAAATCCGCTCTATCAATGTTGATAAACAACTAGCGCTATTTTACGGGCTCGAAAGAAAAAGACGCTCCAGCAGAATTTGTTTCTCCTCTGTGGGTGTAAATCCGTTCGAGCTCGTTTCTACAGCCATAAGGCAGTGCTGTGCCTAAGCATTTTGACTTGTTAATAACTTCGCGTGATGTAATTGGCTGAATGTCCACGATAAGGCGAGTGCCGTCACAGTCATACGAAATCTGCTCTAGTTTTATCTTGGCAAGTAACTAAACTGGGAAATGTTTCCAATATCTCGGGAAGAGCTTTTACTGGTACCTTATCAGCATAAGCCTGAAACAAGACGCCATACATAGCGGCCCTCATCATTAGCTCCTCGTCGTACGCGCTTGGTATGGTCGGCTTCTCGTCCTGCTCTTTGTTCTCTTTCCCTCCTTTGCTGTCTCCTCTCTCCAGCTTGTCCCCTTTACCGCTACCTTTACCTTTGTCTCCTGGCAACAGACGGAACACCAATGAGAAAGCGAGGGGAGAGGGGCGGGGTGGACCTCGAGAGCTCTATACTTCTCTCAGTTGGTAAGCGAGGGGGAGAGGGGTCGGGGAGGCATCCTAATATTTTTGCTCGCTTCCAAGATCGCGCGTCCAAACTCGCGGCAGTGTTTTGGAAAAGACGTGTTTATTCGCAAAACTAAAGTGCTTCCTGTCAATCCTCTGTCCTCTGTCGCATCTGCGATACATTGCTCACATTTGGCGATGTCCAAACACTGCCATCACGAAGAAAATGCTCTTTGCTACACCAACTAGACCCTACTACAGAGACCCCTGGCTACGAATATCTGCACCACTCAATCTATCTATTGATCAGGCAAAGTCTAAAACCCAATCAAGGAGTGACTTCAACGGGTTACTCTGTCATATGTACGGAGACGACCCGACTCCGAGATGACTTAGTCGCATAATGAGAAACATACAGGTACAGGTACATGTACAGGATCAGGCACAGGCACAGGTACAGGTACAGGTACAGGTACAGGTACAGGTACAGGTACATGTACAGGTATAGATATCATGACTCTAACCTTTGCCCTTGTCCTTTTCTTTGTCTTTCTTTTTATCAGGGCCAGCCTTATCCTTGCCGCCTTTCTTGTCTTTGCCACTTTTCGCACTCCCCCCTGGTTAGTCTTTTTTGCCTTCTTGTCAGGAGGGGCCTCGGTCTCTTCCTCCTCCTCCTCCTGTTAAAAAATATATAGTGGACAACAAGGATGAATGCAAAAGGTAAACGTAAGAGAGTTCCCTACAAATATACGAGTTCCGGCTCTGTCTTGCATTAAGATGAAAATAATATAGATTTGTGGGGTAAGACAAACCTGGAATCGTCAATAGAACTCGTAAATCCCGATCGTTTCACTTTATAAATCTATCATATCAGTTGTCAATTTCAAGTCCATATCCTCCTTCTGATGATTTGTTTTCAAAGAAGCCTCTTTTCAAACCTCACCTTCAAATTCAAAACGTCTGAGCAAACAATACTTTGTCGCCAGGGCTGACCCTCGTTATTATGGACGAGGACTAGTACTCATGTTTTGGTCGCGAGTGCCAAACGTTTGGTCTTAGTGTCGACCAATTCGAGATAGATCGATAGATAGATAGAAGATGGAATAGTTTAATTCACCCACTTACAGGTAGACCTGAATTGCTGGGGAAAGCCAAAGCATAAATATACAATGAACAAAGCGCGCGTAACACTACTGGTACTTATAAGTTACAAAGGAATTGAGCCTATTTGTACTACCCATTACACGTCTGGGAACAGATGACCTTAATGAGTAGTGAGCTTCCGAAATACTAGGCGACGGATCATGTTGGAAAGTGGTAGCTAAAGGCGCGCATTGTCGATGAAGCGGCGACACGCCCCGGTCCGCCTTGAGGCAAGGTCTCGAGCCCCGCTAACGCCAGGGCGGCCTCGAGGCCAGGGCGACATCGTTTCGAGCCTACTTTACCTCATGCTTATGCTATCATTTTGAGCCTTTCGTCGCCGAGCCATAATTCTTGAGTGTTTTGTTGCCGAGACTTAATTTAGAGGGTCCCAGTTTTTTCCAATTATTATATGGCGGAGAGCTTAGAATACAAGGTAGCGACTTGCTCGAGTCATGCCTTACCTCATCCTCTTTGCCCTGCCCTTTGCCCGCGACCGCCGCGATACACTCAAGCGCCGCCTCAATCGGGTCCTTCAGCAGCTCTCTCTCGATGGGCTCGCCTATGAAAGGCTGGATGGCATTCCAGTAATGGCGTGCAGCCGTGATAACGAGGTCGTAGTTAACTGCTTTCTGGCCAAACCTGCGAGTTAAAGAGCCTGTGTCAGCCACTCCTTTGTTATTGTTTTCCTTCGATATTAGAAGACGAATTACATGTAGAAATCTCTAAATCAATATTCAAAAACAAAGTTTCACATTTGATTTACAAAATTCAATCGAAAAATTGCTCTACATTCTCTAAATCAGCCGATGGAAATGGATGCTTTCTCCGACTAGCTATTTTATTATGCTGTCAAAATGGCGGCTGACACAGGCTCTTTAACATGTCATGTTACAATATCATGTCAGCGTCATCAGATTAGGTGCACTGAAGGGGCTGCACCATGGCTGTTTGACTGCAACCATCGGGAAACCAATCGGCTTAGCGTTCACAGTGAATTTCTGCAGAAACCCATCCATGGGAAAACCTGAGTTTCCCATGGTAGAAGAATGGGAAGTGTTCGGATTTCCCATGGTAGAAGAATGGGAAGTGTTCGGATTTCCCATGGCTATCATTGTGAATCCCATGCCTGTGCCTTGGAAAATTCAGCTTTTCCCATGGATGGGTTTCTGCAGAAATTCCCTGTGTATGGCACTCGCTTAGGCCTCTCACCTCTACGAGAAAGAGACAATTTCTTTTATTCGGGTCGTGATGGTTACTGTGTTTCACGTCTTTGGATGACACAATAAATCCGGCGAGGTCCTGTCTTGCCTTCACTAACCTACCTAGTTTCAGCCGTGGCGAAAACTGAGGACAAGTTTTGTAATGTTTCATAGTAAATGAAATAAAGAACCCTTGCTGCCTTTGGCGCCGTAGGACCCAGCGAAATTCATGTTCAGCTGATGAACAACATTTACAGTTTACCCTGCTGGCAAAGGTTCCGTTCTGTCAGCCTTTCATTAGCTAGCGAAGTTGTTCACGTGTCTGGTATTTCGCGTGGTTGTTTAAAGATTTTTTAAAGGGGCACTTGCACACTTATTTTTTGTACAACCAAAAAACAAGTGTAATTCTAATCACCAAAAATACATTTAAGTTTACCGGGAATGACCAAAATAACAGTCCAGGTTTGTTGAATGACCTTCTAGCTGTTAAATCAATACAAATCTATGATGTTTTTGTCTATTATCAAGAGGATGGAATTGGATTGCGATTTGAATTATTTGCTTGTCAGGCAAGCGTGCGAGTGCCCCTTTAACCACCGATGGGGAAATGTTCACTCAAGTTTACCTGCAAGCATTAATGAAGCATATGAGGGCGTCTCTTCGGATGTCATTCTTGCCCTGCATATTCTTGATCAGACTTTGTCCCATCACCACGCTAGCATAGTACAACATCTCCTGCTCCACCACAACCTTGTGCTTGAACACACTAGGAACAAACAAGTAACAGAATTGTATATGACGTGTTCATTGATAACACCACACTAGCATAGTACAACATCTCCTGCTCCACCATTACTTGGTGCTTGAACACGCTAGGGAACAAAGAAGTAACAGAATTGTATATGACCGGTTCATTGATAACACCACACTAGCATAGTACAACATCTCCTGCTCCACCATTACTTGGTGCTTGAACACGCTAGGGAACAAACAAGTAACAGAATTGTATATGACGTGTTAAAGAGCCTGTGCCAGCCGCCATTTTGACAGCATAACAACATACCGAGTCCGAGAAAGCATCCACTTTCATCGACTGATTTAGAGAATATAGAGCAATTTTCTCGATTGAATTTGGTAAATCGAATCCGAAACTTTGTTTTTAGATGTTGATTTAGAGATTTCTACTCTAGCGTCCAAATGCATCAACTTGGCGACCGCTTTTTATTATGAGTAGGATTCAACTGACGATAAAATAGTTTATTTCAGGCCCAGACAGGAGAGAGGGAAATTAGATGAAGTCGAAGACTGATGTTGCATGATATACTGTCATCGGACAATGTCCGTCCAAAATTGAAAGTTGACCGGTAAAACCTTTGTCTGGTCGGACATTTTGACCGGCCCCTTTTAACACGAGTCTTCATCTCTTGTGCGTATATGGCAGGCCAGAAACAAGGTGTGGCTGAGCGCAAATTGATTTGGGTGGTCGCCATGCCCGTCATACTTCCAATCGTTATTATCTAGCCCTGCTACTAGATAACTATATACCTGTCTGGTTTCTTTGGCTGTTTATTGGCCAAGCTGTTCTCCGCAAACGCCATGGCCTTCTGACCACATTGTATGACCAGTTCGTGGTTACTAGAGTTGAACGCTAGAACCGCAAGTCTACTCCATATCTCCAGCTCAACCAACCGATCTGTCCATTTGCTTGTTTCTACCATTTTAACCGTCTGAAAATAACGAAGGTATTTTTAGACCGGGTTGAACTATTTACTGATGAAAGTACCATATCCTCACCGCATCCTAGAGCGGATTTCGCATGACTGTGAAAAGTGCCGCTACAAATCTGTGCCGCGACCGCGATTTCATTAGCTCTCGTTCTAAGGACCGTAATTTGATTGGCCGTCCTTTATTTGCCGTGCCATGGGAGGCGGGTGGGGCGAAAACGAAACCTCCTGACCCGAAGTCTCGGCAAACTGGTCCAGAACGAGGCAGGTTGTCGTTCCTTATGCCCAACGCACATGGGAAGGCCACGAGTCCGAGGGGGTTGCACTATTGGGTGAATGAAACCCCTCCCGTGACATTCTAATTACGTATGCGGGATGGAATAGAGCAGATTTCGTATGACTGTGACAAGTGCTGCGACAAAGTTGTGCCGCGACCGCGACTACGCGATTTCATTCCGTACCTACAGCAGGCCAAGTTCCGTGCCGCGCCGCGACCGCGCGCAGTGTAGCGGCACGTTTCACAGGCATATGCAATCGGCTCTAGTAACCTGGCGGCATCTTTTAAACCATTTAATGAAGCATTATATTTTAGAAGCATTATATGCAATGCAAAAATCCGTTAGTCAAAATGGCTAGTAAATTACTAAGATCGACTAGCGCTACGTACCTCAGCTAAGGTGGGACACAGTTGGAACTCAGGCAGTCCGTTCCCTTGCAGTGAGAGCATTTCTACAGCACACAGGGATCTTGACATGGGACCCTGGCTATGAGGGCTCTAAATATAGAACAGAACAATTCCTGTTTACTTACGTTTCATACAGAAGAACCTTTACATACGTTGGTCGAGTTACACGATATCATCATAGCCTAGCTATCAAGGGTTGGGTTAAGTAAAAAAGAAATGTGTGCAGAATGTTTTATCGATGATATATTCAGTTCACAGCGTACATTTTTATTCAAACATTTTGAAGACCACACGAAGTGATATCTTATGTCCTTATTCATGGTTAAGGGCTTGGAGTGGTGATATTCCTGCAATGTTCTATATACACCTTTATTCGTGTTTGTGGGTTAGTGTCAGTAGTACAGTAGGTATGAAATTACCCCCTTTTTGCGGAGCCAAGTGCCGAGCTGCGGAGCCATGGAGCCTCACAATAGAATGTTCTATATCAAGCTTTATTCGTGTTTGTGGGTTAGTGTCAGGTGTATAAGCAGAGGAAGTGCAGTGAATATTCGCGTAAAATGAACATTAAAAATCGTATTCATGGTTGAATATTCACTTCATCGTCGAATCATATTCTTTGTTCTTGTTCATGGGTTTGGATACGCGAAAGAGCAGGAGTGCTCCAGGGGCAATATTTAGTAATATTTCAATAGTAATATTTCCATATTTCCATGGGGTGGTATGTTTCTGGTGGTATATTATCGCATGTTTACCTCATCATCGTGTCCTAGATTCTTGTTCATGGGTTGTCCCAGTAGCTGTTTACAAAACACCCAGGTCTTGATCAGATGATGCCGCACACTGATGGGAATCAGATCCTTGGGCTCGCTACCGTTAGTCACAGTCAAGGAATACTCAATCACCTAGCCAGGAGCAAAAACGAAAATTAATAAGAAATTTTCTGGCTTTTGGGATTTGTTTTTTTCTCTACCGTCTATCAAACTCTCTGAGCCAGATTTCGTCGCGACGCTTGTCTGGTTTTATACGCTTCAGAAGCCAGTTGACTGCACTAGGCAAAACAGGGCTAAGGACTGATTGGTTCACATGGATTGACTGACGGATTTTCCAGGGGGGTTGTATTGGAAATTCCACGGGAGGGGGTGTGTCTGGAGACTGGAAATTCCAAGGCGGAGGGGTAAAAAAGGCGACTTTCCAGGGGCATTTATCCAAAAATAGATTTTCCAGGGGTATTTTGCCGGAAAAATGGAAATTCCAGGGGAGGGGGTCCTTTATGAGGGTGAACATTCAGGGAATCGGGTCTATATTGGTGGTATCAATGAGACTAAGCTTCTCATGCGTACTTCAAGTGCTTGTTTAAGCTCCGTGGTGCCTTCTGGATCAATAGTGATTCCCGGTACATTCGCCTTGGATGCCCCACCCTTAACCCCTTTGCCACTCTGTCGACCCTTGGCCCCTTGTCCGGTTTGTCCGACTTTTCTTTGCTTGGCGAGGCCGAGGCGGTAGGTACTGTTAGAGAGGGAATCCAAGGCTGCATATAACCTTGGCATATTGCGTTACACAGCTGACAGAGAAGGATGATCTCCCTGAAAAAAAAGAGGAATTCAATGATAAATTCATAATGTCTTTACTACGTCATAGTAACCAAACTCGTCTGCAGTTACTTGCATATGAGCGTACACCGTGGACACTTTTCGCGCTTGTTCAAGTTTGAAACAATTACGTTACCAACGACGGAAGGATATGTTTTTAGGCCGCTTTCGGGACGCTTCCAAAGCAAAACGACAGCCAATCAAAAAGCAGATTTCAATGATGCACGCACCCACATCGGTTTGCGAGACAGATTAAATTTGGTTTAAATTTGATCATGGCAATGTTACTGTAGCGTAGATTTTGCTAGGGGTACAATTTATTAGAGCAACTCCCATATTGTTATCTATTAGGCGTGAAATTCATGTCTCCTGTCAAGCACCCCGACTTTTTTATATGGAGTTCCCCCCATCTCCCAACCCCTCCGGAATGGAGAGATGTCGGGTCTTTCTTGGTGTTGCAAGATGTATTGTATTTTGGATTGGAGCTATTGTATTCCATCTTATTGTTTCGTTCTACGGTCTTTTGTCTTCTATTGTCTTAATGATCTTGTGTCTTACAACACCAAGAAAGAGATGTCCTTACCCATCATGTCCAGTGCTTTTCATCGCCTCTAACACAGGCGTGTATAAAGGTACGATGTCCTTGTACCGACCCTCAGTCAGCATGTGATTGGTATAATTCCACAGATACACTGTTGAGTTACAGATTAACCAAGGTTCGTTCAGCTCCATGCCTATCTCGGCAGCGCGCTGGAAGGACGAGATAGCTTCTTTGGAAAGGGATGAGATCCACTCACTGCCAAGAGTAAAATGATATAATTAAGACAGATTTTACCAGGATTTCGAGCAATTTTGTCAAAAAGTGGTCAAAAATCCGGTTAATCAAAACTTTAGAACCCCTTGGCTTGATTTTGGTTTGCTTTCGAAGAACTACATGAAATAACTTGGGTTCGTCCCGCCATGAAATTCGCACGGAAAGCGGAGAAATCAAATTTCAAAGTTTACCACCTGAAGGACAATAATAGGAAAACTCCATGTCAAGCACAATTCCTTCCAAATCCCTATACCTTTGTATATAAACTTCGAAATTTATTTACATAGGTTGCCTTCAAGATTTCTTGATGGAACTAACTCGAGTTACTTCTTGCATGCAAACCTTTCAAAAGATGCTAAAATAAAGTCAATAGGTTTTGTACTTTCTAGGAACCCGAGTTTTGGCCACGTGTTGCTCGAATCACTTATTTGAGAAGGACATTTTTTTAGAACCTGACTGGAAAGGTATGTCGCCATTTTTTATGCTCGCCACATCCTATATCTAGTCGCCCTTTTGCGACCAAAAACAGTCGCAATAATATAACGGGCCTTACTCACCAGTAGCTAACCCATTCTGGTTGCTCCTCAAAGTTGACCTGCTGATCCTCGTAACGTTTCGGCCTCAGTTTTATGGTCTCTTCAGGTGGGATGGGTTTGTCACCAAGTTGGACATTCTGTGTTCTCAACAGATGGACTAAGGCCTACAACACATTACACGGAGATTCAGCACCAAGGAGAGAATTTCACGTAGTCATTGGAACGTCATTTTAGCGATGATGCAAATAGTTATTACCAGTTTTATCTCTTGACGTATTCTAACAATTCTATGTACATTTGCAACGTGCGCAAACGATTGTTTGTCAAAACGAAGGTTGAATAGAATAGTCTATGCTTGAATAGCCTATGCTAGAATAGTCTATGCTTGAATAGCCTATGCTAGATAGTTTATGCATGAATAGCCTATGCTAGAATAGTCTATGCTTGAATAGCCCGTACTAGGAAAGTCTATGCTTTGAACAGCCTATGCTAGAATAGTCTATGCTTTAATAGCCCGTACTAGGAAAGTCTATGTTTTAATAGCTTATGCTAGAATAGTCTATGATTGAATAACCTTTGCTAGAAATATTCTATGCTTTAATAGCCTGTACTAGGAAAGTCTATGTTTTAATAGCCTATGCTAGAATAGTCTATGCTTGAATGGCCTATGCTAGAATAGTTTATGCATGAATAGCTTATGCTAGAATAGTCTATGCTTAAATAGCCCGTACTAGGAAAGTCTATGCTTTGAATAGCCTATGCTAGAATAGCCCGTACTAGGAAAGTCTATGTATTAATAGCCTATGCTAGAATAGTCTATGCTTGAATAGTCCATGCTAGAATAGTCTATGCTTGAATAGCCTATGCTAGAATAGTCTATGCTTGAATAGCCTATGCTAGAATAGTTTATGCATGAATAGCCTATGCTAGAATAGTCTATGCTTGAATAGCCGTATTAGGAAAGTCTATGCTTTGAATAGCCTATGCTAGAATAGTCTATGCTTTAATAGCCCGTACTAGGAAAGTCTATGTTTTAATAGCTTATGCTAGAATAGTCTATGATTGAATAGCCTTTGCTAGAATATTCTATGCTTTAATAGCCTGTACTAGGAAAGTCTATGTTTTAATAGCCTATGCTAGAATAGTCTATGCTTGAATAGCCTATGCTAGAATAGTCTATGCTTGAATGGCCTATGCTAGAATAGTTTATGCATGAATAGCTTATGCTAGAATAGTCTATGCTTGAATAGCCCGTACTAGGAAAGTCTATGCTTTGAATAGCCTATGCTAGAATAGCCCGTACTAGGAAAGTCTATGTTTTAATAGCCTATGCTAGAATAGTCTATGCTAGAATAGTCTATGCTTGAATAGTCCATGCTAGAATAGTCTATGCTTGAATAGCCAATGCTAGAATAGTCTATGCTTGAATAGCCTATGCTAGAATAGTTTATGCATGAATAGCCTATGCTAGAATAGTCTATGCTTGAATAGCCCGTACTAGGAAAGTCTATGCTTTGAATAGCCTATGCTAGAATAGTCTATGCTTTAAAAGCCCGTACTAGTAAAGTCTATGTTTTAATAGCTTATGCTAGAATAGTCTATGATTGAATAGCCTTTGCTAGAATATTCTATGCTTTAATAGCCTGTACTAGGAAAGTCTATGTTTTAATAGCCTATGCTAGAATAGTCTATGCTTGAATGGCCTATGCTAGAATAGTTTATGCATGAATAGCTTATGCTAGAATAGTCTATGCTTGAATAGCCCGTACTAGGAAAGTCTATGCTTTGAAGAGCCTATGCTAGAATAGCCCGTACTAGGAAAGTCTATGTTTAATAGCCTATGCTAGAATAGTCTATGCTTGAATAGTCCATGCTAGAATAGTCCATGCTTGAATAGCCTATGCTAGAATAGTCTATGCTTGAATAGCCTATGCTAGAATAGTTTATGCATGAACAGCCTATGGTAGAATAGTCTATGCTTGAATAGCCCGTACTAGGAAAGTCTATGCTTTGAATAGCCTATGCTAGAATAGTCTATGCTTTAATAGCCCGTACTAGGAAAGTATATGTTTTAATAGCCTATGCTAGAATAGTCTATGCTTGAATAGTCCATGCTAGAATAGTCTATGCTAGAATAGTCTATGCTTGAATAGCCTATGCTAGAATAGTCTATGCTTTGAATAGCCTATGGTTGAATAGTCTATGCTATAATAGTCTAAGCAATGTCCATATAAAACGAAGGGTCGTACCTCTGCATAAATAAAGTGCACATCTGCAAGCGCCCTCATCAGATCCTGCTGAACCTTGAACGTAACCATCCCTTCAGGCTGTGCAAGTTTCATCCCTGTAGGGTCCAGCTTACTGCTCACGTCCCCCCTGACCGCTTGTCTGGTATCGGAGATTTAGTACCGGAGGCAGGGGGGGCTTCCTCGATGTCAACCCCAGGGGGAGCCCTGGTGGCACGTGCGCTTGACCCACGTCTTGACCAACGCCCATCATCATAAAGGAGACAGAATCGTGCGGCGACTCGCGTAACGTCCCATACGTGTTGTTTACGTGCTGTTTTAGCTAGGTCAGCCCAGATACGAACCCTGGAAATAAACCAGGAATAATGTCCTGTGGTTAGATCAGTCCAGGGGCAGATCTTGGAGCTTCGCACAGAGGGGCGATATGACATTAAAAAAAAATGAGGGGGCAACATCGAAAATTTCCCTTCCTAAATACAGTAAATGTATGGAAAAAGCACTCACAACAGATCATGACAAGCGTTGTAATTTTTCGAAGACAATATACTTATATACCTAATCGGCTAACACTGTTTACATCTTGTAGATTGTTTTGGTCATAGAGGGAAGTTCAAATGACTGCAGGAAGACCAAATATTAGCCAACGAACAAGAGAAAATACAAGCTGCTGGCTTCTTTCCTCATCAGCCAATCAGAAGTCAAGTAAAACTACTATTTTTTAAAACTACTATCACGCGGTGAGGACGTGACAGGTTTGTTTTCAAGTCAAGTCAAGTGAAAACACTATCACGCGGTAAGCACGTGATAACATAATGCACAGCTGCGTTTAGTTCAAAATTTGATTGGTTGACAGAAGTGAGGGACCAATGAGAATGCAAAGTACTAATATCACGCGGTGAGGACGTGGCAGGTTTGTCTTCAAGTCAAGCTAAGTGAAAACACTATCACGCGGTGAGCACGTGATAACTTAATGCACAGCTGCGTTTAGTTCAAAATTTGATTGGTTGGCAGAAGTGAGGGACCAAGGAGAATGCAAAGTACTACTAACACGCGGTGAGGACGTGGCAGGTTTGTTTTCAAGTCAAGCCAAGTGAAAACACTATCACGTGGTGAGCACGTGATAACTAAATGCACAGCTGCGTTTAGTTCAAAATTTGATTGGTTGACAGAAGTGAGGGACCAATGAGAATGCAAAGTACTACTATCACGCGGTGAGGACGTGGCAGGTTTGTTTACAAGTCAAGCCAAGTGGAAACACTATCACGCGGTAAGCACGTGATAACTTAATGCACAGCTGCGTTTAGTTCAAAATTTGATTGGTTGACAGAAGTGAGGAACCAATGAGAATGCAATGTACTACTATCACGCGGTGAGGACGTGATAGGCTTGTTTTCAAGTCAAGCCAAGTGAAAACACTATCACGCAATGAGCACGTGATAACTAAATGCACAGCTGCGATTAATTCAAAATTTGATTGGTTGACAGAAGTGAGGGACCAATGAGAATGCAAAGTACTACTATCACGCGGTGAGGACATGGCAGGTTTGTTTTCAAGTCAAGCCAAGTGAAAACACTATCACGCGGTAAGCACGTGATAACTAAATGCACAGCTGCGATTAAATCAAAAGTGAGGGACCAATGAGAATGCAAAGTACTACTATCACGCGGTGAGGACGTGGCAGGTTTGTTTTCAAGTCAAGCCAAGTGAAAACACTATCACGCGGTTAGCACGTGATAATTAATTAGTTCAAAATTTGATTGGTTGACAGAAGTGAGGGACCAATGAGAATGCAAAGTAAACGCAAATACAAACACTTTTTGGCACTCATCTGAAACTCGCTCTAATATTTCGGTACTTCGGAAAACGAGGAAACTTGGAAACCTGCGATGTGGTGGCCAAATGTGATGCAAGTTGTCGTTGCATGACAATTTGAACGTGCACGAAAGTGAACGCAAGTCATCGCAAGGGGGTGCCCAACGATTCGCAAGTCGATGCAAATTGCAAAACGTCCGTCGACTTGCGTGAACTTGCGTCTCGTTTGGCCTCTTCTGTGATCTTTGGGCATTATGTAAGTACAGAACCGTACTCCTCACCTTTCTTGATCATTCTCATCTCCCAGTCGCTTCAGATGCCCCGTAGCCTTGCTTACAGCCTTCTGATACTGAGAAGCCTTCCCTGCTAGCTTGCCCAAGAGCGTAGGAGGACCCTTACCGCTGGACGCGTCTTTAGTATCGCTCTCACTATCCATCACGTGGAAGAAGGCGTCAGGGGACAAGGCCTCGCCTGCCTTGACCAGAGAAGCGCGCTTCATTCGTACAGTGCTGGAGTCATCACTGGCACGTGCCTGGTAAACAAAGTGGATGTTATGAAATAATTAAGAGGATATCCAACTCTACTAGTGGGACGTGGCCATGCCCAACCCCTAGTCACATGTATGTGGTCTCGCCGTGCCCTCCTACCTGCTCATTGATAGATACCTGTCTACATTTTCTAGTCTAGATTTCCTAGATTCCAAATGATCATAGAGTACTTGACCGAGATCAATCACATTATTTGGGAAATAATGTTTGCTTTTATGGACATTCGTGTCTACTCTTCTCCACGAACCTGTTCTATAATCATGGCCGCCAGGTCCTCAGGTCGTTCTGGTGTCTTATAGAGTGTAGCTCTAAGCTGTAGGCGGGTCAAAGCAGTGCTGAGTCTATCCCTGTACTGCCCGCTGTCGTCAAGATCCAGAGCTTTGTGCAGATGAGTCAGGGCGTACTCCAGCTGATCCTCGTCCTCCTCGCACTTCGCCAGTTCCATGTGCGCTTGGCATCTCAACAACACAAGCAAACTGTGGCAATCAAAACAGACAAAGCTGTCAGGGAACGAGCACGGGCGAGGTGGAATGCTTGGATGAATTGTGTGAGGTGATGCGAATCAGTTACGGATCCAGAGGGGGTTCCAAGGGCTCCACGGAACCTCCCACGGAAACAATAAGGATTTTATTGTGAAACCCAGACCGCTCGTGGACGAGCTGGTATCAGTCTTCGAAGGAGTGATGATGGAACGGAACCCCCCTTAGTAAAATCTTGGATCTGCCACTGCGAACAAGTTCTACTTTCTCGATCCACAGGATATTTCTACAGAATCCCATTCATGGGAAAAGCTGAATTTCCCATGACACAAGAATGGGAAGTGTTCGGCTTTCCCATGGACAAACACATTGATGCCGAACACTCCCCGTTCTTGTGCCATGTGAAATTCAGCATTTCCCATGAATAGAGATCTGCAGAAATTTCCTGTGGATCTTCACATCATCATGAGAGGTCAAAAGTACATGACCGCTAGACAAGGAGGGGGTACTGAACGAGGTACAATAGGTTGCACAAATTGCTGTCATGCAGCTTACAATCATTAGGGTGGCCATAGCCATGAACGCCGCCGAGAGCCAGGCAATTGCACCGGGAGACAATACTCTACTCTTACGAAGAGTGCACAATGGTCCTTTGGCGACCACCTTGTACAGGGTTAGAAGAGAGACAGACGGGACTTCGGCTTCTTGTCTCTTTAAAAAGACTACACACTTGGTAATGCACGTATAATACTGCGACACTTCCTTAATGGTTCCCTGTTTCTTTTTAGTGTTTATTCGCGAGGTCGTCTTGTAGCTCTGTACGCGTGGCCAGCAGGTAGCGAGTGTTATGCAAGCCTACCTACCTCTCAATGTCCTCCAAAGCCTGCGCCATTAGAGTGAGTGGTTTACGAACGTGGTGTCTCAGGTTTGGCTGGAGAAGCGGGAGGCACATGTTCCACATGGTCACGCAACCTGCCTACAAAACAAAAACAGCAAACTTTATTTTGATGATGACGGTACTGATGTTGATGATGATGCGGACGAGAATTACTTTTTTAAATTTAATGTTTATTTTAAAAATGCAGACTGTTGATTCAAGTAGTATAGTATGCACCGAATTACCAATTTTTGCGGGGGAATACTAATGTTGCGGGGAATACATAATGAGCTTTGCGGTTGAATTAAAGTAGGGGCTGCTAGCGGTCTATTTTTTCCGGTGCTCATTACGCAAGCTCATTAATTCCGCGTGGTGACGCTCATTAATTCAATCACAGGAAAGAACAAAAGGAACAATAAACCGCAAGCTTATTAATTCCGCGTGGGTACGCTCATTAATTCCTCCGCAATAAGAACGAATGGACACTGTGTCAACAATTCTTAATGTCTTCCCCCTCACTTTTAAACAAAAGAACACCTGTATGAACAATAAACCGCAAGCTCATTAATTCCGCGTGGGGACGCTCATTAATTCAACTGCAAAGCTAATTATGTATTACCCCGCAAAATTAGTATTCCCCCGCCAAAAAAACCGGGTAATTCGGTGCATACTATACTACTGATTCATGGATGGTGATGCTGATGATAAGCAATTATTGGATGAGGTTTTTGTGATATCCAAAATAAACAGTGTAGAGACGGAGGTGGAATCAGGCGAGGCCGTAAGTCCGAGCCTGTTTCCACTTGGCGAGACATTGTTTATTCTGGATATCACAAAAACCGAATTCAATAATTGTTTTATTATACATTGATTCAGTAAAACTACTTTTTTCTGTTATGAGAATTTCTTTTACACAAACGCCTTGTTAAATAGGGGATTTGAGGACCCCTTCCCCCCTCCAAAAAAAAAAAATAGGGAAAACATTCAAGTGCTTTAGCCCCATGATGCATTGCGTGCGTAGAATCAAGAATCAGACCCCCAACCAGAATCGAGATACTGAGTACAATGTATAAAAATTATACTTATGATGTAAGGTCATGGTCACGAAAGTGATGATAATGATGATAAATAAGAATGGCATAGTGTTTCAGTATTTACCTGGATCACGTTAGGATTTCCCTGTCGAATGGCGGTGATGAGGAACTGCTCTACCTTGAGGATAGCCTTGATACGGGTCTGGAATTCACATAACATGCCGGTCAGAAATTGAACAGCTCGAGCTTAATTCTGTCGCGCTAAATTGACTGGGTTTATTAGATACAGTGATATTATGACGAGTCTGACGAATTTTAAGAGCAAGCAAAGGATTCAAAATTGGAATTTAGCTGGGCGTTGGGCACGGCAGATAGTGCCGTTCTTAATTCATATGTGCTCGAGACAGAGAAATTGCCTTTAGTGCGACCAAGATTAGTTTCGTTGTTTGAAACGGGCCTAAAAAGCGTCTAACTTATGTCTTTCCATACTTCCACAACGGTTTTGGTGTAGCTCTCCTTTTTGAGTCCAAGTGATTTAACCATCAACTCGCATTTCATGAATTCCACCTCGAGAGATGTCCCGGCATCCTAGAAGAAACAAAATACACTTTTTTATGGCAGAAGCGCAAGGATAGACTTCCATCAGAGGAATTTAAACCCCGTCGTCCTGGTTAATAAAAGGGACGGAAAGGTCAGTTTCTGTTGGACTACAGTAATATGCAGTGAGTAGAGAAGGTCTCCACGTGCGGATCCAGGGGGGTTCCATGGGTTCAACGGAACCCCCTCGAGCATCTGACATTTTGAAGAAAAAAACGTGTACAACGATTAAGCTTTGCACTACCGCTATTGAATTGTTGGTCCTTAAAAACTCGTTGTTTTTTTGTAATATCAACAAACAAACAAAATTATTGAGTTCATTCCCAAGAGAATGAAGCCTTTTTTGTTAACGGATCGATTCGTCGTCGTCTAAACAGTAGGTATTAAACAATAAGGATTTAACAGCGTTACCCAGACCGCGCGCGGGGTATCTACATAATCATATTGTTGCATCTTGGGAAAAGCGAAAAAGCGGAACCCCCCCCCCCCCCCCCCACTCCCTGGAAAAATCCTGGATAGGCCACTGGTCTCCATACGAACCTCTCGCCTTTGGTTCCAGTGGGATCGCTGGTTCGAATCCACTCGGGGTTATCGTGAGCTTAAGGTATCTCACTGGGCTCCGAGGGTTTTCTCTGGGTTTTCTCCAGTTTCCCTCCCTCCGGCCTTAAATACGTTTAAGACCTTTGTCGTGGCCGTGACTAATTCGTAAGCGCCTGCAAAGTTAGCCTTTATACTTCATACATGGGTCTGCGAGATGAACGACCCCAAATTTTATTCTATATCAGGATATTGAATATTCTGTTCAACAATCACTTGCAATACAGCTAGGGATTTCCTCGGGTTTTACTTTTACCTTGACTGGGGACTTGAGTTGTTCCAGGCACTCGGCAGCAAGCTCATGGCGATCATTCTCTAGACAGAGTCTAGCAAGGTCCACTAAGAGGGGGATCCTGCACAAACGCACAACAAATGAAAGTATTACAACCAGAGGTACAATTTAACAAAGAAGAGGAACAGGAAATGGCTCTTCCACAGCCTAGTCCCTGGTGTTCTGAGCGGGCTTCCTGTGGTAGAAGTGTGACGTCACAGGAACGTGACGTCACAGGAAAAGCCCTCCTCTGCAGTGTTTGAGCCCGCGCACATTCAGCGGTTTACCTTATTACTGCATACGAGGAACGCCTGGGACAAGGCGGAGAGCCAATTACAGTTCGAGAACGCGGGCGTTGTGACACACTTCTAACCATTTATTCATTAGATGCTTTCAAAATGTTTACCTATCTGATACTCCAACGACCATGGGTGAGCTTGCTTTGCTGGTAGCTGACATGACTGACATGGCTGTGCTTGCACGATCAGTCTCTGAGGGACCCTTGACTATCAGCTTCAGTAGCTTGGAGAGTTCTAGGTCAACATCCAGTTTATCCTCGGTTTCTATCAGGCTGCAGGAAGAATCATTTTGTCCTCAAGTTAGGCAGACTTCTTTCTAGCGAATTTTTGCGTTACTGGACTATTACCAGTATTGCGTTACTTGGTAGGCATGCAAAGGCTTTAGGGAAGGATGAAGAAAGAGTCTTTTCGTTCACCCGGTCCACAAACCTTTGCGCCCATCGCTACTCGCCTCCCCAATCCATTGCACACCACATAAGAATGCTATTTTCACTGGCTTTTCCCCTTTATAATTTGGGATGTGCAAGGCACATTGAAGTGACTATTCTTATTAGGGGTTGATGCCACTCCCTTGCTTGCTAGCTCACTCACTCACTCCAGTGTTATTTGTGTTTAGTTGTTTACTTGTTTTTTTACCACCTCATTTGGTATTTGGCTAAGGTTTATTTTGTATCCAAGGCATTCACTACATTCTATTACTCACGTTCGTAGGCGCTGTATCTTGTAAAATATGTACAGTTCATTTGATGACTTGGCATCTTTAGAGACCTTCGACAAGTCGATTAGCCGGTGACGAATCTTGAAGCAATCTTGAAGCTCACTCACTCACTCCAGTGTTATTTGTGTTTAGTTGTTTACTTGTTTTTTTACCACCTCATTTGGTATTTGGCTAAGGTTTATTTTGTATCCAAGGCATTCACTACATTCTATTACTCACGTTCGTAGGCGCTGTATCTTGTAAAATATGTACAGTTCATTTGATGACTTGGCATCTTTAGAGACCTTCGACAAGTCGATTAGCCGGTGACGAATCTTGAAGCAAAACATTAATCACATTGTTAGAGTTGATTATCTTTTATTATTGTTCATCTGTACTTTGAATGCCCTTGCAATCTTGAAAAAAACATTGCAGGAAAGACTTTGTGAAAAATATGCTGTAGCATGTACTACTAAACAAGTAGCTAGGGTCTGCCCTGTCTGTGTAAAGGCCCATTTACACACGCCAATTTGTCGGGCTGATTGTCGGATGGTGCATTCACATGCTGCAATTTGTCGGGCCTCTGCTTTGATCTGCGAAATGAAAAATTGGGTCTGACAACAAAAACCTGTTGAATCGCATCAGATTTTTAGAAGTCAGACCAATAATACCGAATGAACGTACTAAACAAAATCGGCCCCGGAAAATCAGTGCAATATAAATCAGCCTTAAGGGGACTCACCCTACCAAAAATACATTGCTTTGGTGCCAATTTTGATACCAAAAAAGCTTTGTTTTTTGTCAGTTTAGCACATTATATACAATGGTAGAATTACCTTCTGATGCAAATGAATCATGTAAACAAAAACAAAGCAATGCATTATGGGTAGTGTGTGTCAACCACTTTAGGTTCTCATTCTATGTTCTTCCGTTTTTTAAAAGCCACATTACAGGCAGCCCAAGCTATAACCAAGGAGATTTCAAATTCTGTACCATCTGGGTCTACTCTTGGATTACATGATACAATTATCAAACACTCACCTGCAAACCCAACACTGTAGTATATAGAGTTGGGACATAACTCTTAGTAAAGGCCAGGGTTGCATTACTGACAAGAGAGGCATCTTCTTTACGGCCTGCATCTACATGGCACTCTATCAAGGCTCTGAAAAAACAACAGAGCCGATCTAAATTTGGTCATTGTAAACATTCAGGTCATCTAATAAATTAAAGTGATCACTTAGACTGCTGTGGCAGATCCAGGGGAGGTGTGTTGGGTGCAGATGAAATTGTTTGAAATGACAATAGTCCTCTAAATACTACATGCTAGTTGTCCTATTGAAATATCTGGCTCTTCAAACCCCAAATAAACCTCCCCCCGCCCTATCCAAAAACCTGGGTTGTGTTGTTTACTGCAATGATCATTTACTTTCCATTCACACTCTGCAATCCTAGCCATTCATTGCTCATCACGTGTGGTACTCACATCATAAGCTGAGCCCTCCAATCATAGTCCTTGTCATCAATGTCATCCAGGGCCTTCACAACCTGATGCAAGCTCTTAGCTAGGAACTGCCGGTAGTTTGGCTTGAGAAATGGACGACAGAACTGCCAGTACAACACTGATGCATTGTATACTAGAAAGTAGTATCTGCAACGATAGGTCAGACATCATATTTTATCCACCTATGCTTTGGAAAGGCCAGTAATTTCCACTTTGGCAGGGTCCCAGGTTTGGAAAGTTTGAAAAACGAACCAGACTCAAAGGGGAGACCAAAGGTGCCTTACTCACCCTACCCACTTGCACTGCTTTTTTTTTACATTATTCATTACATCAGAAACTTGTAAAATTTGCTAAAGGGACAAAAGATTAAGCTTTTTTTATATTGCAAATGGCGGCAAAGAAAAGCATTATCAACATGGCCCTGGGGGTCCTCATTGGGAACTTTTGATTTTATCCCAAAAAAGGTGTGGCTTACTTGATTTTGAGCACTAAAAGGTACCAACAAGTGTGATGTTGATAAAAGCATGTTACTTGATTTGCTACCTAAGAGGTATCTATCTGGAAAAAAGGTACTAGAGGCCTGATTTTAAACCCTAAAAGGTATGACACCCACCCCCTGCCCCAAAAGAGGGGAGTCCTACCCTGGGGTCAGGGTCAGTCTGTCAATCACAGGTTGAAATTCTACAAAATGTTGGTAAGATGCACATACCTAGGATTCTTCTTTGCAAAATTGATGCCTTCAAAAGAAACTCAACAGATTTGTCAAGCTGCTCCTATAAAAATATAAAAATGCAATAAGACAGTATTCTTTGACAGGATGTTATTTTAATAAGATTTGGGGCAGATCTAGTAATGTTTCAAGGGAGATGTTTGGGAAAAAAATACAAAAAACACTTTAATTTAATGTTTTTTTGCATGGGAAATGATATAATTCCCATTCACATTATGAAATAATGAAATAAATTCACATTGTTTTTTTTTCTGTAATAACCATTGATATCAATATAAAATGGCAAAATGTTAATACTGGGAAATGACATTAATGAAAACCTGCTGCAACAAGAACTATTGTTCTAAATTTCATCTTAATCTATGCATGCTCTCTAGCATAACCAGCAATCAAAGAATTAACCTAGCAAATCTCAGGGGCGGATCCAGGATTTTAAAAAGGGGGTTGGATAGGAGGAGGCGGAAAGTTTTTTTAGGGGGGCTTGGAGTGAGGACAGAAAACGCTCTTACAAAAATGCCCTGAAAAAGGTTTGCTGTATCCCCCGGGGGGGATCTCCCATGTAAGAGTGATAGGGGTGCTTGTCGGGACATCGGAAAATATACCCTAAAAAATACCAGGACATAAAAACTCCAACCCCTAAAAAATACCTTATAAAACAAAATGACCCCTAAAAAATACCAACAATAAACCTTTTTTGTTTTGTTTATTGTTTCTCATCTCAATGTTTAAAGAGCTATAAATGAACAAAGAAAGAAAGAAACGTTTTGCTTGGTTTGTGACCCTTTCATTCATTTGCGTACCCCTAAAAAATACCATTTATTAGTGAAAGCCACAATGTTTCTCCTATACCCCCTAAAAATACCTGAGAGTCGATTTTGACCCCTAAAAAATACGACGAGCACCCCTATCAGGTCCACATGTGAAGAACCCCCCCTGGGTGTATCCCGCCCCCTAAACTATCTAATGGTCTGTACTTGACAACAATGGAGATGAGCTTGAGACTTCTATTATTTAAAACAAAATGATGGACTTTTAATTTTTTTTGCTTAAAAAGGGGGGTGGATATCCACCCCCCTGTATCCGCCCCTGAATCTACATGTATTCCAACAATGATAGGTCAGGAAAAACGGTGCCTCAATTTTATAATCCAGTTGGAGGGTCCTACTCGTGGGCTTCTAGAATGATATAATTTGCCAGCATAAAGAAAACATAATTTTTTCCCCAATTTTTTAACTTACTGGATTCCTGGATGAGGCTGGTGCATAAAGCTGTGCCTGGCAAAGATATGCACGGCACAGGAACTGGTGGCTGGAGCAGGCTTCAGGAAGAACATCTTTATGCAGTCTTCCATAATATCCAGTTTTCCATGCTAGAATAGGAATGGCAAGGAGAAATTGTTTGATTTCAGATGTCGTATCAGGGACGTCAACTCTCCTGGTTTTGCCGGAAGTCTCAAGATTTTTTTCTCTGTATCCTGGGAAAATTCAAGACAACTGCCATACATTTTCTGTATTTCTTCGGGAGAATTTCAGGATATTTTTGCCATTTCAAGGCAGTCTCCAGATTTTTGAAGTCCTGGGGTTGACGTCACTGTGGCATGATTACTGATTACCCCTCTGAATCCCTGCCTCCACTGTGTGTTTGTGCTTATGCTGCTGGCCTACCATGGCACTGTTGGGATCCAGCATAAGGGGCCCAGATGGGAGGCTATACATAAAGGGGGCTCTGACATATTTCAATCTCCCTACTGTAAGTACCAGTACACCCAACACAGCTGGCTCAGTGTACGATGCAGGACTCTCGCTTCGTGATCTGGTATCGACTCATAAAAAAAAGTATATTACGGTACCCTGGAGTCATGGGGATTTTCAAATCATTTCCGTGGGGGTTGTATGGATATTTCCTTGAATCACACAATACATCTACTACATCTACATCTATGATTATAACTTGCAGCATCAATTTGACACTACGCAAGTATAACAAAAAAGTATTAACTTCGATAGATGAATATTAGTCTAGAACACAAAAATCAAAACTTGGCCTTGATACGAAAGTTGTAGAACTCAAGTTTGACATGACAATAAAATCCAACTTTCTTTCATACTCTGTCAGAAACCCAACTGGATGATTCAAGTATAAAATGGAACTCAGAGTGGTAGGAAAAGCTCGCTTATTGTTTTCACAGTGACAAACATTTAATGGACGTAACGGCCATCAGTATATGGGACTTCTTACTTGGTACGCGGCTTCAGCACAAAGCACAAAGAGATCCGGCGAAACAGCATCTGGTTGTCACTTCCACATTGACGCTCTTTCTTCAATTTCGTGTAAGCTTCCCTCAAACTGTCGTCGCTTTCTTCATCAGAAGAAGCGTGTAATAGATTCCTAATGTTATTATCCATAATATTCGTCTTTTACAGCCTAAATTTAACAATAAACGCGCTAAAACAGACGTTATATTTACGAGTTCAGTAGGCTCAAACTGTTTATGGTGTCCGCCATTTTGAAATCGGTCTGTTGTTATGGAAACGTGGAAAGGGCGCGGGGGTCCTTTCAGTTAGTTTTCGTCCATAAAAACATATCTAGAAAACACTGAGCACTAAGGGAACAGCTAAAAACTAACATATTTGAGAATATATGAAGAAATGCTTTCAGTTGTATTCTAGTTTTGTTACGGGGTGAGAGAGACACGGCAAAGAGCTAAATATTCGCAAACAAAATTGGGTCTCCTGTGGTTTAGGCGGGAACTTTAACTTTTAAGAATGTCACGTGACAAGCATGAGGGAGCATGGGTACTAGTAGGTGGGTCAGTCAAATACTTCGAAGAACATTTCAGTTAGTCGATCGTCCACACAGATAATTCATATTCTTGTTGAATTATCAGTTTCCCACGGGGTTATTCAAGGAGATTTTCCATGGAATTCATGCTGAAGGAGACTTCAATGCTGTGTGTTAGTTTCACACGACGGAGATTTTCCTGTGGTGAGAAAATGGAGTTCGCCGATCGCCGTGGAGGAGGAGTAACGACTGTAGACGGTCCAGGGTAAAATGAATGGGTGGCTGGCGGATGGCTACTGTTTACCCCAGTTTACACCAAATTATAGGTACCAATCTTTGATCTGTTTTGGTATTTGCTCTTTTTTACAGTTCTAGTTAGATTAATGCCGAGGATGAACATCAAAACGCTAAGTCGTCGAAAACTACCCATCAATACCATAGCAAAAATCTGACCAAACTCAGCCAGCTGTGCAGAGTGAAAGTGAAAAAGACACGTCGATCCTACAAGCTTACATATGATGTCTGCTAATTTTTCGAAAATTAATACTGGCATTTTGAATTTATTGTTAGTGAAAGCAACCCAAGAAAATTATTAAGGCAGCTACCACAATAATTTAATTTGCAACTTTTAATTTCTTGCAGGACCTGCATGGTGAAGAAGGATTATGCCTTGGATTCTGCAGATTTCAGACTTTGAGGTACATGTATGGTGCAAAATGCTGTTTAGATTTCAGTAGAAATGAGGGAATAAAATTGAAACCTTGGTGCAGCCAGAGTTAATGGAGTGAAGTGGTTATGAAAATTGACACATTACCTGGTATTACATTGGGGCAACTGTCCTGAATTAGGACCAAGCCTGGACCAAAGTGCCCACATTTTTACATGCCCCTGTGCCCTTAAGAATGCTCAGTCCTTACCACCTTGGCATGGGACCGCCATATTCAAAAATGTAGTCCAGGCTACTTCAATACTTATTTAAACCCCAGCCTTTTGTCTCTGGTAGGACCTTTTGTAGTCCCATGAATTGCCACTATTGCTATCACTTAGAGGCTGGTTCCAAAGGTCTGCTATCACTTAGGGGTGCCATCTGAAGCAGTTTCTGCATGAAAACCGAAAATTCTAGTTTATCACAAGCCTAGAGTTTGATCATGAGAAAGTTACTGTAGTGTAGCTTTGTCTTTACTATTCTTTTAGGGACACAATTTATAAGAGCCATGCCCATATTGCTATCTCTTCAGCAGCTTTCATTTTTCCTGTCAAGAGCCCCACTGAATTGTAGTTCCAGCTGTTATTGAGATCTCAGACTGAGCCGCCCACCTGTAATTGCTTAGATGTTAAACATGACTTATCTTACCCAGGGTACAATATGAGGGATCATTAAACCTAACTGCAGGTCTCCTGCAGTCTGCTAAATTTTAGTAAAACATTAATAATTATTTTAGTACCAAAGTTTTTTGCTGATTAAAGAATAGGTACTCACAAGAAAAAATATAATGGACTGACTTGTGCATGGCCATCATACTGCCGAAATCACTAAACTGCCGGCACCCTTGAAAATTCGATCCATCGTTTGTCAGTTTCGGTTCGCTCGTCTGGCTGTTTTGATCGTTCCAAATGGTCACGTGACATTAAAATTTTTGTATCAAACAATGGAAAAAGCGTGTTTTTAACGCTTAACGAATAACAAAAATAGGGCATAAACCCTTGTCCTGGGACTAGTGGCCAAAAAAGTTAAGCTTGAGCACTGCACATTTGTTATGTACACTTCCTGTATAATAGAGTCCTTAAGTCCAGCATTTTGTCCACGAATAATGAAAGACCAACTCCAAAGAACGTTGCATGCAAAAAATGAGGCAAATCAGTTGAAACACGTGTGAGATATGGCCATCTGAATACATAATTTTCTTTAACAAATCACTGTATTTTGGACTCAGTTTGGACTCTGTTTGGAACCGAACCAAAAATACAGTGATTTGTTAAAGGACTTTATGTATTCAAAGGGACATTTCTCGGTCGCGTTGCAACCGATTTACCTCATTTTTGGTGTGTAGACTCTATCATTAGATACGCCCTTTTGAAATCAAGGGACAAATATTGCTAAATTCAAAATTTGCTTTTGTGACGTCATCACTTTAGGACTCTGTACATTCTGGAAATATGGCCTCTGGGTTTCTTATCCGGCATAGGGCCTCTAAAGGGCCCGTGGTTTCATGCGCTGGTGCGGAAACGCATAATTTGGCTTTCTCCGCATAATCCGCCAAATCCGGCATAATCGCGCATAATTTCCCAAAATTTTGTGAAAGTCATTGAAAAGGCACCATTACTTGGTGAATTTCAAGCTTTGTTACATTTTTTTTTTCACAAAAGTGATACATTTCTTCTAAAATAGTCTGTCCAACGTCAAAACAACTCGATAGAAATGCTAATCATGTTGAGCTGGGAACTGATGTCGGCAAGAAATAAAACACACCTAGTTAGAATTGGCCAAATAACTAACATTTCCAGCTGAGCAAAATAGATTCAAACACATGTTGCGCTTTGGATATTTTAACAAGTAAAAACAAGCGGGAGAGGACGCTAAACGCGATAAACACAGTCGACTTTAATTCAGTTCACATTGATCGATTGATTGATCACTTCACATACGCTTTTGTATAGATTTTCACAACAGAAACGTGGCACGCCTTTCCCACGTTCTGGTTTTATAAAAGCTCTTACACTACTTCCGATGATAGTCCAGATCGCTCTCGCAATCAGGATAATTTTGAGAATTACGCGCAGAATGGCGGCAAACAAGCGCGACAAATGATAGTCTGCATGTAACTCTTGTGACCGTTCAGTTCATGTTACTACGATCCTTGTGGTATGAAAAAGGTAACGCTTTTTGTAAGAATAAGGTTTATTAAAAGTGAAACCGACGTCTACCTGAAAGAAAACGTAGCGTCATTATGTTAGTAAAGCGAAGCTATTGGAACTCATCGCAAAGCATTTTATAAACAAACAAGAGTTGTTAAAGTCAATTAGCAGCTATATCCATGTAACAAAAATAGCTAAAAACAGCAAAATACGTTACGGCACTAGGAAAAAATATTGTGCAATCCTGCATAATTTTGTATTTTTAGCGCATAATTTTGTATTTTTAGCGCATAATTTCAGAACAAAACGCGCATAATTTCAGAAAAAATCCTGCATCAAACCATGGGCCATGCCTCTATTAGCTTCAGTTGTCAGGTATTTCTTTTCTGAATTGATAAACATAATTTATTTATTCCTTTCTATTCAGCTGAGGGAAAACAAAAAGGAATAGAAGAATTAAGCTAGTATACTTTTCTAAAGCCAACTACTCACAACAGTATTTTAATGAGAATGCCACTTAACAACTGTTATTGTTTATCATCATCATCATTTTATTCACATTTCACAAAATAATTGAGGCTTGTCCTGTTTGTTCTTGGATTGAAAAGTGTACTTTCCTTTTCAAGTAGGTTTTCTTCATTAAAGATAATTACAAAAATGTGCCTGTATTATTGGATGCCTTTCTCTTTTGCTTTTACTTTTTTGTTGTATGCAGAAGGTAGACGGGGTAATGTTTGGGATTTTTCAGAATACAGGCACAAAAATGTGCCTGTATATTGGATGCCTTTCTCTTTGCCTTTACTTTTTTGTTGTATGCAGAAGGTAGACGGGGTTATGTTTGGGATTTTTCAGAGAAAGGTGTGATTTTTAACAATAGGTGCTCAAGTCTCCTTTTATTTTTTGTTTCCTTTTGTTAGTTTTGTTAAGTAACACACAGATATTTTTTTTAAGATACAAGTGTATTCTGGCTATATATGGTAGTGTTCATTATTTATAGCTGGGGGTGGGGTGTTTGTTCCATGCCATTTTCAATTTTTTGCAGGACCCCCACTAAAACAGTAACAAACTTTATAGCCCCCTCCAAAGTGATGAGCAAAACGTTTATGTCCCCCTCTTCACCCCCAAAACACTGCAACACCTTTTTTACACTTCTCAAAGCTGAACAAGCTGTGCCATTAGCCATTTTACAACAAAAGACCAACAAACATTATTTTATTATCATACCCCATCCCCCCAACAACAACCTCCAAACTCTCTTGGCCCCTCTATACCACCCTACCCCCCCCCCCCCCACCCCCCAAAGCCCTAAAATAATATTAAACATTCACTATCTGTAATGTTTTCTTTTAAAACGTTCATAAAAACAAAAAAGAAAGTACATGTACTGAGTGTTGATTGTGTTAGAATATTTATTTCTTTCAGTTGTGGTTACATTTGCTCAACATTGCCTATTTTCATTTTCTCAATACACTGTCTTGATTTATTAAAATGACATTCCAAAAAAACATCCTTGTGGTTACAATATTAAGTAGAACTCCAGTTTACCACACAGAGATTCTAGACCTTGAGAGGAAAATATTATTACAAAATATTAAACACCAGTTTTAGTTTAAAAACAAATACAATGTTGTTTTAATATTTCTTTTTATCTCAGAATTCTAATAATAGTAAACAAAACTTGACTATTGTAGCAGTAATGATTCACAGCTATTGGAGCTCGTGTTTATATCAGAATGACATTTCAGGAAGAATTTATCTCTTTTTGAAGTAATTAACTATTTATAGGTGAAATAATAGAGAAGTGAAATATTGGCTACAGGGAATTTTGTTTTTAAATTATTTTTAATTTCTAGATATATACTGAATTCAATAGAGTCCTAGCAGGGAAATAGAATATTGGTAATTAGTATGAATATGGAATATTATCTCGCAAATTGTTTAAATTTTGCTCTTATGCTGAAATAATTTTATACCTTTTTTCAAATGAAAATATTGCTTTGGCCTATGATTTTGCTTAGTAATATTTTGCTGATAGCTTATCTAATTTGCATATTTTTTCTTGTATTGCCCTTGAGGGTTTTAGCCCGATTTTATATAATATTTTTGTTATATTTCTCTGTGGACATAAATTCAACATGATTGCTTAAACAATTTTAGGATTTGAAATTATAAACAATTTGTTATTGGAGAATCCTTTTTTCTCAAGTATAAATATTACTGTTTAGCAGGAGAACTGTTTTTTTTTTGCAAACTGATCGTAGCAAGAAAAAATATTTCCATCTACATTATCGTTAAAATTTCTGTCAAAATTAATAATATTTTCTTATGCAATAATAACTATTTTATTGAAATGTACTTTTGTAGGATATAGTATTTTTATCACTTTGGATTGAGTCCCATTCTAATTGAGTTAAGTCTTTGGGATCTCATCAATTTGTGTATTGAGTTGTAGTCTTTTAACACATCTGATGAAATATCAAGAGGTTATTTATTAAATATAAGGCATCTCAGTAGTGGGTCTGGATTTCAATATTAGACTTGTCATTATGGAAAATATTTTGAATTGTGCAAGTCATAAAAAAAACTCCAAGTTCTTTATAAAAAGGAATTAAAAATATTGTACTGTAAGTTGGCTAAATAATAGTGTTACATATAGTGTATCTTCGCGTCAGAAATATGCTATTATTTTTGGCTTCTTTTTCCGCCGCCACACGTAAATAACACATTAGCACATGTAATTTGCTAGCACGATCAGAAAACGGATACAGGGGAGAGGGGTGGGGAGGAAATGACACCCACTTCTGATTTCACTCCAGGGAATAAATTACCGCGAAAGCTCAAAGCTTGGATGAATTTCAACTAGAAAATAGGTTTCAGTTTATTAATGTTGGTTTTGGAGGCAAAGTTTAGTTATGAAAGGGTACAGATTGGATAATTTGCGTTTTTATTCGCGTATTTACAAACCGCATGTCAAAAGTGTGGTCGCGGTCAGTGACGTTTCAGTGTTGATCACGTGTTCCATGCAAACTCCAAACTCATTGCCATGCAATGTGGGTATTTTGAAGGATAAACTACACGGCACTATGACCGCCACAGAAGTGCAGGTATTTTCCTCTTTTTAACCTACTTCCAACGCTGAAAATATTCACAAACACTTGTATTATTTTTGTGTATCATTCGGATATTTTTCCAGGGTTCTTTTGCCATTATTCGCTTATTTAGAGCACTTTATTTTAATTCGCGTAAAAGCATACCATGACAGAATTACCGCCTAACTGACTTTAAATTATTGATTTCTATTTCTAGTGGATCGGCTCAAGTGTGGACGGCATGGATCGTATACATTCTACAAAGGATTTAGAATAATTTCCGAGGAAAAAGTGAAAAATTACTGCCTTGGAGAGTTCTATTTTGTCAGAAAATCTACGAGTCTTCCGATATGTGTTGCTGAGCTACAACTGATTTGGCACGACTCGAGTTCTGATAGTAAACTCGCTTCCGCAAGATTGTATTTCAAACCTGAAGATACTCCTGAAGGAAGACTATCAATACATGGAGAGGTAATATTTTAAATATTTTTAAATTAAAGATTAAATATTATTTTGGAGTCAGGAGCTGGCAGCAAGTGAGCTTAAAGTGGCTTCTTAAACAATTCAGTGAGCGCAGAATTTGTTTGTTGAAGATATATGGCTCGTTGAGTTTTGTGCTGCGTTTATGTTGAAAATCTCACGCCGTCTATCGCCGGGAAAAAAAATACCCGATTACTAATGCGTTAGAAAATTCATTAAAATTATATCGTAATTTCAGAATCACATTTTAGCATTTAACGGCTGCCTCAAACAAATCACAGCATCCTGTAGCTTATTTATTCTTGTTAATGTATCTATGTAAATAAGAACACACTTTAGCGTTGTAGTCCACTTGTATGTGACCCCGTATTCCGGAAAAAAAATTATCTCATTGATCGGAAATTGAAAGATCTTAGAAATTCAGCTTTTAGGTAGAAAATCACCCTAGAACAATATTTATAATTGAAGGTATTTGAAGTTAAAAACTTTTCAAATGCGATTTTCCTTTGTTTCTATAGCGCGGCGGACGGAAGTGTTAAAAATTCCCATGTGGTGGGCCTCATTAGGTTTCAGTTGACTATTTTAAGTGAGTTTTCGGAGTTTATATTCATGTTATTATATTGTTTGGCCATCATTGTTAAGCCGTAGGAAGTTTTGTATTTAATTTGGATTGATTTGATCAATTTATACTTGCGTTTTCAGTATTTCATGAGATCACGTCCGTTGGATTTATAGGTCTTCACAAAATCAATTTGTATTCCGAACTCGAGATCATATCGGTAAACAACGACCTGATTCATCGCTTATTCTGTTCAGAGATACGTATTTTCCTTTAAAGTCACTTTTGAAAAATTATAAAATATAATTGTGTCGGCCTTTTTATTTAACAAACTCATACAGAGCGTCGTTTTAAATACTGTATCGTGCGTTTGAAATTTTCAAACGAGGTCGCGCGTAAAGCGATATTTGAGCGGTTTTTTTACCAAAACACTTTGAAACAATAGACAAATCTACATTTTTGCGCTATTTTGACAGTATTTTCCGGTTAAAGCTTTGCTCTTAATCTCCCGTGCCTTTCGTCATTTCCTCAAAGTTTCTGATTTCAAAGTCTTTCGATAAATTTGCAAGGAATAAATGAAATCAGTTATTAATTTTTATGTGAATCAAGAAATTGACACGGCACGTTGTTTCACAGCGCTATCACAATACCTGATTTGAATACAAATGTGTTGTCAGATCACCAAAGAAATTTTAATCTGTACTCTCGAATTTTTGTTTAGAGGTTTCCTTAAAATATATTTCAACTGTAGAGGGCTTTCCATGTTATTTTCATTCAATACAAATCTTTTTCACATCAAAGTGATATATAGCGAAGAAAAGAAATCCATAAATGTCTGGTGGGTAAACAAATTACCGCATGTTCTCTAGCTAATTAAGTCAGCAAATCAAAATCGCTTTTTTTCTTTATAGTCTTAAATATTGATCAATTTTACATAGAATTTGGCACATATTAAAAGAAACGTCTTGAAATAGAGAAGTATAGCTGTTTATTTATGGAGAGGAAATGAACTTTTCAAGATGTCATTTATTTTTCCAATTAAAACATCCGTGGTTTACAATTTCAATTGTAAATGCGTATAAATTTCATCATGCTTGAAAATACCCCGTACACTTTCGCATTACAAAACTACCGATATTGATTTTAAATAGTAAATATAGATGGTGTTCCTTAAGTGAATATTTCGGAGAACGTTTTCGAGGAACGTGTCAAAAAAACGTGAATTTCTGATGCGATATTCAGATATCAAATTTCCTTTGGGACGCCCTCTCTGAAACGAAACGGTATTTTAGGGAGATTGGATAGTATTTCACTCAAATTTTTAAACAAATGTATCGACTTTTGAAATTGGAATTATTCCCACGTGTTTTCTCGTGTGACGAGATAAAAAATTATTAAGAAATGCAAACTGTAAACTATATTTGGAACACTATATTAACTAAATTAATTTATCTCCGTATTACATCTGTTCCTTAACTTAAAATGAAAATATTTTTTCTAAGTAAAACCAGGATTATTTTTTGTAAATTTTTAAATCTTTCCATTGTTATTTTCATACAAACATTTTTATGAATTATACGCTGTTGGCTACTTCATCAAGCTAGCATATGGGTGAAAACAATAGTTTTGCATAATGAAACTACTCAAGCCCAGCCAAGCATATGCCAACTTGAGATTACTGAGCCTGATAATTGTGTTACCATAATTAAGATATCAAGACTCTAACTTGAGAATATTTTACCTAAAGATCTGTCTGACAACATAAAATATCAGAACTTTCAAATTAAAAAGTGTGTTGTTTTTCAGAACTTATGTTTATTGTTTCATATTTTGTGTCTAGACTTTTATATATTTGAACAGAGATGTTAATCATCGGGGTCCTTTATGGTGTCAATAAGTTTTGTTGCTCCTTGGCAGTCATTTAAATGAATTCATAACTCACCTTGGAACCCAAGATAATTTTCTAAAGATATTTCTATATTGCTATAAACACTTCAATTGATTCATGATGATAATATTTCTGTATTTTAATTTTTTTATGCCTTCAAATCTCTTGAAATCAGGAGACAGTACTCCAATTGATATTCTTACAATTTACGTTGTCAGGAATCTGATAGGGCAAGCTTAGGATCTGTATTTATTACTCTTCTTTGATAACAAAGGTCAAACAAACCTGTGTCTGCTACCAGAGAATACTAAATGAATTCTAATCGCTTTATACAACATACCCAAACATTAAGCTCCAAACAGTCAATATTATTTATGTTTGCTTATTACACAATATGTGATCTGTCCTATAACTTTAAATGTAAATTATGCTAATTATTTTATAATTTGCATAAGAACAGCATACTCACAGTGACTGGGACTGTAACAGTGACAGTTATGTAATAATTTATTTAACTTTTTTTTCAAGCATTTTGTGTTAAATAGAAGAACTTCCATACGCCCATCATGGAAAGAGGAGGGGATTGGGCATTCTAAAGGGGAGGGGGATTTTTCCAAGCTTACCTATATAAAGTTTCCTTCTGGCTTTTGGTAAATTCCCTCCCAGTTAGTAGATTGGGTATGGATTATGATTTCATTGCCAAGTAACATAATTATGATGAGGAACTTGGTACAAATCCCTATGTGTTGATCAAACACAACACAATGTCGAGTTGTGCAAATTCCAAAGTTTGGTGACTGGCATTTTCATAATGAAAGATATGTTTGATGCCCATACTATTTCTATGTAAAAAATTGTCTAGAGATCTAAGCTTCAAAAATTGATAACACAGTCAGTTTGCAAGCATTCTTTACAAAAATTTATTAATGTGGGTGTGCCCAATTTTATACTGGGATTGTTTTGCACATCAGTAACTATCACAAGACTTAAATATGGCTAAGGGTGGGTTTGACATGTATATGTGGGGGGGGGGGGGGGGGGGCTATGATATTTTTATTTGATTAATTGACATCTCTTGAGGGGGGGGTCAGGATAAAAACCCTGAGATCATCAGGGGGGGCTTCAAAAATCAAAAGAAAAACTTAGGAAATCATCATAGGCCCCCCTCTAGATAAATTATGAATGCTCCCTTATATTCCCACCAAAGAGGGAATTGGAAATTCCAAAGGCCGTTCAAGGCACATCTCCTATTTCCATACAATCACTGTATTTTTCATTGAAAATTCCAGAGGAATGGGGGTCCTTTAGAGTAAACTCCCTTAGAGGTGCATTATGGATAATATGGAATTACACTATAATTATTTTCAGTACCATGTGAAGGTGATATGGGTGCATTATAGTAAAAAATCTTGATTTTTGGTTCCCTCGCACCTTTAAAATGAGCATCATTTTTCTCTCAAAATTATGTACATGTTAGTTAACAAAAAGCCCATTTTATATTCTCCATCTATTGAACATTCACTTGGAACCCAGAAACTGGAAACTGCTCAGTGGTATAAAACATAATTTATCTTTGAATTAAAGCATTTTCCAAGACAAATGAGTTGAGCTGCTGTATAACAAGATGTGTTTGAAATGGTTCTGTATTGTTTTGAATGAAACTACTCTCTTATAATAATTAGAGAGTAGTTTAATTTTTTCCATACATATCATGTCATATTTCATTACACTGTGTGTTACATAACAAACATTAATAAAGACCAGGCCATGTAAAAGATCATGTGAATGCATTTATTTATTTGTATTCAAGTTTATTATATATTTTAATTAACATCCATTGAGCATTTTTTTGTTATTTCAATAATATTATTGCCTTAACAATGGACTGTTATATTTAGAATTCTAGAAATTTCTTTATTGATGAAATTTGAGATTGTAATCATTGCTCTTGGCCTCTTTCATTTAAGTATGGGTACCTAAACTGATACTTCTGGCTCCAGGCCATTTTTACTGATTTAGCTATTTCCTTATATCTCACAAACAAGTACATTTCATTCCTGTTAAATTGAAAGTCCATATGCTGGAGTGGATACAATCAGGTTCAGCAGAAAAATTTGTTTGCCTGTTGCGTTATTATGTAACAAACATTATTATGTATAATTTTCATGCCATGAGAAAAATATATTATTTCCTTTATATTAGGTTTAAATAAATCTTTTATCAAATATTAGAGTAAAAGTTAAATGTAGCTACAGAGATCTGGATTGTTACATTTCAAATATTTAAATCAGTCAAATATTTGAAATATTTAACATTTAAATTTAGCATTTTCAGAAATGTTGTTTATTTTACTTTCTTGTAATTACTTTACAACTTTTTCTATCACAAAACCTATTTAGAAGTTTGCTTTATTATTTTTATATCTTTCTGTGGCTTGTTTCTATTGATTAATTTGGTGCAGTTGTATAAATAGTGAAATTAATACCAATGTATTCATTGCTGAAAGCCACCTTGTACTCACATGTCATTCTAGGGCCAATACCACTTGTTTCCACTCAGCAGGCTTTGGCAAAGACTCTTTATGAGCTTAATGCTTTAAATACATGTTCCTATTAAAATACTGATCACCAAAACATGAAATATTTGAAGTAGCTAAAAGGGAGCTGACATGAAAATTTTTCATTTGTGAAACATAAAATAAGGAACATTGTTGATATTTTTTTAAGTATGTTCATAAATTTATTCATGGTTCATCATGGGAAGAGTTATTCAATTAGTTACATGCTCCATCACCAAAGCAGAACATTTGATATCAACATTTAGGTGATTCATATGTTCAAAAGGCACTGATACATATAAATTGACTAGTAGATTTGACACATAGAACGCCATTCAAGGTGCTGGTATTTCTCTAGATTCATTACATAAATAACTGACAGCTATTGATGACAATGAATATTATGTTCCCTTGTATAAAACTTAGATATATTGGATTTGATCATTATTAAGATAAAAAATGAATTTGATTGTGAAACTCTGATTAAACTAGATAAGTTTATCAGAATGAAATTTGTTGATTGTCCTTTGGCAGTGGGAAATTTCTGTAATTTAAAAAAAAACTGTTTTTTGGTCAAAATTATAATTGACGTATGTTCAATATCACATTAGGGTATGACTATTTTTATATGCTATTTTTGCTTCCTTTGTGAAAAATTATTTGCAGCCTGTCTTAGATGCAGATACTGTATTGAGTTCTTTGATGCTGTAAAATATTATTCACAATGTTTATAGCAAGCAGCATTTTCCTGACATGTTTCTATTGTAGAAAAAGCAGGAATTTTAAATTATTTGGCTTGTCAATATTATTTCAAGGACATTGATTGATTATTGTGCCATTACGTTTTTAGCTGATCTAATAGCAAAATGCATAAGCTACATTCACCATGTTTTCAAAGGTGTTTCAGTACTGTATCTTATAGATTTCTACATGGTACAGAGGTCAAACACAATAAAATACAGAATCTGTTTCCTATTAATAAATTAATGGGTTTTCAAGATTGTTCTCTGGCATTACTGCTATTAATAATGTTTTGTTAGGTCTTTCAATATCCAAATTCAAGTAAATATAGAGATTTAAAAAAACCTTTATTAAATTATGACTATTATCATTGATTTTGTCTTCAAAGCCATTGCATGAGACTCCCTTCTTTCAGAACAATAGCACACCACCTTTTCAAATACTTAGAAATTGCAATGATGGTACAGCTGGTCGTATTTTAATTAGCCGTTCTAATATGAGTTAAGCACCTCAAAGTCATATCTATAGTGCTTCTTTGTTCCACTTTATGACCTGCTAGGCTCAGCCATGCATCCCGCCCAAGCCTCCATTGTCCCGGAGATTAAAGTTTAGACATGTTAATATTTATTATGAATAACTTCAGAATATTGCTATTTGTTTTCATTTCCAAAGTAACCCATTTGGAAAAAGTATTACAAACACTATGGCCAGTGTCAGTCTGCTACCACTGTCAGTAGGAAAAACACATACTGTATTATCCTTGCTCGTCAGAGTACCTTTTATTATGAAACTATATTATGCCAAAGTGCATTGGTCAGAAACACAAAAGGGAACAAAGGAGGCAGAGTGTAATGAAGTACAATATGGCATGAAAAACACCTGACTATCAGTGGTTTCTATAAGAATTGTGTAATTGTTGTCTTGCTGCATACCGTCAGCATGATCTTTTGAGAACTCAGCATGCATAAAATTAAATTAAATATAACAAATTAGTTTAATATTTTTAAGAATAGCGGATATAGTAACTAAGATCAAGCTTGGGAACAGAGTGCATATCAAAATCAAAATGTCTGGCTAAATTATGATATAGTAGTAGTAGATATAGTAGTTCGTCATAATGTCCGACCATAATGTCGAGGGCAGGATTTTTCTTTTCTTCTGGATTATTATGTTCGACCAAAATGGCTTTGTGATCGTACAAATGTCAGATCAGGAACGTCAAGTAAGAAGTATTCTTCAAAACGTTTGTAGTTGGCTTTACGAAATTCAAGCGAGCAAGTGAGTGACTTTCCCCACCCCCCCTTCTCTTATGATAACTCATTTGTATGCTTTGTATTTGCGTAGCAGTTATTGAAAAGCACTTTCTAATTAACCAGTTGCTAGACTACCAACAAAAGCAAATGGCCCAAATGAAAATGTGAGTGGGTGGGGATTGGGCAGATGCTAGCTTTATTTCTCTCCCCTTTCCATTTGAAGCCGAAGGTCAAATGGGCTATTGACTCAGAGGCGAGAAGGGCGAGAGGAATAATTTTTCAGTCAAATCCAACTAGCAGTAATTTTTCTTGCCAGAAGCATGTTTTACAGCTAGTCATTTGCCATTTTTGGAGGCTCCAAACCCGACACTTTTCGCTACTTGTAGACTATACCTATAGTCTACTAGTAGCTCAACCAATCAGAATGCAGCACAATTTTACCCGTGTTTGTGTTGCATTCTTCACTTCCAGTTACCATAATTTACCCTGGTCTGTCTTACTCTGAATCCTTGAAAGCAGCCGAAATCGTTTTACTGTCAGACAGAAGAGCTATAGCTTGTAAGAAATTTATCCAGTCAGTTGTCCCTGGAAATCCAGTGTATAATGTTGTAAATAGTCGTCTCTCTAAGGTTAATTCAAACTACAACCTTAGATCAGGAAGGGAGTTCAACGTTAAACTAACACACACTGATCGTTTTGCAAACTTTGTAACACATAAGTTTGCTCGCCACTTGAACATCAACACGGACACAGACTAGCCTGCATGTATTTAGTTTGTAATAACTACTGACCATACTTGTAATTCAGCTCTAAGCTGCAAAAAGTATAATAAACATATTTATTTATATTTATTCCATTTCATGAGTCTGAACAGTTTTGTTTTCAATCCTGGATATCACATCTTTTTTTGTACTTTTCAGAATGAGCTACTCCATGCTGACCAAAAGGTTGTAGTGAATTGTGAAGATATGGCAACATGGGAATATTCAGGAACAGAATGGAGAACAGGATTAATACCTCCATCACAAGAGGAGCTCATTCCGACTCAAGAAACACGCGTGAACTTATATGATTCATCCACGGAACGAACTTGTACACTCCAGGAATTACAACACAAGACAGATAAATCTATTGTCGACGAGATTATGATATTGACATTCCCGGCTTATTGTAGATTTGCTGCTTTGAAAAAGAGATTACAAGAAGGGTTCTCTATATCCAAATCAGAACTTACTGCTCTCGGAGGAATTGTCGCACGAAAACGGAATACTAGGATATTGTTCTGCAAGGAGAGTTTCTTTTGCCCAGACATCGATAAATATCATTTATGTGGTGAAGGAAAAGGTATGTTGAATCTGTTGATCGCTGGAAACACTGCAATAGATAAAATGAAAGGGCGATAAGTAATTTTGTTCTCCGCAACGGGTCATTCCAGCTATAACTACACGCGCTTTTCTTAAAATTAATACCCTTGACATGTTCCACGGCGAACAGGACATGGCACACAGTTAGAAGCATACAGCGCGCGCGTTCTTTTCGATTTGTTCGCCAAGTGTGTTCCTCATTAACGCAGCGCGTGTGTACATTATAGCTGGTATCGTCCATTTCAAGGCTTGCTTACAGGCATTCCAAGTCGAGTTTATTTTTAAGGTGGTATTGCATATGAAGTTTGTTGCCCGAACGTCTTGTTTGATTGCATCACGTTTGTTTACTTTCAGCTCCAATATTAAAAGGCAGACCCAGAAAGAAGAAGAAAATCCGCTGTGTTCCTCTAGCCAATGAGCTAAAACGGAAAAGGTTCCTTGCAGAGCTGGAGCGAGCCAAACAGCAGCATCCAGCAGGAAAGAAACTTAAACTGTCTGAAGATGAAACAGATTCGGACCAGTCAGAGAGTTCGAAGTCTTCAGAGAGCAACGAAAACGCCAATGGAACTATAGCAAGGCCTTCACCAGATATAGACAATACAATAATAAAAACAGTTTCCTCAGAGAACAAGTTCATTTATCACAAACCAGTCAAGGCGCCTCCGCCTCTTATTCCCACCAACAAGATCACAGCAGAGATGGGCTCTCCACCCGTTCTTCAAATCGCAAGGGTGAAACCCGAGTTAAGCCCAGCTAATGTTCCACCTCCTTGCAATAAACCCTCTGGCCCTCCTCCGCTTTGCTCTGTAAATCAGAGGCTACAGGATTGTTGCAAGCCACCCAAACTAGACGCCATCCCCAAGCTTGTTTCTAAGAAGATGGAGATATCTGAAGGGTCGTCTTCTCAATGTGTCACCAAGGTGGATAGCGTTAGTATACGAAGTGTTTGTGCCTCCACTGTGAACTACACGTCTACTGTGTCCACGGTGTCTAGATCTGATGCAAGTCCTGTTGGAAAGGGAGTGGCGCCAGGGGCGTTGGAGAGATCTGAAAGCAAGGTTGAGGTGGAGTGCAAAGTGACGAATGTGAAGGTTGAAGGTAAAGAGAACCAGGAGCAAAATAAAACCAAGAGGAAACGCCTGAGGCAGCCTGGAAGTATGAAGGATCTCGTGGATGTAAGTATTTCAAATGACTGCTAGCCAATCATCTGATTGGCACCCCCTAAGCCAATCACAAGTCAAGTAAAACCATTATCACTCATTGAACACGTGACGGCTTTCTTTGTTAGCCAATCACTGTCATGCAGTGTGCACGTGACCACTTATAAAGATTCGTTGAATGCAAATTTGATTGGTGGTTAGTAGAAATCAGCGTGCAATGAGAATCCAGAGTAAACGCAAATAAAAGGACATTCGTTGTAGGACATTTCTATTTTCAAGGACTAGTGAAGATACCTGCTCTTTCTCACACGTTCCTGGCGTAACCTTATATTATATGTACTCCCTCCTTTTCTGTGATCACTGGTATAAGCTTTGCACTGCCCATCCCTACTAACATTTCTTAATGCGCAACTGGCTTCGAAGATACTCTCCAAACAAACAAATGAAAACCTTGTTGACCCAGGGGAAGAAATCTGAATTACTTTACTACGCCTTCTACATCCAGGACTTCGCTGATGACGATGAGAAATACTTCATGCGTTCCCTGCGAGAATTCATGAAATCCAGGAACACGCCCATCTCCAAGATCCCTGCGCTTGGTTTTAAGCGGGTCAACTTGTGGACCATGTACAGCACGGCACAGAGACTCGGCGGATATGATATGGTAAGTTTCGACGACTTCTTTTAGAAAACTAGTGACCAATTTTTTGTCGCAGCATTTTTTGTGGCCTTTCTAGTGTAAACGAAATGCAAATGTGTGTGATCGTCTAAACTCGTCTAAGTGCATCGTGTTTGCACTTGCAATTTATTTAATAATCATCCATGCAAGAAGGAACCGAAACTCCAAACTCCATGTTCTATGGCATGAGGATTCCCCACATAGGATGTGTCCCTCTGTTTTACCACAGAAAGTTCTCATGACTAGTAACATAATACAGGAAACAGTGATTGATTTCGACTGCTTGAGAAATATGGCGATAATAACTCTCCAGACCAATCAGATTAAAGGAAAACAAAGGAAAAGAATCACTATTTACGCTAGTTCCCCATATACGAAGTCTTTAAAAATCGTACATCCTGTATATGAGTACCACATGTGCTTATATCTTACCATAAATCCTGAGAAAAGTCTTTCTTTCGTGATAATTTTACCAATTTTTGTGTCTAAGCCAATGAAATCGCCGATATTTTCAATAGAACATAATTGCATTCCAGCATGCTCTGCCGTGGCTTGGGTAGTTCTTATACGGACCATTACTTTATTGCTAGACAAAGTTCGACCTGACAAATGAGCCAGGACAAGCGAAAAGGGTCGTTATGCGAGAGGTCCGTAACTGTTTTGCGTAATGCTTGCTAAAGAAATCGCTAAGTTCCAGACTAGATCTCAAATTTTAGTCGCAAAATACAAAACTTTAGTTGCCATTTTTTGAGGCATGAAATGTGATTGCACTCCACAGTGATTGTCAGCACTAAACTTGGGATTCTATTAGCAACTTTTTTAAGATATGCTGGTCGCAAAAATTCGACTAGCTGAAAAGTTTTAGTCGCAAAAAGGGAGAATTAAGTCGCAAAAAGGGAGAATTCAGTCGCAAAAGCAGGCGCAATTTCAAGCCCTGTCAGAACGTTTACTAAAATGTGTCGTGTGATGGTTGTTTTCAGGTGACGTCTAAGCGTCTTTGGAGACAGGTGTATGACGCGTTAGGAGGGAGTACAACCATCACGAGCGCGGCGACGTACACAAGAAGGCACTACGAGAGGTATGCACGTAACAAACTATAGGCCATTAGTATAAACCAACTAATGGACTATTACAAATCCTGCATTCTGATTGGCTGAGCTACTAGTGGTCTATTAGTGATAGACCGTACCTTTTTTTTGCAAGACTTGATTTTTTTCAACATAAAATAATGGAATTGGAATGGAATTCATTGCCAAACCGACCAAATAGTTGGTTTATACTAAAACAATTAGACCTCTCGTCCTCATGTGCTATGATATCAATAGATAATTCGGCCTTCGGCCTCATGGTCTATTCATCATAGCACATTCGGCCTCAAGGTCTAATTGTTAAATGTTATAGCTTGCTATTCCGGCTATAAGCGCACACTCTCTTCTTCACAACTACCAGAATGCAGAGAAGGTGCTGCCTTTGCTCTAACATCTGCAAACGGTTAGACCTTCACGTCTTCTCGGTAAGGACGTAAAACCGTAGGCCCCGCAGCGGAAGAAGCGTAACCCATTATTGTTTGACTGAATCGACATGCAGTGCGCAGTGTGCGTTATAGCTGGAATCGTCCATTGAAAGTAAGCAGGAACAGCAGGGGCGTAGCAATATTGTTTTAGGTACGCACTACATTGTTTTCATCAGCTCAGTTTCCCGTTTCTGCTGTACATTTATTGTATTATTTGTGCATGTGCTTTTTTGCGTCAAGGAAGCTACCGCACCTGTAAAGTGTGACTCACCAAAACGTTATCACCATCACAAAAGCGTGGCGGCACGGTCATGTTGGTGGCAGAACAAAGAACAAATGAACTTTCTTTTGTTCTTTTCCACCAACATGGCCGCCAGTGACATCACATGGAAAACAAGAATAGAGAGCAAGGCGGCCCTAAGTTTATTTATGTCTTGCGTGAGGACCAGACATTTGGTTGCACTTTTGTGACCAGTGACTATAACGTATGCACTCGTTGCATGCGATAAATGTGGGACATTTTTCGAACTGTGTAAAAAACGCGCTGCTTCCTTGCTAGCTGTTGGACCCGTCAAAAACATTTCTAAATTGAATACTTCGCACACGTTTAGAGCTAGAATGTTCTATTGTAATGGTGCGAGTCTTTCTATACTAAGATGATTTTCTAATGCTTTTTGATCTTCTTTTCCATCCAGGTTGTTGCTTCCTTACGAGAAATACGTACGCGGGCAGCTCTCAACCAAGAAGGAGATCCCGGATTCACTCCCCACCCCACCCCCTGAAGAAAAGGAGCCTCAGACATTCATCGTAAACAACAACAACAATAACAACATCATCACCAATACTAAACTCGTCAGCATCAAGCCCATCCACGCGATAGTGAAGCCACAACCCGTAACTGTTATCGCTAGCAGACAAGACACCAAACCTTCGACTACTGTTTCGTTGCATTCTGTCGGCGTCTCAACCAAGGCGGCGCCCGGTCAGGTATGCAGCACAGTTCGTGTTCAACAAGAAACTCCTGCTGCTAAAGTGGAGCTTACATCCCCAAAGCAGGCTGGACCGGTAACCGCGAGGCCAACTTCCGTCACTTCCCAGTCAAGTGCACTACCGTCAACAAAGGCTGCTGAACCACTTCCAAGTGCGAGGGCTGTCTCGATCGCAGACAATGCCACAATAACATCTCAGCTTGCAGCTTTGATTCCAGACGATGGGGATGATGACGGGGATGAGGAATCTCCTCTTGATGTCACTAATAGGTCTGATGTGGTTGTTATGCCTTCGAATACTATAGTATCGACACGACATATTAGCACTACTGAAGTCGCACCTGCCACTGGACGTGTTTCCTCTAGCACTACATACAGTTTGGGCGTGAATGGAACGCGCCCATCCACATTGGAATCGCCGGGGATTCGAAAAGTACCTTCGCTTGTCGCAGACGCCAAATCACACCCCGGTGCTGGTATAAACCGCCCTGTATACTCGCCAGAAACGTCTAAGATGGAATCAATAAACCGTACATCTCAAGTGAAGTCTAGCAAAGAGGAGCCGTTGAGCATAACTAACGCAGTCAAGTCGAGTAAGGTGGAGGCGATAAAAATAAACAGCGCAATCAACTCGAGCAAGATGGAACCGGTTAAACTAACAAGTACAATCAAGTCTAACAAAACAGTAAATCTTACCAGCTCAGTCAAATCCAACAAGATGGAAACAGTTAATCTAACGAGTGCTATCGATTCGAGAAAAGTGGAACCGATCTACCTGACCAGTACAATCAAGTCACGCAGTATGGAACCAGTGAAACTTTCAATCAAGTCTAACAAGGCGGAATCGGTTACCTTAGGCAGTACAATCAAGTCATACAGTATAGTAAACCTTAATTGCTCTGCCAAGTCTAATAAGATGGAACCGGTTAACTTAGCCTGTACAATCAAGTCAAACAAGATGGAGAAGGCTAATCTAGCCGGCACAAGCAAGTCCAACAAGATGGAGCAGGCTAACCTAGCCATACAATCAAGTCCGACAAGATGGAGCAGGCTACAATCAAGTCTAGCAAGGTGGAGCCGGTAAACCTACCCAGTACAATCAATTCCAACAAGAAAGAACCGGTGAAGTTATCAAGTACAAACAGGTCTAGCAAGATGGAACGGTAAACCCAGCCGGTATAATCCAGTCTAGCAAGGCGGGACCGGTAAACCCAGCCAGTACAATCAAGTCTAGCAATGTGGGACCGGTAAACCCAGCCAGTACAATCAAGTCTAGCAAGGTGGGACCGGTACATGCAAGCTGTATCGATGTGACCACACAAGGGAGAGACGTACCTTTTAGTGCAGCAAGTGCTGCCGGAGACAGGGTGATGGTTGCATCTAGAATTGAACGAAATGGACTGCCTTACAGTGATACCAATCGCTTACAGAAGTACCATGGTTTAGGAGATGAAAACTACCAGGGTAAACATGGAAATTGTAAAGAGGCTGAGAAACCGCGAAATGTAGAGTTCAAGCGTCAAGCGAGGTCGAACGAGAATGTGTTTTATCGAGGAGTACCTGAGATGCAAACTAACACGGGGGAGGTGCTCATCTATAGAGAAAGCAACTCGAACGCACGGATGACCTCTGCGGATAAGGAACCAGCAAACAAAACGCTCACTACACACAGAGTAACTCGAATGAACGGATCATGTCTTCGAAAAACGAACTCGACAAAGAAACTGCTTTCTACAGACAGAGTAACTCGAATATACGAGCTACATCTACGGATAAAGAACTTGACAAACAAAGCACTCAATACAGACAGAGTAACTCAAGTGTACTAGATACAGCTACGGACAAAGAACGCGGTAACCGAAGGCAGAGTAACTCGAATGCACGAGATAAATCTACTGATAAAGAACTCGGAAAACAAAACGCTCTATACAGGCAGAGTAACTCGCACATGCGGATGTCGGGTAGGGAAACCAGCATGCAGACCGCGCAAGATCATAATCAAGCTGGCTACAGTGTTGAGAGAGACTGGAGTTTTGCTGAGACGGCAAGGAAACGACGAAAAGAGGAAGACGGCGAGTTTGCTATGGAAAAGAATGTCCCAACAAGTCAAGGGCGATTGGCGGTATCATATTACCAAGGACCCCACCACAAGTCGCCATCTCTTTACTCGTACCATGGCGGGAAGGGTGGCTTGTCCAACGCTGTGACACCGAACGAGGCACCACAAACACCAAGTCGTCAAGCTGATGGATGGAACATGCCTCACAGAGTCAAAAAGGACTCTTTCAGCGCGACTGAATGTGCTTACGTACCAGAAACAGAGCTTAACGACAATTCCAGAACGCATTCACCTCCAAGGAAAGACCTCTCTCTTTCAAAGACCCAAGGGCTTGAAGCCCCTCGCCACAAACCTGCAGGCTTGTTGAACCAGTTTAAAAAAGGGGACACAGTTATATCCAAACAGATACCAGCTCTAAAGAAAGATCAACCCATGCCGAAAAAGAAAGAAGACCAACGTTACTCAATGCACAAAGAAACCAAAATACCTTACGTGGAACGAGAATTATGTTTCAGAAATGAAGAGAACCGAACCAAAGAGTTCTTACAGCAACATAGCGTCCAGAAAGGGGAGCTTGTCAGAAGTACAAGTTTTGAAAAGAGAGATGTGATCGATTTGACAGTAGACAGTATTCCTCGAGCAACCAAATCTGTGGCAAATCCTTCCACGCATGCGCAAGTGGGGCAACCTTCCCCTGAAGCGTACTCCTGCCAGAGGACGGAGCCCAGGTGGTGCGCAGCGCACCTTATACAGAGCCGAGTGAGAGATATGCCGTCGCCACGTCCATCATGCATCACACTCCAAAATACACTCCTCCTTCCTTGTACCACGAAACACCTGCTGGGTGTCTCAGATCGCATGATACAAACACTCCTGCACGACCTACGAGTCTTGAGAATCACCTTATCAAGGAAGAGTTTGAGGCACAGAGGAGAGCTCTTCATCGTAGTGAACCCAGACGCACAGTGACGCAGAGTCCGGATGAACACTTCATAGAGTGGAGGAGACGCCAGGGGTACGGGAAGACGCACTACCAGGCGTACGTTACTCCAGGAGAGACTGACCACAGCCGGCACACCAGCGTCTCTTATCCATCGGGTACCTTCATGGAAGCTGGTCCTCCAGCCGCGGAGCCACGTTACGTATACATTCAAGACGACACTAGTGGCACTCCCCGGATCTTAGAGGAAGTTCCTCTGATTCTCTCGACCGATACGGGGGTCTACTACCAGGATGATGGGTACTACAGCAGAGTAGCGGCGGCTCATCAAGGCAGGTGGGCTCCAGGGTCATCCTTGGACCAGCATGGCATCAAGATGAGCATAGACCCGGCTTCGTACCGAGGAGCTTCTTCAATCTTCATGCCGTCCGGGCAGATGTTCAACCCCTCTGTTCCTATCGCTGTTCCTCCTATCTCCCCTCCAATGTATCCCCCTACCCACATGATGGCCGGTCCTGATGACGTCGCATTCACCCTCACTGTTTGATGACGTCACCGTACCCGTACAATCACCAGGTAGGGTCCCAGGCTCCTACTCGGACACTGCATTCATACACGTAATTATAGAGAACTATAGACAGAAACCAAAGACGCTAGTGTAGATATATATATACAAATAGATAGATATAATAGCAATATCCACAGGGATCTATATTTGAAGCACCTACCAGACTACAGACGCCTGTGGTTTAGACTAAATTCATAATGATCTATTTTTCTAGAACCTATGAGCTCAGAGATCTTTTGTGTGTCTAGCTTTCTTTTATACAAAACATTTTTTAAGATTTGAAAACCTCGTACGTCGTACGACTCGGTCAACCGACATTTCCATCTCGCCAACAGGTAGCTTTCATATTTATTCATAGTTTATATTACAGTCACTAGAGTTTTGTACATGGCATGCTTGCGTGAAACCTTTTTTCGTGTTTCTATTTATATTAGTAGCATCCACAGCTAGTTTTCTGAATAAAAAACAGTTCTTTGGAACTTTTGGCCATGGCCCATATGTACATACAGATTTCTGTAAATAGCGAAAGGTTTTGTTTCGTTCCATAGTGTACAGACACCGCGAAATCTGTTTGACAGAAATTACGCGACCAATTGGTGCGTTTTAAAGTACCCTTAAGTAACTACTGCGCATGCCCAGGGAGACCATCGCCAGAGCCTTCGGTAGTCTGGCCAGCGGAAGGTGGCGAGCCAAAGGCTCTGTAGGAATCCATATTTGGCAGACCTTGATTCTAGGACTTCCGGTTTAACAAACTCGTCTAAATTGTGACAAAAACAGCGGCAAATGCAAGTGGTTGGATTGTTTGTTCTTATTGCGGAGTTTTCTTTTAATTTTATTGAGTTTTGACTGTTAAAACGGCGAATCCGTTGGTCCTATAGTCGACGGCAACAAGGACGACAAACGGCAGTAAACAATACACTTGATTACAGAACACAATGCCTACACGTGCAAATGTATGAAATCAAATGCATTTCAACCGTTTTCTTCAGAACTAGGGCGCGAAACTGCTTCGTTTTACGTCCTGCCTAGAACGTGAGCGCGGCTAATGATTTTAATGTCAAAAAAATTGGACGAACACGTATTTCTGGGTGTCAAACGCTGCGCTTCAAAGTTGTTCCACTTGTAGATCAATCTCGTATCCAGAGCCCGTCATCTTTTTGCCAGCGGCAAGATTCAGGGCTCTAGAGGAATCGATTTTTTTAAAAGCCAGATTCTGGGTTTCCGGTTTGAACGTTGTCATTCTCGAACCCAGAGCTCCCGGCTAGTCACCTTGCGGGGGAGGCTCTGGTGACAGCCACCGACGCATGCGTAAAAGGAAATGGTGTTTTATGCCTCACAATTACTTTTAGAGCGTTCAAGTCGAAGGCATAGGTTGAAAAGACGACTATCTCCATCTACTAGGAAACGGATGCCAGTGTTATTTTGACAGATACGTTTTTATGAAGCGAGATTAAGCTACTTTTATGTACGCGTGGGAGCCATTTCAGCCAATCAGCCCTCAAATGGATGTCACCAGAGCCTCCCCTGCGAGGCGACGAGCCGGGGAGCTCTGGGTTCGAGAATGGAAAGTTCGTTACGTTTTTGACCTACCACGCATGCTCACAAATCAGATTTCCCCAGAGCCCCGAATCTTGCCGCTGGCCAAAAGATGACGGGCTCTGGGTACGAGATTGCTTGCAGATCTATTTTTATGAATTTTTGTAAGCATTTCTGAAGATTAATTTTCGCCACGGTGTTGCTTCTTTACTCGTCGGCCGATTCAAGCCCCTGGGGTCTTTATATGCGCAGTGGTTACACTTAACTAGGACAGGGGCGGATCTAGTGGGGAGGGGGGGGGGGGGCGAGACCCCTTTCTCGGGAGATTTTTCCATACATTTACTGTATTTGCTGGAGGAAAATTTGAAAATTTTCGTCCCATATTTCACTATCCGGCCCCCCCTTTCAGAAATTCCTGGATCCGCCCCTGAAAGATATTTTTGTTTTGTTTTGTATATCTGTAAATAGTTACAGTTTGGTATAGTTATAGTTATAGTTTTATAGATTTATGGAGATTCTAGTTGATTATCAGTGTTTCTTGTTCACTTGAAACATAATGATTATTTAAATTAGAGTCATATAGATTGGGATAAAAAAGAACATTAATAATATAAGCGCATATTGCAAATTTCATGAGATATTTCCTATAGCATTCATCATGAATTTCACTCAACTGCCAATTTGTCAGAGGAAATCCGAACACTTCCCATTCTTCGACCATGGAAAATTCAGCTTTTCCCATGGATGGGTTTCTGAGTAATGCAAATCAGTTTTCTACAAAGCGACAATTGGCACTTGAATGAGATTCAACTCTTATTTCTTCACACTTACAGCTGTTTCAGGCAACCCGCGAGCCAGTGGTTAAATCTGAATTGAATCCAAAAGTTGATTTTCTGTGTCTTTACTGAAATCCGAAATTGGTTATGAGTCATTGGAATCCAAGCCAAGGCAGAATTCAAAGGATTCTACCGTAATGCGGATTTGACGGACGTGTCTTGTTACAAAACATTCGAAGTTTTTTGGTTTTCTCAAACAAAAGCTCCCCGATCTACGTAGTCAACCAAATCGTGTTAGCCAATCAGATCATTGCTATTTCGCCCGGTGCAGTCGATTGGTTTCCCTTGCCAGACATGTCGCGACAGAAACCAATTCACTGCAAAACTCGGCAAGGATCTGATTGGCTTACGGTTTTGATAATCTACGCAGAGGACCCAGTTGCCATTCGATGTTTTGAACGCGCTGGATCGCGTATTACCTGAAAAAAGCTCACTTGTGAAATAAGCGGAAAAAGAGACGGAGACGTAAGAGATTACGTTTGTGTGAAAATCGTCGTGACAGTTAGCGACGTAAGCGTAAGCGGAGACGTAAGATAAAGGAAACCTTTCGTTTTCCTTCCTTCACGCTTACGTCTCCTTCACCGTCTCCGTTCTTTGATTTTCACACGAACGCAAGCGTCTTGCGTCTCCTCCTTCTCCGCTTATTCCACTACTGAAAAGCCGGCTTAAGACTTCAACAACTCGCAGTCACTTGAGAGACGCGAGTCATTCGAACAATGATTTTGTGAAGGTAACATGTTTCAACTACTACAAAAACTACTTTCATACAACCCTTTGTTCAACAATATCGCATGTATTTCAAGACAGGGGAGTATTTTCGTGATAACCAGATTTTGTACTAAAATTTCGTTACCTTTTCTATGGAGATTTTTTATTTTACAGTGCCTGTTTCAGGTGCATTGTTTTCGTGCAGATGTATATATTTATTGGGGCGTTTTAGCCTTCAGAGTGTCAATGCAGCTATTTTGTATTGTATTTTTCTGCTTACGATTAAAGCTTATTTTCATAAAGAAAGACCTTGTTGCTGTGTGTAGATTTGTTCCTATGAGATTCTAGACAGGTTTTCTAGCCCAGACTCGCCTTTATTAATCTCCGCCAAAAAGAGCCCTGGTTGAAAAGAGTGTCTGACTTTGTGCGGTCGCCATCTTTGCATTTGCTATTGATCGACTCGCCCACCCGAGGACCCCGGAAAATCCAAGTGAAAAAATTCCAAGTGAAAAAAATTCCAAGTGAAAAAAATTCCAAGTGAAAAAAATTCCAAGGAAGGGGTCTATGCGCACCCTGGAAATTCCAAGGGGGAGGGGTAATTAATACTTGGAAATTCCAGGGAGAAGGGAGGTCGAGGACATGAAAAATTCCTAGGGGCGGGAGTCTTTCAAGGCCTGGAAATTCCAATAGGGAGGGGTCCATGTGAACCCTGGAAATTCTAGGGTTGGGGGTCTTCAAATGGCAGGGTTAAAATGGTTGATGGACAATGCTCTGACACAGATGGCCTCTTTCGATCATAACAGACCGTGCACGATATAGGATGATACTTTGAGGAGCGTATAATATGACGAGCTGTGACTCTCCCGCATGTCCTGCCTATATTGTAGGGCCGTAGCGTTGTTCAGTTGGCATGTCCCCCCGTCTTGGTTTATAAAGTTGACCGATTCACATTTCTCCCCCGCCAACAGGCAATAACCCATACAAATGGCCGGGGTGTGCACGCGGGATTCTGTGTAGATCACGTGGTTAGAGAAATACTGGCGCGGCGTTTCTTCAAATATAAAGTCTGGCTGGGGAGGTTCTTCAGGGTCTGTAAGAGACAACGCGTAATAAACGTTCGGGTATTCGCGATTTTTTGGACTTTCGTAAACATTCTATACTACTGTATATACAATGATATCGTATGATATCTTTTTTGTGTCAAAATTGAGTACGAGCTATCATACGGGCAGAAGGTTTGGGGGGGAATCATTTCATTTTTGGGCGAGCGAAGGGAGGATCTCTCGAAAGAAGCCGGCCTGAAAGGGGGATCACTAGAAATTGTCTACGTAGTTATTCCAGTATCTTCTATACCGTTTGTATTTTTCTAGTTCCCTTCTTTTGTACGCTGAAAATGTCTGCGCGCTTGCGCACATAAGGAAATTATACCGTAAGCGGTGAGATCGACGTTAAGCATAGAAATTCGTCATTGGGCCGCAATAATAACAATTTCATCATTTGCGGCGTGCATGAAGAATAAAACCTACAGGCTTTATTGACTATATACAAAAAATGCAATGTTCATCGACCTTCTCTTTGAGGCTTGAAGAACTGTGTTATCGAAATCAGGCCTGCCTTTAACATTCCCCGAGTCAGCTAACGGCTTATAGACATATTAAATTCGTTTTAAAAGTTTCGATAAATTGAGAGTTCCAAGAGATAGTGCCCATAATAACAGAAATCTCAATTTCAACATCGCAGTTTTCGCGCGCCGGGATTTAAAACTATTGATCCTAGCGGGACCGGGATTTTACCTACTGGAACGGGATTTTGCCCAAAAAACGGCCGGGAAACGGATTGGGACCCCCCCTTCAGGACCCTGTGTAGATACGGAATTAAACTGTTGTGTAGTCGCGTCATAGTCGCCGCGCTGCACAATTTTTTCGCGACATTTTTCACAGTCATACGAAATCTGCTCTATCTTCTCTCACTTTATATGGGTCGTAGGTTCATAATTATAATATTGAGGGATTCGCACCACGCACTCGCTGCATCTGAAAAAATTGACCTGTCCTCATTCCTGAGAGAGGTAGAGGGCGTAAGCCTAGCTAGCCTGGAGTCAAACCGTCTCTGTGCGTACCTTCTCTCCACAAATCCTCGTGTTCTTATCACCGGAGGGCAGATCTGTAAACTTGTACACGTAATACCCGTAACACCTTCGCACATCAACCATTGCCTTGTACCCACAACAATCGGCCCCAACTCGGTAACACACCTCCCGAGGCACAGGACTCGACTCGGTTGAATTTGGATGCGAGCCGTTTATCCATCCAGGGGACTGGGTTCCACAGGTCCCAGACGCAGGGCAGTGATTGGTTATCTTAGTCACCTGGTTTCCGCTAAATCTGTACCAGGTCGTCTGATCTAAGGCGGAGGCATCGAGCAAGCGGTAATTGAAGCAAGGTGCGTACTCTACAACAGAAAGGTTGCGGAAAATACTTATCATATATTAGTATATACCAAATCAGTGCACGTGAATAGTCAATTTTGCGCGCTCATATCGTGATTGATTTTTGAATAGTAAATATCCAAAACTATTCGCTGCTCGTATGGGAGGCTCTGTGGACATCCATTTGAGGGCCTTCGCTGATTGGATGAATTTGAACGTTACAAATGGGGCATGCGCAGATTGTTGTTTCTCTATCAAATGCTTGCGCATGCGCCAATAGCTGTTACCGTCAAATCTTGCGCATGCGCTAATAGCTGTTACCAGCTGTTACTCGTCACCTCGCGGGAGCCACTGAACAAGATCTTTCTGCGCATGCTCCAACGTTAAGTCAACCAATCAGCAAAGGTTCTCAAATGGCTGCCGCTGGAGCCTCCCTTGTGAGTGGGCACGAGAAAGGAAAAAGAGAGTTCTCAGATCCTTACCCGTGTGAAAGCAACTGTTTTTCATCTGTTTGATGTGTTCCGCCAGTAAGGCAGTGTTGTAAAACATGACACAGGCAACCCGACCCTTGTAGACCCGGCTTTCATCAATAGATACTTGCCGATACGAATCTGTGAAGGGAATTATTTTAAAATTGCATATCACCTATGATATCTAAACGAGTCAGCTAGAGTATATAGCGCTATTCACTATTTATCAACAATGTCATTGTAATGCTAATGTGCCAACCGTAGATTGAATAGCGCCCTTTGTTCTGTGAACCAATCGATCTCTGGTTGGCACATTAATAACAATGGATGACGTCAGCGTGAACGGCGTGATAGAGCGGAGGGATCGGATCAGGGAGCACAGGACTTTTTCTGCAGAAACCCATTAATGGGGAAAGCTGGATTTCCCAAGCGCAAACGCATGGGAACTGCTCGGAATTCACAAGGATAGCCATGGGCAATCCGAACCACTTCCCATTCTTCTACCATGGGAAATTCAGCTTTTCCCATGGATGAGTTTCTGCAGAAATTCTGGAGAAACGGCCCAAAATATTCTGGGATATTGGAGGAATGACTGATGACTAAGATTTTTTAAAGTTGGAATCAGGGAAAGGGAGAAAAGGGATAAAAGCAAGACCGAGATGGGATATGTTTAGTCTGTATATGTATATGTATGCCGTTTAGGCTGCATTCATTATGTATACTACAGGGGGGGGGGGGGGGGGGGGGGCAGAGGATTTTTTTTGAGAATGCAAAATTTTCAGATCCCCCAAGGCACAACATATTTTTTACGAATCCCCCCTCTTGGTCAGAAGGAAAAACATGCCCCCCCCCCCTCTCCCCGACATTTTTCAAGTTATATGTCGAGGTAGGGTCGCGTCAATAACATTTTTTCAAAATGCAGAACAAGGCTCAATGATAAAAAATACAAAGCGTAAAAATGCAAATAAAAATCATAGGTGCCTGTACTCTTTGTGTGTAGTGACTTTCTACCAAGTGTTCTGGTGCGCTTCTCGATTGGAACCTTACTACATAGACTGAGCATCATTATTTTGTACTTGATTGTTTGTTTGGTTTGTTTTCCGTTGTGCGCGCGAAGCGCGCAGCAATTTTGACATAAAGCTACAAACCTATTAATCAAAAGTCCAAAGGCGTTTTTGTGGTAAAACAAGAAGGCCTTTTAAATTTTTTAAGTTTATAAGTCTTTATGCGCGCGAAGCGCGCAGCTATTTCAACATATCAGTTGAAAGAGGGTAAATACACGAGAATAGTAGTGCAAGTGATATTTCTTCAGGAGGTTCAAACTCTGTTTAAAATATATATAATACCTCAACAAAAATATGCATCTCCCCTTCATGTTATGAAAAAAACTTGACATCCCACCTTTTTCCAGTTGCTAAATTTAAGATCCCCCCTCAAAATCATCTGGCCCCCCCCTGTAGTATACATAATGAATGCAGCCTTATTTCGCTTTGATATCTTTATCCGTTCAGTTTAGCCTGAATTGAATTTTCAGCCATCTTTTCTCCCTACACTCCATGGCGATTCTTTAGATTCTGATGGTTAAATTAAATAATGCATATATAATAGCCCAGGTTCGAATTACGCTCCAATGCTTACAAGACAAAAGCTTCAAATCGAAGCTTTCTCCAAGTTCTAGTACATTTACAGTAATTTTAGAAGAGAGCCTCGACTTGAGGTTATTGTTTGTAAGCATTGAAGCGTAATTCGAACATGGCCTATTTTCGGTGACAAACGAACATAAAGGTAGCCTGCACATCAGATTTATAAAATAGCTAAGATGATTGGACATAAATTGTTTGCAGAGCCGAAACCACTGAAATAAATTGTTGCGAACGTAATAACAGAAAATAAATTGATGCATCCCGAAGTTCTGCAACTTATCTATGTAGGCAGCAGAAAGAAAACAGGTGGAATTACAACCATTAGACTCTTTCACAATTTAGTAATTTCATAACTACAACATGTGCCATGCACCTTAGACTTGTGTACCCGTGGGGTACCTATTTTAGGAATGCCATTGCTTCGTGACAAGAAAAAGTCGTTAAGGCACTAAATAGTGTAAAACACTAATAAACTTGTGGCCCTCATATAAAATACAATAAAACTACAATACAATAAAAATATACAATTAAAGTGATCTATATACAACATATAAAATACAATAAAAATATGTAATTTAAGTCATCTATTTAGATGGAGAAGAAACTTGGAGAAGAAACTTAGCTGAAGAAGAAACGTTAGCTGGTGAAGAAACTTGTAGCCGCCCTAAAGCTGGCAGAGCGGTTTTTAAAGAGGCTGTAGTTGCGAAATGTTTAGTTTATGTTTATTTGGAAACAGGAGATCTAAAAAGAAATTGCTTCATTACGTGAAAGCCTCTCTTTTCTGGTACGGTACCGTCGCGCGTTCACACGGGACCTGCGGTACCGGACCGATTTTGGCACGGCTATGCGGCTAGGCCGTGTGAACACTGTTGTAAAACGTGCCAGAATTGTACCGGTACCGTATGAACAGGCGGTACCGTACCTGAATGTACCGGTCGGTTTTCTACCGGTCCCATGTGAACGGGGTCTTAGCTTCTCCTAAATACGCCCAGAGGACATTCCACTGCAAAAGCCATCATACCTTGTACTGCGTGGCAATCTCATTTATTCCAACGTTATTTTCAGCAACTTGCACACCATTTTCAAAGATCTTCTGAGAACCCGTAGAGTACTGATAAGAAAATGCAACGTATCTCCAGATTCCTGATGTACTAAATGTGCGACTCACAGGGTAGGCTGCAATGTTGCCTCGTAGAACCATTCGACCATAGAGTGTAAAGGGATTCGTGTGAAGGGCCCAGAAATGTAGACCCCATTTATCGATGGCGGAATATTGGACTATAGGACCACGGGCCTCTGGCAGCACCCACGCTAGTATTGTTATCGAATACCTGTAAGGGAAAATATATCAACGTTATTGGAAATTTGGTAAAGGCATTCCCAAAAGAGTGGAAATTGGCCAAAGTCATCCCAGTGTTTAAAACTGGTGACCACTTAGACGTAAATAATTAAACAGATTAGAGACCAATCAGCATCCTGCCTGTGCTCTCTAAGATCATTGAACGACATGTACACATAGCGCTCTATAACTACCTGAATCACAATCAGCTGTTATATCGTCATCAGTCCGGATTTAGACCATCCCATTCATGTGAGACAGCATTGATTGAGCTGATTGACGACCTGGTCATGAACATGGACAATGGTCTTCTGACGGGACTTTCACTGATTGATTATCGCAAAGCATTTGATCTAGTAGATAATGTACTGAGATAGATAGATAAGATAGAAGCTTTATTTCGAAATCATGGCAGCCCTCTAAGGCTGAATTGCATGACGTTACAAAATCTATTAAAATACACTTAAAATATGAAAATATATACGCTATTCTAAAAAAAAATACAAATATAAATATATAAAAATATTAAAATAATAATAAAAAGTATAATTATAAATATATCGTTCTATATACTACTAACGCCTACACATAGATGGCAGAAATGTTGCTAGAGAAACGCTTGGTACGCATGACTGGATTTGCAAACTTGCGTTGCTTCTGAGGTTGTAAGAACAACTGTTCTTGGGAGGAAGGAAGTGATAAAGTTTATGATCAGGATTAGATACAATGGATTGAAATAGGTTTCATTGATCTATGCGTCTGTCCTCTAAGATACCATGCTGATGAAGAAACTTGCAATCTACCAGCTCTCAGACACAACACTTCAATGGTTTGCATATTATTTAATAACGGGACGGGTTTCAGAAAGTTACTATCAACGGCATTCTTCGGAATCGCTCCCGGTGACATCAGGAGTCCCTCAAGGATCCATTCTAGGCCCCTTGTTCATAATTTTTATCAATGATCTGCCATTGACAGTGGAAGGTGGAAAGATGTGTATCTACGCTGATGACACTGATCTTTTCTTCTGTAGGAAATGTGAATAAAGTATTGCTGCTTGCTTGCTTGCTTGCTTGCTTGCTTGCCTGATGCTTGCTTGCTTGCTTGCTTGCTTGCTTGCTTGCTTGCTTGCTTGCTTGCTTGCTTGCTTGCTTGCTTGCTTGCTTGCTTGCTTGCTGCTTGCTTGCTTGCTTGCTTGCTTTGCTTGCTTGCTTGCTTGCTTGCTTGATGCTTGCTTGCTTGCTTGATTGATTGAGATTGATTGATTGATTGGACACTACATTGGTTGCGTCTGGGCGAAAGTTACAGAAGTCGCTGCGTCTCTAACCAAAGACCTCTCGGATCAATCAAGCAGTGGGCAATCGAAAATCAGATGGAACATGGTAATATGCAGCAAACCTAGCAACTGAAGTTGGCTAAGAATGAAGAGTTCCTTGAGCATTTCCATTAACACAAAAGAAAAAGTACAGAGCGCAGAACTACTGGGCTGCTTCACTTTGACAGCAACTTGACATGGATACCCATGTAGAGAAGACCACCAGTAAGATCACAAAACGACTGGGGCTTGTTAATGCGGATGAAGCAGTTTCTTATACCCGAGCACGCCTGGCCTATTATAATGCAACAGTACAGCCTGTAATGGACTACGGTGCGAGTGTTTCAGGGGACAGTTTTTCAAAACATTCCAATAGACCTCTCGGCTTGGCGTAATGTTTTGCCCATTTCAGATCACGTGGCATTCCCATGAGTTACAGTTACAGTCGCTTGTTACAGTCGTACATTTCGAATAAAATTGTAAAGGTTTAGTTAGTTGTATCAAAAAAACAATTGAGGAATTGAAGTTGAAGGTACAGCCGCTATTAATGATGTTTTTCCATCTAATACGGGCGGATATTTTACGCGAGTTGCGGGAGTGATGAGGAAAAAGCAACGAGTATATATAATGTCCCCCAGTATTACATGAAAAAACACTAATGAGTTATTTATTATACGTCGATACGACTAAACACAAAATACTCTTTTCTTTTCAAGACTCACTTAGCAGCTCTTTTCTCACTGAAAAGGAACTGAGCCAACTAGAGAAAGTTTTAACTTTTATTGCGCAATTCCAGAAAATATATGAGTACCTCTTCCACGGGAGACATTAGTTTTTTTACCCCCCTCCCCTCCGTCCATTAATTCGATATGTCCTTTCAAAATCAAGTGACCAAGTATTGCTACATCGAAAATTTGTTCTTTTGTGATGTCATCACTTTAGGACACTATACATATCAAAAGATAGTTTCCTTGAAAAATCAGTGACGACTTTCTCATCAAGGAAATATCTGCATACCATATTTGGAATCCTAAGCTTAAACCTTAACCAGAACTCAAGTACTCGAAGAAAGATGCTATCATGTGCATTTTCCGCTTTGGTTTTCACGGCCAAGAACCTGGAAACAAGGTAGACAAAAATACCACAGGAAGCCCGCTCAATCTCTAGAAAAACGACAATGTTATCTTTAAGTGCACAGCACCTTGTATCGAGTTTCTTGTGATAAGGTATTTCAATGTAGCTATTAGCGTTCCCCGTCAAGTAGTATGACCCGCCTGGTTTCCCATCTAGTCCGTCCGCCAGTTGGACGTTAAACGCGTCCCCTGCCGGTAGGTTGTTTCCGCTGTATCTTTGGTTCCGTGGAGTGAATTCATAGGGTAGATTCCGACTGGTTTGGGTATTTCTGATAAAATAAGAAGTGATTTTCACCTAAGATGCATTTATTACGATTTTCATAATTCTAAACTCACACTTTACATTTCCGAACGCCAAACTGTGTTTCGGCTGACGGTCCATCAAACCTTTTAAGACAGACACAGGATTTTGTCTAAGTTTTGTTTGCATTTTATGAGGGGAAAATTTGGTTTTGAAGCCTATCTAGTCTATCTTATTATTCAAAAAAAAAACTGTCAAAGCCTGCGTTAAATCACCCAGAACAGTTCACTCGTTTCATAGTTGACGGAAGCCAAACCGCGGTTTGTTGGTTGGCGTAGAGTTCGCAGAATTATGAAAATTGCAGTAAGTCAGCTTTTCTATTGTTCGAGAGCAAAGTATTTCATCTTTCAGCCAATCAAATTGCGACTCAACAAAACGCGCCATTCGGCCCACGTCATGACCTAAGCGCATGTTATTGGTTTGTTGTTGAATGGCTTCCACTCCTGATTGGTTTGTTGTTGAATGGATTCCACTCCTGATTGGCTAGTGTATGGCTTTGTATTTGCGTTTAGTTTTTGACACTCATCCGAAATCCCAACTTTCGAGAAATAGTAAATTGATGTGTAAGAAACGCGAAAGCTAATGCACACAACCATTCTTCTACTACTGCACGTGGAATTTCTTATGTGGGCGGCCTAGAATATTTTCTTATATGTAGGGACCAAATATGCTTCCTTTTTAGGAAGGAACAATCATTAGTAGAAGAATAGATAAATTAGCTTTGCTGCAGGTAATTAACTTTGTGATGCGTGATGTGCCTTATTTGGAACTCTCTATTTGAAACTTTAATTGTTTAGATTTATAAAATGGACCAAATGTTACACCCCAGCTAGTGAACTAAAGAAATTATAGCTGGCATACATTGGGGTTGTGACAGAGCGGCGCAGCGAAGCGAAAAGCTAACCCACCCTGCAGGTCAAGAACATCAGTAGGAAAAGAAAAAAAAAGCCAGAGGCTCCAATAAGTTTTCACCCTGCTGCGACACTGCACCTATCAGAATTCAATATAATTATTGGGCGGGACCTACCCATATTGAAGCAACTGTTTTCGCCTCCTGTATCTGTGCCTCTGTTAGAGCCGTGTTGTATATTTGTATGCATGAAATCCGCCCTTTGTACGAGGAACTAGCCACCAATCCATGACCTACTCGTATCTGACGAGAGAAAAAGATAGACTGCCGTCACTGTAGTCCCCCATGTTAATTACACGAGGCAACTTTTGTTGCTATGCCTTTGTTGCGTTGCGAGTTGTTACAGCGAAAATCGCGACTAACATCCCCCTGCGATGCAATAATATTTTGTTTAGTTGCGAGTTTCAGAACATGTAGAACCGAATATTCTAAGTTGTTATAGAGCGGTTTTCACATGACTGTCGTGAGTAATTCGTATTACTCGGTAATTACTCCTATACGTTTTATTCAGAATTGGTGTAATTACTTTGCGATTGTTTTTACTACAGTCATATGAAATCCGCTCTGTGTAGCATGTTTTGTAATTTGCATTATTCATTGCGCGCCGAAATTATTATTATTCATTTGCGTGAAGCGCGGCCCAAATGACGAATTTCTATGCCTGTAACGTCGAACACACGCTTACTCTTCTTTCGAACAAAGTGACTGCCCGCCAGGCCTATCACTGCAGGGCATTTTTGGTAGAGTTTGTTTTTTCCTCGCAAGATACAGTTGTTCTTGTGAACGTTGCGAAGGTAGTGTCTTCGTTGCGTGAGTTGCCAAAGACTGTATTAGATGATATTCTTTCTGCGCGCGAAGCGCGCCGAAATTTTTATTATGTATTGAGTGAACTGAGGTAGAAAAATGCAAATGATAGAGAAGTTGCTGGAATAACTACTTAGAAAATTTCTTGTGGTCTCCCTTTCAGGGCTTCAGGTTTTGAGAGATCCCCTTTCGCTCGCCCCAAAATGAAGTGATCCCCCAAAAATCCTCTGCCCCCCCCCCCAGGCGATAAATAATGACCGGTCCCTAACTTGCGATAATTATCGTTGCGTTGCGAGTTGCAAGAAAAAATTGCCTCGTATAACATGGCCTTTATTTGGTGAACGTCCGAAAATACGAGAGAAACGGACGGTGAAGACCCTTACCATTTTCAGACCTTCAGAGATCCTCAACAGGCCATTTGCACTAACCGGGTCACGTGACCCCAACTACCTCTTAACGAGATATTTTGTCAAAATCAATTCTTGAAATACAAAGAACCAATAGATTTTAGTCAGAAACCCAAGTTTCAGCTAAAAATCTCTAGCCTGGAGCAAATGGCAGCGAGTTGAATTTTCAAGATTTTATTCAGAATGTACGGGATTTGGTCACGTGACCCTGCTAGTGCAAATGGCCTATTCTCTGCCGACGTTTGAGAGCATTGACCCCCGGGGCGTCAAGGACCGCGGAAATTCCAGGCGAGATGGGTATATCAAAGCCCTGGAAATTCCAAGGGGAAGGGTTCTATCTGAACGCTGTAAATTTCTAGGGGGAGTGGTCGTCGCGGACCCCTGGAAATCTTTGAAATTGAAAATCTAGTGGGAAGGGTATGTCTTAGCTGTGGAAATGGTGGAATTACAAGGGAGGTGACCTGAAAATTCCTACGGAGGGGGTTCCAATATTGCCCGAAAAAATACATAGGCAGTTAAGCCGTTACGAGCATCTCATCATAGCTTCATTCATTCTTCACTTTCACCATGTTACATGGCCACAACGTTTTTAAAGTCACAGTCAACCGCCATTTTGTTAGCCTAGCAGCGGCGTAGCCAGGAATTTCTAAAGGGGGGGGGTCGGATAGTGAAAACATGGGACGAAAATGCGCAAATTTTCTCCAGCAAATACAGTAAATGTATAGGAAAATTTCCGAGAAAGGGGGGGCCCGGCCCACCTTGGACCCCCCCCTGGCTACGCCCCTGCCTAGCAACATACCGAGTCAGAGAGAGCATTCAGCTAACTCGGGGGCCGGCTTATCTCGCCGCGAGTTTATGCGAGATAAGGCGAGATAAGAGATAGAGAAAAGTTGTGCCAATTAGGAGCTGCGAGATAATGCGAGATCAGGTAATTCTACACGTAATTCGTTGTCTGATATCAACTGAAAACAATAACAAAGGAATGGCTGACTAGGGCTCTTTAAACTAGTATATAGGCGAGATCCATTGTTTTTACGTTTTGACTCATTTACATCAACCAGAATCAGGCATTCCAACACCGCAGCAAGGCCCCGTAGCTAGAAATTTTTGTCCCCCCCCCCCCCCCCCCCCCCCCCCCCCGCTAGCTACGGCCCTGCGCTGGAAAAGGATCGGTTCTGAATAACAATACAGGGTGACAAATGGAATATAAGTAGAAAATCTCAGCTCGATATCATGTAAAACAAGCGCGCGGTGCGAAGTTTGATTTTGCAGAAATGTATGGGCTAATTAGCTTTTTCCCTCCAGTAACTCAGGAACTTTTGAAAAGCCTTCAAACTATTATACAAATCCGTAAGAACTAGTTTATTACCATTCGCAGGATATCATTTCATCACTGACTTGTTTTCGGAATGTTTCAAGACTAATTGCGGATTTAATTAAAATTATGCTTGAAAAACTGGAAGTCAGAGTACTTATTACTCCATACATTTTGTGTAAGTTGCACTTCGCATCACGCACTTACAATACAAGATATCGAGTTCATTTTTTCTAGCTATGTTTAATTTGTCACCCTTTATTGATATTCAGACCGTATCATTTTGTAGCCTCGCCGAAACGTCTAAAGAGAAAAATATGTGAACAATGACAGCTGGAATCGGCCTCACTGTAAAAACATACTGGTCATCTATGACTCAATTTCACATCATTTGAGTCAGAGATGACCAATAGTGTTGGTCAAAATGACCAGTACGTAGTGTAAGGACTTGTTCGCTACTAGAGTGATGGGCCCCTCATATCACAACCATGCATAACAAGAACTTACGTCACCACACCTTGTAATTCGTCGCTATCTCGGCCTGACCAATATTGGACTCAGCCACTTTGATCCCGTCTCCGTACAGTTTCTGTGCTCCACTAGAATAGTCATACGTGGCTCCCACGTGCCTCCAAACACCATAGGAAGGGAAATCGAACGCGATATGTGTCAGCCAGTCGAGGTTTCGCTTCATCAGTCTTAGAAAGAGCTGAACTTTTGTTGCCATCCAGAAATGCACAGCCCAAGAGCTGTTACCCGTCGTATATTCCACTATTGGACCACTGGCTCCAGCTTCGACATTTACCCAGGCCAAAATGGTGATAGATTTCCTTAAAACACCACAGGTTACCCATGCTCAGTATTTGTAACACAACACTAAATACAGTGTTTGTTATAGGGAATTAGAGAGAATGTATGGGTGGTCTTTCGGTCCTGAATTTGTACGAAATGCAATACATACCGTGTATGCAATAACCATAATATCAACTAACAAGGCGGGGTACGTTTTACGGATTTTTATCAAGTATTTCTTTACAAATTTCAGGACCGAAAGATCACTCCATACATCTCTCTAAATGCACCAGTCAATTATAACCACCCCCCCCTCCCCCACCCCCTCCCTCCCTCCAACCTCAGGGAAGGGTGGGAAAACGTGGGGCATTTATGTCAGGTTTTGATCCAGACTACATGATGGGGGATGTTCTTATGGAGCCCCCACCCTGAGTGTGGGGAATAAGGTATATGGGGGATAGATTTGTCCCCAATCTATCCGTTCACTTTGAAATACATCCACCCCCTTTAGCAGGAGCGCTGACCACATGCCAAACGATGCAAAACGCGATTGATGTGTTTTTCCGAGGAAGTTTGAGATACGCTATTTGCCATATTTCTTTATCAATGCATTATATACCTATTAGATGCATGCTTTCCTCATTTCTCCCTAAAACATTCGGATTAGTGTTCAGCGTATACTATCGAAATACACGATGTCGAACGATGTGGTAGCTCACTCTTTACCCACAGGGTGGGGGAATTTCACGTTTTGCTTCAAGGGTGGGGACAAAAATCTAGTATGACTCAGCTAAAAATCCATGTCCCCACCCTTCCCCGAGGTTGGGGGGGGGGGAGGGGTGTTACAATTGACTGGTGCATAATTCCCCACATGTAAACACTATAAAAATACTGAAATGACTGATAACATAATTGTTAGCATTTGTATACCGCAAATTAACAATTATGTTTATGATCAAATGAGGTTTACATTAGTTAACATGGGTCACCTGTGGAAACATGATTAGTTAAGAATTGGACAACCTGGACAAGAATCTCGTCGTGACACAGCGCGAAATAACGAAACAGCTTTGTCTTTTAAATAAAATAGAAACTGTTTAAGGACTTGCTTAGTTCCTCACCTGGTATCTAGATCTTGGTGATAGGGAATCTCGATGTAACTACTGCTGTTACCCGCAAACCAATATGAACCCTTAGGTTTACCGTCAGGTCCGCTGGAGAGCTGCACCTGGGACGGGTATCCCGCGGGAAGGTCATTTCCAGTAATGTCCAGGGTACCATATAACTCATTGAGCGGGTAGAAACCCACTGGCTGAGGAGGAGCTATAAAAAAGACGATTAGTTATTGGGAGGTTTTTCTGACTGTTTTTCATACCCATATTGCCGGATTTCAAGCCGTGAGTGCCTGGGGCGAATCCTTTAATATATCGATTATCCCTTCAAGACCAACATGGGGAGAGAAAGGAAATCATACTCAACTATACAACTGCCCAAAGTTTGGTATTAACAGGGAAAATAGTGATCGAGAAACAGCCATTCAAAAAGTCCAAAATTTTACAAGATTTGTGCCGTGAAATCCGGACGCGGCGTCCGGAAAACCATACAAAGCTTATAAAATTCCGGCATCTTGGAATGGCTGTATCTCGTTGGGAATTTATCACAATCAACGCCAAACTTTAGGATTTTGTATAGGTTAATATGCTCTTCCTCTTTATGTGGAGCTCGTTTCAATAATGGCAATATTAAGGGATTCGCCCCAGGCACTCTCGGCTTGAAATCCGGCAATGTCTAGATTGATTTAAGTGAAAAAATTGAGCTAGAAAAAAGTGTTTGCGAATGCTCGTTTTGGGCCTTATCAATCTATTATAATTCGTTTTTCCGATGGGAAAAACGAAGACCCCCGTATATTTTCTTTACTAAGCGTGATTTTGACTTCAGTAACTATTCTTTCCCTCTCTTCGTCATTCGGGCTGCTTGCCGTGATTTAGGAACCTCTAGGGTGCTCGCCGTGATTTAGAAAACTCTTGGCGCATTATTGGAGAAAAATTATTTTAGGGTCTTCGTTTTTCCCATCGGAAAAACGAAGAACCCCGTATATTTTCTTCACTAAGCGTGATTTTGACTTCAGTAAACTATCCTATCCTCTCTCTTTGTCATTCGGGCTGCTTGCCGTGATTTAGGAAACTCTAGGATGATCGCCGTGATTTAAGAAACCCTTGGCGCATTATTGGAGAAAAATTATTTTAGGGTCTTCGTTTTTCCCATAGGTCTTCCATCTTCGTTTTTCCCATCTTCGTTTTCCGACACCCCTATCTGTCCTGTCTATGTTATGTTGTTATCTGCCTGACTGTATCTGTGTGCCTATCTGTCCTGTCTATGTTATGTTGTTATCTGCCTGACTGTATCTGTGTGCCTATCTGTCCTGTCTATGTTATGTTGTTATCTGCCTGACTGTATCTGTGTGCCTATCTGTCCTGTCTATGTTATGTTGTTATCTGCCTGACTGTATCTGTGTGCCTATCTGTCCTGTCTATGTTATGTTGTTATCTGCCTGACTGTATCTGTGTGCCTATCTGTCCTGTCTATGTTATGTTGTTATCTGCCTGACTGTATCTGTGTGCCTATCTGTCCTGTCTATGTTATGTTGTTATCTGCCTGACTGTATCTGTGCCTATCTGTCCTGTCTATGTTATGTTGTTATCTGCCTGACTGTATCTGTGTGCCTATCTGTCCTGTCTATGTTATGTTGTTATCTGCCTGACTGTATCTGTGTGCCTATCTGTCCTGTCTATGTTATGTTGTTATCTGCCTGACTGTATCTGTGTGCCTATCTGTCCTGTCTATGTTATGTTGTTATCTGCCTGACTGTATCTGTGTGCCTATCTGTCCTGTCTATGTTATGTTGTTATATGCCTGACTGTATCTGTGTGCCTATCTGTCCTGTCTATGTTATGTTGTTATCTGCCTGACTGTATCTGTGCCTGTCTGTCCCGTCTATGTTATATTGTTATTCTATTTCTCTCACCTGTAGCTATGACCTCCAGACGACAGTAAAACAGCTGTCAAGAAAGAAATGATTATGTATCAGTCAATTCCAGCGGTGACCATCCCCCCCCCCCGGACACCGTGGGGCATTTGCACACCAGTGCCTTCCCTGGGGTGGGGAATTTTGAAAATTTTGCTGGCCCCGGGGTCGGGAATTTTTTTACCCCGGGGAGGGGGGTGGGGAATTTTGGTTTTCTCATCTCAAGCGCGTCGGGTTTTGCGAACTACAACCCAGTTACAGAAAATAATGCCACATAAAATATAATGCAGAGCATGGCCCGTATACACCACGTTTGTAGACTGACACATTTGCACATTTCACAGTTAACGCCGTTTTCTATAGAGAAGAAACAGATTTCGCAATTTCGTCTCAGTGGAAAAACATAAAAATGAATTGACACTATAAACAGAGTTCCAATTCCGCAAAAACTCAATTAACATAACTGCGAAATAGTTGCTCTGCAAATAGAATAAAGGTAAATTTCGCATTGAGAGATGCAGCTAAATGGCTACAACCGCGAATGGCCTAGGAATGTCACTTCTTTATTTATATTTTGTCTCACTTTCAGTGAAATGAGAACTCGTTCAAAGACGAGAAAACTAAAGTACATAAAAAAAAACGAATTGCAAATGCTCGGACAGTATAAATGGAGTTGAAGTTTTTGTTGTGAAGCTTTGTCACGCAGAGTTACCGTCTTTTTCTCGTCCCGGGGGTGGGGCATTTTTCCGCTTTTTGTGTTCCCCGCCGTGGGGTATTCTGCATTTTTGCTAGCCCGGGGGCTGGGAATTTTCAGTTTTATTTTAGAAATGACCAAATGCCCGGGGGGGGGGGGGGGGGGGGCATGGTCACCGCTGGAATTGACTGATACATTAGCGTAAGGTACGAATATCGCGTCAAGATAAATTAATGTCGTTTTTGTAGTCAATGCCAATCCGTGCGTGATACAGGCTACCTGTGTAGGTATTTCCTGGCACATGAACAGCGTTCTCTCCGACATCTGCATTTTGACTAGCCTGAATTTCAGCCGTCTTTTCTTCCCACACTCAGAAAAGACGGCTGAAATTCAGGCTACATTTTGACGAACTTTAATTTTTGACAAGAAGAAATAATATAGGAAAACGTCTGGAATTCCAAATATGGTACAACGACAATTATCTTGACATGTCGTGACTATGGCGCGGATAAACCCCTGTTTCGTTGCTATGGAAACTCCTATATCCACGGATCAAGTTCGCCGGTTCTACGCATTGAAATAAAAACTTTAGTTAGCCTCCTTAAACTCCAACGAATTTCGCCATCCTCGCACGCAGGGTTGCCTGTAACTATATTATTTTGGGGCGATCCCTGATCCCAAGGACAAATATTTGATCCCTGACCCCAGTTCCCTTGGAATTTTGGTCCCTGATCCCATTAGAAATAAGTGATCCCATATACATGACATGACTCCTTATCTGAGAGGATGATCCCGATGAATAAGTGGACCTTGATTATTCCTTATTGTTTGACATTTTTCTTCAATCATTCATTATTCCTTTTCATTATTTAGGCGTTATTAATTTATTCATTATTAATTGTTGCATTTTTAAAAAATCTTAACACAACCATTATTCATTATTCATTATTCAATATTCATTTGTAGGAACTTTTTATTCATTATTCCTGGACTTTTCGACGCAATTATTCATTATTTATTTGTTCTTAAGACCCGTTAATAGCAGTTTTACATCTGGTTATTCATTATTGAGTAGATATGCGAAAATAAAATTTCTGAAATTGCAAATTTTTTGCTTTAGAATCGGCTAATCGATGCCATTGGAAAGAGTGTCAGAAAATTCGTAAAACTGCCAAGTTTAGGGCCAGCTGTTTTAGCAGTTAGGTCGTTTATCTTAAATTGTAGAGGCCTTCCACAAAGTATGTTTTTTTCTGTCTTTCATGTAGTACAGCGAAGTCACTTTTGTTGGTAAATAGTAAAACTGTGATCCTAAATGCGATCCTGACTGTGATCCTGACGGCGATCCGAACCGGGCGTATGCGTGTGTGTGCGTGTGTGCGCCCACGCCGCGTAAGACGGACCGGAGCTGATACACACACCGACGCAACACGGACCACGTGCGTTAGCCGGACCAAATTCTGGTCCGCCCAACGAATTTTTCTGGTAACGGCCTAAGAAGGCCAACCATGCAGTCAGAATTGCATTCCTAGATGGTCCGTTTTACGCGCCCAGAACGTGCACAGATGTGAGTGCGTTCTTCGGTCCTGCTAACGCGGTGTGTACAAACTTCAGATAACTTTTATCATTTCTTTGAAACTTGACGGCAAACAAATTGGATGATACTTGGTACGGGGTTGTCGCGGCTTTACCTTTAATACCTTGTGAACAGATCTCATTTACACTCCATTGGTCTACACACACGCTTTTAAGTGGTCTGCTAACGTTGGCACAAAAACCAACATTTCGAGAATTTACCCCAGCCAAGGAGACACATATCATAGACTATTACTTCAATGCTTTATGTGTATTTAGACTTTTAATTAGTCATGTAAATTACAAGGTAGCTTGCAGCCACATTTGTATTAATACATAGCCATTAGGCATCGAGAAAAGGAATAAAGATACGCAAAGTAGCTTTATGATTTACGGTTGCATCTGTGCGACACTTTATAAACGGGGGTAACTTGGTGTTAAGGACAGCATTGTTTTAATCATTACTACTCTAAGGTCTTCATTCCTGCTCTGTAAAGAGGACACGGAAGCGTAAGGTCTTACGTTTCGTGAAAACCGGCTCGACTTAGCGGAAGCATAAACGTAAAGTTATCAAAACCTTCCCGTTCTTCTTTTCGCTTATACTTTATGCTTACGTCGCTCGTGAAAACCAACCTTAACACCAAAAACAGCGAAATTTGATCCATTTACCACTGTATGCATTGCTACGCGACCTCAAATTCAATGTTGCGATAGGCGATTTTTAGCCGTCAATCTAACCAAAACGCTGGATTCGGCCACTTCAGCGGGCCGACATTGATTGCAAAATCAACAAAAATGGCTTCAAGCTATCCTTTGGCTTCCTTGACTCGAATGTTTAACTTTCCGGTTCAAGAAAATTGACAACAATTTTCTTCCGTAAAATCGCCAATCGCCCAACAGTGAATTTTGAGGTCGCGTAGCAATGCATACGGTGGTAACTGGCAAAGTCAAGTTTTTCGTTTTCGTTATTTTGCGATTAGCGGTTTTTGTAAGGGCGTGAAACGGAGCCGAAAACAATTCACAATCCAACGAATATGGTTGACCAACGATTTCTAATCTTTGAGTACTTTATTCCATGGCGTGGCTTAAGATACGAAGGCGGTAACGACTACGGCAACCGCCAGAAACATAACATAGTTCGCAGCATGTCACCGAAGAGATCTATGGTTGTTACATTTCAGAAAAAGGTTGTCGCGGCTTAAGTGTACGCGCCCAGACCGCAAAGGAGCATGGGAGTTTAAAATCTTCGGTTATTTGCGAAATGTCTGACATTTTGCGACATGGAAATTGGCCAGGGCCCCAGACAATAGGATTGCAAGACAAAATCTATTCGAAATTGTATTTAAGTGTTTTCTCAGCGCGCTCTAGGCGCGTAGGCTTTGCGACAACCTTTTCTGAAATATCTGTATATCGTATTGGGCAGTTGCCTGTGAAGTTTCTATAGATGTATGTGTAGTTTGAATTTTGCTCCATACGACAGATACAACTATATGGAAACCAGGCTTACCACCGTATACATTGCTACGCGACCTCAAAATTCACGTTGGGCGATTGGCGGTTTTACGCAAGATGATTGTTGTCAATTTTCTTGAACCAGAAAGTTAAAAATTCGAGTCGAGGAAGCCAAAAGATAGCTTAAAAGCACTTTGGTTAATTTTGCAATCAATGTTGGCCCGCTGACGTGGCCGAATCCAGCGTTTTGGTTTGATTGACGGCTAAAAATCGCCCATCACAACATTGAATTTTGAGGTCGCGTAGCAATGCACTACAGTGGTAAAGAAGACGATGAAACTACCCAAGTCCACCGAACGAGAGAAATGTCTTTTTTGTTTGTTTGTTTGTTTCGTATGAGTAAGCACAAGTTGGAATTTGTAAGTGTCCAATACGAGAGATCATTCATAACAATGGGCAGGAAATGAAAAAATGTGACTACTAAAATAAGTTCTAGGCTTAGTCGACGTTGCAGTTGCCGCAGCTTAAAACTCCCTAATGACGTTTAAATAAGTGACGTTTAAATAAATTTTCCTACTATAGCTTACGCTTATGTCTAGGATGAATACGAATACCGTACGAATACGAATACTAATACTAATGTCTAGGATGAATACGAATAACACTCTACGGTTTAGAATTACATCTCACAAATCCAGTCGAGTATTACAACTAGTCTATTACATTTGGTCCCTACTTCTTGACGCGCACTTTTGGCATCTCTTCGTGTAGGCTCTATCCCGGTGTAAGAACCTCTGGTCACCTTACGAGTGACATAATGCTTGACTTTTCTTTTCTTTTGCTTAGAACGAAATATAGTCCTCTAAAGGCCTCTTTACTTGGAGGGAGGTTGCTTCGGGGGGTAGGGGAACTCGGATTTCGCAAGCTAAATTTCACGTTAGTCATGTTTTTAGGTTTTTGTGTATATCTTCATAGACATAAAATGTTAAGCTATGCATAACTACTTATTTGCAGGTAAACCCGGGATATTTTTTTAGCTCGCCAACCCTACCCCCGAGGTACCCTGTCTCATGTAAACGGGCCCTAAGAATCTTGCACTGGGATAAACCTAGAAGTTTATTCAGTACTCAGAAGACCATCCTCGCAGTGATGCTTGAATTTCAATGATATCAAAAGTGGTCTAATGAGGTCTCCCCTCGCTAAACAAAGCAGCCCACTCGTGTGATAACTACAATTATTTAGGACAAAAGTAAAACCGTCGGATACCCCTAGAATCCCAGCACGGCAACACGGTATCTACTTCATCGCTGAATGCCATATAGTCGTCTTCTAATAGAACGAGGCATAATCAAACAAAAGGACCATTGATATTCAAATAAGGCGGCTATTGTGACATTCAGCGATGAAGCATATACCGGCAACACTACCAAAAATAATATTCTATGGATGGTTCCAGCTACCAGCATGCAGTGCGCGCTGGTAATTGAGTCACAACTCACGGTATTTTTGAATTGGCTTGGCGTGCGCGCGCTTATAGCTGGAATCGTCCATTGGAGTGTTTGTGGCGCTATTATGACCGCCTTTGATATTCATGAGTTTATCGGCACTTTAGTCTTCAGAGTGATGTTGCACAGCGAATAATATTCTTATTCTGGCCCATTCGAAAGATATATTTTGATTCAGACTTGATTTGATTTTCGCTAGCCATTTCACAAATATAAAACGAGCAATACAGCTGCCAGTTTCTAATTTTCTTGCCATTTGCCGCCTTCAATACACACTTTGCATGGCAACGCAAACTGTAACTCTATAAATATCGGATAATGTCTTCCAAAGCCGTTTTCATTCACGGGGATTTACTAAACGTAGTAAAATTATTATTTTTGGAAGTCAGAAATATTCAGAGTTTTGCAGGACTACTGGACTAGAATGTTAGTTTTATAGTTTACGATTCAGCGAGGGTTCGTTATTCATTGTGAGTCACTAATTAATGAACTATTAGATTAAATTCAATTAAACTAACTAGATGTTCTCTTTAATTTTCCAAACCTGAAACAGAAAAAGGCAGAAAGAGATTAATTATTAATGAAGGTCAGGTTTCGTTAGCACACTTTCAAAGCTTCTTACCACTGTATGCATTGCTACGCGACCTCAAAATTCACTGTTGCGATGGGCTTTCTGTCCTAGAATTATGAACTTTCTGACTCAAGAAAATTTACATTACAATTCCTTTGCTGAGAATCGCCAATCGCAACCGTGAATTTTGAGGTCGCGTAGCAATGCATACAGTGGTAAGAGGGGCAAACCAAACATCAAATGAAATGAATTCTAAACAGAATAGTTCTTTTTCAAAGAAAAAAAAAACTACACAACTAGATAAATTTTGTTATGACCCTAAAAATAACCGCGCCTTGACGCGAGGCAGAGGCATTGTTCACGTTGTTCATAAATGAATAACGAAAAAGGAACCCCCGTCCTATTTCAGGCACCATATGGACCAAAACCGTGTCGCGCGCTAAATTGCAAGTTCACTGGCTCCTGTCTCAAGGATCGTAACATTACGCCCGACGAAACAACGCCATTTCTTCATCACGCCTTTCCGGGTAACATCATTACGCGACGTGCCATGACAATGCAAAATTATTGGTTCTCGGGCAATAAATCATTACGATTGGTGGTCGTCGACTTCATGCCGCGACCATGCCGTGACTTTGCCGCGACCTTTTCATGAAGTCATACGAAAACCGCGCTATCCTATCTATTGTAGAAAGAGCGGGTGTCAGATGAGTGTCAAAACTAAACGCAAATACAAAACCACTAACTAGCCAATCAGGAGTGGATCAACAACAAACCAATCAGGAGACGAAGAAAATCAAACTTGCGTTTAGTAATGACGTGAGCAATGGCGCGTTTTGATTTAGTTCGCAATTTGATTGGCCGAAAAAGAAAAAGCTTTACTCTCAACCAATAGAAACGATGACTAAACGCAAGTCTAACTTATTTCGACGGTCATCTGAAACCTGCTCTAATATCGGGAAGGTGCATTCTCTTAAGTCCGTAATAAACGAAAGAAAAATATAAACAAACAAACAAACAAACAAACAGACAAGAGAAATAATATCAGATACAGTTGTTTTGTTATTTACAACTGTTTCACTTCAGATACTATAATAACAGACTACAGACAGCAGACTACAGGGTCCTATTGCACATACTGGTCCTTGTAACGTCACTCTAGGGAAACACTTATGCATTCTACAGTCATATTCAGCTGTGAGTTCAACACTGAAATACCAAACTACAGAGAGCGGACTATAGGGTACTATTGCACACACCGGTCCTCGTAAAGTCACTGTAGAGAAACACTTATGCATTCTACAGTCATATTCAGCGATGAGTTCAACAATGAAATAACAGACTACCAGGCAGTGGACTATAGGGTCCTACTGTACACACCGGTCCTTGTAAAGTCACTGTAGAGAAACACTTATGCATTCTACAGTCATATTCACCTATGAGTTCAACACTGAAATACCCGACTACAGACATCGGACTAAAGGGTCCTATTGTACACACCGGTCCTTGTAACGTGACTGTAGGGAAACACTTATGCATTCTACAGTCCTATTCAGCTATGAGTTCAACACTGAAATACCCGACTACAGACAGCGGACTATAGGGTACTATTGTACAAACCGGTCCTTGTAACGTCACTGTAGGGAAACACTTCTGCATTCTACAGTCATATTCAGCTATGAGTTCAACACTGAAATACCAGACTACAGAGAACGGACTATAGGGTCCTATTGCACACACTCGTCCTCGTAACGTCACTATAGGGAAACACTTATGCATTCTAAAGTCATATTCAGCGATGAGTTCAACACTGAAATACCCGACTACAGACAGCGGACTATAGGGTGCTATTGTACACACCGGTCCTCGTAACGTCACTGTAGGGAAACACTTATGCATTCTACAGTCATATTCAGCGATGAGTTGAACACTGAAATACCCGACTACAGACAGCGGACTATAGGGTGCTATTGTACACACCGGTTCTCGTAACGTCACTGTATGCATTCTACAGTCATATTCAGCTATGAGTTCAACACTGAAATACCAGACTACAAAGAGCGGACTATAGGGTGCTATTGTACACACCGGTCCTCGTAACGTCACTGTATGCATTCTACAGTCATATTCAGCTATGAGTTCAACACTGAAATACCAGACTACAGACAGCGGATAATAGGGTACTATTGTACACACCGGTCCTCGTAACGTCACTGTACTGAAAAACTTACGCATTCTACAGTCATATTCAGCTATGAGTTCAACACTGAAATACCCGACTACAGACATCGGACTATAGGGTCCTATTGTACACACCGGTCCTTGTAACGTCACTGTAGGGAAACACTTATGCATTCTACAGTCCTATTCAGCTATGAGTTCAACACTGAAATACCCGACTACAGACATCAGACTCTAGGGTCCTATTGTACACACCGGTCCTTGTTACGTCACTGTAGGGAAACACTTCTGCATTCTACAGTCATATTCAGCTATGAATTCATCAATGAAATACCCGACTACAAGACAGCAGGCTATATGGTCCTATTGCACACACCGGTCCTTGTAACGTAACTGTAGAGAAACACTTATGCATTCTACAGTCATATTCAGCGATGAGTTCAACACTGAAATACCCGACTACAGACAGCTGACTATAGGGTCCTATTGTACACACCGGTCCTTGTAACGTCACTGTAGGGAAACACTTATGCATTCTACAGTCATACTCAGCTATGAGTTCAACACTGAAATACCAGACTACAGAGAGCGGACTATAGGGTCCTATTGCACACACCGGTCCTTGTAACGTCACTGTAGGGAAACACTTATGCATTCTACAGTCATATTCAGCGATGAGTACAACACTGAAATACCAGACTACAGACAGCGGTCTATAGGGTCCTATTGTACACACCGGTCCTTGTAACGTCACTGTAGGGAAACACTTATGCATTCTACAGTCATACTCAGCTATGAGTTCAACACTGAAATACCAGACTACAGACAGCGGACTATAGGGTCCTATTGTACACACCGGTCCTTGTAACGTCACTGTAGGGAAACACTTATGCATTCTACAGTCATATTCAGCGATGAGTTCAACACTGAAATACCCGACTACAGACAGCTGACTATAGGGTCCTATTGTACACACCGGTCCTTGTAACGTCACTGTAGGGAAACACTTATGCATTCTACAGTCATACTCAGCTATGAGTTCAACACTGAAATACCAGACTACAGAGAGCGGACTATAGGGTCCTATTGCACACACCGGTCCTTGTAACGTCACTGTAGGGAAACACTTATGCATTCTACAGTCATATTCAGCGATGAGTACAACACTGAAATACCAGACTACAGACAGCGGTCTATAGGGTCCTATTGTACACACCGGTCCTTGTAACGTCACTGTAGGGAAACACTTATGCATTCTACAGTCATACTCAGCTATGAGTTCAACACTGAAATACCAGACTACAGACAGCGGACTATAGGGTCCTATTGTACACACCGGTCCTTGTAACGTCACTGTAGGGAAACACTTATGCATTCTACAGTCATATTCAGCGATGAGTTCAACACTGAAATACCCGACTACAGACAGCTGACTATAGGGTCCTATTGTACACACCGGTCCTTGTAACGTCACTGTAGGGAAACACTTATGCATTCTACAGTCATACTCAGCTATGAGTTCAACACTGAAATACCAGACTACAGAGAGCGGACTATAGGGTCCTATTGCACACACCGGTCCTTGTAACGTCACTGTAGGGAAACACTTATGCATTCTACAGTCATATTCAGCGATGAGTTCAACACTGAAATACCAGACTACCGGGAGCGGACTATAGGTTCCTATTGTGCACACCGGTCCTCGTAACGTCACTGTAGGGAAACACTTATGCATTCTACAGTCATATTCAGCTATGAGTTCAACACTGAAATACCAGACTACAGACAGCGGACTATAGGGTCCTATTGTACACACCGGTCCTCGTAACGTCACTGTAGGGAAACACTTATTCATTCTACAGTCATATTCAGCGATGAGTTCAACACTGAAATACCCGACTACAGACAGCGGACTATAGGGTACTATTGTACACACCGGTCCTTGTAACGTCACTGTAGGGAAACACTTATGCATTCTACAGTCATATTCAGCGATGAGTTCAACACTGAAATACCCGACTACAGACAGCGGACTATAGGGTCCTATTGTACACACCGGTCCTCGTAACGTCACTGTAGGGAAACACTTATTCATTCTACAGTCATATTCAGCGATGAGTTCAACACTGAAATACCCGACTACAGACAGCGGACTATAGGGTACTATTGTACACACCGGTCCTTGTAACGTCACTGTAGGGAAACAGTTATGCATTCTACAGTCATATTGAGCGATGAGTTCAACACTGAAATACCTGACTACAGACAGCGGACTATAGGGTCCTATTGCACACACCGGTCCTCGTAACGTCACTGTAGGGAAACACTTATGCATTCTAAAGTCATATTCAGCTATGAGTTCAACACTGAAATACCTGACTACAGACAGCGGACTATAGGGTCCTATTGTACACACCAGTCCTTGTAACGTCACTGTAGGGAAACACTTATATATTCTACAGTCATATTCAGTCATATTCAGCGATGAGTTCAACACTGAAATACCAGACCACAAGGTAGCGGACTATAGGGTACTATTGTACACACCGGTCCTCGTAACGTCACTGTAGGGAAACACTTATGCATTCTACAGTCATATTCAGCGATGAGTTCAACACTGAAATACCTGACTACAGACAGCGGACTATAGGGTCCTATTGTACACACCGGTCCTTGTAACGTCACTGTAGGGAAACACTTATATATTCTACAGTCATATTCAGTCATATTCAGCGATGAGTTCAACACTGAAATACCAGACTACAGACAGCGGACTATAGGGTACTATTGTACACACCGGTCCTCGTAACGTCACTGTACTGAAAAACTTACGCATTCTACAGTCATATTCAGCTATGAGTTCAACACTGAAATACCCGACTACAGACATCGGGCTATAGGGTCCTATTGTACACACCGGTCCTTGTAACGTCACTGTAGGGAAACACTTATGCATTCTACAGTCATATTCAGCGATGAGTTCAACACTGAAATACCTGACTACAGACAGCGGACTATAGGGTCCTATTGTACACACCGGTCCTTGTAACGTCACTGTAGGGAAACACTTCTGCATTCTACAGTCATATTCAGCGATGAGTTCAACACTGAAATACCAGACCACAAGGTAGCGGACTATAGGGTACTATTGTACACACCGGTCCTCGTAACGTCACTGTAGGGAAACACTTATGCATTCTACAGTCATATTCAGCGATGAGTTCAACACTGAAATACCTGACTACAGACAGCGGACTATAGGGTCCTATTGTACACACCGGTCCTTGTAACGTCACTGTAGGGAAACACTTATATATTCTACAGTCATATTCAGTCATATTCAGCGATGAGTTCAACACTGAAATACCCGACTACAGACAGCGGACTATAGGGTCTTATTGCACACACCGGTCCTTGTAACGTCACTGTAGGGAAACACTTATACATTCTACAGTCATATTCAGCGATGAGTTCAACAATGAAATAACAGACTACAAGACAGCAGGCTATAGGGTCCTATTGCACACACCGGTCCTTGTAACGTCACTGTAGGGAAACACTTATGCATTCTACAGTCATATTCAGCGATGAGTTCAACACTGAAATACCTGACTACAGACAGCGGACTATAGGGTCCTATTGTACACACCGGTCCTTGTAACGTCACTGTAGGGAAACACTTCTGCATTCTACAGTCATATTCAGCGATGAGTTCAACACTGAAATACCAGACCACAAGGTAGCGGACTATAGGGTCCTATTGTACACACCGGTCCTCCTAACGTCACTGTAGGGAAACACTTATGCATTCTACAGTCATATTCAGCGATGAGTTCAACACTGAAATACCAGACTACAGAGAGCGGACTATAGGGTCCTATTGCACACACCGGTCCTTGTAACGTCACTGTAGGGAAACACTTATGCATTCTACAGTCATATTCAGCTATGAGTTCAACACTGAAATACCAGACCACAAGGTAGCGGACTATAGGGTCCTATTGCACACACCGGTCCTTGTAACGTCACTGTAGGGAAACACTTATGCATTCTACAGTCATATTCAGCTATGAGTTCAACACTGAAATACCAGACCACAAGGTAGCGGACTATAGGGTCCTATTGTACACACCGGTCCTCCTAACGTCACCGTAGGGAAACACTTATTCATTCTACAGTCATATTCAGCTATGATTTCAACACTGAAATACCAGACCACAAGGTAGCGGACTATAGGGTCCTATTGTACACACCGGTCCTCGTAACGTCACTGTAGGGAAACACTTATGCATTCTACAGTCATATTCAGCTATCATTTCAACACTGAAATACCCGACTACAAGAAAGCGGACTATAGGATCCTATTGTACACACCGGTCCTTGTAACGTCACTGTAGCGAAACACTTATGCACTCTAAAGTCATATTCAGCGATGAGTTCAATACTGAAATACCAGACTACAGAGAGCGGACTATAGGGTACTATTGTACACACCGGTCCTTGTAACGTCACTGTAGGGAAACACTTATGCATTCTACAGTCATACTCAGCTATGAGTTCAATTTGAAATACCAGACTACAAAGAGCGGACTATAGGGTACTATTGCACACACCGGTCCTCGTAACGTCACTGTAGGGAAACACTTATGCATTCTAAAGTCATATTCAGCAATGATTTCAACACTGAAATACCCGATTCCAAGAAAGCGGACTATAGGGTCCTATTGTACACACCGGTCCTTGTAACGTCACTGTAGAGAAACACTTATGCATTCTACAGTGATATTCAGCGATGAGTTCAACACTGAAATACCAGACTACAGAGAGCGGACTATAGGGTCCTATTGCACACACCGGTCCTCGTAACGTCACTGTAGGGAAACACTTATGCATTCTAAAGTCATATTCAGCGAGGAGTTCAACACTGAAATACCCGACTACAGACAGCGGACTATAGGGTCCTATTGTACACACCGGTCCTGGTAACGCCACTGTAGAGAAACACTTATGCATTCTACAGTCATATTCAGCTGTGAGTTCAACACTGAAATACCAAACTACAGAGAGCGGACTATAGGGTACTATTGCACACACTGGTCCTCGTAAAGTCACTGTAGAGAAACACTTATGCATTCTACAGTCATATTCAGCGATGAGTTCAACAATGAAATAACAGACTACCAGGCAGTGGACTATAGGGTCCTACTGTACACACCGGTCCTTGTAAAGTCACTGTAGGGAAACACTTATGCATTCTACAGTCAGATTCAGCTATGAGTTCAACACTGAAATACCCGACTACAGACATCGGACTAAAGGGTCCTATTGTACACACCGGTCCTTGTAACGTGACTGTAGGGAAACACTTATGCATTCTACAGTCCTATTCAGCTATGAGTTCAACACTGAAATACCCGACTACAGACAGCGGACTATAGGGTACTATTGTACAAACCGGTCCTTGTAACGTCACTGTAGGGAAACACTTCTGCATTCTACAGTCATATTCAGCGATGAGTTCAACACTGAAATACCAGACCACAAGGTAGCGGACTATAGGGTCCTATTGTACACACCGGTCCTCCTAACGTCACTATAGGGAAACACTCATGCATTCTAAAGTCATATTCAGCGATGAGTTCAACACTGAAATACCCGACTACAGACAGCGGACTATAGGGTGCTATTGTACACACCGGTCCTCGTAACGTCACTGTATGCATTCTACAGTCATATTCAGCTATGAGTTCATCAATGAAATACCAGACTACAGACAGCGGACTATAGGGTACTATTGTACACACCGGTCCTCGTAACGTCACTGTACTGAAAAACTTACGCATTCTACAGTCATATTCAGCTATGAGTTCAACACTGAAATACCCGACTACAGACATCGGGCTATAGGGTCCTATTGTACACACCGGTCCTTGTAACGTCACTGTAGGGAAACACTTATGCATTCTACAGTCCTATTCAGCTATGAGTTCAACACTGAAATACCCGACTACAGACATCGGACTCTAGGGTCCTATTGTACACACCGGTCCTTGTTACGTCACTGTAGGGAAACACTTCTGCATTCTACAGTCATATTCAGCTATGAGTTCATCAATGAAATACCCGACTACAAGACATCAGGCTATAGGGTCCTATTGCACACACCGGTCCTTGTAACGTCACTGTAGGGAAACACGTATGCATTCTAAAGTCATATTCAGCTATGAGTTCATCAATGAAATACCCGACTACAAGACATCAGGCTATAGGGTCCTATTGCACACACCGGTCCTCGTAACGTCACTGTAGGGAAACACTTATGCATTCTACAGTCATATTCAGCTATGAGTTCAACACTGAAATACCAGACTACAGAGAGCGGACTATAGGGTCCAATTGCACACACTTGTCCTCGTAACGTCACTGTAGGGAAACACTTATGCATTCTACAGTCATATTCAGGGATGAGTTCAACACTGAAATACCAGACTACAGACAGCGGACTATAGGGTACTATTGTACACACCGGTCCTCGTAACGTCACTGTACTGAAAAACTTACGCATTCTACAGTCATATTCAGCTATGAGTTCAACACTGAAATACCCGACTACAGACATCGGACTATAGGGTCCTATTGTACACACCGGTCCTTGTAACGTCACTGTAGGGAAACACTTATGCATTCTACAGTCCTATTCAGCTATGAGTTCAACACTGAAATACCCGACTACAGACATCGGACTCTAGGGTCCTATTGTACACACCGGTCCTTGTTACGTCACTGTAGGCCAACACTTCTGCATTCTACAGTCATATTCAGCTATGAGTTCATCAATGATACCCGACTACAAGACATCAGGCTATAGGGTCCTGTTGCACACACCGGTCCTTGTAACGTCACTGTAGGGAAACACGTATGCATTCTAAAGTCATATTCAGCGATGAGTTCAACACTGAAATACCCGACTACAAGACATCAGGCTATAGGGTCCTATTGCACACACCGGTCCTTGTAACGTCACTGTAGGGAAACACGTATGCATTCTAAAGTCATATTCAGCGATGAGTTCATCAATGAAATACCCGACTACAAGACATCAGGCTATAGGGTCCTATTGCACACACCGGTCCTTGTAACGTCACTGTAGGGAAACACGTATGCATTCTAAAGTCATACTCAGCGATGAGTTCAACACTGAAATACCCGACTACCGGGAGCGGACTATAGGTTCCTATTGTACACACCGGTCCTTGTAACGTCACTGTAGGGAAACACTTATGCATTCTACAGTCATATTCAGCTATGAGTTCAACACTGAAATACCCGACTACAGACAGCGGACTATAGGTCCTATTGTACACACCGGTCCTTGTAACGTCACTGTAGGGAAACACTTATGCATTCTACAGTCATATTGAGCGATGAGTTCAACACTGAAATACCCGACTACAGACAGCGGACTATAGGGTCCTATTGTACACACCGGTCCTTGTAACGTCATTGTAGGGAAACACTTATGCATTCTACAGTCATATTCAGCGATGAGTTCAACACTGAAATACCAGACCACAAGGTAGCGGTCTATTGGGTCCTATTGTACACACCGGTGCTCGTAACGTGATTGTAGGGAAACACTTATGCATTCTGCAGTCATATTGAGCGATGAGTTCAACACTGAAATACCCGACTACAGACAGCGGACTATAGGGTCCTATTGTACACACCGGCCCTCGTAACGTCACTGTAGGGAAACACTTATGCATTCTAAAGTCATATTCAGCGATGAGTTCAATACTGAAATACCAGACTACAGAGAGCGGACTATAGGGTCCTATTATACACATTGGTCCTTGTAACGTCACTGTAGGGAAACACTTATGCATTCTACAGTCATATTCAGCTATGATTTCAACACTGAAATACTAGACTAGAGAGGGCGGACTATAGGGTCCTATTGTACACACCGGTCCTTGTAACGTCACTGTAGAGAAACACTTATGCATTCTACAGTCGTATTCAGCGATGAGTTCAACACTGAAATACCAGACTACAGAGAGCAGACTATAGGGTACTATTGTACACACCGGTCCTCCTAAAGTCACTGTAGAGAAACACTTATGCATTCTGCAGTCATATTCAGCTATGAGTTCAACACTGAAATACCCGACTACAGACAGCGGACTATAGGGTCCTATTGCACACACCGGTCCTCCTAACGTCACTGTAGGGAAACACTTATATATTCTACAGTCATATTCAGTCATATTCAGCGATGAGTTCAACACTGAAATACCCGACTACAGACAGCGGACTATAGGGTCTTATTGCACACACCGGTCCTTGTAACGTCACTGTAGGGAAACAGTTATACATTCTACAGTCATATTCAGTGATGAGTTTAACAATGAAATAACAGACTACAAGACAGCAGGCTATAGGGTCCTATTGCACACACCAGTCCTTGTAACCTCACTGTAGGGAAACACTTATGCATTCTACAGTCATATTCAGCGATGAGTTCAACACTGAAATACCTGACTACAGACAGCGGACTATAGGGTCCTATTGTACACACCGGTCCTTGTAACCTCACTGCAGGGGGTCTAAATAGTTTATCAGGCAGGCCCCTATGAACCTGGTTCACAAATGGTGAAATTATAAGGGGAGGGGTGGTCTACAGATGATGATGACCAACTGATCATACTGTAAGTATGCATGAATTAAATTGCATGCCCCATCAGCCAGGCCGACCAATGGTCCAATGGTGAAAATATAAGGGTTGGGGTGGTCTATAGTGAATGATGAGATACAAACTGATTGTACTGTAAGTATGCATTCCTCTCAGACAGGCCTCTAGGGCCGAGTGACCAATGGTTGACCAATGGTCGACCACACACGGCTAAATCGAGGAATGCTCACTGGCACTTAGAATTTTTTTCTAAACAAGCGCTCACCTACAGAAGTGAAAAAAGAATTATGAAAATCATCAGGGTTCGAACCTGTAACTTTCCAGTTACTATACCCTAACCCTAACCACTACGCTACGAGTGAATTCGCTGGTTCGGACAGCTCGTTTTATTGATTACGTACCTTAATAGTATAATCTTTAATAGAACGAGGCATATACTATAAAAATATACTAAAACGATGTATTAACCCTTATCTTGACTAGTAGTCTTGATAGTTCAGATATTTTTAATGTTTTTAGGTGAATTTGAAGTAATATTGTCAAAACTATCGTTAAATTATTCATGGTGAGCATTCCTCCATTTAGGAATGACGTGGTCGACCAATGGTCAAAAATGGTGTTGAGCAGTGAAAATGTAAGGGGAGGGGTGCTCTATAGTGAATTATGAGATCCAACTGACTGGACTGTAAGTATGCATTCCATTCACGCAGGCCTCTAGAACCCCTGAGTGATCAATGGTTGACCAATTGTCAAATGGTGTTGAATGGTGAAAATATAAGGGGAGGGGTGGTCTATAGTGGACGATGAGATACCAACTGATTGTACTGTAAGTATGGATTCCTCTCAGGCAGGCCCCTAGAACTGAGTGACCAATGACCATTTGACCATTGGTCGACCATTGGTCACTCGGTCCTAGAGGCCTGCCTGAGAGGAATGCATACTTACAGCACAATCAATTGGTATCTCATCATTCACTATAGACTACACCCCTCCCCTTATATTTTCACCATTTGACCATTGGTCGACCACTGGTCACTCGGTCCTAGAGGCCTGCCTGAGAGGAATGCACACTTACAGCACAATCAATTGGTATCTCATCATTCACTTTAGACTACACCCCTCCCCTTATATTTTCACCATTCGAAACCACTTGACCATTGGTCGACCATTGGTCACTCGATCCTAGAGGCCTGCCTGAGAGGGATGCATACTTACAGTACAATCAGTTGGTTTCTCATCATTCACTATAGACCACCCCTCCCCTTAAATTTTCACCATTCAACACCATTTGACCATTGGTCACTCGGTCCTAGAGGCCTGCCTGAGAGGAATCCATACTTACAGTACAATCAGTTTGTATCTCATCGTCCACTATAGACCACCACCCCCCTTATATTTTCACCATTCTACACCATTTGACGACTGGTCGACCATTGGTCACTCGGTTTTAGGGGCCTGCCTGAGAGGAATCCATACTTACAGTACAATCAGTTGGTATCTCATCGTCCACTATAGACCACCACTCCCCTTAAATTTTCACCATTCAACACCATTTGACCATTGGACGACCATTGGTCACTCGGTTCTAGGGGCCTGCCTGAGAGGAATACATACTTACAGTACAATCAGTTGGTATCTCATCGTCTACTATAGACCACCACTCCCCTTATATTTTCACCATTCGACACCATTTGACGATTGGTCGACCATTGGTCACTCGGTTTTAGGGGCCTGCCTGAGAGGAATCCATACTTACAGCACAATCAGTTGGTATCTCGGCATCCACTATAGACCATCCCTCCCCTTATATTTCCACCATTTGACACACTTTGACCAGTGGTCGCATGGTTCAGGGGCATGCCTGAGAGGAATCATTCCTGTCCAATACTGTACCCATTTACCAATGGTCACGACCAATTGACAATTTGTCATTTGGACATGACCATGGTCAACCATGATTTATTCATATACTCACATTAGCTCACATTGTCTGCAGGGGGTCTAAATAATTTATCAGACAGGTCCCTATGACCTATGATAACAACGACCAATGGTCGAATGGTGTCGAATGATGAAAACATAAGGGGAGGGCTGGTCTATAGGGGAAAATGAGATACCAACTGATTGTACTGTAAGTATATGTCTCTCAAGCAGACCCCTACAACCGAGTGAACAAATGGTCAACCAATGGTCAAATGGTGAAAATATAAGGGGAGGGGAGGTCTACAGTGGATAATGTGATACCAACTGATTGTCCTGTAAGTATATCTGTCTCTCAAGTAGGCCCCTACAACCGAGTGACCAATGGTCGACCAATGGGTCGACCAATTGTCAAATGGTGAAAATATAGGGAGGGGTTGTCTACAGGGTATGATGAGATACCAACTGATTGTCCTGTAAGTATACATTTCTCTTAAGCAGGCCCCTATGAACTGAGTGACCAATGGTCGACCAATGGTAAAATGGTGTCATATTGTGAAACTATAAGAAGAGGGGTGCTCTATAGTGGATGATGAGATACCAACTGATTGTACTGTAAGTATACATGTCTCTCAAGCAGGCCCCTATGAACCAAGTGACCAATGGTCGACCAATGGTCAATTGGTGTCATATGGTGAAAATATAAGGAGGGGGGTGGTTTATAGTGGATGATGAGATACCAACTGATTGTACTGTATGTATACATCTCTCAAGCAGGCCCCTATGAACCAAGTGACCAATGGTCAAATAGTGAAAATATAAGGGGAGGGGTGGTCTATAGTGGATGATGAGATACCAACTGATTGTACTGTAAGTACACATGTCTCTCAAGCAGGCCCCTATGAACCAAGTGACCAATGGTCAAATGGTGAAAATATAAGGGGAGGGGTGGTCTATAGTGGATGATGAGATACCAACTGATTGTACTGTAAGTACACATGTCTCTCAAGCAGGCCCCTATGAACCAAGTGACCAATGGTCAAATGGTGTCATATGGTGAAAATATGAGGGGAGGGGTGGTCTATAGTGGATGATGAGATACCAGCTTATTGTACTGTAAGTATACATGTCTCTCAAGCAGGCCCCTATGAACCAAGTGACCAATGGTCGACCAATGGTCGACCAATGGTCAAATGATGTCATATGGTGAAAATATGAGGGGAGGGGTGGTCTTTAGTGGATGATGAGATACCAGCTGATTATACTGTAAGTATACATGTCTCTCAAGAAGGCCCTATGAACCGAGTGACCAATGGTCCGCCAATGGTCAAATGGTGTCATATGGTGAAAATATGAGGGGAGGGCTGGTCTATAGTGGATGATGAGATACCAACTTATTGTACTGTAAGTATACATGTCTCGCAAGCAGGCCCTATGAACCGAGTCACCAATGGTCGACCAATGGTCGACCAATGGTCGACCAATGGTCAAATTGTGTCAAATGGTGAAAACATAAGGGGAGGGTGGTCTATAGTGGATGATGAAATACCAACTGTTGTACTGTATGTATACATGTCTCTCAAGCAGGCCCTATGAACTGAGTGACCAATGGTCGACCAATGGTCAAATGGTGTCATATGGTGAAAATATAAGGAGAAGGGTGGTCTATAAAGTGGATAAATGAGATACCAACTGATTGTACTGTAAGTATACATGTCTCTCAAGCAGGCCCCTATGAACCAAGTGACCAATGGTCGACCAATGGTCAAATGGTGTCATGTGGTGAAAATATGAGGGGAGGGGTGGTCTATAGCGGATGATGAGATACCAACTGATTGTACTGTAAGTATACATGTCTTTCAAGCAGGCCCCTATGAACCAAGTGACCAATGGTTGACCAATGGTCAAATGGTGTCATATGGTGAAAATATAAGGAGAGGGGTGGTCTATAGTGGATGATGAGATACCAACTGATTGTACTGTAAGTATGGATTCCTCTCAGGCAGGCCTCTACAACCAAGTCACGAATGGTTGACCAATGGTCAATTAATGGTGAAAATATAAGGGGAGGGGTGGTCTATAGTGGATGATGAGATGCCAACTGATTGTACTGTAAGTGTACATGTCTCTCAAGCAGGCCCCTATAAACCGAGTGACCAATGGTCAAATGGTGAAAATATAAGGGGAGGGGTGGTCTATAGTGGATGTGATACCAACTGATTGACTGTAAGTATACATGTCTCTGAGGCAGGTCCATTGGTCACTCGGTTCATAGGGGCCTGCTTGAGAGCCATGTATACTTACAGTACAATCAGTTGGTATCTCATCATCCACTATACACCACCCCTCCCCTTATATTTTCACCATATGACACCATTTGACCATTTGTCGACCATTGGTCACTCGGTTCATAGGGGCCTGCTTAAGAGCCATGTATACTTACAGTACAATCAGTTGGTATCTCATCATCCACTATAGACCACCCCTCCCCTTATATTTTCACCAAATGACACCATTTGACCATTGGTCGACCATTGGTCACTCGGTTCATAGGGGCCTGCTTGAGAGCCATGTATACTTACAGTACAATCAGTTGGTATCTCATTATCCACTATACACCACCCCTCCCCTTATATTTTCACCAAATGACACCATTTGACCATTGGTCGACCATTGGTCACTCGGTTCATAGGGGCCTGCTTGAGAGCCATGTATACTTACAGTACAATCAGCTGGTATCTCATAATCCATTATACACCACCCCTCCCCTTATATTTCACCAAATGACACCATTTGACCATTGGTTGACCATTGGTCACTCCGTTCATAGGGGCCTGCTTGAGAGCCATGTATACTTACAGTACAATCAGCTGGTATCTCATCATCCACTATACACCACCCCTCCCTTTATATTTCACCATGACACCATTTGACCATTGGTCGACCATTGGTCACTCGGTTCATAGGGGCCTGCCTGAGAGCCATGTATACTTACAGTACAATCAGTTGGTATCTCATCATCCACTATACACCACCCCTCCCCTCATATTTTCACCATATGACACCATTTGACCATTGGTCGACCATTGGTCACTTGGTTCATAGGGGCCTGCTTAAGAGCCATGTATACTTACAGTACAATCAGTTGGTATCTCATCATCCACTATACACCACCCCTCCCCTCATATTTTCACCATATGACACCATTTGACCATTGGTCACTCGGTTCTGCTTGAGAGCCATGTATACTTACAGTACAATCAGCTGGTATCTCATCATCCACTATAGACCACCCCTCCCCTGATATTTTCACCATATGACACCATTTGACCATTGGTCGACCATTGGTCCCTCGGTTCATAGGGGCCTGCCTGAGAGCCATGTATACTTACAGTACAATCAGTTGGTATCTCATCATCCACTATAGACCACCCCTCCCCTTATATTTTCACCAAATGACACCATTTGACCATTGGTCGACCATTGGTCACTCGGTTCATAGGGGCGTGCTTGAGAGCCATGTATACTTACAGTACAATCAGTTGGCATCTCATCATCCACTATACACCACCCCTCCCCTTATTTTTCACCATATGACACCATTTGACCATTGGTCACTCGGTTCCTAGGGGCCTGCTTAAGAGCCATGTATACTTACAGTACAATCAGTTGGTATCTCATCATCCACTATAGACCACCCCTCCCCTTATATTTTCACGATTTGACCATTGGTCGACCATTGGTCACTCGGTTCATAGGGGCCTGCCTGAGAGGAATCCATACTTACAGTATAATCAGTTGGTGTCTCATCCACTATAGACAACCCCTCCCCTTATGATATTACCATTTGACCCCTCATGCTATTTACATGTCATTGTTGAATTTCCTCATTCTCAAAACGTGCCATGTAACTTGAAGCTGAGATTTGTACTTAATGTGATAGGCACATTCCTCTTCCCAATGTAGCTGGCTCATTATAGATGAACAATGTGTGTTTGACCATTGGTCATATGGCAAGGCTTATAGTCATTTCAATGTGACCATTGATCACTTAGGCACAGTATTGGACATGGCTCAGAGGAATGTATACTTACAGTACAATCAGTTGGTATCTAATCATCTACTATATAGACCACTCCTCATGCATACTTGCAGTATAATCACTTAGTTTCTTGTCATCCCCTTTAAACCACCTCTTATCACCTCACCATCTATAGATCAGCACTCTCCTCCTCTTTCATGCGTTCTCAAAGTGTGTGCAATAGGACCCTATAGTCTGCTGTCTGTAGTCTGGTATTTCAGAGTTGTAGTCTGGTATTTCAGTGTTGAACTCATAGCTGAATATGACTGTAGAATGCATAGGTAAGTGTTTCACTACAATGACGTTACAAGGACAGTCCTGTAATACCAGACTAAACACAGCAGACTATAAGGTCCTACTGCACACACTGGTCCTTGTCACATCACAGTGGAAAAACACTATTGGTACCCATTCTACAATCATATTCAGCTATAGGTTCAGTATTTTTACAGTATTTGAGAAAAAAACAACTTGCCAAAACAAAGTCATCACTGCCATTGCACAGTGATCATAATGGTTCTGGCCTCTTATGCATAATATTAGGAAGCTTTGGAGGTTCCAGCAGGTTATTAGGTTTGTTAGAAAATTTACCTTTCAATATTTTTCTGCAACAAAATTGAGCTCCATCATTTTCATGGTATCCATCATCAGCCTTCTACCATCAGTGACACTGAGGAAGCAATCCAATTACCTGTTTTAGTTTTAGGTTATGGCTGATTTCTTTAGCTTGATGGGTAACAAACAATAATTCAACTTATTTTCCACTTGGCTCAGTTTCCTTTGTCTCTTTCAGGGGAATAAATCTACTAATCTATAAATCTACTAAAATTGATTTTAAAAAATGTAGTCTGAAGTTTTAGCAAATATTACTACCGAAATAACTAAACTGTCGGCACCCTCGAAAATTTGATTGATCGCTGGTTAGTTTCAGTTCCTTCGTCTGGCTGTTTTGATCAATCCAAATGGTCACATGACATTTAAATTTTGTAATGTTTGATACAAAATTTAAGTTTCGGCAGTATTTCGAGGAAACCTCGCCAAGTGAAAAATAAGCATGTTATTGTCCATCAACCTCAGGGTTATGATATATAATAGGGCTGCACCCTTGACCAGAACCATAGGAGATCTTATTTCATAACTCTTGGTGCTGGTGGACAATAAACCTTACATAATTCAATAAAGTAACAAATAATGGGGGCAGCTCTAATAATAACTATTTTTTTTGTTATAAATGACAAAACTAAAAACTTTTAGTAACACAGTATTTCATGGGGCTTGACTTGTGACCAATAGGTTACCATTGATGACTGCTACCATAGATTTGAGGGTTTTGGTTACCAAAAAAAAAAACAAACAAACAAATTATACCAAATGGTTAAACTTTTCCGATTTTTTTATTATTATTCAGGCTTTGTGAAGGGAAAGCCTTAGTCCAGCCCTGGACCCTGCACGTGTTCTTAGAAAGGTTGCTCTTTTCCTGCCCTTAAAGTGCATTATCACCCCTGACACGAAAATGCCTGGAGAGCGGTGTTATTGAATAAATCTGAATGTAGATTATTTTGGTTTCATACCTTTATCCATTCCGGGGATATGGCACTTTAAAACATGATGCTAATTAGGTAGTTGATTACGTTTGGTCAGGCCTATTATTTATTTTTTCAGCAGTCCGGTATCCATCAAATCGTGCGCTCTGATTGGCTCGCGAGCGGGCCGGAATCCTACGATCCAGACCCCGGGTCCGGATGAATCGCGCACGCGCTAATTTCTGTGAAGTTTTATGCTGTTTCAGTGAAAGCAAAAAAATATATTATTTACCGGCTTGGGGTCGGTCCAGATCGTGAAATACCGTGACCTTGGCCTTGAAAATACTGACCTTGACCTCTGGTCACGGTCAGTATTTTCAAGACCTCGGTCACGGTATTTCACGATCCTGACCTCCCAGCCGGTAAATAACATATGTATATTCATCCCTCATTACTTCACAAAAAACATATAGAGTCCAATTTTCTGTTCGTATTGTAATAACTCGTTCATTGTAGCTGATTCATATACAGAATCCCTGGATTATCCAAAGATGTCTACAAAAATTAGGCTTGTGCAATTTTTACCTGACCTGGGTCCGGTTGCTCGAAAGTGGTTTAGCACTAATCCAGGATTAATTACCATGGTGACTCAATGGTTTTGTTCAGACCTAAACCTGGTTTAAATTTAATCCACCTTTGAACAACCCGCGCCTGATGTCATAGCTAATTAGCATAAACTTTAAAGCAGCATATCTCTGGAACGGATAATGATATCAAAGCAAAATAAACAGCATTCATATTTTATTCGTCTGTAGGCCAGGAGGCGAAACCCTCCATGTCTAAAATTGTAGCCATCTACACTGGTCATGTATGTTGTAGGACACTGGTCATGTCTGTCCCAGCTACAACAGACATAACCAATGTAACCAAGTACAGTGGAACCTGGATTTTAGGATACTAGATCTAAAAATATCCTCAATTTTGCGATATCATTTCTTTCTCTCGACAAAAAATACAGTAACAGTAAAATGTGTAAAGAAAGACCTCTTTGCAACGATACCTTGATTTTACGATACTTTTTTATTCTCCCGAGAACACTGACCAAAAACAATATGGAGAACTCCTGTATTACTAGCACTTGTAACTATAATGAGGGTAGATTAGTAGATTACAGTAGTAACTTTACCAGCACATTACTACCTAACAAAACATGTTCATGAAATACCCTTGAATTGCACATCTCCAGGGCTAAAACCTTAATCGATATAATTGTTAAGTAGGGAAGAGGTCAAAACAAATGAAATCTGGCTGGACCCAATTTGGGGGAGGTGGGGTAGGGCCAGTTGCCTACCAACCAAAAATTTCCAAAAACTCAATATTTAAAAATCTTCTTTTTTAAATAGTTTCTTATTCATGAAACCAATTTCGATAAGAACCACATCAAACAATCCGCAATGTCCTATCATTTCGTTTAATACATTAAGATTTTGCCCAGTCCCCCTAGGAAAGAAGTTTGGTGTTAAAAACCAGAGGGGTGGGGTGGTACCAGGCGGTGACCATTACCTATCTGGCCCAAATTGGGTCCCTATCTGGGGCATGTGTTTTGAACTGCTCCCAGCAGAAGTTAATTTTGGTAAATAGAAATCAAAATCGGTCAAAAATCCCGTTGAAATAGCTATTTTTGAGAACAAGGCTGATGTTTGCATGACATGCAGAAAGGAAAATAAAACTGATCAATTGACCTTCTCTTGGACTTGTCAATGCTTGAATTAAGATTTATAGGACAAGAGATACAATATTAAATGCCTCAAAACTCTAAACATTTTTGCCATTTTGCACTCATCAGAAACATGGAACTAAAGTAATAAGCAAGCTCTCACTTCCAGAATTGTGTTTAATTTGTAACAGAGACACATTGTGGCTCACTTAAAAATCTATGAACATTTTGGTGCATATTTAGATTAAAATAGTAACAATTAGGAGCATGTATGGTTTCTAGTTGCACTGATCAAGTGATAACAGGATTGTAATGCACTAGTCAATATAACCCACTTCCCCCCCCCCCCCCCCCCACCCACCCTCCCTCCCCCCCGGCTGTGGCATATGCAGGGGCTTCATGACGATTTGGTGAACGATGTAGTCTTTCGACATCCTATGGAAATATAGCCAGGGCGTTTGACCGAGCGCCCGCCATCTTGGAAAATACCTTATGTTGTGTCTTGGGCCACCCTGTGTATCAATGAAACACGGCCAAAACGCACATTTTGCATAGAGTGAATGGGCACGGTGACCAATTTACTGCTTTGTTGCTTGATTTTTTGCTTTTACAAACTCATATTATAGCTATATTTTTTGTACTGTTTTAAAGCATAGTTTTTCTTTTAAATTTGGAGAGGAATATTCATGAAGAAACCCTGGTCATAATTAGCATAGATGTTGGCAATTCTATTCTTTCATTTGTCGGAGCATACTTGGAATTATTTCAGTTGATCAAAATGTTTGTTTTAACAATAAACATTCTCCGAGATGTGGACATTGGACAACCTTTCCCGGCTCTGCACGTGAAGACTGAATTTACAAGTGAAGGTCAGGGGCACTGAATGAAAGTTACTACAGAGATTGTTCTAATACGTTATTAAATGGTTGCGTATCTTCCTTTTCACCCTCCCTCTGTACTCAAAGACAAAACGACCCCAGGGAATTGAACAGGGAATGGCAAAAAAAAATGTCCTTGGGGCGGGTGTTTGATAACTTTTGAAACAACTGTTTGTCAAATGTCCCGCTATGCCCCGGCCAGGGGGGTGCGGGGGTTTATATTGACTAGTGCATAATAGGTTTGTTCAGCAAGCATTTTGTATGTTTATTAGTGGACCACTCTATGCAAGCAGAGCTGAACACTTGAACATAATCAACATTAAATTTGAGGTCTATGTTTCCAATAATTTAGCAAATTAATTCTCACCTCAAATGGATAGGCATTATGTGGTTTGTTACCCTTCAGGCCATGGGTTCGCGATTGTTGATTTTCAGTTGAATGGGTAGCGAGTGTACATTGTAGCGAGTGATGTTAAGACGCAGAAATCCACCTCAAAACTTGAAAAATAAACACAGCATACACATTAGTAAGTATTCTTCAATTGTTTATTCAAACGTTTTTAGTATTAAATCTATATTTTAACTGTATTTTAACAACTTTTTCCACCAATTTTTTCCTAGCCCTTGAGGCATGTTTTATGATGCTAAGTATATTTTTCCGGGCACGTGCAGCTCCGTCAAACAGGAGTCGAGGAAGCTCAACAGTTTCTGGTTGAATCATGCCACGTTCTCATAGAGAAATGACATTATCCAGATGCTTCCTTTGCAGAACAAACGAATAAAAGGACAAAACAAAAGCAAATGTAACAGAAAAACGTAACATCGGCATCTCGATCTGTAAGCTTACCTTTACAGAAAATGTGAACCGTGTTTATCGTCCAGTGTTAAACAACGCTTGCCATAAAAAGAGGCAAGCAAACTTTCCTAATGACTTGATTTGCCTTTGAACTCCAAATAAGTCTTCATTCTTTTCGGATGAATAAGATTTCATCGGATTGTTTTCAAACAGAACTCGTCCTTCCGCGTCTCCTCCAACCAACTCTTGTTCCCAGGGCTTCGCGGTCAGGATACCCTTGCGCTGCGTTAGCGCTGCGTATGCGCCAGGAAAGAAGTCAAATGGTATTTTTTTAGCCTGCGTACTAAGCGTTTCCGCGTTTCCGTGGGTTTCTTCAAATAAAGTTGTATTTACTCACCCTGAGCGTGGTTGGTTCGCTAGCTTATCTCCCTACTGGCGTGGTGCGTGGTATATAGAGGCAAAACTTCGTATATACATTCCGGCCCTTGTTACCCGAACTTTGCACCATTTCTAGTCGATGGCGTCACATAAAAAAACTCGTTCGGAGACGAGAACAAACTAAATTACAGTTAAAAAACGAAGTACAAATGCTCGGACAGAATAAATGGAGTGGAAGTTCTGAAGTTCTTTGTTGTGAAGCTTTGTAACGCAGTGTCCGATGGAATCTTTGTCTTTTTCTGGACCCGGGGGAGGGGCATTTGTCCATTTTTGTTTTCCCCGCCGTGGGGTATTTTCCATCTTTTCCAGCCCCGGGGCGGGGAATTTTTAGTTTTAATTTTAGAAATGACCAAATTCCCGTGGCCATGGCCACCGCTGGAATTGACTGATGCTGATACGTTTGAAGGAAACCCGTTTCTTTCCGCTTATCTTCATTAGAAAAATGGGCTCCTACAACACATGACAAGAATGCGTAAAATGAGCAAAACCTGGACCGGAGCGCGGCTGTTTTTTCGGAAGGAGATATAGGTAATTGTTTGAAAAAAAAATAGACGCACCTTGTGCGAAATGACACTAGGTACAAAAAAGCTGAAATTTGTTAAAATAGCCGATTTCGGCAAGCACTGCCTTTATCAAGGTCACAAAACTAATGAATAGACGATGGCTAGAAAAGTAATAAAGAGCGCGCATTCTGACGCTCAGAAAAGCGCTTTTCTCACTAGTTGAAGGGTCCCCTTTACCGTTGCAATGTACTTGTTTTAGCACTTGCTTATGCCACAGTTTTCACTTTCAAGCTCTTATTTATTTATTTCTAAGGTCCCCGTAACGTCTGAAAAGTTCCAACTACTACACACACGATTTTTCAATTCATATATTGGCATAACCAGCGAGATTGATTGATATTTTTTACTTCAAATGGTTCTTTCTTCCTCACGGCATCAAAACTCCTGTTGTATGATAAAACTATCGTCGATGGTCCCTGTAACGTTAGTGTGATACCAACTAGGACCTGGTCCTCGTAACGCGTTCCAAAAAAAAATTCGAAAGAAAAAAAATTCGATTTTCTTTATTTCTCTATTGTGTGTTGTGGAGTTTCCCTCAAGGAACATTTATATGAAATGTAGACTCCAGTGTAAAGCGTATTCCGGTGGTCCGCCTAGCGCGGTGTTGGACCAGGTCCGTGCTAGTCGGTGACGGTTGGTATGTGTGTGTGTGTGTGTGTGTGTTGGGGGGAGGGGGGGATTCTAATTCTAGAAAAGCGGACCACCAATGTTGTATGAATTTGCCGTTTTTTTATTGAGAAATCGCTAAAATTCTCTAGAAGAAGCAAACAATATAAGTGCTTTATTTTATATTGTGTAGAAATGTGGACCGTTTTGTCGCGTTAGGGGGTGCGCCGGGACCCCCCTGGCTACGGGCCTGAATACACAATAATAATATTTATTATTCATAAGAGCGCGCGGTAGAGAAGATATAAACTATGTTTATATTCCAGTTTGCGGAATATGGATTATCGCGAATAAAACTTCGCCTGATTTTATCTATCGCTCTCTCAAACGTGGCTGTTTTGATAATATAAATACGCGCTTTCTATACAGCCGACTGCGTTTGAGCGTTTTACCCTAACAGTTCGCACGTTACGTTTGAACGTTTGAAAGTTGCGTTGTGAGACAAAAAGTCGGACGTTTCCAAGAGCAACCGCAATGTGTATTTTTCACTGACCAATCAGAGAGGACAGAACTCTTTGGTTCGCCATAGAAACGTCTCGTTTCATCCTAGAAACGCAAATTTCAAACGTTCAAACATAACGTGCGAACTGTTAGGGTAAAACGCTCAAACGCAATCGGCTGTAGTACTGTGGTCAGATTTAAAAGTTGCGCCGTGATAATTGCGGGAGGTTGCGCCCAACCGGCCCAAATGCATTTTCTCCCTGAATGCAATAACGAATTCCTCTAGAGAAAGTCCCTAAAATATCACCTGCCGCTATCGCACACTGACTAGAACACTTAGTAGCTAAGCATCACATAACGGTTTTGCAAAAGTTACCGGGTTGCTTACAGGGTACGCTTTGATAAACACAATGAATAGTAGAATAGTGTTGCAGAGCTCGCTGTTATTATGAAAATGCATAAATGTCCACAATGTTTAACATGGTTGATGCAGTATTGTGGATAGAATATAAGACAGAAACTGAGAAACGGATATGAGATTCGCTGTTGAGTGATAATCTCTTAAAATGTATGCACCTGTCGGCCGGTAATTGTTTCACCTATTGTTACAATTATTATGTTGTTTTTTTAGGAAAAAAATTTGCCTGATACCAAAGCTAACAAAGTATTTTGTAATCAAATCATGTGTTTTTTTCTTAACTTTATATGTCATTGTCTACGCGATCTCTTGCAGAAAAGAGAGGCTTCTTCTTTACATATGTTTAAACTTCTATCGACTACTTAAACTTCTATCGACTACTTTATTCCGCCTGTAATCGATTCCGCACTTGAAAATTAAGTTTCTCTGATCTCGCGCCTGCTCCAACACTCTGCTAAAAATTCCTTCGCTCTACGGTTCATCCTAAAAGTTCTATTAACAAGTTTTATTACTTGGCGTTTTATAAAATCCAATTATATATTATATTGTAAACTTCGCAATGGAGGATACCGCCGGTTTTTTTGCTTCATGGTTTATTGACTTTCATCAGAAACATAACTTATAAGTGAATAACTTGTATGTTCATTCTGCTTTTGTGGCTAAAGACCGCCATTCTTTCTCACTTCTGGTTTCCTTTTTTCAATGGACCGCATTTTTGCGCATTTACGTTTTGTAACTATGTTTTTTTTCTTTATACTCTACATGATCTGATGATATTAATAAACAGCCTCTCCTTTCGGATTAGCCTGAGTTAAGAAGCTTTTTTACGCAGGTTTTACACCTTGCTCTGTACAATACATTGCTTGACTTACCTGAGTTAGGATTACCCACAAACTTACAATCAACGTCATGTCTGAAAGCTGAGTAGAAGAAAAGTCCGTGGAACACAGTTTCGAAGGTGAAAAAGGTGAAGGTGCGACCAATTAACCAAATAAGCTTTAAAAAAATCGAATCCCACGACTGCAATGTTTAATATTTTATAACTTCTTGGCAGTGCGTCAGTTTCTGGAACAATATATAACAGTTCCCTGCGTTGTCTTTTATTTTCCTGAAGTTTCTAGAGTGATAATAATTAGTTCCAGACGAGCCAGATTTCGAGGTAGTCCTTTATGGTACGGGTAGTTCTTGCACATTATTTTTTGTCATAATTTTTAAAATAAATTCTAGCACATCCCTTTTTTCAACCTCGACAAGCGAAGGGAAAGGCCCTGGGATCGAGGTTGCTAGGGGACTATTATCAATAGACCTCTAGTAGCGAAAGCGCCAATTTTGAACATGAAAAGAATGGCGGCCGCTTCTCATTTTGTCGAGGTTTCTGGTGATTTTTTAACACAATTTTTCACTTTTTTTGTCCAACTAGTTGTGTGATACTAAAACAATTAGACCTCTCGCCCTCAAGGCCACGGGTCAATAGCCCATTCGGCCTGCGTCCTCATGGGCTATTGGCCCGTAGCCCTTTCGGGCTCGAGGTCTAATAGTTAATTAGTATAAACCAACTAATGGTCTATTAGAAATCCTGCATTCTGATTGGCTGAGCTACTAATGGTCTATTAGTGATAGACCGTGCCTGGCAAAACCACCACCTTTCTTTGCAAGAAAACTTGATTTTTTCAACATAAAATAATGGAATTAATTGCCAAAACTGACCAACTAGTTGGTTTATACTAAACAATTAGACCTCTCGTCCTCATGTGCTATGATATCAATAGACCATTCGGCCTTCGGCCTCATGGTCTATTCATCATAGCACATTCGGCCTCTAGGTCTAATTGTTAAATATTTACCTATAGGTGAATATAACATTGAAAGCATTGGGGATCGCGCGCGCACTTTTTACGAGAATTCATCACCTTTATAGTGCGAGTTTGACCAAAATTGTATCCTTCCTATAAATCTACTATGTTGTACTATAAGGCATTGAAAACATCTTCCCCAAATTTTGGTTGATAACATTAAGTCTTTAGTCCTTTTTTCTGCCGCCGAAAACACCAAAATACGGCCACACGGCCGCCATCTTGGAGTCGCCATTAAAATCGGCTGTTCCTACTACCTGGTTACCAAGTCAGAGGCCAGGCTACATTTTGTGACGTATTTTTATCCCCCATCCATTGCCGGGACAACACAAATCTCAAAATCTAACGGTAAATATATTACACACAAACGTGACCAGTTTTTCAGTTTTCAGTTTATTTGCTCGGTTAAGCTAAGTTGCTTGTTACCAAGATTTTTTGGTATCTTTTTTGGCATCTTTTTTTCCTGTAGCAAAGCTCAGTCATTCCACCTGCAGATCTATTGTTATGAACTTTTGTTACCGTTCCGTAAGATGAATTTCGCAAAACAAACATTAAAACATGAACAAATCAGACAACAAAAGTCTGGATTTTGATGTAAATGTTCAGCTGTTGACAAAAATTGTTCACGCGCGCGCTGCTGACGAAGATCACGCCATTTTCAACAGAGCGCGCGCTCAGCTCTGTTTTGCAAAAACAATGTTGCTGAAAACTGAATAAAATGTTTAAGCACTTTTCTGTTTGCCCTTCCCTTTGATTTTCAACGGAGCTGTCTGACATTGTTGAAGAACAAATTGTGCTGAACTGATTTAAGCAAACAACAATTAACAAAATAATAAAAACAAGGTCGCCCATTTCTCCTCAAAACGTGCAAAAAGATCGAGAACAACCTCATTTCTTGAAACTTCACTCATATTGTTCAGTGTGCTCCGAAATGAGCCGTACCAATAACGAATAAGAGGCCTGGATGCTCAGGGGGGATAAAAGTGCGTCACGATTCAAAACGAGGCTGCTATAACCGCTGTCATTTTTAATTACAGGCTCGTATTTTGGAACATAAAATTTTAATGGCGGACAAAAAAAAAACATACTTTTCACAGACATTTTTCCTTGTATTCCGGGCGGAATGTTTCACTAAAATCCACTCAGCAAGAATGTATTGTGGATAATTTAAGTACTAGGCCAGAAAAAATGGTAAAAAAGAAGTCAAATTTTGGTCATACTAGCACTTTATATATCTCAAGTGTTTAGATGACCCGAAATGCAATGCGGTGCGGCTTTTCTCCATGGACTTCTCAAAGGCTTTCGATTTAGTGTCAAACACTATGAATAAGTACATAATAAACTGGTTTATGGACTTTTTACAGGATCGATGTCAGAACGTTTGTATTCAAGGAGTAGAAACAGAGTGGAAACATGTGAATAGGGGTACAACACAGGGAAGCGTGAGCGGCCTTATCTGTTTGCGTTAGTTTTGGATGATTTGATAATGGAACAGTTCGAACGATGAATGCTCGCTGTGCAAATATGCGGATGATGCAACTGTCCAAGTTCCTATCCTATCAGAAGATGCTGTTAGCTGTTTTCTCGCTTGGTCTGATGACAATCAATTGAAATGCAACCCCTCTAAGTGTAAGGAACTATATTTTTTCTCGGATCAGCTGGCTGGGGTCTTTGCGGGTGCCTGTTCGATTTATATGCGCAGTGGTTACATTTAACTAGGACAAGGGCGGATCTAGGGGAGGGGGAAGGAGACCCCCCTTTCTCTGGAGATTTTCCCATACATTTACTGTATTTGCTGGAGGAAATTTGAAAATTATCGTCCCATGTTTTCACTGTCCGCCCCCCCCCCCCCCCCTTTCAGAAATTCCTGGATCCGCCCCTGAAAGATATTTTTGTTTTGTTTTGTATATCTGTAAATTGTTACAGTTTGGTATAGTTATAGTTATAGTTTTATAGATTTATGGAGATTCTAGTTGATTATCAGTGTTTCTTGTTCACTTGAAACATATTGATTATTTAAATTAGAGTCTAGATTGGGATATAAAAAGAGCATTAATAATATAAGCGCATATTGCAAATTTCATGAGATAATTCCTATAGCATTCATCATGAATTTCACTCAACTGCCAATTTGTCAGGGGAAATCTGAACACTTCCCATTCTTCTACCATGGGAAATTCAGCTTTTCCCATGGATGGGTTTCTGAGTAATGCAAATAAAATCAGTTTTTCTACAAAGCGACAATTGGCACTTGAATGAGATTCAACTCTTATTTCTTCACACTTACAGCTGTTTCAGGCAACCCGCGAGCCAGGTGGGAAATCTGAATTGAATCCAAAAGTTGATTTTCTGTGTCTTTACTGAAATCTGAAAATTGGTTGAGTCATTGGAATCCATGCCAAGGCAGAATTCAAAGATTCAACCGTATTCCGGATTTGACGGACGTGGTTTGTTACAAAAAAATCGAATTTTAGATTTCACGTTTCTTTCATTTTAAGAAAAATCCAGATTTTCTCAAACAAAAGCTACTCGATCTACGTAGTCAACCAATCGTGTTAGCCAATCAGATCATTGCTGTTTCGCCCGGTGCAGTCGCTTGGTTTCCCTTGCCAGACATATCGCGACAGAAACCAATTCACTGCCAAACTGGGCAATGATCTGATTGGCTTTCGGTTTTGATAATCTACGCAGAGGACCCAGCTGCCATTCGATGTTTTGAACGCGCTGGATCGCGTATTACCTGAAAAGCTGTAAAGCCGGCTTTTCACTTGTGAAATAAGCGGAAAAAGAGACGGAGACGTAAGAGATTACGTTTGTGTGAAAATCGTCGTGACAGTTAGCGACGTAAGCGGAGACGTAAGATAAAGGAAACCTTTCGTTTTCCTTCCTTCACGCTTACGTCTCCTTCACCGTCTCCGTTCTTTGATTTTCACACGAACGCAAGCGTCTTGCGTCTCCTCCTTCTCCGCTTATTCCACTACTGAAAAGCCGGCCTTAAGACTTCAACAACTCGCAGTCACTTGAGAGACGCGAGTCATTCGAACAATGATTTTGTGAAGGTAACAAGTTTCAACTACTACAAAAACTACTTTCATACAACCCTTTGTTCAACAATATCGCATGTATTTCAAGACGGGAGTATTTTCGTGATAACCAGATTTTGTACTAAATTTCGTTACCTTTTCTATGGAGATTTTTTTATTTTACAGTGCCTGTTTCAGGTGCATTGTTTTCGTGCAGATGTATATATTTATTGGGGCGTTTTAGCCTTCAGAGTGTCAATGCAGCTATTTTGTATTGTATTTTTCTGCTTACGATTAAAGCTTATTTTCATAAAGAAAGACCTTGTTGCTGTGTGTAGATTTGTTCCTTTGAGATTCTAGACAGGTTTTCTAGCCCAGACTCTCGCCTTTATTAATCTCCGCCAAAAAGAGCCCTGGCTAAAAAAGAGTGTCTGACTTTGTGCGGTCCCCATCTTTGCATTTGTTATTGGTCGACTCACCCACCCGAGGACCCCGGAAAATTCCAAGTGGGAGGGTCTATACGCACCCTGGAAATTCCAAGGGGGAGGGGTATATTTAAGACTTGGAAATTCCAGGGAGAAGGGAGGTCGAGGACATGAAAATTCCTAGGGGCGGGAGTCTTTCCAAGGCCTTGAAATTCCAATAGGGAGGGGTCCATGTGAACCCTGGAAATTCTAGGGGTTGGGGGTCTTCAAATGGCAGGGTTAAAATGGTTGATGGACAATGCTCTGACACAGATGGCCTCTTTCGATCATAACAGACCGTGCACGATATAGGATGATACTTTGAGGAGCGTATAATATGACGAGCTGTGACTCTCCCGCATGTCCTGGCTATATTGTAGGGCCGTAGCGTTGTTCAGTTGGCATGTCCCCCCGTCTTGGTTTATAAAGTTGACCGATTCACATTTCTCCCCCGCCAACAGGCAATAACCCATACAAATGGCCGGGGTGTGCACGCGGGATTCTGTGTAGATCACGTGGTTAGAGAAATACTGGCGCGGCGTTTCTTCAAATATATAGTCTGGCTGGGGAGGTTCTTCAGGGTCTGTAAGAGACAACGCGTAATAAACGTTCGGGTATTCGCGATTTTTTGGACTTTCGTAAACATTCTATACTACTGTATATACAATGATATCGTATGATATCTTTTTTGTGTCAAATTGAGTACGAGCTATCATACGGGCAGAAGGTTTGGGGGGAATCATTTCATTTTTGGGCGGGCGAAAGGGAGGATCTCTCGAAAGAAGCCGGCCTGAAAGGGGGGTCACTAGAAATTGTCTACGTAGTTATTCCAGTATCTTCTATACCGTTTGTATTTTTCTAGTTCCCTTCTTTTGTACGCTGAAAATGTCTGCGTGCTTGCGCACATAAGGAAAATTATACCGTAAGCGGTGAGATCGACGTTAAGCATAGAAATTCGTCATTTGGGCCGCAATAATAACAATTTCGTCATTTGCGGCGTGCATGAAGAATAAAACCTACAGGCTTTATTGACTATATACAAAAAATGCAATGTTCATCGACCTTCTCTTTGAGGCTTGAAGAACTGTGTTTATCGAAATCAGGCCTGCCTTTAACATTCCCCGAGTCAGCTAACGGCTTATAGACATATTAATTCGTTTTAAAAGTTTCGATAAATTGAGAGTTCCAAGAGATAGTGCCCATAATAACAGAAATCTCAATTTCAACATCGCAGTTTTCGCGCGCCGGGATTTAAAACTATTGATCCTAGCGGGACCGAGATTTTACCTACTGGGAACGGGATTTTGCCCAAAAACGGCCGGGAAACGGGATTGGGACCCCCCCCCCCCCTTCAGGACCCTGTGTAGATACGGAATTAAACTGTTGTGTAGTCGCGTCATAGTCGCCGCGCTGCACAATTTTTTCGCGACATTTTTCACAGTCATACGAAATCTGCTCTATCTTCTCTCACTTTATATGGGTCGTAGGTTCATAATTATAATATTGAGGGATTCGCACCACGCACTCGCTGCCTCTGAAAAATTGACCTGTCCTCATTCCTGAGAGAGGTAGAGGGCGTAAGCCTAGCTAGCCTGGAGTCAAACCGTCTCTGTGCGTACCTTTCTCTCCACAAATCCTCGTGTTCTTATCACCGGAGGGCAGATCTGTAAACTTGTACACGTAATACCCGTAACACCTTCGCACATCAACCATTGCCTTGTACCCACAACAATCGGCCCCAACTCGGTAACACACCTCCCGAGGCACAGGACTCGACTCGGTTGAATTTGGATGCGAGCCGTTTATCCATCCAGGGACTGGGTTCCACAGGTCCCAGACGCAGGGCAGTGATTGGTTATCTTAGTCACCTGGTTTCCGCTAAATCTGTACCAGGTCGTCTGATCTAAGGCGGAGGCATCGAGCAAGCGGTAATTGAAGCAAGGTGCGTACTCTACAACAGAAAGGTTGTCATATCAAGAAGTGCTGTCGTTTTTATGGTAAATCCGCGCGGGCTGCCTGTGGTGTCCAAATCGCGTCACAGGCCCCTCGGCGGGGGGTAAAAACAAATGGCGACCAAGAGAATGATGTTTCTCGAGTATCTGCAAGTTTTGGTAAATTTTCCTGCTTTTTCTGCTAAGCTATGAGGAAAAGTACTTACAGACCTTCCAAATAAGGTAAGGGGGAATAGTCCTAATAAGGAAGTTTTGCAACGTCGGCAAAACGACAGCTTTTGGCGAAATTTTCTTGATATGGAAAATACTTATCGTATATTAGTATATACCAAATCAGTGCACGTGAATAGTCAATTTTGCGCGCTCATATCGTGATTGATTTTTGAATAGTAAATATCCAAAACTATTCGCTGCTCGTATGGGAGGCTCTGGGGACATCCATTTGAGGGCCTTCGCTGATTGGATGAATTTGAACGTTACAAATGGGGCATGCGCAGATTGTTGTTTCTCTATCAAATGCTTGCGCATGCGCCAATAGCTGTTACCGTCAAATCTTGCGCATGCGCCAATAGCTGTTACCAGCTGTTACTCGTCACCTCGCGGGAGCCACTGAACAAGATCTTTCTGCGCATGCTCCAACGTTAAGTCAACCAATCAGCAAAGGTTCTCAAATGGCTGCCGCTAGAGCCTCCCTTGTGAGTGGGCACGAGAAAGGAAAAAGAGAGTTCTCAGATCCTTACCCGTGTGAAAGCAACTGTTTTTCATCTGTTTGATGTGCTCCGCCAGTAAGGCAGTGTTGTAAAACATGAGACAGGCAACCCGACCCTGGTAGATCCGGCTATCAACAGATACTTTGCCGATACGAATCTGTGAAGGGAATTATTTTAAAATTACATAGTATCACCTATGATATCTAAAACGAGTCAGCTAGAGTATATAGCGCTATTCACTGTTTATCAACATTGTCATTGTAATGCTAATGTGCCAACCGTAGATTGAATAGCACCCTTTATTCTGTGAACCAATCGATCTCTGGTTGGCACATTAATAACAATGGATGACGTCAGCGTGAACGGCGTGATAGAGCGGAGGGGATCGGATCAGGGAGCACAGGACGTTTTCTGCAGAAACCCATATTAATGGGGAAAGCTGGATTTCCCAAGCGCAAACGCATGGGAACTGCTCGGAATTCACAAGGATAGCCATGGAAAATCCGAACCACTTCCCATTCTTCTACCATGGGAAATACAGCTTTTCCCATGGATGGTTTTCTGCAGAAATTCTGGAGAAACGGTCCAAAATACTCTGGGGGAATGAGTAGTGACTTTAAGATTTAGAGATAAGCTTAACGTTTTTAATTGTTGGAATCAGGGAAAGGGAGAAAAGCGATAAAAAAAGACCGAGATGGAAGAGTCTGTATATATACGTATGCCGTTTATTTCGCTTTGATATCTTTATCCGTTCAATTTAGCATGACTTGAATTTTCAGCCATCTTTTCTCCCTATACTAGTACTCCATGGCGATTCTTTAGATTCTGATTGGTTAAATTAAATAATGCATATAAAATAGCCCAGGCTCGAGACAAAAGCTTCAAATCGAAGCTTTCTCCAAGTTCTAATACATTTACAGTAATTTTAGAAGAGAGCCTCGACTTGAGGTTATTGTTTGTAAGCATTGAAGCGTAATTCGAAAATGGCCTATTTTCAGTGACAAACAAACATAAAGGTAGCCTGCACATCAGAGTTTATAAAATAGCTTAGATTGGAAATAAATTGTTTGCAGAGCCGAAACCACTGAAATGAATTGTTTGCAAACGTAATAAACAGAAAATAAATTGATGCTTCCCCGAAGTTTGAAAGTCTGCAACTTATCTATGTAGGCAGCAGAAAGAAAACACGTGGAATTACAACCATTGGACTCTTTCACAATTTAGTATTTCATAACTACAACATGTGCCATGCACCTTAGACTTGTGTACCCGTGGGGTACCTATTTTTCGGAATGCCATTGCTTCCGTGACAAGAAAAAGTCGTTGTGGCCCTCATATAAAATACAATAAAACTACAATAAAATAAAAATATACAATTAAAGTGATCAAAAAAAATACAATTAAAAAAATATACAATCTGTATATTGATCTGTAATATGATCTGTAATATGGCATCATGATGATGTAATTTTTAGCGCAGAGTCTTGTATAGGTGGCCAGGTTAAAATATTGTTTGCCAGTTTAGCCGAACCATGTATTAGTTTTTAAATTTTTACACATTTTGATTTTAGCTGAAGAAGGCTGAATAGCCGAAACGTTCAATAAAGTTTTTTACAGTTATGCGTTGGACGTTTTTGTCAATTTTTTTAATTCAAATCTATTCAACTTTTCTGACAAAACTCCTGTGAATCAATTTTTGATCCGCGTGGCTGGGCTTTCGGTTGGCCTAAAATTTTTGGAACTTTTTTACTCCAGTCTACAATTAAAGTGATCTATATACAACATATAAAATACAATAAAAATATGTAATTTAAGTCATCTATTTAGATGGAGAAGAAACTTGGAGAAGAAACTTAGCTGAAGAAGAAACGTTAGCTGGTGAAGAAACTTGTAGCCGCCCTAAAACTGGCAGAGCGGTTAATTTTATAAGAGGCTGTAGTTGCGAAATGTTTATTTGGAAACAGGAGATCTAAGGGGCCGGTCGTTGGGGGGGGGGGGGGGGGGGGGGGGGGGGGGGGGGTCAGAGGATTTTGTGTAATATAAGTCAAAATGCAGTGATCCTCCCTGTATAAGCAAAATGATTAACGTGATCCCCCTCAGAGCAGTTAAACGTTTTCGTGATCCCCCCGACCCTTATTTGACCTAGTAGAAGCAACTTGGTAGAAGACAATTTACAAATAGAGGGGATTTCATCAAGCCTCAGAGAAAGTGTAAATGAACATTCCGTTTTTTTCTGTGTATAGTAAACAAATCCTGTAGGTTTTATTATTCATGCGCGCAATTGCGCACCGAAATGACGAAATTATTATTATTCATTTGCGGTGAAGCGCGACCCAATGACGAATTTCTATGTCTGTAACGTCGAACTCACACTTACTCTTCTTTCGAACATAGTGACTACCCGCCAGGCCTATCACTGCAGGGCATTTTTGGTAGAGTTTGTTTTTCCTCGCCAAGATACACTTCTTCTTGTGAACGGTGCGAAGGTAGTGTCTTCGTTGCCAAAGACTATATTAGAGTATATCCTTTACGCGCGCAAAGCGCGCCGAAATTTTTATTATGTATTACTGAAGTGAAGTACAAAAATGCAAATGATAGAGAAGTTGCTGGAATAACTACTTAGAAAATTTCTTGTGGTGCCCCCTTTCAGGGCTTCAGGCTTTGAGAGATCCCCCTTTCGCTCGCCCCAAAATGAAGTGATCCCCCCTAAAATCCTCTGCCCCCCCCCCCCCCCCCCCCCCCTCCTCCGGCGATAAATAATGACCGGTCCCTAAAAAGAAATTACTTAATTACGTTAAAGCCTCTTGTTTAGACCCCGTTCACACGAGACCGGTACAAACCGGACCGGTACAATTCTGGTGCGGACCGTCGCGCGTTCACACGGAACCTGCGGTACCGGACCGATTTTGGCACGGCTAGGCCGTGTGAACACTGTTGCAAAACGTGCCAGAATTGTACCGGTACCGTATGAACAGGCGGTACCGTACCAGAATTGTACCGGTCCGGTTTTCTACCGGTCCCGTGTGAACGGGTATTAGCTTCTCCTAAATACGCCCAGAGGACATTCCACTGCAAAAGCCATCATACCTTGTACTGCGTGACAATCTCATTTATTCCAACGTTATTCTCAGCAACTTGCACACCATTTTCAAAGATCTTCTGAGAACCCGTAGAGTACTGATAAGAAAATGCAACGTATCTCCAGATGCCTGATGTACTAAATGTGTGACTCACATTGCGGGATGCAATGTTGTCTCGTAGCATCGTCTCACCATAGAGTGTGAAGGGATTCGTGTGAAGAGCCCACAAATGTAGACCCCATTTATCGATGGTGGAATATTGGACTATAGGACCACGGGCCTCTGGCAGCACCCACGCTAGTATTGTTATCGAATACCTGTAAGGGAAAATATATCAACGTTATTGGAAAATTTGGTAAAGGCATCTTCCCAAAAGAGTGGAAAATGGAAAAAGTCACCCCAGTGTTTAAAGCTGGTGACCACTTAGACGTAAATAATTAAACAGATTAGAGACCAATCAGCATCCTGCCTGTGCTCTCTAAGATCATTGAACGACATGTACACATAGCGCTCTATAACTACCTGAATCACAATCAGCTGTTATATCGTCATCAGTCCGGATTTAGACCATCCCATTCATGTGAGACAGCATTGATTGAGCTGATTGACGACCTGGTCATGAACATGGACAATGATCTTCTGACGGGACTTTCACTGATTGATTATCACAAAGCATTTGATCTAGTAGATAATGTATTGATGAAGAAACTTGCAATCTACCAGCTCTCAGACACAACACTTCAATGGTTTGCATATTATTTAATAACGGGACGGTTTCAGAAAGTTACTATCAACGGCATTCTTTCGGAATCGCTCCCGGTGACATCAGGAGTCCTTCAGGGATCCATTCTAGGCCCCTTGCCGTTCATAATTTTTATCAATGATCTGCCATTGACAGTGGAAGGTGGAAAGATGTGTATCTACGCTGATGACACTACATTGGTTGCGTCTGGGCGCAAAGTTACAGAAGTCGCTGCGTCTCTAACCAAAGACCTCGGATCAATCAAACAGTGGGTAATCGAAAATTAGATGGCATTGAATGCTGAGAAAACCAAGAACATTGTAATATGCAAGCTGGCTAAGAATGAAGAGTTCTTGAGTATTTCCATTAACACAAAAGAAAAAGTACAGAGCGCAGAACTACTGGGGCTTCACCTTGACAGCAACTTGACATGGGATACCCATGTAGAGAAGACCACCAGTAAGATCAACAAAACAACTGGGGCTTGTTAAGCGGATGAAGCAGTTTCTTACACCCGAGGCACGCCTGGCCTATTATAATGCAACAGTACAGCCTGTAATGGATTGCGGTGCGAGTGTTCAGGGGACAGTTTTTCAAAACATTCCAATTCGATGCTGCAGCTACACAGAAACGAGGAGCTAGACTAATAGCGGATGCTCCCTGGGACGCCCCGTCAAAATCCCTCAAAACCCCTCTGCGCGCGTCTGGCAGTTGTGCCTTTCAATGAACGGGTTGCGCGCAACAAAGCTAAGTTAGTTTTCAAGGCTTTTAATGGCTTGTTACAGTCGTACATTTCGAGACAGAGCGGAAATGACCAAAAATGAAATGTCTAACTTCGCCATATTTAAATATATAAGCTCAAGATTCCGTATACAAAGAGTTTCTATGACCAAAAGCATAATTCCAAATTTTCAAGAAATTTGAAGAATATGAATTTTAGATATGATGGAACAAAGTTTGAGGAATTCCTGATCAAAGTACCAATTCTCCCATAAAATGGCACAGAAACCAAAGTTTAAAGCCTAATATCTCAAAGACGGATCCATTAGAAAAAAGTCACTTTTGATATTTTGTTTCTAATAAGACAAGGAGTCTGTATGCAAAAAAACAAGCTTTTCTGAGTTAACCGGACCTTATTATTTGAAATTTAGTGATCTAAACAGGTCATTTCCGCTCTGTCACATTTCGAATAAAATTGTAAAGGTTTAGTTGTATTAGAAATCGGATGACACGGAACTTCAACAAAGTAATCCTGTCAAAGGTCAAATCGTGTTTCGGACAGAGGACATTTGCCTTAGCGGAGCTAAAATTTGGAACAATTTACCATCAGACATCAAGGAGTGCTCCCCGCTGGGCGTTTTTAAAAGTCGTCTGAGTAATTTAAAGTTATGAAAAGATTAGGTTTTCTAGAAATACATAGTTTATTTTTATTACGTTTTGTTTTAGAGGGCCGCGTGCATGTTGTCTACTGATATTTAGTGCCCCCCAAAAAACTTTCATCATCATCAACAAGTCTGCTTTCTATTTCTTTTTTGTCGTGAAAAAACAAATTGAGGAATTGAAGGTACAGCCGCTATTAAATGATGTTTTTTCATCTAATACGGGCGGATATTTTACGCGAGTTGCGGGAGTGATGAGGAAAAAGCAACGAGTATATATAATGTCCCCCAGTATTACATGAAAAAACATCTAATGAGTTATTTATTATACGACGAAACACAAATACTCTTTTCTTTTCAAGACTCACTTAGCAGGCTCTTTTCTCACTGAAAAGGAACTGAACCAACTACAGAAAATTTTCACTTTTATTGGACAATTCCAGAAAATATATGAGTACCTCTTCCACGGGAGACATTAGTTTTTTACCCCCCTCCCCTTCGTCCATTAATTCGATATGCCCTTTCAAAATCAAGTGACCAATATTGCTAGATCGGAAATTTGTTCTTTTGTGATGTCATCACTTTAGGACACTATACATATCAAAAGATAGTTTCCTTGAAAAATTGACGACTTTCTCATCAAGGAAATATCTGCATACCATATTTGGAATCCTAAGCTTCAACCTTAACAAGAATTCAAGTACTCGAAGAAAGATGCTATGTGTATTCCAAGAACCTGGAAACAAGGTAGACAAGATATACCACAGGAAGCCCGCTCAATCTCTAGAAAAAAACGACAATGTTATCTTTAAGTGCACAGCACCTTGTATCGAGTTTCTTGTGATAAGGTATTTCAATGTAGCTATTAGCGTTCCCCGTCAAGTAATATGAGCCGCCTGGTTTCCCATCTAGTCCGTCCGCCAGTTGGACGTTAAACGCGTCCCCTGCCGGTAGGTTGTTTCCGCTGGTATCTTTGGTTCCGTGGAGTGAATTCAGAGGGTAGATTCCGACTGGTTTGGGTATTTCTGATAAAATAAGAAGTGATTTACACCTAAGATGCATTTATTACGGTTTTCATAATTCTACGAACTAACACTTTACATTTCTGAACGTCAAACTGGGTTTTCGTCCATGGACTTTTTCTAAGTTTAGTTTGCACTTGGCTTTGAAGCCTAAGTATTCCTTTTTATTTCAAACAAACTGTCAAAGCCTGCGTAAAATCATCCATGCAGAGTTCACTCGTTTGATTGAAGGAAGCCAACCGCAGTTTATTGGTGGACGTAGAGTTCGCAGAATCATGAAAATTGCAGAGTCAGCGTTTCTATTGGGCGGCTTGGAATAGTTTCCTTCCCAGTAGTAATGAAGGGACCAAATAAGCCCCCTTTTTCGGACGGAACACTCATTAGTAGTAAATAAGCTTTGCTGCAAGCTCATGACGACAATTATCTTTTGATGCGTGATGTGCCTTATTTGGAACTCTCTATTTGAAACTTTAATTGTTTATATTTATAATGGACCAAATGTTATACCCCAGCTCGCGTGAACTAAAGAAATTATAGCTGGCATCATGGACGGCGAAGCCGGGTTGGGACTGGGAAGCGCAGCGAAGCGAAAAAGCTAACCCACCCTACTGGTCAAGAACATCAGTAGAAAGAAACAATACGTTTTCATTCTGCTACGAGACTGCACCTGTCAGACGGGCGGGACCTACCCATGTTGAAGCAACTGTTTTTCGCCACCTGAATCTGGGCCTCTGTCAAAGCCGTGTTGTATATTTGTATGCATGAAATCCGCCCTTTGTACGAGGAACTAGCCATCAATCCATGGCCTACTCGTATCTGACAAAAGAGAAAGATAGTGACTGCCTGTCACTGCTAGTCTCCTATTTTCACCGAGGAATTTGCCGCGAAGATTTTAAAAACGTGCGAAGTTAAACATGCTTGTAACTCCTAAGGGTAATCAGTAGTTTATTTGCGAGCAGCCACGTCAGTCTTTCTTGCCTATATAAAGGATTTCTGACATGAATTCAGGGCTTTTCGACACATCTTCGCAACCGGTAAGTCCTAAAATCTTTTCGACCCTCCCACCTCCCCTTCGGCGACGTAGCACTCGCACCACTAGTCTCCTAGCTGCTCATTGCCTCGGCAAAATCGGTATCCCATAACTTAACATCGCCGAGACAATGAGTGGCGGATTTATCGGTGAAAATGGTTTACTATGGCACACGAGGCAACTTTTGTTGCGATGTTTATTGCGCTGCGAGTTGCAGCGAAAATCGCAAGTAACATCCCCCTGTAATGGATAGTTTGTTTAGTTGCGAGTTTCAGTACATGTAGAACCAAGCATTATAAGTCATAAGAAAGCCAAAAACGTGGCTCCCCATAGCACAGCCATGAACAAGAACTTACGTCACCACACCTTGTAATTCGTCGCTATCTCGGCCTGGCCAATATTGGACTCAGCCACTTTGATCCCGTCTCCGTACAGTTTCTGTGCTCCACTAGAATAGTCATACGTGGCTCCCACGTGCCTCCAAACACCATAGGAAGGGAAATCGAACGCGATATTTCTCAGCCAGCTAAGGTTTCGCTTTATCAGTCTTAGAAAGAGCTGAACTTGTGTTGTCATCCAGAAATGCACAGCCCAATTGCCGTTGCCGGTCGTATATTCCACTATTGGACCACTGGCTCCAGCTTCGACATTTACCCAGGCCAAAATGGTGATAGATTTCCTTAAAACATCACAGGTTACCCATGCTCAGTATTTGTAGGGTCGGGACAAAACGTGGCCTAGGCCATGGCCTACCCTATGACCTACCCTGTATTTTCTTTTTAAAGCTCCGAAAACAGGTAAACTCAAAATTTAATGCCTCCTGACAGGTAGTCAACATAAACAAACACATAAACAACCTGTCAATCAAATATTTGTGACGTCATTACTAACGTTATCTCCTAAAAATGTTTTTAACTCTCCGAATTTCTAATATACAACCGCCAAATTTTACCAAAAACTTATTTTGCACATCGGTTATTGACACCTGTCAATTACAATGTGATGACGTCATCGATCACGTGGTTTCACAAAACTGCTTATACTCCGCGAATTTGTGGAATACGGCCGTCAAACTTTGTCAACATCCCCTCTGGCACATTGCAAATTGGCACATATCAATCAAATGTGATGACGTCATCGATCACGTGATTTCACAAAACCGCTCATAACTCGGCGAATTGTTAGAAAAAGGCCGTCAAACTTTGTCAACATCTGGACTATTGACTATTGTCCAATGACAAGAGTCAATTTATGAATTCATCGAGCAACGCATGTGTAGCAAGGTATTATATATCCATGAAAATTGGAGTGCTGTGAAACAATGTCACCGATGACGTCACTATATTTTGATTGATAGGTGTCAATTGTCATTGCTCGAGATGATACCCTGACAAAGTTTTGCTGATATCTTTTGAAAATTGGCGGAGTTATGAGCAGTTTTGTGAAATCACGTGATCGATGACGTCATCGCATTGTGATTGATGTGTGCCAATTGGCACTGTACCAGGGGGGATGTTGACAAAGTTTGACGGTCTTACTCTAAAAATTCGCGGAGTTATAAGCAGTTTTGTGAATTCACGTCATCGATGACGTCATCACATTGTGATTGACAGGTGTTAATAACCGATGTACAAAATAATTTGTTGGTAAAATTTGGCGGTTGTAAATTCGCAGAGTTAAAAACATTTTTAGGAGAAAACGTTAGTATTGACGTCACAAATATTTGATTGACAGGTTGTTTATGTGTTTGTTTATGTTGACTAACTGTCAGGAGGCATTATTTTGAGTTTACCTGTTTTCAGAGCTTTAAAAAGAAAATACAGTGTAGGCCATATGGTAGGCCACGTTTTTTTCCCGACCCGTATTTGTAGCGCAACACTACAAAATACGGTGTTTAGATGGGGCCTAGAGAAAATGTATGGGGTGATCTTTCGGTCCTGAAATTTGTAAGAAATACTTAATAAAAATCCATAAAACTTACCTTACTATTATTTTTTTTTCTCCGTGTATGCAGAAACGACAATATTAACTAACAGGGTATGGTTATTTCTTACAAATTTCCGGAGCGAAACATCGCCCCATACACCGACGACCGGTTAGCGCAGTGGTAGAGCGCCGGGCTTATGTGCGGCAGGTTGGGAGTTCAAACCCCGGCCGGGCCAACACTCAGGGTCTTTCTATAATTGAGGAGAAGGTACTGCCTTTGCTCTAATATCTGCAAATGGTTAGACCTTCGCGTCTTCTCGGATAAGGACGTTAAACCGTAGGTCCCGTCTCTCACATGCACTACACTAACCTGAACCAGAAGGACGTTAAAGAACCGCGGGGACGTCGGAAGTTGCCCATCCTCAGTGCAGGGCTTACAACTTACTAACCCATCACACTGACCAAGGGAACCTCGTAATTGGAGCCTCGCTCTGTGAGGATTTCCCGGCCCTCGGGCAAATCTAATAAACTACATCTCTCTAATCCCCCACATAAACAATGTATTTTGAGCGGGAGTCGGTTTGTTTCCCTACTGGCACACAACCGAATAAGCTCCTTTTAAAATATTTATGAGGCCAAATAAAGAAATTGTTTCGCATGAGTGGGAAACCAACCACAGGACTCCGTCTATTCATGACACAGTACGAAACAACGGCGTTTGTTATAAATAAAATAGAGAAATTGTCTAGTTTCTTACCTGGCATCTAGATTTTGGTGATAGGGAATCTCGATGTAACTATTGCTGTTACCCGCAAACGAATATGAACCCTTAGGTTTACCGTCAGGCCCACTAGAGAGCTGCACCTGGGACGGGTATCCCGCGGGAAGCTCATTTCCAGTAATGTCCAGAGTACCATATAACTCATTAAGCGGGTAGAAACCCACCGGATGAGGAGGAGCTATAAAAAAGACGATTCGTTTTTAGGAGCTTTTTCTGACTGTTTTTCATACCCATATGTCTGTTTTCTCATCATAGTGTTCTGTTGTTTGAATTGTATTAAATAGCAAGAGTACATAAATAAGAGTGTACAACATGATAATAGGGCATGAGAGAACCTTTAGTCAGACCTAGTTATTTTTAGATTTTGGTACTTAGTCTTCTAAAGTCACGCACAGAGAACAACAAAAGGCATAAAACAATAGGCCTAATTAAATAATTTAGTCTTGCAAGAGCGTGCGTATCGGTTGAGCGGTTGTAAATACCAAAGCTTTAATGAGCTACTGATGAAATGAATTTGATTGGCTTCAAAAACAATAGAATTATAATTCAGCGAGAAAAACAGTTCTAAAAATAACTAGGTCTGTGCAAAGGATCTCTCACGAATACTGTATCGGAGTTGTTCACTCTTAATTATGAACTCTTGTAAATACTCAATATCATTCATGACCTAATTAGCCAACCAGAGCTCTCATTTTGTACCACGTGCAGTACCTCGAAATCCCAGGAAAATACTGCAAGTGGGACTTGAAAAACGTTTCAAGATCCAAGGACCTTGATTTTTAATAGCTCAAAGGTATATTTTCATAATATTCATAATTTCAAGATCCTCCCCCTCAAAAAGTTTTTCTCTAGTCAGTCTTTGCAGACAAAGGTCTCCTCTCTCGGAGAAGTCAGGCGTCAAAAGCCGAAAAAGTTAAGCGTCAAGCGTCAAATTGCACTAAAATATTAACCGTCAACCGTCAAAAAAATATTAACAGTCAACCGTCAAAAAGGTTTACCGTAACAAAACACTTAGAACCGAGTAAAAAGAGCTTCTAATTGGGTTGCAATTGTTTGTTAATTGTTTGCTACTTGCTAAAAGTCTATCATAGACTGTTTATTTTAGACTGTTTATTTTGAGGGATTTTTCACTTTTTTTATATTACCACAAAAGATATATACTACATTGTGCTTTAACCGTCAGGAACAAAAATTAACCGTCAATCGTCAAAAAGCGTATTTTTTAACCGTCAACCGTCAGAGCCATACCCCCATTGAGATCCTGTAGTATTCACTGGGCTGGCGAGCAGAAGAAAAAGAGACCTCTGCCCTGGGCTGAACCTCCCTTTACCGCTGTCCACAACCTTGGATGGTTTGCTGGCCGTTTCTGGTGCCCACTATATGCGCACGCATATCGACGAACGTGTTCCGCTGAATGTCACATGATCAAATGGACTGGGGGCTCAAATACCATCAGCGGAAACGTCCATCAATATGCGCGCGCATATAGTGGGCTCAAGAACGGTCAGCAAATCATCCTAAGTTTGTGTATGGCGGCAAAACAAGAGGACTTTCGACCCTGGGCAGATGTCTCTTTTGCCACAGGTAGTACGTGCGGATGAATAAAACGACAACGCTCTTCGTTGGTATCCGCCTAGCTGAGTGTATCTGTGCCTGTCTGTCCCGTCTATGTTATGTTGTTATTCTATTTCTCTCACCTGTAGCTATGACCTCCAGACGACAGTAAAACAGCTGTCAAGAAAGAAATGATTAGCGTAAGGTACGAATATCGCGTCCAGATAAATGTGTCGTTTTTGTCAATGCTAATCCGTGCGTGATGCGGACTACCTTTGTAGGTATTTCCTGGCACTTCATTCAAGATAAATGTGTCGTTTTTGGCAATGCTAATCCGTGCGTGACGCGGGCTACCTGTGTAGGTATTTCCGGGCTACCTGTGCAGCTCCTTTCCGGGACCAAAGCAAAGTTGGCGGCAACACGAATAGCGTTTCTCTCCAAAATCTGCAAGTTTTGTCGAACGTTTTGGCAATTTAGGGTACGAAATAAGCTAGAAAAACTTCTGTAACTCCAAATATGGTAAGTAGAAACTTCCATATAAGGTAATTTTAGAAAATGACACGTTTCAACGGGAATTTTCTTGATATGAACAGCGTTCTCTCCCGAAATCTGCATTTTGACGAACTTTTTGACAAGGTAAGAAATAATATTGGAAAAGTTTTTGAATTCCAAATATGGTACAACGAGAATTATCTTGACATGTCTTGACTATGACGCGTATGGCCCCCTGTTTCGTTGCTATGGAAACTCGATATCAATTCATTCAAAATCACCGGTCGTTCTATACTACAAAGCCATGCGCTCAAACGCATTTAAAACTTTAGTTTGCCTCCTTAAACTCCAACGAGTTTCGCCATTCTCGCACGCCAGGGTCCTTCTCTCACCTCCTCCTCCTTTTTTTTTTTTTTTTGGGGGGGGGGGGGGGGGGGGTCAGAGGATTTTGGATAATACAAGGTCAAAATGCAGTGATCCTCCCTCTATAAGTACAATGATTAACGTGATCTCCCCTCAGAGCAGTTTAACGTTTTCGTGCCCCCCCCCCCTGTTTGACCTAGTAGAAGACAGTTTACAGATAGAGGGGATCACATTTTTCTTTCGTTGCGTGCGAAGCGCGCTCAATTTTGATAAACGCATTTCATCAAGCCATTTCATTGATAATGGCACTTTCACCAATAAAGTGTAGATGAACATTCCGCTTTTTTATGTAGTCCTGTAGTCAAATCCTGTAGTTTTTAATTCATGCGCGCAATTGCGCGCCGAAATTATTATTATTCATTTGCGTGAAACGCGGCCCAAATGACGAATTTCTATGCCTGTAAGGTCGAACATACGCTTACTCTTCTTTCGAACAAAGTGACTGCCCGCCAGGCCTATCACTGCAGGGCATTTTTGGTAGAGTTTGTTTTTCCTCGCCAAGATACAGTTTTTCTTGTCAATGGTGTGAAGGTATAGTGTCTTCGTTGCGCGAGTTGGCAAAGCCCATATTAGATGATATTGTTTATGCGCGCGAAGCGCGCCGAAATTTTTATTATGTATTGAGTGAAGTGAGGTGAAAAATGCAAATGATAGAGAAGTTGCTGGAATAACTACTTAGAAAATTCCTTGTGGTTCTCCCTTTTAGGGCTTCAGGTTTTGAGAGATCCCCCCTTTCGCTCTCCCCAAAATGAAGTGATCCCCTACAAAAAAATCCCCCCCCCCCCCCAGGCGATAAATAATGACCATCCGTCTGGAAAGCATGTACTTCCAAGAGTGACCCTGCCAAGGTTTGACGCAATATATTAAAATTTGGCGTAAATATGCGAAAATAAAACTTATGAAATTGCTAATTTTTTTGCACTAGAATCGGCTGCACTAGATTCGCCTTGAATTTCTGATTATTCTATGAATGCAGTGCCCATTGAGGAGGGAGGTGATAAGGAATTGCTGGGTTCTTTACATCAAAATTGCGATGAACCAGCAGAATGTCAAATGTTGAAATCAAATGAATCCTTAGCTTTGCCTCCGAGAAGGGGCTTGAAATTAGCCTCACTTAATATTAATGGTTTAGAAAGCCACCTAGATGAGCTAAATATCTATCTTGCTGGAAATGATATTGACATTCTTGCAATCAATGAAACAAAACTAAACAATCTAGACAAAATGAAGTTGTAATGATCCCGGGTTACGAAATTGTTAGACGGGATAGAACCACTGACAAGGGTGGAGGTATTTGCTTCTATGTTAAGCAACACATTAATTTTCTTGTGCGGGAAGACCTTAAAATGGAAAATATAGAAAATCTCTGCATAGAAATTCGTAAACCCCGCGCAAAACCGTTTATCGTTGTGACATGGTATCGGCCACCTAATTCCCTAGTAGAAGTTTTCAGACCATTTGAAACTCTACTGAGTAAACTTGATTCCATGGATACTGAGTATTTTATACTCGGAGATTTGAACTGTAATATGGACGCTCCCGGTGACAACGATACACGTAACTTAACGAGTATAACTGATGTGTATGGTCTCCAACAACTCATCAAGGAACCTACTAGAATTACTGAAAAATCTGCAACTTTGATTGATTTAATTTTCACTAACTGCCCGGATAAAATTGTGTGCTCTGGTGTCCGCCATATTGGCATCAGTGACCATAGTATAGTTTTCGCATACAGAAAATTATCTATAAATGGCTTTGATAAGGGTCATACTAGCATAACTTATAGAAATTTTCGAAATTTTAATCGCGACAATTTTCGTCGAGACGTTGAAACCCAAAATTGGGATTCTCTAAATAACCTTAGGTCTGACCCAGACCGCATGTGGCTCGCGTGGAAGGAGACTTTTTCTGCCATTGTCAATAAACATGCTCCACTGAGAACCTCGCGTGTCCGTTCGCGTAGTTCTCCGTGGATCACGTCAGAGCTAAAGGATATTATGCATAATAGAGATATTTTGAAAATTAGGGCGATTAGAACAAAAGACCCAGATGATTGGGCACAATTCAAAACACAAAGAAACAAAGTAAACAAAGAAATTAAGTTAGCCAAGCAACTATATTATCAAAACACCTTAAACAAGTACCAGGGTGATTCAAAGAAAACGTGGCAGACAATAAATGAAATAACTTCCAGGAAATCTGGTAGAACGTCTGTGAAAGAACTTAAAGTGAATGGGCAGTCAATAACAAACCCAATTGAATTGGCAGACGAATTCAATAACCACTTTGCCACCATTGGCCCAAAACTTGCGAGTGATATCCCTGCGCAAAGTAAAATAGCCATTTAGACTTTCTTACTGGCACAAACAAAAGGTTTCAGTTCTGCCAAGTCACTTCAAATCATGTTCTCTCACTATTAAACAAACTAAATAAGTCAAAGGCCACTGGCCTTGACAAGATATCAGCTAGACTCATTCGTGAGTGCGCTGATCTTATTTGCACTTCACTCTGTAATATATTCAACCAGTCTCTCAGTCTCGGTATATTCCCTGACGACTGGAAAAGTGCCCGGGTAACACCATTATTCAAGCAAGGAAATCGTGATGACATGAACAATTATCGCCCAATATCAGTGGTCTCAGTTATAGCCAAGGTCTTTGAAAGGATAGTTTATGACCAAATATATGCCTATTTGATTGAAAATGACATAATTTGTAAATACCAATCAGGTTTTCGCAGTCTCCATTCGACCGTCACGGCTCTTCTTGAGGCCACAGATAGTTGGGCGTATAACATTGACAAAGGAAAAGTAAACGCTGTTGTTTTCCTAGATTTGAAAAAAGCGTTCGATACTGTTAATCACGATGTCCTTCTATCAAAACTAGACAATTATGGCATACAAGATATTGCCCATAACTGGTTCAAGTCGTATTTAGACAAACGCACACAAAAATGTTCCATTAATGGCTCACTCTCTCAAACCTGCCTATTAAGCTGTGGAGTTCCACAGGGTACAATTTTAGGGCCATTATTATTTTTACTGTACATTAATGACTTGCCAAACTGTTTGGATAATTGTCAACCACGAATGTATGCTGACGACACTCATTTGACGTATGCGGGTTCCTGTGCCGACAATATTCAATCATGCCTAAACAAAGACTTGGCAAATGTCAACAATTGGCTAATAGCAAACAAACTAACTCTAAATGCGACTAAAACTGAGTTTATGTTGATTGGGTCAAGGCAGAGGCTATGCACGTTTACAAATCTTCCCCAGCCAGAGATAAATGGCGCGCAAATTGATCTAGTGACAAAAGCAAAATCACTAGGAGTGGTTATCGATGAGAATCTCAATTGGTGCGAACATATAGATAAATTAACCAAGAAAATTGCATCTGGTATTGGGGCAATCAAACGAGTGAGGCACCTTGTTCCTCAGACGACTATGCATAATATTTTTCGTGCGCTTGTACAGCCACACTTTGATTACTGCAATGTCGTCTGGGGAAACTGTGGTGTTACACTCCATGATAAACTACAAAAGCTTCAAAATAGAGCAGCTCGTGTCTTGACCCACTCAAGCTATGATGCCAGTGCTAGCGAACTTTTTGAATATTTGGAATGGAAAAATCTAAGCTCCCAACAACAGATTGCGCGAGCAACAATGGTTTATAAATGTTTGCATGGACTGGCACCTGGCTATCTTTCCAGCAAATTTACGACCCGAGAATCGATATATTCCCTAAGAGACTCGGACAACAAAGTCAACGTTCCACTACCGCGAACCAATTATTATAAAAACAGCTTCAGCTATAGCGGTGCTATCACATGGAACAGTCTTCCTAGCGAAACAAGACAAGCCGAGTCTCTTAGGAAATTTAAATCATGTATTAAATAGGGCACGGCATTCATGGAAAGCAGCTCGGGGAGGGTAGGGTAGGTAGGGTAACTAGCGTAGATAAGGGTAGTGTATTATATTTTATTATTTCTATATTATTATAATTGAGCTGATGAATTTTTACCGTGGATAAATAAAGAATATCTATCTATCTATCTATCTATCTATCTAGTATCGACATGCCATTGGAAAGAGTGTCAGAAAATTCGTAAAATTGCCAAGTTTAGGGCCAGCTATTTTAGCAGTTAGGTAGGTCGTTTATCTTAAATTGTAGAGGTTTCAACAAACTATATATATATATTTCTGTCTTCCATGTACAGCGAAGTCACTTTTTGTTGGAAAAACTGCGATTCTGACTGCATGATGTTGACTGCGATCCGAACTGCGATCCTGATGCATGAATAGTATAGACTGTCTCACGCACCCAATACACATAAGTAAGAGTTAATTACCGAGATTCGAGGCAATAACCCAAATACATCCCAAGGGCCGTAGGCCCGCGGGATGTATTTGGGTTATTGCCGAGAATCGAGGAAATTAACTGGCTTATTACAGGATTGGCAAGGTTTTCAGAAAACAGGAACAAATGAAATGCATTCTTCTCGTTGAATTTCAAAGTTTTGACAAGGAGTATAGTTTGTAATTGAAAAGGGTAGCGCATTCCGATAGGAACTATTGTTAGTTATTTAGCTGTTTTCATAGACGTACGTTCCCCAGAGAAAATGAATGACAGGTTTTATTCAACCATGATTTACAAAGGTCCAAACAAAAAATATACAGCTTGAGTGCATTCATTTGTTAGCAGAACACGAATTATGTCTTTTTGTTTTCGTACAAAACAGCCAGGCCAGTCAATCGAGTGGCTTTTTGTAAAAGCGCGACTCATTCAAACGGTATTTTCGTTTGTACTACGCACTGACTGCTACTAGTCAATTTGCATAACGCCGAGTAACAACATGGATCGGAACTGCTTCAAGCTGGAGTAACTGAAGGCAAGTTTCAGGTATTTTGCGCTCGTTGGTTGTTCTCTAAGATAAGATATGTAAACGATTTCATCTGTATTTTCAGGTTTACCTGCTTGAACACACTCTATGGGCCAGGAAACCAAGCAAGTAGGCTGGACAAACGCTTTATGGTTCAAGTCGGTTCAAGTGAAGGCGTTCTCGGATATGGTGTTTTGTGGCGTTCAACGGGATTCGCGATGTATCAGTCAATTCCAGCGCTGACCATGCCCCCCCCGGGCAACCCCCGGGATTTTGGTCATTTCTAAAAATAAAACTGAAAATTCCCCACCCCCGGGCTAGCAAAATGCAAAATACCCCACGGCGGGGAACACAAAAAGCGGAAAAATGCCCCACCCCCGGGACGAGAAAAAGCCCGGTAGGATTCCATCGACTCTGCGTGACAAAGCTTCACAACAAAAACTTCAACTCCATTTATACTGTCCGAGCATTTATAATTCGTTTCAGTAAATGTACTTTAGTTTTCTCGTCTTTGAACGAGTTCTCACTTCACTGAAAGTGAGACAAAATATAAATAAAGAAGTGAAACTAAGGTATTAGTACAATATCGGTAGACATTCCTAGGCCATTCGCCGTTATAGCCATTTCTGCAAATTGTCTCCGGAATCTCTCAATGCGAAATTTACCTTTTTTCTATTTGCAGAGCAACTATTTGACAGTTATGTTACTTGACTTTTTGCTAAATTGGAACTCTTTTATAGTGTCAATTCATTTTTATGTTTTTCCACTGAGACGAAATTGCGAAATCTGTTTCTTCTCTATAGGAGACGTTAACTGCGAAATGTGCAAATGTGTCTTCCCCAAACGTGGTGTATAGGGGCCATGCTCTGCATTATATTTTATGTGGCGTTATTTTCTGTAACTGGGACTTTGTAACTGCCAAACGATAGTTATTGTAACTGGTGTTGTAGTTCGCAAAACCCGACGCGCTTGAGATTAGAAAACCAAAATTCCCCACCCCCCTCCCCCGGGAAAAACAATTCCCGACCCTGGGACCAGCAAAATTTTCAAAATTCCCCACCCCAGGAAAGGCAGCGGTGCGCAAATGCCCCACGGTGTCCCGGGGGGGGGGGGGATGGTCACCGCTGGAATTGACTGATACATAAAGGATAATCATGCAGGAGCAAATAGAGCGGATTTCAGATGACTGTCGTGAGTTATTCGCAATTACTTTGTAATTACACCTATAGGTTTTATTCAGAATTGCTGTAATCACGTTGCGATTGGTCTCACTACAGTCATATGAAATTCGCTCTATTTAACAATTAGACAGATAGTCATATAGATGCATAAACTGAGATTATTGGTGTTTTTTTTTCTCGGGATAAGTGTATGGATTTGAATTCACTAGGAAAAGAGTTTGGGGGTGACTAGATTGGGTAGCGGTAAGTAGAATGTCCATGTATTTAACTGAGTTAAATACCTAATGTTTATTTAATGAGGTATTTAACTCTGTATATACCCGGGATGTTCCACTTACAGCTATTCAATTCATTTCATCAGCCCCTCTCTTCCCTAGAGAATTTCAAATCCCTTCCCGGCTTTAAGTTACTTGCGAGGTATGTACGTTAGTTGGAGACCTCAAAAACACAATGGAAACCGTGTCAATCATGTAATAACTCTGTTTATATTCCAGTTGGCGAAAGCTGGATTATCGCGGATAAACTTGACCTCGCGCCTGATTTTATATATCGCTGTCTCAAACGTGGCAGTTTTGCTAATTTAAATACGCGCTTTCTAGTACCTGTGGTCAGATTTAAAAGTTGCGTGATATTCTTGGGAGGTTGCGCCCAACCGGCATAAACCAATAATACATTTTCTCCCTGAATGCACTGTGGGACAATAAAGGATTCCTCTAGAGAAAGTCCCTAAAATATAGTCTGCCGCTCTTGTTCCACAATCCATCAATTGAATTTTCAAAACGAGTTATTCGTCTTAATCCTATCGCACAACTCATAGGCGGCGGACAAGGGGGGCACTTTTTGAACTGGGGGACTGAGCACCCCCACTTTTTGAAGCTATATCTATTTTTTGCCTATCACGTAAAGACGAAAAGGAACAGAAGCACGTCCTTTTTGTTTCTGTTTTGACATTAGTCTCAGAGAACGTAGGAGTTAAGATTACATTGTGACAATTTTCATCAAAATGTATACGAGGTAAAAACATGAAAAAACGAAATTACATGTCCACTTCATGTTTTGCCTCTTCGGCACCCCCACTTTTTATATTCATGCTCCGCCGCTCCTAGTGCAACTAGAACACTTTATAGCAGCCACTGGCCACAAACATCACACACAGGTTTTGCTGGGTTGCTTAGTAGATATTTGATTCAGGGAACGTTTTCCCAACACAATGAATAGTGTTGCAGAGTTCGCTGAATTATGAAAACCACATAAATGTCCACAATGTTTAACATGATTGATGCAGTATTGTGGATAGAAAATAAGACAGGAACTGAGAAACGGATATGAGATTCGCTGTTGAGTGATAATCTCTTAAAATGTATGCACCTGCCGGCCGGTAATTGTTTCACCTATTGTTACAATTATTATGTTGTTTTTAGGAAACAATTTGCCTGATACCAAAGCTAACAAAGTATGTATTTTGTAAATCAAATCATGGTTTCTTAACGTGATATGTCATTGTCTATGATCTCTTACAGAAAAGAGAGGCTTCTTCTTAACATATATTTTTAAAGTTTAAAACTTCATCGGCTACTTTATTCCGCCTGTAATCGATTCCGCACTTGAAAATTAAAGTTACTCTCGCGCATTCCATGCCAACACTTTGCTAAAAATTCCTTCGCTCTACGGTTCATCCTTTTAAAAGTTCCATTAACAAGTTTTATTACTGGGCGTTTTATAAAATCCAATTATGTATTATATTGCAAACTTCGCAATGGAGGATACCGCCGGTTTTGCTTCATAGTTTATTTACTTTCATCAGAAACAGACTAATATGTATATAGCTTATATGTTCATTCTGCTTTCGTGGCTAAAGACCGCCATACTTTTCTTACTGCTGGTTTTCCCTTTTTCACTCGACCGCACTTTTTCGCATTTACGTTTTGTAACTATGTTTTTTTTCTTTTATACTCTGCATAAGGATATTAATAAACAGCTTCTTCTTTCGGGTTAGCTTGAGTTAAGCTGCTTTTTTACGCAGGTTTTACACCTCTCTCTGTACAATACGTTGCTTGACTTACCTGAGTTAGGATTACCCACAAACTTACTATCAACGTCATGTCTGAAAGCTGGATAGAATTGAAGAAAACTCCGTGGGACACGGTTTCGAGGTGACATGAGGTGTGACCAGTTAACCAAATAAGCTTTAAAAAATGGAATCCCATGACTGCAATGTTTAATATTTTATAACTTCAGTGCGTCAGTTTTTGGAACAATATATAACAGTTCCCTGCAGTGTCTTTTATTCAGTTTATTTTCCTGAAATTTCTAGGTGATAATTAGTGCCAGACGAGCCAGATTTCGAGGTTGTCTTTTATGGTACGGGTAGTCATTGCACTTGCATTATTTTTTGTCATAATTTTTCAAAATAAATTCTAGCACATACCTTTTTTCCGTGAGTGGTGAGGCATAACAAGCATTCACTGCATTTTAGGCCCTGTCCACACTAACGCGTTTTCATTGTTTCACCTAAACGCATCGATTGATCCGCGTCCACACTACTGTTTTCGTAGCGTCCACTTCACGAACCCAGAGCTACCCGGCTCGTAAGCTCGCGGGGGAGGCTCTGGTGACAGCCACTAACGCATGCGCGAGATTTAATACAGAGCCGTAATCAGCTCGTTCCCAGAGCCCTGCATTTTCTGCGCATGCGTCGCCATATGCGCAGAAAATGCAGGGCTCTGGGAACGAGATTGTACAGAGCCGCCGAGAGATAGACCTTTCAGCGCATGCTCCAACGCTCAAAATCAGCCAATCAGCGACGACCCTCAAATGGATGTCCCCAAGGCAGAGCCTCCCCTGCGAGCAGACGAGCCGGGAGCTCTGGGTACGAGAATGCATAGTCTGTTTTCAGCAACGTCATTTTGATATATTACGCATGTCAAAAGGAGTCGCGCCGCGCCTGCGGTATTTTCGGTTTCCCGCCGGCGCGTCTTTGAAGTCTCAAATCACTTGGTACAGTTGAGGTCATCGTTTTCATTTTGATCCACACCATGGATCCATCGGTCCAAACTCACACGATATGTGTACGGATTCTTTTTTATCCACTTTCGAGAGCGTTTTCAAACTTATACAGATTCGATGCAAACGATCAGCGTGTTTATAGTGTGGAAGGCCTATAAAAAAAAGTATACGGATTCAAACCTAAAAAATTAGTCTAAAAGAGGGGGAAGCCCACCATGAGAGGAGAAATTGAGGAGCCCTGAATTTTCTTATTGTATAAGGGGAGCCCTGAAGTATAAAGTGGGCTTTTAAACCATCTTTTAGTATAATTACTCAAGCAATTCCGCGCGCTGATTGGTCGAGACGTTCGGGAGTAATTCCGCGCGCTGATTGGTCGCGACGTTCGGGAGTAATTCCGCGCGCTGATTGGTCGAGACGTTCGAAAGATTCTGCTATATTCACCTATATAGGTGAATATAGGGGAAGAGGTCAAACAACGGTACTTTATAAGTATCCAGTTTAGGGGGGTGAGTACCCGAGACCCACCACCTCTCTCAATCCTAAAAATCGGATTTTCGACTGCCGATATCTCGTAAATAATTGATGAATCATACATGGCGAAAACCTACTTCGAGAAAATAACCACTGGATACCTATGGATACCCTAGTAGCGTAGCCAATCAGAATGCAGCATTGGCAATAGTCCACTCCAACACTATTTACTGTGTCAAAATCTTAAAAGTCGCTTGAGTAATTATTCTAAAACAATTAGAAAAAAAAGCATTTCCAGCATTTTCAAGCCTGAAGCAAATTTCCCCCGAGACCCCCTACCAAAATTTGTACCTATCTGCACTAACAAAATTAATAAGGGGGCCCTGTGATCTGAACGCTTACAAAAGGGGGTCTCGAAATTCTTTGCGTAGTTGACTTTTTCTTCTTCACCTCCCTCTCCGATGTAAATAATGACGTGGGCAGGGGCTCATAACGTTGCTCATAGTTTTTTTTTTTTTCTTTATATATATATATTTTTTTCGTGACCAGAAACAAAAGAGCTAACAAATAATAAAGAAATACATTTTTTTAACATCTTTATTGGGTAAATTACCAAATTACTAATTAAATTACAAACTATGCTAACACTACATTGACAAATTACAGATTTACAATGAAAAAAAAACAAAACAAAACAAGTAATCTTGCCCAAAAGGGTCAGCACGAACGGCGGAGCCGAGAGGTGTGCTGCCCAGTCAGTAGAAGTGGTAAAAAAAATTATAAAATACTAAATTATAGAAACATATACTGCAGAGCGAAAAAAGTCGTTGCGCAAGGGAACAACAAGAACCCATGCAGTGTGTATCTTTCAATTCAAGAAGGATCGGGGGAAAAGAAAAAAAAATAGCTGTATGGTCCGTATGAGGCTCGAACTCATGACCTCCGCGTTATCAGCACGGCGCTCTGCCGACTGAGCTAACGGACCACTTCAAGCAGCGCAGTCGAAATTTATTGTATATATTGATGTAATTGATCATTATTGCCAAATATGGTAAAATTATGCAATACTTTAGTCACGAGACCTCTCGGCTCATTTCCAAACCACGAGATGCATACATTATCCGCTCAAACTAATGGCAACCCTTTTCGCAAGTGTAGTTGATGTTTACGTCTTCTTATTTTTCTGTTTTCTCTGTTTCCTGAGCCCTAAGTGCTCGAAATGTGAGCCTGTTTTGCTTGGGGTCGCCCCGGCGGACAGTTCGAGTAGCATCCAGGGAGGAATTTTGCAAGTTTTCGCGGGAAAATCAACATCGGTGAAGTTGTATGGCTTCAATTTCGAGGAAGGTATCCGAGTGTCATTTACTTCCACTGTAGCAAAACCCGGGACGGATTGCGATGATATCAGAGAAACGCATCCAGTTACTCTTAAACCTGACAAGGATTCAACAAACATAGGATTTGTGGTGGTTAATCTTGAATACCTGAGCGAGAAGCATTTCTACTTTTGCTTCAAAGATGCGGCAGCGAATGAGTCACGGGCGAAATGGCTTCATCAAGGTTCGAACGGAAGTAGCTTGTCTATTTCCACAGTGGAGCCCGATCCGCTACCGATATGGTTGAAAATCGTGTTTATAATTGTGCTAATCTTGCTTTCGGGGTTATTTTCGGGGCTGAATCTTGGACTCATGGCGCTTGACCCGACTGAGTTGAAATTGTCATCAACAGTGGCTCGAAAAGCGAACAAAAATATGCGAAGAAAATTGAACCCATAAGAAGACATGGAAATTACTTGCTGTGTACTCTATTGTTAGGAAATGTCTTGGTTAACACTTCATTTACTGTTCTGTTGGATGCGCTAATAGGAAATGGCATAATTGCCGTTCTAGGTTCCACCGCCGGGATTGTTATTTTTGGTGAAATAGTACCTCAAAGTGTGTGTTCTAGGCATGGGCTTGCAGTTGGGTCAGCAACTATTTGGATTACTAAACTGTTTATGCTCATAACATTTCCCTTATCGTTCCCCATCAGCAAGATTTTAGACTTTGTTCTCGGGAAAGAAATGGGGACTATATACAATAAAAAGCAGTTACTAGAAATGATCAAAGTAACTGATGAGTACAATGATTTGCAAGAAGATGAAATGAATATAATTTCAGGAGCACTCAATTACAGAAACAAGACTGTTGAGGAAGTCATGACAAAATTAGAGGACTGCTTTGTGGTGTCTGTAAATTCTACCCTTGATTTTCGGACTATGGCATGGATTATGCAATCTGGCCACAGTCGCATTCCTGTATACGAAGGAGAACGCCATAATATAGTTGGTTTGCTGTTTGTCAAAGATTTGGCATTTGTTGATCCAGATGATTGCACTCCACTTCAAACCGTTATCAAATTCTATAACCATCCTGTACAAAGGGTGTTTAATGATACCCATCTTGATGTGCTGTTGGAGGAATTCAAGAATCGCCACTCCCATTTAGCCATTGTAGAGCGGGTAAATGATGAAGGGGAAGGAGACCCATTCTATGAGGCGATTGGTATTGTAACACTGGAAGATATCTTAGAAGAGATAATCCAGTCAGAAATTGTTGATGAGACTGATGTCTACTGTAAGTATATCAGTTTATGTATTTTATTATATTGTATTATATATTTCAGACAGCACTTAGTGAAGAAATGAGCTTGGCATGTGTTGGGGGAGGAGCTCCCATTTAAAAAAGTTGGGGTGTTGAACAGGAAAAACAAACTTTACCCTTAAGAGATAGCAAAGATAAAGCTATGCTGCTACATTAACCTGTCATGTGATTTGTAACAATCAAACTCTAAACAGAATGGTCTAAATACAGAGCAGATTTGTACAGGGTGTGGTAAAGGGGGGTACATATCAGGTTTCTTGAAAGATAAAAAAGCTGTTTAATGAACTTTTTTCCTTTGTTCAACACTAATCATGCATTGTTTGCACACTGCGAGTCTGGAACTCTTGATGCCTGTATACTCTATGTTTGTTGTCTCATTTTCAACTCCTAAATGAATCATACAATGAGTTATCAACCATGGGCAATAGAAATATAAGTGCCTGTTAACACAAACAAACTTGGAAAAGTTGTTCATAGGTCAAGGAACAACAACAAAATTATAATGTAGTAATAATGTTATCAGTGACATCATTTAAACTTTTAAATAGTGTAATTTCACTAAGAGAAAGCCAGGAGACTACCAGACTTATATAAAATTCAAGGGATGCAGCATCAATAACAACAACACATTATTGCTTATAAAATCTTAAACAATATTTGCAGAGAGTTCCACTGTACCCCAGGGTTTTTAGCAGACTTTCTCTTCCTGACTATAACAAATTGCTAGGGGCAAAATCTTATGAAAGTTTAAAATTGTGGTGGATGTCTTTGTTAAACAACAGATATTGGTTGCTTCAGGCAATATAAAGCAGAATTATTTTGTCTGTCTATAGAAGCTCTATTTTCTGTTGAATGTTAGACTTTTCAATTCTGGTGTGATAAAAGTGTCTGACAAACAGATTAACTGACTGATACACATCTAGTGTATGACAGTATATTTAATACTTATCGACTAGGCCTGATAGAAACATTTTTCATTTCCTCAAGACTGCTGATGTTTCTCAAGGGAAGCCCCTGTTCCCTGGGTTTTAGGGTGTGTACTTTCTTCTCCCGACTACAACAAACTGCTAGGGGCTCTCTTATGCCTATGGCAAACTCAGTGCGAGAGTTGTGCTTAGCTGACCTAAAACAATAGAAAGTTTTTGATTATAAAATATAAAGAAGCTGTAGCATCGTTTGAAAAAAAGCTTAAGTTTGTTATTTGCTGGGCCTTAGAAGAGTTAAAAATTGTAGTAAATGTATTTTTCAAACAACAGATATTGGTTGCTTAAGTTAAAGCATAATATTTTGTCTTAGCTATAAAAGCTAAATCTTCTGTTGAATGTTAGACTTTTCAATACTAGTGTGATAAAAATGTCTGACTGACAGAAACAGACTGATATGCATAATAATCCAGACAGTCATTGTCTATATCAGACAGTGGGTAATTCCCATAAGGAGTCTTATTTCCTTGTTCTCTTCAAAGGATGAAAACAATAAACAAATAGGGACATTAAATTTTAACAGTAACAATTCCAAATGTTTCCAAAATGTTTCAACATATGCTTCCTTTTAATACACTGTTTGATGCGCTGTTTATGACTAAATATTTAGTCTTCAATCAAATTAAATTCCAGGTTTTACAGAACAACATTAATTGAAATAGGTTTATACTGATTATCTTGTCTTCTCTTTGTTCAACAGTGGATAACAAGTCAGGAAAGATTGTGCCCGGGCGTCAAACAGACTATGCCATTTTTACATCCCAGCAAGACAAACTGAAGATCTCCCCTCAACTGGCATTGGCAGTGTTCCAGTATCTGTCGACAGGTGGTTTAATATTACCATTTTAGACTGCACTGCAAAGCTGTCAGAACAAGCTGGCCACTGCCAAAGCTCTGGCGGCTACTTCATGTTTAATCTGCAGCTATTTTTGCCGAATATGTGGTACCGGACCGATTTTGGCATGGCTAGATGTGCACCGCCTGGTGTGAACACTGTTGCAAAACATGCCAGAATTGACCGATCCCGCTTCATTGTTCTACTCCCTAGTTACAGTTGCTATGTCGGACAAGCCAAAATCTACTTTGGCATAGAGCATGGAAAATACACCGATTGCAGGAAAGTGTTAGAAGTTTGCTCATAGTATATGGCCTTTATATTTTCATCACGAAAAGCTGAAGAATTCATTAATATATAGATTTAGCCACTGGCTAAAAGCGGAGCTCCCGTTACATATTTTTCTGTGTTAATGAGACATGTGTTAATGCCATTGTACATAGATAGCCTGCCACCGTCATACCACGTGACTAAGCACTTGCACTCCCCGCCACTTAGATAATTTCACCCAAGTTTGGTTGTCTGAGGCTCATCCCATCCAAAGATATAAACTTTTTCTCGTTTTATGACGTCATCGATGACGTCATACCACGTGGCCAGGCAGCTGCACCCCCTTGCCACTAAGACAACGTCACCCAAGTTTGGTTGTCTGGGGTTCATCCCTTCCCGAGATATATTGTTTTACTCATATGATGACGTCATTGATGACGTAATACCACGTGACCATGCAGTTGCACCCCCCTTGCCACTAAGACAACTTCACCCAAGTTTGGTTGTCTGAGGCTCATCCCTTCCCGAGATATATTGTTTTACTCATATGATGACGTCATTGATGACGTCATACCACGTGACCATGCAGTTGCACCCCCCTTGCCACTAAGACAACTTCACCCAAGTTTGGTTGTCTGAGGTTCATCCCTTCTCGAGATATATTGTTTTTCTCCTATGATGACGTCATTGATGACGTCATACCACGTGACCACGCAGTTGCACTCCCCTTGTCACTAAGACAACTTCACCCAAGTTTGGTTGTCTGAGGTTCATCCCTTCCCGAGATATATTGTTTTTCTCTTATGATGACGTCATTGATGACGTCATACCACGTGACCATGCGGTTGCACCCCCCTTGTCACTAAGACAACTTCACCCAAGTTTGGTTGTCTGAGCTTCATCCCTTCCCGAGATATTGTTTTTCTCTTATGATGACGTCATTGATGACGTCATACCACGTGACCAGGCAGTTCCACCCCCCTTGTCACTAAGACAACTTCACCCAAGTTTGGTTGTCTGAGCTTCATCCCTTTTCTGAGATATAATTAATAAACGGAGAAGGGTCTTGGTTTACCTGTGGTGGGGCAGGCACGCACGCACGCACGGACGCGCCCGCGATACCAGTATGGGATTACCGCTGAACCATGAAAAATGAACTCGATCATATACCTGAGTTCTACTTTGAGCTATTGTATTCTTCCTGCGATACCTATGGTGCTCCGCTCTGCGGCCTTCGGCCGCTAAGGAGCTCCGCAAAAATCTTTTTTATTTCGAGTTTGTTGCTTGGACATTTTGAATTCCATAGGGAAACTGCCCATTGTTTGGTGATTAATTAATGTGAAGATGGGATCGGTCTATTGTACTGGTACATTATGAACAGGTGCTACCATACCAGAATTGTACCGGTACCGTATGAACAGTCGGCACCATACCAGAATTGTACCGGTACCATATGAACAGGTCTCGTGTGAACAGGGTCTTAATCTGCACTGTTTCTCCCTTTTAGCTGTTGATGTGTTCAAGGAGGAAAACATCTCACATACAGTTCTCAAACGTCTCATTGATCAAGACATCATAGCAGAATGCAACATGAGTGACAAGCCAGACAAGAAGCCAATATTCCTCTACAAACGTGGTGTCGCTGCCGACTTCTTTGTACTCGTGCTTCAAGGAGAAGTGGAGGTCACGGTTGGACAAGAGGAATTTGTCTTCCAAGAGGGACCTTTCAGTAGTTTTGGCTCCATGGCTTTAGTTAGCAGCCCTAACATGCATGGAAGCACAAAAAATATTAAATTGGCAGGGCAGTATATTCCTGACTATAATGTTAAAGTCATGTCTGATCTAATGTACATCAAAGTGCCCCGTGCAATGTACTGGAGGGCAGTGCGGGCTACCCTTATGGAAAGGGAGCAGGGAAGTGATTTGGGTAGTGAGATCTTCAGTGACATCTCCAAAGCTGCCTCAGCTAATGTTGGTCCAGCCCTACAAGGTAACCCTGCTAATCCGGGCAGTAGACCCAATGTTAACCTGCCTAATCCGGACGGAGCGCAGTCTGATAACCCATCTAGTGCAGATGACGTCGAGACTAATACCCCTGCTTTTCCAGATGTTTCTATCCATCAAGATGCTGTGAAGCCGGATTCAGAAGATGATGAATCGTCCAGCCCTACAACCCCACTTGTCACGACAGAGACAAGCATCTAGAGTCTGGGCATATCAAAATGTACAGCTTTATCATTCAAAACTCATTGCCAAATATGGCTTGAGAAAAATGATAGTTCAATCCAATTAGTGACAAAGTTAATATTCTTCTTTGAATCAATCTGCATATTGCCCTTGATATGAAAGAAATGTATGAAAAAGAGGCTAAACCAGGGCATAGGTACCACTACCTGCCGACAGTTTAAGTTTAAACAAAAGAAATGTAAACCAAATAGAGCCAACAATGATGGATGTCCTTTTCTCACTGTGATATCGTAATCCGTTCAAGAGATACAACTCTTTCGAGTGTTATGCAAATACGGTAACATCAGCTTTCATCAAAACTCATTTGGGAGTCTCAAGATTTTTCGCTCCGTCTCCCGAGAAAATTTGAAGACGACTGCCATAAGTTTACTGTATTTATCCCAGGAGAATTTCAGGAAATTTCGTCCTTTCAAGGCAGTCTCCAGATTTTTGAAGCACTGAGGTTGACGTCCCTGCGAATAGAATAAGTCAAAGTTGACTTCATCTGTTGTTAGCATACAGATTATATCTCTTGAACAGATAATGATATTATAGCAAAATATACAGCATCCATCTATGCCCTAGCTAAAACTCTTTTTTATATATTTTCGTATCATGGGTGATACAATCCAAGGGTATACAGTTTTCCATTTCTCTTAATGTTTGTATGATGTATTGTATGTATTCTCATGTATCGGTAACGGTATAAGTAGAATAAACTTCTTCTTCTTCCAGACGGGGGCCTAGAGGATCTTTTTAAGCTTTTTTGAGACACTAAAATAGGGTAAACGTGAAAACATTTCTAAGTATATGGGAAACAGCAATATAAAAGGCGGCTACCTCCATCTGGGCTCCCCATTGGCAAAATTCTGGCTATGCCGCTGCAATCTTCTCGATTTAGGAACTATTTTAATAATTGTGTTAGTTTGAGGTTTTACTATTACGAGCGTATGATTGCACTTACTGACAGTGTGCTAGAGTTAAAGAGGCAGTTACAGTGGTCTTATTGAGGAACTATGATCAGTGATGTGATTTATGTGTTCATTCGTTTATACTTGTGAGAAACATTCCGTTTGATGAAGTCAAGAAGTGGTTCAGATGATATTCATTCACTTCGCTAATTAGTTTGTATTTTTTATATGAGGATTACCCAATAATAAAAGGGTAGATGTCTTGATGATAGAATGCACAGTATCTATAAGTATCAATAAAACGTTACAGACAGCTTGTTGGCACTTTTTGACGCCAAGATGGCATCTCTGTCTGTCTGGGGCCGGTTCCTAGAAGGCCAGTTAAGAGTTATCGGTGGATAAACGCTTATCCAACGGATAAATCCTGAACAAAACCTATACAACAGATAACTTTTATCCGTGGATAACTTTATCCAACCTTTCAGGAACCGGCCCCTGGTGTGTGTGTGTCTGTCTGTCTGTTTCCGGTGTGTGTGTATGTATAATCGGGCGTTCTGTCTGTCTGTCTCTCATTTTCCGTAATCACATTTTTCCACTGATCCCGAAGTATGTCTGTCTGTGAATGCCTTGTAGTAGCTGGCAAATGTGTGTTTATAAAAAGCTTGCACTTTCCCCCCATTCCCAATAATGTGATCACATTTTAACCACTGATCCTGAAGTGGAGAAGATAACATTTTCTTAGCCTTTTCACGTTGCGACTTTTCAAGTTGCGACTCGGGGGGGGGGGGGGTACTCCCAAGTAACCGCAAGCTATTTAGATATTTACATACTGATCTCCATGGGTTAGCGCCAAAGGGCGAATCCTAAATTATACCATTAAAAGAAAATGTTTTTTTTTTCATTCTATTGCCTAAAAGATACCTCATACCGGAATTTTAAAGTCTGGCTCAGTCGTATAATCGGAAGCCTGGATCAATGCAACGTCGGTAACGCGTCCACGGAACTCCGTCGTAAATAGGATCGATAGCCTGGCCTCGTCGAGGCCTCGCTATACTCCCGGGGGGGGGACTCCCGTATTTTTTGGTCGGGGATGATCGTCGGAAACTTTCAGGCCCCATCCACACTACGCCGGCTAAATTTGAAAACGGCTAATTTTTTATACGGTTGTGCCTTCCGTCCACACTACGCCGGCTAAATTTCCCACCGAAAACGGAGCTTTTCGAAAACGCTACCGAAAGTGGCTAAATTTGAAAACGCCGGCTACGCGTTTTAGTGTGGACGGCGAAAACGGATCTTTTCGAAAACGATGACGTCGTACCACACGTCTGTGAGGAAATTATGACCGCGGGCTCTCGTTTTTCTTTTTCGCACATGCGTTTTCACATTTAGCCGGCGTAGTGTGGACAGAAAATATTTGTTCCGTTTTCGGGGCAAATTAGCCGTTTTCAAATTTAGCCGGCGTAGTGTGGACGGTGCCTCAGCTTCACCCCTAAAAGATACCAAACATGGCGGGCCATAGCGTGGCTCAAAAAAATTATTACCCTAAAAGATACCCTAAAAGATGAGGTCTTATGTGCCAAGTAGGCGCGATGGACACAGGTAACAGGAGAAAAATACCCATGAAGACATTTCCGTGTTTGTTTCTAATTCATCGTGTTCTCATCGAATAATCTCTCTTTCTTACACGGTTTTTAGAAGCACCATCATGAGAAAAAGCAATTTGGACACAGTTTTGGCCCTAAAAGATACCATCTGCCAAAAATTTATTGAAGATCAAGATAACCCTAAAGGAGACCAAACCAACGTGATTTTAACCCCTAAAAGATACGACGATCATCCCCGACCAAAAAATATGCACTTCCCCCAAACCAACATGACAGCATTTGCTGCTTTTGTTCGTGTTTGCTATTGTTTTGAGGCGTCAATATGCCCCACGAAGCCATCATAACTAAGGCCGACTTCTTTTGCGACATCCTCTTCCGCGCCTTTTCTTTCTTGAGTTCTTAGGGGCTTATCCGTGCGTATCCAGCCCTTTTGTTTGTAAGCCACACCCCGGAACTAAAATGACTAGTCATTTGATATCCATGACCCAACGACTTTGAAACGGGCATAAGCAAATTATTACAGGGTCATTGGAGTGTGTGGGGGGTGGTGTTATCATGCCCGGTTGCCAGTTGAAATTTATATTTTGTCGGTTCTCAGTCAAAACTTTTTTTCCGCCACTGTCGCATATTAGTGGTTAGCAGATTAATTTTTTAATAATTTGAAACTGCATTTTTTGAGCCGTGCAAGTGCCTGTCATTTTCGCTCATTTCCACGCCAATGCAAATTCAGCATATTACTTCAAGAAAGGGAAAAGAAAAAAAACAGGACCATACTTCCAGACAAAGAGCTGAAGCGTCGTATGGCGACCCTACGGTTCTTACGCCCACGCCAGAGATTTCGGCCCTGACAGTCGCTATCCTGGGTGTTGAATTGCTCAGTAGCTAGATACCTATGGGTGAGAGAACGCCCGGCCACCAGACCATATAAGGACGCCCCTTGTACCGTTAGTGAACAATCAACTAATTAATATGCATCACCAACGTATTTATAAGTCTGATTAGTGGGTAAGAGATCCATGTGGGAGACGTGTTTTTTTTAATTAGCTTATCTAACGGTAATAATGCAGAACCCTTTTTCAAAGTTGCCGTTTAACATATCTTATTCATCATAATCCGAAAGTGCGCATTATAATGACACGAGATGGAGTTTCTTTAAAGTTTTCCATTGCGCATGCGCATACACGTCATCTCGGTTGGTCTTATTTTCCGCGAACAGACATTCTCGTACCCAGAGCTCTCCGGCTCGTCTGCTCGCAGGGGAGACGACCATTAAATCCCCTGAAAGTTCTTCTACGAAGGGAAAAGTTAGTGCTGTGGGTACCATTTATCTAGCCAAAAGCGAGCTAAAGAAAGTAGCCCTTAAAGCTCTCTTTAAACTTAAAACGACAATGGGAGACAGCTTCAGAACCGACCTCAGACTGACCTTGCATCTATTTGACTGTTTGATAAAGCCAATCCTACTTTATGGTAGTGAAATCTGGGGGGGGGGGGGGGGGGGGGGGTCAATGCGCCAAGAAAGGAACGTGACCCAATCAAGGCTGTCCATACAAAATTCTGTAAACTAGCACTTGGAGTAGGCAAAAAAGCAACAAATAATGCATGTAGGTTGCCTCTCCCGCAGCGGAACCCCCACGCCTCTGTTCTGGACCGACTTACTACTAAAATTGTAAATATTTAATAGACAACAAATAAAAGCTCCAATAAATGTAGCAAATTTCTTCAAACGCTAGTTTTTCCCCGAGATCAATATTTTTGGCTGGGTTCCTGTGGCGAGAACGCAAAAAACACATTTGGAACCCCCCTCTCATAAGTGCTGGCTACGCCCCTGCTACGGATGCCTGGTGTTATAATTATTGTCTGTCCATTCGAATTTTCTATTGATGTGTATGTGCGGTCTATGAACACTTAGCTTGTGAATGCGACGATTTGGCTCATACAGTCTAAGGCCCGTTAAACGTCGATCTTTTGCCGCGTCGAATCTAATTAAGCCGACTAGTCTTCTCTATTTACAGGCAAAGGAAAAATAAACAAGGAAAACAAACTTTACATTTCATGATATTCGGCTATGGTTCAGCTAGATTTACCTCTTACTAAACAAGTGTCCTCTAAGTTGGAAATAAAATGTCTAACATGCAATTGGATTCGACGCGGCAAAAGATCGACGTTTGAAACGGGCCTAAGTGTTTTAGACCAGTTGGTGTCGAACTTTTGCCGCGTCGAATCTAATTGTTAGAAATTCATTTGCAGCTTCTAGGACACTTGTCTAGTGCAAAAAATAAATCTAGATTAGTCACTAAGCAGAACAAAAAGGAACATAAAGTTTGTTTTAGTTCTTGTTTTTTTTTTCATTGTTTTAAAAAGGAGCGATAAAACAATAAAACGTGGGCGGCTGAATTGGATTCTCGGCGGGGTGGCAAAAGCACGACGTAAGAAAACGAACACGCCCGACGGTTACGACGTTTGATTCACACGATGATTTATGATTACGATTACAGTGTGAACCAAGCGTAGGGGCTGATATAGGATCCCCCCCCCCCGAAAAAAAAAAATACGAACTTCTGGCGCAAAGTATCCTGAGGACCAGAGGCTGAAACTGCCCTTTCGCGTTTGTGTTTTTCTCGGAAACTCAGAGCTTTTCTTTGGACCTCGAGCCTCTGGTTTCCAGGGTAGGCGCAAAGGGACACCATTTTCAAAACTTTTTTCGTGCGAATTGGGTTGTTGACGAGGTCTTAAGTCTGCAGTTTTGAAGAAGAGGCAAAAAGTGTCACTAGTCCTTCCTGATCATCTCATAATTTGCAAAAAAAAAAAATCATTTAAAGAGTTTTGTTGAGGCATGCACGAAATTTCGGAGCAGAACTGATCTGATTGATTTCGCTGCGCGCACAACGCACGCATTATTGTTATCAGTTTGAGAATAGGCTTCGCTCATGGTAAAAGTATTTCACTCTGTCCGCGTAGGTCAAACCACAAAAATAATTGATGACTGACAAATATTTATCCAGGCCTCTCCCATAAAAACCGCACCGTAGCATGTCCATTTCACGTATTAGCCGCGCTATGTGATTGGCTAATGAGCGGTCATTATTCCCGGCTGGTCACGTGACGAAACCTCCAAATATTTTTCGAGCAAAACTTCGCTTGGGAACTCAAATTCGAGTAAAGAAACAAGAATTTGCCGGCAAAAATGAGTCGGACCGCTTATCAGGCTAGCGGAGAGGTGAAATTAGAGCACCATAAAGTCAAATGGGACCCCAAAACATTGGAAATTCGAACGCGTTCTGTGGAGAAAGCTCTGGAGCCGCTCGTTCACCAAGTGAGTTGTGCTTGTTTATGTTGTTCGTGGTGTACTTAGAATGATGATTTTGCGGGTTTTTCTCGACAGTTACCACCCGTGAATTGCTCCAGAAAAGTCATAGTAAAGTCTTATAGATGTTTCTCGTCGTAAAAAAGCTAAATGTTTTGTCTTGGGGTTGTCTTAGTACTTAAAATTTGAAGGAAATGCTCAATATCTAAGGTATTTAGCGCCTTCAACCGTCACAAATAACAAATGTTTCACAGCAAGAATCGTTAAGAACACGAAATCGCTGTAAGCTTTTGCTTATTGAGCACCATTAGGTAGTAGTAGATTGACAAATAGGTATTTACGATGAATTATCGCTCGTTTGAGTGAGTAAATGTAGATTTTGTGAGCTTTGTAGTGTGAGGGTGTGGTGTCAACATGCTTACTAGGCTGTATGTCTATACATTTTTATAACATAGCTACGATATAACGCGCGCTCTGATGGTCGATTTTTATGAAGAAGTTTTGGCGGGATGCACGTAGTCAAGGGCAACCAAGATGGTCCACGGTCTGAACTCGCCGAAAGATTGATTTGGTTCGCTGAAGGAAGATTTTCGTGTCTTTTTCACTAAAAATATGGCTAACAAGTCTAAAATGGAGTTCTTCAAGCTATTGAGAGCATGTCAATTTGTGGGTTATGCACAAGGCTGTGAATTTACCTGGATTTAGTGGAAATTTGAATGCTGTGTGTCACACATCAGGGTGAAAAGCCGGCGTAAAATTCGCAAGTTTATTAAGACATGAATTCAATTCAAATCTCAATGGAAATTGCAAGCGATTCAATATGAAGGGACTATATGGACAAACACAAGAGGTATTTAAACAATGCTGTTAGTTTATGGAAATTTAGCATTTCTGTAGCTTACTTTCGAACAGTTTATACGTCTAAATAAAATATTTTTTTGGTTTAGTAAGACTGTTGGTTTTTGTGAACCTGTTTCGCCCTACAAAAAACTTTTGCTTTCTCTTGTTTTATTCCAAAAACCCATGAAAAACTTATTTAAGCTTAAGTTTATTTCACTAAACTGTCATTAAACATTTGTTTATGAAAGTTTTATTATATATTTTATTCCAGTTGATTTTGTTTTGACGAGTGAAAAATGCAATGTTTTCAATTTCAGTTTTACCTAGTTCGCTTGAACGCTTCGGTGTTATTCGTGTTCGGAGCTGCCTTTTCACTTATCTTTGCTAAAATTGTTGGCTATGTTATAAAAGTAATGGTCCATGCTTAGCTGTGCGTATATCCAGTTCTGGAAGCACTTGGATAGTTGAGAGAGCACTCAGCTAGCTAGAGTCGCACTCGGCTAACGCCTCGTGCGACTCTTACGCTACCTTCGTGCTCTCTCAACTATCCGCGTGCTTCCAGAACTGGATATACGCACGCTAAGCATGGACCATTACTTAACTACATAAAGTTTGTAATTTTTTTTTGTTCGTAAAAAACTAGAAAAATATCTAGCCATACTATAACAGAGAGCTGCAAATGCTTGTTAGATTTTAGGCAATGTGCATTATGGTTAAAAAGTAACACTTTAGGCCTGTTTTACCATAATAATTTATGCATAAACAAATTTTACACCTAAGGTTATACCTAAGGCATGATTAATAGATGTTGCACTAATTTTAATAGCCAGTTTTTTTTCTGTAACAAACCGTAGTATGTCTTGCACTGATGCTAATGTTGCTGACTGATTCCAATATTGTCTACCAGCTGCATCAATTCAAAATACACAAATGGCTGAATGTTTAGCTAAAAATACCACATGTAATCTGTATAATCTTCAAAACTGCTTCTAATGATAATGCAAAACATTGGATTTCATTGCCACAGGGTTTGTATTTTATCATATGACTATTTTATCAACAATACCTGGCAGCTCTTGCATTCTATACCATACCGTATACACAGGAGTTGTCAGTTTTTAGGCCTTACTTTGTGCTGCCCTGCTTACTGACAATAAAATCTTTTTATTTTTGGCATTGTCAGAAACATATAAGTGAGTTTGCAATACTAGAAAAAATCCATACCCCCACCATGGAGGGAATACGTTACAAAGACCCACACTCAAATGTGGTCGAATGAGTCAGTTTTGTGTGAATCTGGTTTTGGGCTGCATATCATGACATCAGCACTGTTATCATACTGCAATAAGAGTGAATAGAAAAAAAGTATGCAAATTGCCGTAGATCAGTCCAGTCCATAGTAAAGCAGATTCCTTTTAATGTGTGCATTATTTTTTTTTTTTTTGGGGGGGGGGGGGAGGGGTTCTAATGTACCCCATGAAAACTCCTGGAAAAATATCTAAAGTCCTCCTGAAAATCCTGGATTTTGTCATTCAGAACGTGTACAAACCCCATCATCAATCAATTAAATCTAAAGCACACTCATTATTTGTTTAAAAGGTGACAACACTTGTGAACCAGCCCAAGAAAAGAAGCTCAAAAGTAGGCAAGTCCAAGAATGCCCACAAGTTGGCGCAAGATATTGAGGATGCGACAGTCCGTCTTATCAAGACAGGAGAGTCCATTGCCAAGGATTTTCCTGAGATTAGGGATGAGATGATTGCGGCATGCAAGGATTGCAGAGGCGCAGGTACTTCTTATGGCAGTGTGGAGCATAGTTATTGTGTTAGAGCATAAAAGGGCATACTGTAATATTATGTGTTAAAAAGTACAGTTAAATCTAGTACACAACGTTTCGGTGTCACATTGATACCATTCTCAAGTGTACTACCTAAGAGATTATTAACCAAGCACGAGGTCTGTACGGGAAAATATCAGACTGAGGTCTTGCAGTAAGGACCGAGTGATAGCGAGGTCTGTACAAAAAGACTGAGGTCTGATATTTCCCGTACAGACTGAGCAAGTGAGGTTAATAATTCGTTATTATATGGCTTATTTAAATTTGAATTATATATTTTGTACATCCTGGACACAGGGCGATATACATAAAATATGGCCCGTGGGCAATACATAAAATACAGCCTGAAATTGTCAAGCCATATAATAAAAGGACTTACGGAAGGAATCATTTAAATACAGGCTACAACAATAGGATACCTACAATTGTACCGGTATGGTAAACAAAAGGCTAATAAAGAGATGTATTTTTAGGTGATACAATGCATGTTGGTGCCAAGGAGTTTGCTGATGATCCATGCTCGTCCAACAAAAGGATCACCATGGTGCGAGCTGCCCGTGCTTTGCTGTCATCAGTCACTCGTCTTCTGTGTGTTGCTGACATGGCTGATGTGTGCAGATTGTTGGCCTCCCTCAAACTGGTATGTGTAACTTAATTTTAATGGTGTGAGTCATTCCAGGTGACTTATTTGCACTTATTTGCCATGCTCACTAGGGAGATACCGTACACTACAGGTAAATTTTCTACCTTTGAAAATAAAATTTGTATCTCCGACCCTGTTTACACTTGGGCAAATTGTCCCGGATACATGACATTTTGCCATGTACATACAAATTTGTCAATCCGGTATCAAAACTATCATGGATTGGGGTCAAATTGCCAGAAACATGTCTACTCTATGGTTTGAAAGTGGGATCACGTATCTGCATACATTTGTGTCTGTGCTATTTCATAGTGTAAAAGGTTCACTTATCCATATATCCTATCCATCCGGAGACTATTTTCAGGGCATCTGGGGAAGTGCGGTAAAAAACGGCAAAAAAGTGCGGAAAAGTGCGGGATTTTTTAGAAAAAAGTGCGGAAAAAAGTGCGGTAAAACGGTGAAAAGTGCGGTAAAGTGCGGTAAATTATTTTCTTTAATTTGAAGGTTTGCGCTTTTGGGGGATCATAACGAGTCGTTTCTGTTGATTTTCTATTTGTTTTGTCATTTTTAAACGTAATTTCGTTGAAGTTGATGTAACAGCTAACTTATTAAACTTCGCATGATCAATATTTAGGTCAAGAACAATGGAAAGATGCAAAAAAAGAAGGGCTCACCATGCTTGCTTGCGCGGCATCAGTCTTTAAAACTCGAACCCCTAAAATCACTAAGAGCGCCTATTTCTCCATACAATCAACTCCCGCATGCGTTGTTCATAACAATAGAGCAGATTTCTATGACTGTGAAAAGTACCGCCACAAAGCTGTCCCGCGCCGCGACCGTGACCGTACCACGACTACGCGGTTTCATTGGCGATTTCATTCCATTTACAGCAGGCCAGGTTCCGTACCGCCACCACGACAGTACCGCGCCGCACCGCGGCATTCTTCACAGTCATGCGAAATCTGCTCTATCTTGCAATAAAGTTCTCCAAAATGTAACTTCGTGCTTTGTCATCACCATCTTAATCTAGGGTAAATGGCTCCGGCAGTTTCATAGGATATTAATTACGGCGTTTAAGTACAAATAAACGAACTTCTAACATCCAACGTTTTTCGTTCTCCTGCTATTTTGTTTCCGCTAAATACTTGACCAATTTAGCAAAAAAAAAATCGGGGTCACCGAAAAACGTTTTGTATTTACCCATTTCTTACAAGATCAGCTATTGGCTTATTTCCATCTCTAACTACCATCCAATTACAGATCTCCTAATTGATGGTTTCTCGTACTTATGCTCAAACGGTCTGCTGTGGAACGCCTGGTATTTTTTCCATTCGGTGGCGATCGTATCGGAAGAAAATGGTGGAGTTTTCAAGGTTTTGCGGTTAATACTTCAGCATCAACATTAAAAACTAGGTATTGACCTGCAAATCTTTGAAATTACCGTGTTTAGAAGGATTTACCACACAATTTTTAGTTATTTTCTTAAAAAGTGCGGAAAAGTGCGAAGAAAGTGTGAAAGTGCGGAAAAGTGCGATTTTGGGGCAAAAGTGCGGAATCGCACTGCCGCACTTCCCCAGATGCCCTGTATTTTGGTCTTTAGTGTAAACTAAGTCTCCATGTGGCCATGTATTAAATGTCTTCTATTTGCATATATCAAACATTCATATTTTTAAGTAGTTGTTCAAAGACATTTCTGTTTGTGTTGTATTCTAGGTTGAGCGTCGTCTGAAGGATCTAGAGAAAGCCAGTAACACTGCTGACCTGTTGAACTCATTCAAGAATCTTGGAAACGATCTGATGAACCTGGCACAGCTTTCAGGCAAGAGGCAGGCTGTGAGTACATAGGTTGATTTGAATAGAAAAAACTTATTACCCCTGGAACAGCTATGATACATGTATACACAATGAGTTGGTTGGTGTAAAGTTTCTTGCAGCACGAGTTCCCATAGCAGCCCAGATAGCGGCTGTCCAATTGAAATGGGCAGTGGAGTTGAACACGTACTTCTTTTTGCACATGCATCAGTGAGGGCATCAATGGCTGTCACCAGAGCCTCCCCCATGAGGTGACATGCATCACCCACTACCTACCAGTAACTGTACTCTCAGAGCAGGGAGGGTACTGGTACTGGGTGTCCCAGACAAGGACTAGTACATGTAACATACTACCGGTATGGGCATTATACTCATGCTAACAGAACAGGGCTGCCTGTGGGAATAAACTTTTTCATTTAAAGTTAGATACTTTGTCACCAACAATCTGTAACATGGCTCAAAATTGTGCCTGATACAGGCGTAAATACACCTAAAAATTGTCCTTTTACGCCTAACTTTTGTGACTTAGGCGTAAAATAACGACTCTGTTTTCAGTTTCTACAGTGTTCTCCTAGTACTTACGCCTAGATTTCGATGAATTACACATAATGTTAGTACAAGGCTTAAAATTACGACTATGATTATTTCTTAATTTCGAGGCCTGTGTAAACTAAACATTTCAATAAAAAGGTAATACTATTGGCCAGAACGCAAACTCCTGCACTAGGTAGCTCAATAAGCTTCATCAGAGTATAGTTTTAAAGGATCCGTCTCACTCTGCCCATAATGCATTGCTTCTTCACATGATTCTTTACCATCAGAAACTCTGACAAAGGAATTCTGCGATATGAGTTTCTTGCACTTTTATAGTAAAATGCTCTAACGTGAACACATTTTGTTGTGTCTCTGATATTGGAAATGGCGGTAAAGCAATGCATTATGGCAAGGGTGAGATGGATCCTTTGAATATAATGTTTTTAAAACAAATAAACTGTAAAAGATTCTGATTTAAAGTTTGAAAATTAAATTTTCTTCATGTTTCTTTAGGATTTAAAAGATCCCTTGCGACGTGATGAGATAGCTGCAGCCCGTGCCGTACTGAAGGATGCCAGTAAGATGCTACTTTCTTCATCTAAGGTATATACATGTACAACATTATGTAGCTACTGTTTAGCAAAAATTAAAACAATTTAAACCATTTCTGTTTCTTTGAGAATTTTCCTGAAGGATTAATAGCACTGCACAGATTCTAGAATAAGATCACGAGACTCAGACAAACAATCCCTCTGAAATCCCATTCAGAAGGATCACACTCAAAATATGAGCCAGGGTAGGAGTACATACTGGTACAAGCTCTGCTATACAGTGTAATGAGGAGAAGTACCAGTCTACCAATTCATTTTGTATTGTTCTTTAGAGAGAAAACTGTGAAAATGGGAGAAAAATATATTTGTGTGTCTGAGTTTTTATTTAGTGTGACATCATATGTGCACAGCGCTATTGTAGGATTACTGTCAGTTTTTCCCTTCAACATGATACCGGTAATATATGGTTTTGTTCCAGGCATATGTGCGCCACCCTGAAGTCGCCTCTGCTAAAGCCAACCGTGATTTCATCATCGGCCAAATGAACGAGGCCGTCAACTCTATCTCTGGTACTGCGCAGGCAACAGGACCAAGTGAGCCCCACCCACTTCAGACGTCTGGAGCTCTGGCCAAAGCCTTGGATGATTTTGATGTATGTACCACTACTACAGTACCAGTAGGAATTATGTTACTTTACAAAATGCATGTGATGGGTTTCTCTTATGGCCCACTCATTCCTCAGACCTTATTGTTTGTTGATATTTTTCCCTTCAGAATCAAGTTGCCATGGATCCTACTGCCTATTCTGAGAGGCGCACACGCCCATCCCTGGAGGAGGCACTGGAGAAGATCATTAGTGGTGCTGCACGTCTTGCCGACTCTGACTGCACCCGTGATGACACCAGAGATAAGATCATCGCAGAGTGTAATGCTGTCCGTCAGGCTCTGCAAGATCTGCTTTCGGAGTACATGAGTCATGTAAGAATTGTATTTCTAGTGTTGTCAGAACAAGCTAACGATCGCCAGAGCTCCACCAGCTACTTACTATAGAGTTGAAAATAATTTTTCAAAATCTGCTCAAATTTGCCAGCTTTGTGGGCACTAGTACCAAAAATAGCCTGCACAAAAACAGATGAAGCAGATACCATAATATTCCATTGCATTTGACAAGATGTGGTAATTTGTATATGCATCACAGATCAATGCAGCGCCATCCCCAAAATTGCTGTACAATTTGCATTGATTTTGAGTGTTTTGCTAACAATTTGGTTCACGTTTCCACACATTGTTCAGTTTTTGAAACCATGCTTGTTTTGTTATTATATTTTGACCTAAAATAGGCCAGCAAAGTCACAAAAAGTGCCGGCTATCACTGGTAGCTGGCTGCTATTTTTAAAACCCTGTATTTTGAATCAAGCAGGGCAGAGAGATAAATGCGCCATTGATTATTTTGGAAATAGACACTACAGCTAAGAGCTTTGAAATGATGCATTTTTGTTAAAGCCTATCATGATTGTTTTGTAGGCCAGTGGCAAGAAAAAGGCCACTCCTGGAGGGCCGCTAGATCAGGCCATTGAGAAGATGTGTAACAGGACTAGGAACCTACGAGGCCAGGTAAATATATCTAAATATCTTAGGGTCTATAATTACATACGGTTACCTACATTAACCAATGCAACTTGATTTTTTAGCTGAAGCTAACGTTCATCTTCAGTCACCTTAGTATTATAAACAATTTATTATATATAGACATTGATTGATTCGCCCTATGTAAGGGGATCAGGGACCCAGCTAAATTTGAGGTTTGAGAACCGGGATCCAGAGTATGTATGTGGGATCCAGAGGTGTGGGATTCGGGATACAATGACTGGGATCTGGGATCCAAAACTTCTGTGGATCCCATTACATGAGGCAAAAGAATTGCGTCAAGTCCGCATGGTAAAAAGGTGTGGTTGCCAAAGCCCTAATTTCGGTCGCCAATGGTGATTAACTGGTTGCAATATCGGACCCTGTATGTATAATTTGATTTCCGTTTGACAGTTGCACAGGGCAGTGGTAGACAATGTATCTGACTCTTTCCTGGAAACCAACCTTCCCCTTCTCATGATGATCGAGGCTGCTAAGGCTGGAAATGAGCGGGAGGTAGAGGAGTGTGCCAAGCTGTTCCTGGACCATGCAGCTAAACTGGAGGAGGTGAGTGCTCTACTATAGCGCTACTCACTGTTTATCAACATTGCCATTGTAATGCTAATGTGCCAACCATAGATTGAATAGCACCCTTTGTTCTGAGAACCAATCTATCCTTGGTTGGCACATTAATAACAATGGATGACGTCAGCGTGAACAACGCTATACAGCTATATCAAAAAAGTTGTCGAAAGTTGTACATGCCCGAATACAAAGCTGTCTGGGTAGGACATCTTCAATAGGCTCACTGTCTGAGTTTGCGAGGTGCTGATGAACTACATTTCCAGGGGTTTCAATACGTCTTGAAGTAGCAGGCTAAGTTTTGGAAGTACTAGGCGGCTGGGTTTGTGGGTCCCATATTAAGGGCCTAAGGCCGGAGCCTCCTTGTGGGGTACGGGGGATGTTCCCACGGTAAATTTTGAAATTTCGGTAGCAGAATGGGCGTTTTCTTGCATTTTGAGGGCAAGAAATTGGGATGTTCATGTACCGCTATTCTATTGCTTTGATATCGAAGTAATAATGAAGTCGCAGGCGGCCAGTAGTGATTTAGACGGCGGTTCACCACCTGTAGCCGCCTTCTATTGAAATCACTGCATTTCATAACAAATTCACGAATGAATAGGAAATGAATGAATCAATGGATAATTGAATGTTTAGCAGCCAGATTGCAAAACAAAAAAGGATATTTTGTTTCTATCCATATGGCCTTTGGGTTGGGCGCCTTAGCTTAGCAAGGCCAACAATCTTGATTGAAGAAGCTGAAAGGCAAAAATATTTCTTGAATTTTCTGTGATGTTAGGATGGTAAAAAAGGAGTAAAGTTGTAGATTTGCAAAACAAAAAAGAATATTTTTGTTTCTATCCATATCGCCTTTGGGTATGGGCGCCTAAGCTGAGCAAGGCCGACAATCTTGATTGAAGAAGCTGAAAGGCAAAAATATTTCTTGAATTTTCTGTGATGTTAGGGTGGTAAAAAAGGAGTAAAGTTGTAGATTTACATAGAGTAAAGTTGTAGATTTGCAAAACAAAAAGAATATTTTGTTTCTATCCATATGGCCTTTGGGTATGGGCGCCTAAGCTGAGCAAGGCCAACAATCTTGATTGAAAAAGCTGAAAGGCAAAAATATTTCTTGAATTTTCTGTGATGTTAGGATGGTAAAAAAGGAGTAAAGTTGTAGATTTACATAGCGCTTACTCCAGCGGCTCTAAGCGAATCAAGGATTTCTTATACTGTTAGAATCTGAGTACAAAAGCGCTCTTTGAGCTTTACATTACAGTATCCCTCCATTTCCAGGTCGCCAATTTGGCGTGCTCCATGTCCAGTAACCCTGAGAAGGTGAAGATGGTGCGAATAGCGGGCAGGCACATCAAAGCTCTTGCCCCTCAGGTACGTATCCAGGGATTGGGATAGCCATGCACCCTGTGCCATATCGCAACATTGCGCAAGCGTCTCGTAGCGGGCGCTAAAAAATACAATGTTGCGCGTCTAGCGTAGCGCTATGTGCTCTCAATGCAATAATCAGCTCGTATAGATACATTTTTAAAATGTCGTTGTCTTCATATCTAGGTTGTGAACGCAGCCCGTACGCTGGTCGCTCGCCTCATAGTAAAGTGGCGCTTGAGAACATGAATGTGTTCAAGGACGCTTGGGAGAAGCAAGTCCGCGTACTCACTGAAGCCGTGGACGATATCACCAGCATTGATGACTTTCTTGCAGCCTCAGGTTCGAATCATCAGTTGATAATTTCAGTACTTGGAAAAATGTCGGACGCTAAACTGTTTGTCGCCTTCGAAGGCTTGCATTTAGCCTAGATATGTTAAAGGGAATCCGGCTGTTTAGCCTTTTCAAGCTCAAAGGAAACTTAAACAACTAAAAAACATTCGGCAAAAGTTTATAACTGAAAAGAAACCAAATAGGCCGACGTGACTCATTTTGCTTTGACGAGATTCTAATTTAAATTTCGCGGGCGCCGCCATATTGGAAACATGACGTCACTATTGTGCTATAAATTATGCATTTGTTAATGAGGATGACGTATACAGCTTATCGTAAATCGATTTTCTTCTTTTTACCCTCTCAACATAGAAATTGTTTTCTTGTTGCTCTTATTCTGGTTATAAGTGTAGCGAGCAAAACCTCTTTTAGCGCATTCATGGGAATGCATAATTTATAGCACAAGAGAGACGTAACGTTTCCAAGATGTTTCGCGCTGCGCATATTCAAAACGTTGCTTTTTGCCTCGAACAAAAAGCCAGTCGACTGCACTGGGCAAAACAGGGCAAGGACCTGATTGGTCGGCTGGCAACAAAACCTGAACCAAATTTGAGCATCCCCATCGTTTTGTATATATTTGCCGTCATCGATCGTCTAACGTCATTATGTCATCATGTCGCTAGCGTAGGGGCCACCATTTTTCGTCGCAAGACAACAAATCCTGACTGATTGGCTCGTGTGTGGCGACTAACGACAAGCTTACGGCAAAATATCGCGCTCCACCACACACGAGCCGATTTTTTGTCGGCGACGATTTGAAAATCAAACATGTTTGATAAGACGAGCGGACGAAAAATCTTGTCGTAAGCTCGTCGCGGGTCACCACACACGAGCCGATCAGTCAGGATTTTTTGTCTTGCGACGAAACATCGGCCCGTGTTAGGCGGCGCGCGATAATCTTACGACAGAAAATCCTGTCGGAATCGGCCAGTGTGTGGCGGCCTTAAACCAACCTTAATTTACCCTTTTTAGAGGCACACATCTTGGACGATGTGAACAAGTGCGTGCAAGCGTTACAAGAGCGTGATGTGGACTCCCTGGACCGGACAGCCGGACAAGTGCGTGGCCGGACACAGCGCGTGGATGACGTAGTGACGGCTGAGATGGAAAACTACCAAAAGGGACCTTACACTGAGAACGTACACAGAGCGGTCAAGACCATGAGGCTGGAAAGTGAGTGATGGCAGAGAAAACAAATTATATCTTTAGAGGTTCGGAATGCATCAAATCGCGCGATCTGATTTCGATCCCGGGTACGGAGTGGCAAGCGCTGAATTCTGAGGTGCTCGCCACGGCCCGACATTATTACCATATTGTCGCCAATGGCGACTGAATTTAGGGGCTTGGCGACCACAATGTTAGAGCTAGTCGCTAAATGGCACCTTCACCTGAGATCCATGTTTATGTGGCGAATTGCTTTTTGGCGACTAAAACTGTTTGAATTTTTGAAAAGTTAAAGGGGCACTCGCACGCGTAATATTCGTCCACTGTGGACATAAAATAAGTAAAATTGTAACCATAAAAACACATGTACAATTGCCCGTAGTAATCAAAATAATCCTCCAGATTAATAGAAAAACCTTTCAAGTGTTAGACAAGTGCAATTCTAAATTGTTTTGACCTGTTCTCGAGCGGATGGAATTGGATTGCGATTGGAGCTATTTTCTTGTCAGAGAAGTGGCCAGCAAGCGTGCGAGAGCCCCTTTAATGTTGGGCCCTGTACGCGCTAATTTAATTTAATTTTATTTATATAGTTGCCATAAGCGCTTTACAATAATATTACAATATTCTATAGTTACAAATTACAATCTTTATCCTATTTTTAGGGAAAAATGGTCAAAGCGTGTTTACATAAATATATTTTGTTGTGTTCTAGTTATTCCCAATTTTGCCAAGGCGGTAGAAGAGTCAGTGAACACTCTCAACAAAGGACCAGGCGCTAAGGCAGACGAGCCCAAGTTTGTGGATGCCTCCAAACTGGTACGGCAGAGTCACCTTTATTACTTATGACAGTGACATAGCATAGAGAAATCTTTCCCTGAAAAGGGAATATAGTCCGGGAGCTAGCACCCAGAAAGGGGGTCAAAAATCGGGTTGGTTTCTGATGAACGGAGCAACTCTGTTATTCAGTGCATATAAGTGCACATCAAAATGTAGTAAATCTTTCTCTTCGTGACAGGTATATGAAGGGATTCGTGACATCAGACGCGCGGTGCTTGCTGGGAAGGTAGGTACATCAGTACATAAGATTAACGTCTACCGGGAATCCAGGAGAGGCACGCCATGATCCTTCATATATGGTACACTTAAGTGTCCTTCTGTTTAACCTCATTCTCATGGAAGATTATTTATACGTAAGACACTAAAATGTACCATACATGAAGGATCTACCGAGGCACGAGAGAACTGACGCTGATCACTGTCACATCCAACCTATCTTATTGTATACCTGTGTGATTTACCTAGCGCGGTGGTTGTAAACATTTCATATAACTCATCGCGGTCTCCCTTTGTCTCTCATGCAGCGCGGTCCTAGTAGCCCCATCGTGATGGAGGATGCTTCTGCGCAAGCGCTGTTTGCCGAGGCCCAAGCGAAAGCCCGAGAGCAGGCGGCGTACGATGCACTCAAGGCCAGTGGTATGTCTGCTGATGTAACAACTTCCTAAAGAATTCGCTAGTCTGCGAAAACGGCACCAGTTAGCACTCACCGAAAGAGGCTCTCGCAAAGAGGCGTCTGACCGCTCAAGCCAAACATTCCATACTGATGACGTATTTGCACAAGTGGGGTGCAGGGGGGGGGGGGGGGGTTGCGGCATATCTAATAAGTTAACTATCAGTGCGATCCAACTGAACCCTATTCACAGTGAGATAATGATGAGATGATGGATCTGAGATGTCATGCACTACTGCAGTCACGAGCGTTAGGACTTCGTGACTGCAGTAGGCTGCCCCAAAGCCTGTGTCGCCTCACATCCGTATTCAGGTCCGGTCGATTTCACAATTGATAAGATTCCTGCGATTTATTTGCGTTTAAGCGTGGACATGTTTGAGGCGAGACATAAGACAAAGCGTACCTTCAAAATACTACGATTTGATTGGTGAAGACTAACGTTTCGGCGCGTTCTGATTGAAAACATCGTAGCAACGTGGCTTTAGAACACAGCTTTGCAGCGCGCAAAACAACACATAAAAATATTTGATGTCCACGCTTAAATGAAAATAGTAGCATCTCTAAGCAAGGCGAACAATATCATAGCCAATACCTCAAAGTAACTATTTCATCCTGTATTGTGTGTCCAGGTAAAGTCCAGATCGAGTTGCGTGGCGAGGGAGGAGATGACGAAGGTGGCATGGGTAGTGCTAGTATCCGCGTGAATGGAGCAGAGTATTGCCCGGCAAAGACAGGTCATAACGTAGTAGTGTTGGACCCCACTGGCGAGGTGTTGGCCGCCAAGAACTTTAACACCAACGCGGGCGAGGGTGCAGAGATGGCGCGCTTCCTGGAAGACTTACCAGATGACCACACTGTTCTAGTTGCCAGTCAGGATCTGAACGGACGTGAACAAGGTAGGTCGTGGTGTACCCAAAAGAAGCGAACAATATATTCCTGCCCCCGCAGTGTTTTGGGTTAAAAAGAGTGAAACTCGCTCTAAAATAAGCTTTTAATTCAGAACAAAAAGGTAAGCGGGCGCAGCTTTAGTGAGAACTGTCTATGCGTTATAAGGTTGTTTTATTTTTATGGTTCCGATAAATTCGGAAAAAAAAATCCATTGTCATTAGCTAGCGTTTTTTCCGAGAAATAGCCGCTATTTCTCGAAAAAAAAAAAAAAACGCTAGCTAATGACAAAATCCTCAATAGACAAAATCGGCTAACGGTGTTGTCACCCAATTCAGATAATGACATTGTTCATTTTGTACATACGCAGAAGCACTCGCGGTCGTGTGTGAGAAATTGTAACAATTGATTCATCAAGTGATCATAAAGGACGCGCGCGCTGCATGTCGGTAGATGTGGGACATAAGTCGAACAAACTGTTAAAAAAGCGCGCGCTGCATTCTGGTAGTTGTGGGACGGCTTGGGCATTTCTCTAGATAAATTCGGAAAAATAAATCCATTGTCAGTAGCTAGCGTTTTTTTCGGCTATTTCTCGGAAAAAACGCTAGCTAATGACAAAATCCTCAATAGACAAAATCAACTAACGGTGTTGTCACCCAATTCAGATAATGACATTGTTCATTTTGTAACGAGATAAACAACGAGTAGGTCTATTAACCATGGCATGTCTTTCTAGGAAACAACGCTCACCTGGCAGCCAAAGCCCTCGAAGCGATGGGTGTCCCTAAGGGCTCTTCCTCCCCCACGTACAAGAGCTCCATCGCGTTTGCTGGCTGCACGGGTCCCACCAAGAGATACTGGAGCACGGCGGAGATCCGACCCAGATACCAGGGGCCGTCAATCATCGCTACGATCATACCAACTCCCGCCGCGCAAGCAGGTACGTATCTGGCCTCTCCTTATTGGTTAAAATCGATATTCCATGTAAAAACACCCGTAGAATGCTGGAAATCATTCATTTGATTTCATTGGCGCTTAGCTTCCTTTGTCTTTCCTTCACCAATTATCACTTTAAGCCCGGTTTCCATATGCAGCTGTCGCAGAACGACTTTGTTCACGATAGCTATTGCAGAACAAGTTTGTCCACGACAATTGCAACGTGGAAACGAGCTTTAAGCGATTCCGAATGTTCACAACTATACGCACTACCATATATACCGCGCCACACTCACTGTGTTCTCTCATTGCTCCGACGCAGGGCTAACGCTCGAAACGTGCAAAACACTAGTTCGCCACAGCGTGTAACATAAATCTCTACCTTTGGTTGGTAGGGTTCATGTTTACGTCCCCGCCGACGCAGGGCACCAAAACTAGCTATACCCCTGAAAAGGGTGCCACCTTCTTTGAGCCCCAGTTCGTATATTATAACACAGATTGATAAGCGCAAGACAGATATCACGGAAGTGTTCTTCCACTTCCCTTATAAAGATTAATGCGCCGAGGCAACTTCCCACACCCGATATTACTAGGGTTACATAGCGATGCGTCTAATTCGACTAAACGTACCGTTACAACACGCGGGGTCTACACATTATGGATAATTACTATGGCGAAATTATTAACAGCGACCCATTTTCCAGTGACTTTTTATTCTATGAATCTCTAGGACAAATAAAGGTGGCTATCGTCGCCGAGGGAGCAGACGATCCGAACGCAACCGGCCGAACATCCATGAAAATCAACGGTATCGAGAGATCCCCCATGCAACGAGGACACAACGTAGTTGTGCTTGACAACGCTGGTAACTTCATCATGGCGACGCATTTCGACACTGCTGACTCGTCTAAAGGCGAGGGAACCAAGATGGCCAAGTTCCTTGACAATCTGCCCAAGGAGAGAATGGTGTTCATGGCAACACAGGGAACCACGGGTGAGTTGCGTGACGAACGTGATTCGCGTGACTATAAATTGCGCGACCCAATATCTCTCACACATCAGATTTTAATAATAATTTTGTATTCTATTTTTTGCGGGACAAAATGTCTAGGAGTTTCTCCTAATTGATTGATGAGACTTGAATGTCATGAAATACGCACGATGAAATGATTAACTTTTCTATGTAATTTTTTTCTTTTCGTGTTTTTTTGTGTCTTGCGTTTTGTGTCTGAAGCACGTTGGAAATGCGCCCAGGCGAATCGCCGTCCATGAACCAAACACCGGAAAGAAGAGTAAAACTGATATTTTTGACCTGCATTATATTAAACGAACCGTTGTTTCGCGCTGTGAATTTTCAAAACGTGGTTTGATTTTGCTTTTTCTGTTACGCCAGTCAAACCTTCTAAGCCAATCAGATCCTTGCCCCATTTCGCCTAGTGCAGTCAACTGGGTTTTCGTCGCGACAGAAAGCCATTCTACTGCACTAGGCGAGACGAGGCAAGGACCTGATTGGCTTAGATTGTTTGACTGGCAGGACAGAAAAACCGGAAATCCCTAACCCACTTACACGGCGGCCACGCGGCCTCAAAATTCAATGTTGCGATGGGCGATTTTTTAGCCGTCAACCAAACCGAAACGCTGGATTCGGCTACTTCAGTGGTAGACATTGATTGCAAATCAGCCAAAATGGTTCTAAGCTTTCTTGCCTAGAATGTTTAACTTCCTGGTTCAAGAAAATTGACATTATAATTTTCTTGCGTAAAGTCGCCAATCGCTGCAGTAAATGAGGTCGCGTAGCAATGCATAAGATGGTAAGCTGGAAGAGAAAGCGAAATCTTTTGTTTTTCCCTTAACTCAAACTTGAGCAAGTATTTATATAACCAAACAAAGAAATGGCTTTGCATGATTGACAGTCAGGAAAACGCCACAGGGCTGGATTAAATCTTGTTGTCAACTCGTTCCCATGCTCCGCTAGGTACTGCCGTCAACGACGCCAAGGGTGCTCTCCAGAGACTGGGCGCCACAGGGAACCCACATCCTGGTTTCCATGCGTCCTGGGCATTCGCTGGTTACACCGGACCCGAGGGTGCCAAGTGGGCGAAAACCGTCACTAAACCGCGATACGAGGGACCGGCTACTATTTACGAGATGATTGTCACCCCTGCCGCCGAAACTGAACTCAGTAAGTTGGTCTGGTAGTTCTAAATGACTTAGTTCTTCATGTCACTGTACAGTTATCTTACTAAGTATGCTACTGGGCAGTGAAGAAGGAGTGTGTCCGGCCACGGGCCGGTGTGCGATTATGAGCCCGGACAGTATAGACTACCTCTCTCTTACCATAACCCTTCCCCTTCAAGGTTCCTCCCTACTCATGACCCTGTCAAATTTCTTTACTAGGTATGCTACACGATAGTGAAGCAGAGGGCGGTGTGTCCGACTATGAGCCGGTGTCCGATTATGAGCCCGGACAGTACTCCGAGTATGACGACTACGAGGATGACAGCACCAAGAGTTTGTCCAAGCGAAGCGCACGGGTAAGAACACACATCCCCAAACAACAACAACAACAACAACAAAATAGATAGAGGATATTACACGGTGGCGCGAAGATATGAGTTTTATTTTCGAGTGGCAAGAACAATATTTTACGTTGAGCGCAGCGAATGAGTAAAATATTGTTTTTGACACGAGGAAATAAAACTCATATCTTCAAGCCACCGTGTAATTTTCTTTTTATTATATAGACAAACCAGAAAAAAATATTCCAAATTAATTTCCAAGCACTTTGTTTTGACCGATATCCTCACTAGTGAGGATATGGAAAATATGTCACTGAGGACCCGGATGTAGCTTCGTATGAGATCTACGAGTGGCGTATTTCCCAGTAAAACACTCGTGTCTATATAATAAAAAGATTTATAGGAAAAATTCAGGATATGGAAAATATGTCACTGAGGACCCAGATGTAGCTTCGTATTAGATCTACGAGTGGCGTATTTCCCAGTAAAACACTCCTGTCTATATCATAAAAAGATTTATAGGAAAAATTCAGAATATAGCATATAGATAGGAGCGCCAGCCATTTAGAAATAGCAGAAGCTTGGTTGTCGAGCTGAAGGACTACGGCCAAAGCGGATATGTTGAAAAAGATAGAGAAAAAATAGAGCAAAATACATCAATATGTCAGCAAATACAAAAGAGGCAACAAAGAACAAGGAGGAAACATAATAAAGCAAAGGAAAACTAAAATTTACCCCAAACCGTCTCTCATTTTGGCGGGAAAATACCATTTTCTATAACCACTGGGAGCTCCGCTTTTAGGCAGTGCCTAAATCTTTATATTTTTCTTGGTACAAACATCTCCTTTTCTTTGCAGTCCTTGTTCCGCGCCCTGCCTGAGGCAGAGAAGATCAAGATTGAGGAGCTGGCTGAGGGCCTGATGTCAGAACGTAAAGCTCTTGAACGTGAGCTCACCAAATGGGATGAGTCGGGCAACGAGATTATCGTGTTAGCCAAGAAGATGTGCATGATGATGATGGAGATGTCCGACTTTACTAGGTTCGTTAATATGCGATGCCCGTTATAGCCAGGTCAACATGAGTGTGTTAGAGGTGTCCAACAATAGACGCTTTTCCAAAATTTCCGCTGAAAATTCAAATCGATTTTTGTTAAAAATGAACACCAGCACTAGAACACACATCATCACTTTAGGGAGCATTCATTATTTATTCCAGGGGGTGGGCTGGCAAGATTTTTCATACAGCCTCAAAAACCTCTTGGCCCCCTCCCAAGTATCAATAAAAACCTCAAAGCCCCATCAGGCAATTTTTATAATAATGAAAGCCCCCCCCCCCCCCCCAGATCAGGATGAAATGTTGGGGTATGTAGATACCAAGACCATTTCCTGTATTTAATTAGGACAATTATGAATTTCCTGTGACTGCACCGCATGAACAGTTTGTTGTAATTTTACAGGCGTGCATCCTCTTATTAAATTAATGTCACTGCTTCCAAAAAATGTAGATGACCCTCACAGAAGTTTTCAAATTTTCTGGTGACCCCCTACTTGAACGTGCCAAATTTAACATGCCCCCCCCCCCCCCCCCCCCCTTAATTCTTGCCAGCCCACTCCCTGGCATAAATAATGAATGCTCCCTTAGTTAAACTAAAAAGTTCGCTGCATTATATCCAATATCTTCCGAGAAAACGATAGTTGAGAATTTGAAAATTTACAGACGTATACCCCCAGTCACAAATCTCTGTAAAATTTTCAATTTTCAGACTCTGCTTTCTCTGCCGACATGGCATTTGGCATAACAAAATGTTTAAGGATTAGTAATGTGAGGGTACTCTTTCTAGTGCCAGTATTTGATTTTCAGTCAGTGTGAATTTGCGGCGGCAATTTCGGAAAAGGGTCTATTGAAATCGCATGTCCATCATAGTCAGGTCAAGTTCTATAAAACATTTAGCAAAGGGACGCAAAGTTATTTGATATTTGACATTTTATCTGACAATGGTCAAGATGGATAGGAGCCTGCTTGAGATACAGGTGGGGGGCAGAGCGTGCCTTGCAAAGCTTGATAAGCTTGATACTCGAAAGTGCAGCAACTGCAGATAGATTCACAAAAATGTCGATCTTATTTCAACAGAGGCATGGGTCCACTCAAAACCACCATGGACGTCATTGAAGCGGCTAAGGTGATTAACGTCTCCGCCATTGTCAGCAGTTATTCTTTGCCATTTGTGCTTGTAAGAATGTAGGCTAATAACGTCCATGTATTTATGACGGACATTTCTTTCCCACAGCGAATCGCCAGAGCTGGTGCTAAAATGGACAAACTTGCTCAGCCAATCGCTGATAAGGTGAGTTATAAAAATCAATTGTATCTTACGAAACGTTTTTATCGTTTGATTATTAGCGGCGGCAAACGTTTTGCATGACTAGAGCCTTCAGCATCGGTCCCCTCGTTTTGTCACGCGTTCCAAACGCCTGTTAGTAAGTAGACTTCTTGCAGTCCCTTCTTTGGCGAACATACGTGAAAACGGCGGGAAAAAACGCGCGCGAAAAGCCAGAATGGCGCGAAGTGTGAGCGTTTCTCACGAGCGAGTGTTTCTCCCCTACAGCGCCTTCTCGCGCCTTCGGCTCTCGCACGTGCCTTCGGTACTTCAAGCCATCGGCGGTCGCTTTTTCAAGTGCTCGTTTTCACGGACGTTCACCTAAGAAGAGACTGAAAGCAGTCTAGCTAGTAAGCTCGTTGTCCAGGCTCATTCTATATTTCTCCCTACTTTCATTTAGTTACAGCTTCCTATTTTTCCTAAATGATGCGGTTTTGACAGGAGAAACAGGCGAACTCCGGATGATTTTGCATCAGTATAATCCTCATCATTTTGCGAGCCTGTAAATTTGACAGTTGTTTCGTCTTTACTAGTATCGCGAAGCGTGGCGATATTTACAGCTGAAATCGTTGCATCGCGACCGCGTTTTCAAAACATCGATCTGTTTTTAACTTTGCTGCTCCGCCAGTCAAATCTTATGAGCCAATCAGATTCTTGCTCTGTTTCGCCTAGTGCAGTCGCCTGCGACGTTGTCTGGTTTTAGTTCAGAGGGAAGCCAGTTGACTGCACTAGGCGAAACAGGGCAAGAGTTTTATTTCGATTCATTTGCTCAGATAGTTTGATTGGCGGAACAGCAAAGTAAAAGAGCAAAACACAATTTGATGGTTTTTCAAAACATTGGTCGCGATGCAACGGTTTTAGTTGAATTGATGCCACATACTGAACCTGTTTTGTATGGTATTGCAGTGCCCTGACTCGACGTCCAAAAACGACTTGTTGGCGTACATGCAGCGCATCGCCTTGTACTCACACCAGCTGACTATCACGAGCCGCGTCAAGGCCGACGTCCAGATGATCAGTGGTGAACTTGTAGTATCTGGGGTAAGAACCAATCAAATGCTAGTATGTGAATGTAAATGTCTAGTGACCGACTCTCCGCACTTGAAGCCCGTAAGCTGAATTACGCTGGGTCTCACGGCGCCAATGGCTGTCAAGCGGTCGTAAGCACAGTCACTGAGGATGATCACTCCCGCGTCCTATTGGTTCTCTGACGTCCCTCTGGTTCAGGTTAATGTAGTACTGAGAGACGGGACCTACGGTTTTACGTCCTTATCCGAGAAGACGCGAAGGTCTAACCATTTGCAGTATTGGCATCCACTTGCTGAAAGAACAATGAACTCGAATTGTGTTAACTGTACTCGGCTAAAGCCTCGTGTAATATTTTTTAAATTACTCGTTCATTGTACTGCCAGCGCGTGCGTGTATTTGTAATTATAAAATAGCTAAGATAGTACGCGCGCTCTGATTGGTTGGGAGCTGTGCATTCTCACATTTTAAACGCACGGCACATGTAATGCTTTTTAATAAAAGCAATAAAAAGCGGATTTCTGTGGTTTATTTAAGCATTAGAGCACAATGCGCTTTCTATGACTTTATCGGCGAAATAGAGCACGCGTGATGTTGGGAGAGACACGAGAACGTTGCAAAATCGGCTTTTATAATATAGCGGGGGAGAACCATTACTTTATCGGTGAAATAGAGCATAGATTTGGACCAATCAGAGCGCGCGTTATATCGTAGCTATATAATAAGGCTCGTGAGTTTCAAACTTTTCTCGTGTTTTTCCAGCATCACAAGTGCGTTTATCACATTATAAACCACGGAAATCCGCTTTTTATTGCTTAAACAAAACACTCAGCAAAGTGTCTAACCCATAACTGAAATGCGTTGTTATTTTGTCTGTTTTAGTCTCTAACCCATAACTGAAATGCGTTGTTATTTTGTCTGTTTTAGTCTCTAACCCATAAGTGAAATGCGTTGTTATTTTGTCTGTTTTAGTTGGATAGTGCCACATCTCTGATCACCTCGGCCAGGAACCTGATGAATGCTGTGATCTTGACTGTCAAGGCCTCTTATGTCGCCTCCACCAAGGTAGCGTGTTCAATGTTCATATCTCCTATGATAACAACTATAGCAAGCATTGTGGCGTATTATCCCGGGCTCCAATGAACATTTTGGCAGGCTCTAATATATCAGAGCCCGCGTGAGTCAATCGGCGTTGATGATGACCGCCATAAATTATTGTTTTTGTACTCAATGCACTCCAAAGTTATAGTTGATGTTCTTTGACGTAAATGTGCTTTGGGCCCTTCTCAGTGCTCATTTTATCCCTCGCTCGCTGAGTCGGGCCCACAAATATTTACGCCCGCGAACATCAACTATATTGTTTTAGTATAGAACGATTTTAAGGCCTGATTTTTTATGGAAGGAGCTAGCCCTTTAAGAGGGTTAGACAGTTTCTGGTCTGCTTGCCGACCTTGCCGAATTCACGACTGATACTTTTTGAGTTGTGTTGATATGAGCAGACGGCTTGGCACGGTTGCCGAGATCTCGCCTGCTCGAAATGAGATCCCGTTAACCGGTCCCGCCCGCCTCGCTCATATAAACACGACATAAATTTTATAAGGAAAACAGTTGTGGCACAAGGCCTCCCTGCAGATCGGCAGACAAGGCCTCCCTGCGTTGATGTAACTGTCTGGCCCGCTTGTAAAGGTGAATTGCCTCCATGTCAACAGGCCCTCGTAATTTCAAGCAACAATGCTCTCTACATGTGTTCAATGCAAGTACGCCCTGATTACTTTTTCGTCACTTGGCGCACTTCTAAACATTTCCATCTTCTCGTGCTGTCCAACTATCTTCAACTTCGCACGCTAGCAAACTAGCGCTGGGTAATTACGTTTTATGCAGTTGAAAGCAAGCAAGGGTAACACTAGCAATGGTGAATTTAGCTGATGTTAAGTAAGACAAGTTGCTTATGAGTAATGGTATTTTCCCTTTCGCAGCACAAGTCCGGCAGTGTCAAATCTCCATCAGTAACATGGCGCATGCGCGCCCCAGAGAAGAAACCGCTGGTCCATCTCGACAGCGACGACCGGCTCACAGACTTACAGAGATCCGAGAAAGTCCGCCAAGCGTCGCCGATACAAGCACTTAGTGAATTTGACACTCACGAAGAGAGACGAAGGCCTGACTTTTACTAGATCCACGTTTTTACTGCAACGTACTTGTCGTCGGCTTCTCTCGGGGACGAGTCCCAGGAATGACCTCGGGGATTATGAAACAAGCGAGATTTTCCCCGCGGTCAGGACGAGGTATCCCGAGGGTGCTACCCGTAGGTCTCGTCCGCCGCCCTTGACAACCTTGCAATTCACTCCCCTCCCCTCTCCCCTGTCTCTCCCGCCTTTCCTCCCATCTGTACCAAAGTGTAGAAAGTTTACCATTTCCAGATCACTCTACCATCTGGCCTTGGTCAACTGAGGGGTGGACCCCCAGAGAAGCCGATTGCAAGTTCATAACTTTTCTAACCAATAGTTTAATAGGTAATTCATAGTTAGGCTGTAACACTTGTAAGTTTTTACAACGAATGAGTGAAAATAAGCGAGTCTGCTACAAACCCTTGTCACTCCTATAGTTATCAATATCTATACATTCTCCCAACAATATCGCAACATTAGCTAACAAAGTGGTGATGAGAATTGAAACCATTATAAACTTGACTGATGACGAATGAGCAGCCTCGTCCCGGGCGTTATGGGTGGTCTTCCTGTGGTAAGTAAAGATGTGACGTCACCCGCAGCTCGACTCAGTGTTTACGCTTTTACTCGGCTCATCTACCACAGTGAGCCCGCTCACAACGCCTGACAAGGAAGTATAGTTTGATCAATGGATAATTGATACAAAGATATGCTGTTCAGGGAAGTGAGGGTTTACTAGCAGACGTTTTGTTGCATGTAACTTTGCTCGAGAAAACCAGGGCGTTCGTTATCCTCAGTGGGCAAGCCCCTGCGTGCGAGGACGGGCGTTCGCTCTGTGGCTTGAGCTCAGTCAAGACACGGCGAATCACGATGTTCTCTTGTAAAACAAATGTAAACCTAGTTTAGTAGGCAATAATCAATGGGTTATTTGTAGTAGCTACTTTAATCATGCACATTAGATGTTATATTTTTCAGATAAAAAAATTCCCAGTGATAAGACACGAAGAGTGTTGTAGGAATCTTGTCGATTTGCAAATGCACTTGTAACAGCTAGGTGATGTAGTGCTTCAGCTGATAACAAAAGGGTGAAATAAAAAGGCTTAGTGAATATAGTCGATGTTTCTTTGTATTTTACCAGACATCAAGGGCAATTCCAGAAAATAAAGGTCCCCCCCTACGGGCGGCATTTGGAAATTCCGATGGGGGAGGGGGGGGGGGGTAAGAGCTCGGAATTCTGGTTGCAAGGGGGAGTTTTCGAAGCTGGATTTCTTTAACCTGCCCGGAATTCTATATGCATGGGGGGGGGGGGGGGGGGGGGCGGAGGGGTTAAACCATTTTGGAAATTCTGGATGCATGGGGGGTCAAAAACTAGTGCCGCCCGTGGGGAGGGTACCTTTATTTTCTGGAATTGCCCATTGCTCTTAGGGCAGATTTTTATTAATTATAGTTCGGCGTGTTCCGTGCCGTGTCCGCACCCTACGGTTTTGTGTCGTGTCGTGTCAAAGCATTTTGATTGGTTGATTCACTCATTTCGCGTGATGTGATTGGCCCAATGTTCAGGAGCAGGCGAGGTTCCGTGCCGTGAACGTACGTGCCAATTGCCGTGCCTTTCATACAAATAGCGCTGCTCACAGATTCTAGAATTAGATCACGATACTCGGCAGAGAAACAATCCCTCCGAAATCCCATTCAGCAGAAAGATCGCGCTCGAAATACAAGCCAGGGTAGGAGTACACGTGGAACTGTACCAGTTTAGCAATTTATTTTGTATCGGTTTAGAAAATGGGAGAAACATATATTTGCTTGTCTGAGTTTTTAATTAGTGTGACGTCATCTGTGCGCAGCGCTATTGGTCGAGATCAGGGGCCGAGATATCATTCTCGTACCCATTACCCAGAGCTCCCCGGCCCCAGCTTGTCACTTCGCGAGGTAACGGAGCTGGGGATTTTTCTTCTCGCTCGAACAAAACAACATTAATAAATTTTGTGACATCTTAGAGCTTTTTCATCGCCATTTTACAACCTTTCGCTGAGAATCTTAACAATTTTACTAATTTCAGGTACTCTGTACCAGGGTCTAGGTTGCCCGATTTTTACCAAATTTCAAAACCGCATCGCGGCAGTTCGAGGGGCGTCCACGAGCTTTGTGCAGACTGTTCAGAAATGTTAGAGAAATAACTTCAGCCGAATAAAATTATAAAGACAAGCAAAGCAAATCTCGCAACGCGTGCGCTAACGCAACGACACAGGTATCTCAACAACTTGCCCCAGTCTTTCTTGTGACGCCAGGAACGCCTAGCTAATATTGACTATGATTCGACCGCCGCCGGCAACCACAACCACTGAACTTTGAACAGAGTTTCTTCTCGTCCTTCTCCCCACACAACAGTTAAAAAATGTCCGAATCAGGCCCTCGGTATAGAGGAAAAAGAAAGGAGGGCGATATTTTACCCGTGAGACGTGAATCGGAGGATAGCAGGTAGACCAATCCTTTATAGTACTGTCAGCGCCGAATGATTTTTATGTCAGTTTTCAACCATGTTCTGATGATGGCAAAATAATTTTCAAATACAAGATCTTTTAATTCTATTCTTTTGATATTTTCAGATACCGACGTTCTGAAGATAGTAGACTTTGGTAAGTTTTGTTGGCTTTTCCCCTGCTAGCTAAAGACTTCTGCTAGCAGGGAACTGGCTTTTTCGATGATGGAGGGAGATGTTTAAAAAGGCGGCTAAAAAGTCAGACAAGGCTATTGGTTGATAAATTTTAGTTTACTTATTATAACACTGGTTAATTTCCGTCCTACCAAAGCCAGCAGAATGTGAGTTGTAATCATTTATTTTTGCCATTTGTTTAGGTCTCTTCTCAGAATTCTCAAGCTGCTACTAGCTCTCCCTGTGGTACTTTATTTAATATGTGTAATTGTCGTCTACTCCAGATGGCAATTTCTAAATGATCAAATTATTTATCTCAATTATGGTATGTATTTAGTACTGTTCATAGAGTCGAGTAGCATGCCCAACCATTTACATTAAGAATAGCAGATTCAATGAGAATATTGGCAAAATTGGCTTTTGCCTTCGCTATGAAAACCAAGATGGCCGCCAAACCTATTGGCTTGCATTATGACGTCATTAGAGTCAATCCTGCATCAATCCTAATGTCTGGAGTTTGACGTCACGAACTGCGCGCCAACATGCTTTCGCTGCATACTCTTAGCCAATCAGAATAGTGGCATGGCTGAATAATAATATGTGTTACATGTTTTCTCTTAGCTTTTTTTTAGCTGCCACTAGGTGGGGTTTGGGGTTGAGAGGAATGGGAAACCTTCAAATATCAATCTCTCATTTCCTGAGAGCCTCTCAGCCATGCTGACTGTTGGAGGGTCTGGACACAGACAAAACCAGAAATCCTAGAATCTATGACATCCAGCTATTGTCACCATCCAGCTATGGTACCTACCAGGAAAATCAACAAGGCACAGGCTTGGCATGACTATTCTACACCCCTTATTTGTAACTGATTTTACCAAAACAAACTACTGGTATTCATTAAAAATTGACTTTGATGCATAATAATGTTAATGGATGATTTCAGCTATAATGCATGTGCGCACTGCGTGTTGGTAAATAAATTGATACGTGCGCTGTATTCTGGTAGTTGTGAGATATGGCTGGGACATGGCTTGGCCATTTCTGAAAAAAGGTAGGAGCATATTATGCTTAAAGCTGGAATCATCCATTTCAAACCCTGTAATACATAGACCAACATTTTCATTAGTATTTTTTGAAAGTCATAAAAGGAAAATTCAGTTTTACTAATTGATGTGGTCAATATTTATTTCCCAACAGTCAATAATCCACTCACCAATTATTCTAATCCTGCTGCCTATGGAGCAAACAAAGCAGTTAACTTCTACATTGATGGGCCTGTGGGAAAACTAGGTGCTTGGTATGTCATTCACTAACATTACATTATCATTATGGCTGTTAATAATAAAACTGTTACTGTACATTATCACTAGTTTTGATAGTGAAATCATATAAAAATATGTACTGAATATGTTATTTTGGTAACTAGGTTGGAATTTTTAATTGCCAAGCCCAAAATCTAGTTGCTCTCCATATAAAGGTCAGCTAGCCCTTGTGAGCCCAGAACATTTTGAGCAATTAAGAGGACACCACAGACGTGCGCTGTATTCTGGATATACCGCAGAAAATCAGCACTTTTGTTAATTAAATTTCATTTTATCTTTTCTTTAAGGTATATTCCTGCTATCAAAGATAACATGAGATTTGGAAAATTTGGTGATGGAGCTCCTATATTTCTATATCTCCATGGGAATGCATATTCAAGGTATAATAAGTTATGCTGCGGAATAGGGTTTGCCACATTGTGATGAATAAATAACCTGTGTGTTTCTATTTTTTTAATTTTGCAGAGCTGAATGGCATAGAGTAGTGCTCTACAAGGTACTCATTATTTGTTTTTCAGACTACATGTAATTATTACATGTAATATTGTGTGATTCCAGAAAACATACATAACCCTCCATGAAAGGGGTTGAGATATGACTGCTCCATCCAGTGAATAAAAATACAGTAATTGTATGGAAATGATGCACTTGACTCCCCTGCCCATCTGGAATGTCCAAATCCCTTCTGTGCGGGAGGTATGCAATTTTCTGGAAATATCACACATTCAGAGCTTCAGTTTCACTGTAAATTTATTAAGTTATTTTGGTATGTACATACTGGTGTGCGCAGCATTTGGGGCCAAGGGGTTTTGGAGGTGCACATGACATATTATTATTGTTTTAGAGTACATATTGAATAAAGTTTTCATTTTTGATGTGTACACATTTAATTTTTTGTTCCTGCATTATTTTGGTTTAAGTCTTCTGGTGTCCCTTTACCTGCATGGTGTCTACCTGCTGCCTGGGCTCAGCTTTTGCCCAAGTTTTAATTTTAAATGTGGTTCCAGAAAATATGCATCCCCCCACGGAAAGGATTGGAAATTCCAATTTTCCTTTGGAAATTTCAGAGGGAGGGGTCATGGATATTTTCTGTAACCACACGTGGAAAACTATAAGCCTGTAAATGAAAGTTAGAATTTAGCTCAATAAAATGCACTATAATTTAGTTAGCAGGGTCTTCAAAAGAATTTTCATGTGAAAAATGAGCCACTAATGAAAAGTTTGCTGATACCATTTCTTAGATACCTTTGAAAAACTTAATGAATAGGTAATAATATTATTTATTTTAATGTTTTACATGATAGGTGTTATCTGAGATGTCTTACCATGTTGTCACATTTGACTACAGAGGTACATTATTGTATTAAAATAAAATAAATATTATCAGCATGCAAAAAGCATTTTATTATTTTTGTTTTTCTTTCACTACTTAGTATTAAGCATGTATATACCGGTATTTACATTGCATATTTATTTTTAAGTGACAAACTACTTAAATTTCCCTCTCCTTTCTTGTTTAGGCTTTGCTGACTCAGGTGGTTATCCTACTGAGGAAGGTATGCACTTTCAATAACAAAGGATCCTGATTTTTTGTTTGCTTAAAAAACTTTTAGAATTAAATAATACAATTTTAACATGTATAATTAACTCAAATTGTTTTTTATTCCTTTGTTCACTTTCTGTTTTAATTTTCTCCCTTAATTTTTTCCCTTTCCTCCTAAGTAGCTTTTAACTTGCACTACATGTTACTGAATGCATCTATGCATCATAACTTTGTAGCACTCATTATCCATAATGCCACAATGCCCACCTGTGAGGTGGGTCTGATGTTGCATGAGATTTCACAGCCTCCTTCCATGCCTTACATGTATAATTAGCTCAAATTTTTTTCATTCCTTTGTTCACTTTCTGTTTTAATTTTCTCCCTTAATTTTTTCCCTTTTCCTCCTAAGTAGCTTTTAACTTGCACTACATGTTACTGAATGCATCCATGCATCATAACTTTGTAGCACTCATTATCCATAATGTCACAATGTCCACCTGTGAGGTGGGTCTGATGTTGCATGAGATTTCACAGCCTCCTTCCATGACTTACGATCCCTGAGTCCTTCCTACCATGAAGCTGGTCACCCTCAAGTCATTCTGGCGACTACCTCAAAACATGCTTTCCTTGGCTTTTCTTCTTTTCTATGGCGAATGTCCTCAGAATTAATGATGGCAGATCGGATATCATGCCCAATGCACCAGTGAAATAAATGTTGTCTTTGTTACACTTGATATTTTTTTTTCAAGGTGTTATTGATGATAGTCTAGCCGCTTGGCAGTGGATCAAGAAAAGAAGCAAAAACTCTCCTGTTTACATCTGGGGCCATTCCCTAGGATCCGGGTTAGTTGTGAGCCATTATGTTTTTTTCATTTAGTAAAGTGTATCTTTCAGTTCTTTTGATTAGCCTCTCCAAACTTAATGTTCTTTTCCATGTAGCTCAGAGCATGGATACATGTATTTTAATTATTCATTCATTCTAGAAATTGCTGTGTCTGTTTGCCTTTGGTTAGTAGCATTAATTTTATAGTAACAATTTTATTTAGGGTGCTCTACTCCTCCATGCTCCTATACCAGGGAGTGGCAGAAGAAGAGGTCTGCTCCCCCTCCCTCGCAATAATTTTGCTTTCACTACCCCTGATATCTCATGGCAGAACTGTGCATTAATCTTCCTCTTCTGGTGAGCCTACGTTATTCATGTTCATCTAATGCCTTTTTAGGGTTGGGACAGGTTTGGCAAAACGACTGAGTGCAGAGGGGAACCCTCCCCATGGCCTTATCCTAGAAGCTCCTTTTAACAATATCTATGATGCTGGCATGGAACATCAACTCTCTAAGGTATACCCACACACAAATAACCTTGCTTTACCCTGTGAGGAAAAGCTAAAAAGGTCTGATTCGTCTGATTTCTGCCTCAATGATTTTCAAATCCACTTGAGCTAGTGGTAATCAAATTAAAATGAATAGTAAATGGAATGCACTCTTTGCCGCAAATATCCATATGAATGTGTAAATGTGGTTTATAGACATATGTCTGGCCCCTTAGATGCGTACTGTGATTTATACAATGCAGTTTACAATCATGAGTCGTTGTTAGATATTTTATTCTTAAGTGAGCACTGGTAATTTGTCCCTCACGTCCTGGTTAACTTGAGTAGTGGGCTGAGTGATAGGATCTCGGTTTATTGTCTCATCCAAAAGACATGAAACACAGAAGAAATGATCAATCACTTCAACTCACTATAAACACAAGGTTTGAAACAACAGAGAAAATTCCCCGACTGGAAATTGAACCCAGTTCACAGAGGTGAGAAGCAAATGCTCAACCACCCATGCTCCCAAATTGTTACCAGTATGGAAGAAAATGCAGAAATTATTAGAGACGTGGTCTGTGGGTTTATGACAGGGACTCTGATATATGTGTGGCAAATGTATGTTGATTGCGACCCCTCAGTTCCCCTTTATCAGCCCATGATCATCCACTATGGTAGAGTATAATGGACTGCAGGTATGGATTATAATTTTAAGAATTATACAACATAAGATGTTACAGGAAAGTATATTATTTTCTATTTAACTTTTTTCTTTCAGCCTTTAGGTTTCTACCTTTCTTCAAAGAGTATATCATGGAGCCATTTAAAAAGTCATTTAGAACTGACAAAAGGTATTGCCACACCCAAAATATGGCAGCATATTTTAATGTTTTGATTACTATATAAATGTTTCAATGACACATGTATTTATTATTAAAAAAGGTTGACAGTGACTACCAAAGTCTTTCTCACTTACGATGCAAAGAAAATAATTTTTTGAGATTTCTGTAGCCATCCACAATAACTTAGAAACACAGATATATGGTGATTGGTTTTATTTCGGTTTCTATCAAACATTCCATGCACTTGATGAGGAAAATAGCCTGTATGCAGTCTCTTTCACGCTTTCACTTTGTGTGCGTTCAAATACTTTTACAAACGCACTGGGATCAGCTGTACATAGTCTATGAGGAAATTTGAGTGCGCTAAGAAACATTTTTTTCAAATGGCAGTAAATTATCTTGACCTTGATAATAGAGCGAATTTCAGAGGAGGGTCGAAAACGTAACACAAAGTAAATACACTACTAACCAATCAGGGGACGGAGAAAGTACGACTTTAGTCGTCACCAAAAAAGCAAGAGTCCCTGTGTTTTTGCTTTTCGCATTCTGATTGGCTGGCCAAACAAAGACTCAAGACCTCAACCAATAGGAACGCGTAGAAATCGCAAGTCTGATTTACTTTCGACAGTCAACTGAAATCCGATCTAAACTACATCTACATCTACTTTATTGACTGATAAAACCAATTCCGGTATCACATCAGTATAAATAAAAAAAATATACAAATCTATCTAGATATTAATAATACATGGAATAAATCTATAAACTAACACCATTTGTTGTTTGTCTTCAACCTCAGACTACCGTACGTCAAGTGCCCTGTGTTAATTCTTCATGATGAAACAGATGACATCATTCCAATTAAATTCGCTAAAAAGGTGAGCCATTTTGCATTAACGGCGGGTCTACACACGAATGCAAGCACAAGGGCAGGACGCAAGCTCAATGCAAATGTAATCACAGCGACGCAAGCGCCATTCTCGTACCCAGAGCTCCCCGGCTCGTCCGCTCGCAGGGAAGGCTCTGGGGACATCCATTTGAGGGTCGTCGCTAATTGGCTGTTTTTGAGCGTTGGAGCATGCGCTGAAAGGTCTTTCTCTCAGCGGCTCTGTATTAAGTCTCGCGAATGCGTCAGTGGCTGTCACCAGAGCCTGCCCCTGCTAAGTTACGACGAGCCAGGTAGCTCTGGGTTCGAGAATGCTCAAGCGAGAATGCTCAACATTAATTAGTTTGCTTGCGATTGCGTTCACTTTATTTACACTAGACGAAAGCACATGGCGAACCCAACGTCTCGATTTTCTTGCGCTTGCGATTTGCGCTTGCGTTCTAGTGTAAACGACAAAAGGAAAATGTATTAATTTGATATCCTTGCGACTACGCTTGTGCTTGCGTCTGCACTTTCGTTCGGGTTTATACCAGCCCTACGCCACACCAAAGGCAGTACGATAGTGAACTCCATCGAGTCTGTTCAACGGTGTGTGCCGTCCGGTTTTGTCTGAAGTGATTACAATCATGGACGAGCAGTGTTCGATGATTGGGTTGGACTTTGCTAAGGTTCGGCATAAGGGACCTATAAATGTTTTACAAGATTAATAATACCCTTCCAACAAGGGCCCCTTTCTTATGCCCAGCGACATACAGAGAAAAGAGGCCTCTGCCAGCAGGGAAGATTAACAACGGATTAGTTTGTGACCACGGTTCCAAGGAGGAAGGTCAAAAGCATTTAGAATGAAGAGGAGGTTTGTGTTCCCTGAGAGGCCACTTCTATCTTGTTCTGTGTTTTGAAGTGGCCTCTGCACACAAATGTCACAACCCCGTCTAGGATCGTGGACGTACTTGACTTGTTTTACAAGAATAGCGTCAGTGTTTTTGCTTCGAAAACAGCGCGCGCTTTCACGAGTGATTTCTTGTTCAATGACCAACACACAACATGCTCACCTCGATAGAAAAATAAAACGATCCCCAGCGAATTCTCAAGTTTCTCGAAGCTCACGCCATTTTCTCACACATGCGCGACAGAGAAATGACATTTGTTTGCAGTAGAAGCTACTTTTGCATAGTTGAAAAACAAAAGAAAACACTAAAAGTAAAAGAAAATGTAGGGAGATAAAAAGTAGCCTCTGCTCACAAGGAAAAGTTTGTGGTTATTGCGCTTTGCTTTATTCCAAATTTTTCGGCTGAAGTTAGTATTCCCATCTTGTTCCACAGTTGTACGAGGAAACCCTCTCAACGCGAGCTCCTGGTCTACCTCGCGTTCAGCTGTTCGAACTTCATGGTAATGGCCATAACTGGATTATTATCTCCAAATTGATACCAGGAATAATGAGGTATACCATGCATGGAGACTTTGAAAATTCTTGTATGACATACATTAACAAAAATTATTTTCAGTTAATTAATCCCAATTGATGCATACATTTAACCCCTGCTAATTTATGTTAGTTTATAATACATTTCACAGATTTTTTCCTTTCCTTTCCTTTCCTTTCCTTTCCTTTCCTTTCCTTTCCTTTCCTTTCCTTTCCTTTTCCTTTCCTTTCCTTTCCTTTCCTTTCCTTTCCTTTCCTTTCCTTTCCTTTCCTTTCCTTTCCTTTCCTTTCCTTTCCTTTCCTTTCCTTTCCTTTCCTTTCCTTTCCTTTCCTTTCCTTTCCTTTCCTTTCCTTTCCTTTCCCTTCCTTTCCTTTCCTTTCCTTTCTTTCCTTTTTTTTTAACTGCAGATTTATATATGTACTGCCGAAAGTGTTGTATCGATAAAACACGATCTTTTCTTAGTTTCGTTTTTCGGTTCCGAAACTAATACCCTCTAAAAGCCGATCAGGTGCTTTGTCATAAGTGCAGTCGCTTTTATGTGGTTCCTATCGATCACAGGAGAGGAACTTTCAAGCCACATCGGCCAGGGGAAACAGGACACGGCAGAACAGTTTTTAAAGTGTGTGTGGTGTGTGTGTGTGTGGTTAGGGGGAGGAGGGGGGTAAACTTGCCCCAAGTTGTCTTCTATGTTTTTCTTATTAGAGCAAAATGAAGAAAGAAAGCGCACGGTCCCGTAGCGCGCGGAGAGTCCCCAAAACAATCTTTTTACTGCTGTATATTGTTATTCTAGGGAGTTCATCGAGAAAAAAGAGGTGACCTTTGGAGACCAAGAACCTGACGATAACAACAACGTTGCTATGGATACCCAAGGATAATCTCTACCACCACCACCAACAACGACAATTTATTATGCTAAACATTCCGTTACTAAGAGTAAGAATCTTCTATTAGTGTCAGGGTACAAAATAGCTGCCAGTTTTGCGACTTTGCCGGCCATTTTTAGGTCAAATATAACAACAAATGGTTTGGGAAACGATTAAACATAGTCACTTTTTTTATCTGATGGGGACGGACCTGCATGATGGAAGATTCTTACGCTTCGTATAATGGAGTCTTTAGTTTGCACCAAGATTCACATGGCCCGCCAACGGGCCGCTCTTCGCTCGAACGGAACCACACAATATACTCGACTCTGGCTGACGGGAAGGATCAATTAATAATAATAACATTTTTAGTACTTTTTTAATTTGATGTATATATGATTTATTATATAGACACGAGTGTTTTACTGGGAAATACGCCACTCGTAGATCTCATACGAAGCTACATCCGGGTCCTCAGTGACATATTTTCCATATCCTCACTAGTGAGGTTATCGGTCAAAACAAAAGTGCTTGGAAATCAATTTGGAGTATTTTTTTCTGGTTTGTCTATATAATTAAAAGAAAATTACACGGTGGCTTGAAGATATGAGTTTTATTTTCTCGTGTCAAAAACAATATTTTACTCATTCGCTGCTCTCATTCGTAAAATATTGTTCTTGCCACTCGAAAATAAAACTCATATCTTCGCGCCACCGTGTAATATCCTCTACATATTTGCATTATCACATAAGTGCAACACATAAGTAAGTTAAGTGACCCTGTGCCGGATGGGCGTTGTTTTATAGCGCATAAAAGTCTATACTAATGAAGTACGGGTAAAAAGAACGAACTCAGTCCGTTTAATCTCATAGAATGTCGATCCATCTGATACGTACTCATACAACAGCAAACAAATGGTTTAATATTTTGAAAGTTTTTACCGTATTAAATCAACACAACAAACCAATCATAACACTGTCACACCCATCGAACACCATTGTCACACCGTTCCATCGAGACCCACGTTTTCAAAAACATCAAATTATGTTTTGACTTTTGACTTTGCTGTTCCGCCAATGAAACTATTTGAGCAAATGAAACTCTTGCCCTGTGTCGTCTAGTGCAGTCAACTTAGTCCGGCGGATTAGCGTAAAAATTGCGCACTTTGGCTAAAGACACCAAACTTTGCATGTCAATAGTTTTTAGTAGTTTATTGAAGATAAGATATGGAGGCACGCTAAAATTTATTCGTAGCGAAAGCTAGAACAGTTTAATGTGAACCATTGTTTTGCCATTGGCAGCCATCTTTGAATCCTTTGTTATTCATGAGCTCTGCGGCACTTAGTGAAATCTTCTATCGTCCGTGTTTATAGAGTATAGCACAGTACTAGGTAGAAAATATCATGTGAAAGTTTCAGAGACAAGCTTCTTTTTACATATTCGACACATGGTACCAATTATCTTGATATTTTTAGAATTTGTTGGTCATTCTTGAAACATTTTATCAAATCTCAGTCAGGCTATTGTTTTACAATATAAATTATAAACATTCCCAATAAACTGGTCGTGACATTTAATAATCACCCAAAACTCTAAGGAGACGTTCAACCGAAGTCAGTCAAACCAATCCATAGTTCAGAATTAGCAAATGTTGAGCTGCTATGGCTGTGCAGTCTAGAGAACAACATGAAAGTTCGCAAAGCTAAGTTCTAAACCTCATTTGAATAACAAAGCATTCAAAATGGCTGCTATTGAGCTAAACAATAGTTCACTCTAAAACCTCCCTAGCTTTCGCTACGAAAGAATTCTCGCGTGCCTCCATATCTACGATTTAAAAATACATTGAAAACTATCACCTCGCAAAAAATTGGAGCTTTAGCCTAAAATGCGCAATTTCCTCGAAAATTTGCTCTAATCCGCCGGACTTCTTCTTCTTCTTCCATTAACTCCACCTCCATCAATTATGATGATTCTTGTGGGTTTTAAGTTACAAAAATAAACATTAAATAAGATCGAAAAAACTGGCCTAACTAACTGGCTTCCCACTGAACTAAAACCCGACAACGTCGCGACAGAAAGCCAGGCGACTGCACTAGGCGAAACAGGGCAAGAATCTGATTGGCTCATAAGATTTGACTGGCGGAACAGCAAAGCCAAAACAAATCGAAGTTTTGAAAGCGCGGGTCGCGAGATGCAACGATTACAGCTGTAAATCTCCTAATAAGCCGATCCATCCTTTTAGTGATATGTAGCCATAGACTGCAAGCAAATGGTGTTATTGTGAACGTTCTTACCGCATTACATCAACACAACAAATCAATCATAACATTGTCACACCCATCATCGGACGTACTCAGGGTGTTGAAGTTGAATATTGTATAAATAACACCCTAAAATATATTAAAATTTTGCACCTGACTCATGGATTGATGGCCACATCGTTTATTTTGGGTTTATCATTGACCCAATCAGAATTTTGCCCTGTTTCGCCTAGTACAGTTATCTGGCTTCTGTGCGACATTTGTTTGGCTTCCGCTGTGATGGAAGCCAGGCGACTGCACAAGGCGAAGCAAAACAAGGATCTGTTTGGAAGACGATTTGAGTGACAGAACAGCGAAACACAAAAATCACAATTAAATAAATCGATATTTTGAAAACGCGGGTCACGATTCAACGGTTGGTTGTAATCTCATTCCCATATGGTTTCTCGGCTAGCTCTACTTTCGTGCGCGAGTCTTTTCGCGGTCTCGAAAATAGACAGTGTTTTCCCACCATACGCGCCTTCCCCTCTCGCGTGAACATGCGTGGTATGTAGTACGTTGTTCGCCTCCGCTATGTAATGCATGGGACCCGTGATCTATGCTAAAATCATTTTCCCGCCATCTTAATATTTCCCCGGATGTTTCGTCTTTTATACGATACATGTATTGCACATGAAACTCGCAGCTTCCAGTCTCGGCAGCCGGCCCAGCGGTTACGAAGTATCCGGTTCGCGGTAATAATTTCGGAGGTGGTTTTAAGAAGTTGTTGCGTAAATTGCATTCGAGTCATCGACCAAAAACGGAGCAAGACCTAATTAAAAGTAACACGAGAACAAGTGTATAAAACGCTTACGCGGGTAACTTATTATAGTTTTATTATAGTTTTATTATTATAGTATTATAATAATATTATAGTTTTATTATTTTGCCATGTCTTGAGAGAAAGTATGAACGAAAGAACTAAGCAAAATTTTTAAACAAATTAAAAAAGATTGCCTCAGTCTTTTCCTGTGGCTTGCTTTCCATTTTTTTTCCTCTTGAGTACTTTGCGCCTATCCAATCCGTTATCATTGTTTATTATCTATTATTTATTTATCATAGTATAAATAATAATAATTTTAATAATCCTTTTTAAAAATCCAATAACACAAAAAACTATATTTTACAAATGCTCTTCTCTAATAATATTCCAATAATAATAATAATAATAATAATGGCGTAATGGCTACGCCGAAACGTTGCGTATTAAATTTTACAATAATAATAATAATAATAATAAATAATAATAATAATAATAATTTTATTTTTACAATTATAATGAATATAAAACTACTTACAATGGCCTTAAAAAACTGTTATTACAAATTATTTTACATGATTAGTTGAATTGATAAAAAGATACTATTTACATTGATGTTCAAAAAAAATTCTAATAGGAATTATTCTAAATATATATACAAGCAAATCGATCAGAGTAAAATCATAATATTAAAAAATATTTGCTCTCTGTCTCTGAATTATAATAATAATAATAATAATATATCTTTATTTTTGTTTATTAATTACTCCATAGTTTACTAGCATTAATTATTAGCATTATTAATTATGAACATTTCAAATTCATCTAGCTAAAGAAATGATAGAAAAAAAGTATGTTTTTTTTCTGAACTGTTATTGATTACGTCATTCTTCTTACCACATTTCAAATTCCCATAATTTCGGCGTCGGAAATACATTTTGCTAGCGGCGATAACTTTCATTGTGCGGCCAGTGCTATTTCCTCTTGCTTATTGTTATTTTAATACCTTGAGAACAGAAGTTTCGAGGCCGGATTAATTTACAGATAGCTAATACCAACTTTGACAACTGTGACCGGAACTATCCACGCAAAATGTTGCTGCATTTCTGATGCTCCGATAACGAAATGTTTTTATCCCAAAATAGGGATTTATCAAACAACGCAAGGTTTTCTGGAATGGTTTATACACAAAGCCACAAATTGACCTGGCTTTTGTTGTCCTTGAATGAAAATGGAAGCTTTTAACCCGTGCTTTGCATATGCCATCGGTGTGCCCTTGGCGTATCTTTTTTTTTTCGACGTTCTAACAATATTTCTTCCAGTTGTTATCCGAGATAGAATTAACTGTTTTCTCGCCTTGAAAATGCTTTTACAGAATAAACTTAAACCGCTTGAACGCGATAGAACAATTAGATTTGAATTGCGAGCACTTATCACAACTGATTCTTGTTGTCGTGACCGAAAAAAATCCCATTTGTCACGCTAGATAACCTAAGGTCACGCTTGCAAGAGCCTGGGTCGACCGGCGTGACGTCACTTCATGGAATTTCGTGGTAGAATGGAGGAGTTGTTTCATCGTGTGTAGAGGGTTGGGATTTATTCAGTTTTTCTCATGAAAACCTCATCTAATTTTTCCCGTTTTCTGCATTTAGTCTACATATATATTACTTGAACATCCAAGCTGTTTATACCACCGAAAGAGGAATTTTTCGCCGAGTTTCCGCCTTGTATTTAGAAAGTTCGCTGGAACCAGTGTGTACATGTTCGTAGCAAATCAATATGTCGTCTTTCTTCAAACAACTCTTTCCCTTCATGAAAGTGAAGAAGAAGAAAGAGTTCTCGTACATTATCAAGAATGTGGATCCTAGTACAATCTGGGAGATTGTTGGAGAGCTCGGCGATGGCAGTTTTGGGAAGGTTTACAAGGTATGTCTTGTTTAGATCTCGCTGTACTAAAGTGTAATCTGCATCATTCGTTCACAAGTTCCTTGGTATCGATGAAACACCGAATGTGTTTGATAACTTATTTAGCCCTTCGGCAAACGGTAATTTCAAGCCTTTTGTTAAATATTTTATCAATCAAGAAGAGGTAATGACAAGAATATTCCTCTGAGAATGGATCGCAACCATATCAAACCTCAATCTAAGTGAATTCCATTTTTGCGGTTGAGTTTAGAAACCAACTTTGCTCACAGTACTTGCAATTTTGCAACTAAGTATTGCATCACAATATCCAAATAATCCATGAGATTTCCCTGATATTGCTAGAATAAATGTGTCTCTGCTTAATTCATTTCATGTTCTTGAGCTTGTTAGAAAACATTAACGCAAATTTAGTTACGTTTTAATATTTTTGTTTGGGCAGATGTCAGTGTGACTAGAGGGTCGTTTGGTTAGAGTTTTATAGTTTCTTGAGCTCTTGTATAAGGTTTTTGGAGATTTAAGAATTCCCCCAAACCCTCCCTTTCCAAAGTTTTCTTGAATTTTCCTTTCACCTTTTCTTGATCCCTCAGCTATGAAATTTCTCTATCAGTTTCTGATTTCTTGGATAACAGACGATGTGGCGCAAAGTCTTTGAAGAAGTTTGAAATGTAGGGGGAGGGGTTTGAAAGTTCATCAGAAGTCTTCCAATCCAGACAAACCTTCCTTGTACACAATTAATTGTTTTCCTCGCAGCTGCCCTCAAACAAAACAGTTTCCTTCCTTCCATTTCAGCTGGCAAATATATTTCTTTTCACTCAATTTTTGCAAAACACAGATTTGTCAATTAAGCCGATGAGGCTGTCAATCAATTTAACACTGCTATATTCCATGAATAATGATTTTGATTTAAAATATTTTCAATTATAAAACAACTGCAACTATAGTGTATTTTCTTTTAGCAGCACAGAGATTATTAGCCACTTAGAGGATTAGTATTTAGCAAGCATTTCTAAAGTAATTTGCATTTTATCTCGTGTTACATCAATTTACAACTTCCTTCAAGTTGAAGCTGCTAGATCTTGAATGCAGGCAGCATTAGTTTGACTTCATAGTTAGCATGACAGTTTGCCAAAAGTAAATTTTCCTTGTTGAAATCTTGATTTGTTATCTACATTATTTAGTTACTAAATGATGTGGCATGTGCCTATCATTAACTGTGGTGTTGACATAATACTAAATCACATCAGAGTTCTTGTCACATATATTAGTTTTAATTTTCTATAGAAAATGTGATATCAGATTAAGTGAATATTTTTACAATGGGGTTATGGTGTCAGAGCAATTATATTTATATTTAGAAATCTAGCACTGTACTGTACATGTCATATATTCTACTCTACCTACAATTTGTAGTACCCTATTCATATCCATCATATGTCCTCCCCTCACAGAGAAGAAATAGAATTATGTTCTTTTAAAGAACCCTTGCCAGCCAGCCACCCTTTGTTACTGTTTTCATTCCATGTTAGAAGACATTTGTGTACAAATCTTGAAATAACCTTGTACAAACAAAGTTGTTCACTTCATTTAAGGAATTCAATTGAAAATATTATGTGCTAAAAAAAAAAACATCTGAAAGGATCAGGTGAGCAATGGAGACTGTCCATCAATTTGAACTTGGCCATATCTTGTTCCTGACAAGACATGTATGCACAAGAAGACTTGTGTTAAATGTGGCTGGTCAAATTGTTAAAATACTGGTCAACTTTCCATTTTTGGACCGACTCAATTGAGGCACTAAGTCTAAAGGCCATGTCACACAAGGCAATTTTTCTTGCAACTTGCAATGCAACAATGATGAATTAAAAATCATTGCGAATTACCTCTGGATGTGACACGCTCGCAACTTTTTTGCAACATGCAATACCCCCGCGATAAAATAAGCCGCTGTACTTTATATATATATATATATATATTTTAAATATAGTTTAAATAAACAACAAAATGCAAGAAAAATTGCCCCGTGTGACATGGCCTTAAACCATGCAAACAGGTTGCGAATGGATTTGGAGGCCAAATGGAAAGCTGTTAGTGGAGGGTCACATTGGATATTAACTTTGGAATTTGCAAATTATAATTGACAGGCTCAGCATAAGACAGACAACATCCTCTCTGCTGCCAAGATAATCATAGTTAATGATGAAACTGAGCTTGAAGACTTCATGGTGGAGATTGACATCCTCAGTGAATGCAAACACAAGAATATAGTTGGTCTCTATGAGACGTACTATTATGATGGCAAATTATGGGTATGTGCTGTTAATACAATTATGATTTCTGATTAGGCTGGTTTACACTAACTTCTGATTTCTGTAGCATTGTGTGATTCCAGAAATTAGAGCGGTTTTCATATGACTGTAGTAAAACCAATCGCAAAGTAATTACACAAATTCTGAATAAAACCTATAGGAGTAATTACAAAGTAATTGCGAATTACTCACAACAGTCATCTGAAATCCACTCTATTGATACCCATACCACATGGTGATTGTATGGAAAATAAAAGACATTTGACTCCCCAACTCACCCCTCTGTCCAAATCCCTTCTTTGGGGACCCAGAAGGTAAAATATAGGAATGGCAGTAAATTTTCCTCTATCAGTCCTCTATAGTATTTTCATCAAAACTACCACCTTATTTCATCAGGCTGCCATCTTTCAAGAAAAACTGACAATTTTGGCAGTTTTTTACATACTGAAGTGTAGCATTATAAAATCATATTTGTTTTTAATTATGACTAGATGATGTTGGAGTTCTGTTCCGGGGCGCTTTAGATGATCTTATGTTAGGTAAGTTTTCTGTACAACAACAATAACAAACAAATATTTTGTTTGTTGCTCTGATTTTAAGAGAGCTGTCCCGCAATCTTCTTTTCCCACAAACTAATGCAAATTACAGAGAATGTAGGAGAAGTAATAATTATTTGACCATCTTGATCTCGATTTGTTAGGCTTGATCTCACTGACTCGGAAAATCTCACATTTACCATTCGCCACCCATCATGGTGGTAGCTATTGATGCATGCAGAGGATTTGATACAGAGCTGTTTCAGTGCATGTCCCAATGCTCAAAATCAGCCAATCAGCCAAGGTCCTCAAATGGCCGTCACCAGAGCCTCCACCGGAGGTGATGAGCCTGGGAGCTCTGGAGACAATGAGAATATTTACATACTCCCAAATATGTTTCTATTGTTAGAACTGGAGCGTGGCTTAACTGAACCTGAAATAAGGGCAGTGACCAGACAATTATTTGAGGTATGTAAAATTCTGAAATGTGTGGATTGGAAATGCCAGAGGGTTGGGGGTCAATTTACATACCTGATTTGTTTCCACACAAATACTGTAGGGGTGGGGGTCACTTTTGAACACCCTTCCGGGGGGAGGGATAGATATTTTCTGAAACCACACAACTTAAATGCCTGAGATTTAACCTTATCTTTTTCAGGCTTTACAATTTCTTCATGGTTGCAAGATCATTCATAGAGATTTGAAAGCTGGAAACTTGCTGCTAGCAAGTGATGGCAATATTAAGTTAGGTATGATCACCTTTCAGAATGAGATCAAAGGAAGATAATGAAATGAATGAGACAAATGAAAAGAATGAAGCAAATGAAGGAAATGAAACCAATAAAAAGAATGAAACAAATGTAACAAATGTAACACATGAACAGAAAGAAACAAATGAAAAGAATGAAGCATATGAAACAAATGAAAAGAATGAAGGAAATGAAACCAGGAAAAGATGAAACCAATGAAATGAATGAAACAAATGGAACGAATGAAGGAAATGAAACCAATGAAATGAATGAAACAAATGAATGAAATGAATGAATGGCTTAAGTTATCTGCATCATGTATTGGTATCATCCATGCATCTCATTTGACAATGTGATCAATGAAAGAAATGAATGAAGAGGCTTAGGTTGGCTACATCCTGTATTCATATTGTCTCTGCTTCTGACTTTTGACAGTAGATAATGTTTTGCCAGTTTAAATAAAAAGACAGTATTATTTTATTCTTCATCTTCAGCTGATTTTGGAGTTTCTGCAAAGAATAAAAAGACATTACAGAGAAGATCCACATTTATTGGTACACCATACTGGTAAGACAAAGTACAATGTTTTATCACCACATAATTTTAACGTGCATCTCAGAACCTCAGATTTTCGCCCTCAAACTTCTATATACAGTAAATATATGAGCTGATATTTTCTTCAGCCTCGGGCTCGGCTTTTAAACTGCCAGTCTCGGCATCTCGTCAAGTCTCAGATTTACTATTTGCTACCCCTCTTATTAATAGCCTGAATTTGCAGCCGTCTTGTTTCCCAGCACACCAACACTGTCTTGTTGCGGGAGAAAAAACAACAACTATAAGATGTATAATTTTTGGTGGCGATTTATGTTTTGAATTTGACCAATCATTCTCAAGATTATGTAAATCACATAATTCCTGGGCATGCTTTTGAAGGTGTGTGCTTAGTTCCTTTTTCTCCTGCAATGAGTGTTGTAATGTTATCAAAACTATTGTATATTGTGTGCACACTTTGATTTTTAAATGTACTCCCAGGGTAAAGAGGTTGAGAAAACTTAAATCCCCTTGGGGATTGCAACCCTGCAACCCTCCCTACATGAGGATAAGCAGTATGGCAGAAGAGATTTTGAAGTGAGGGCTCATTAGGTGTGGCAAAGGGGGAATGGGCGGGGGTCAAGTTTACAGGTAACTTATGAAAATCATCTGAAAAGTCAGCTCCCCATAGCTCTGCCACCCACAGGTTATCATTGGCAGCTGCACATGATCTTTTGTTGAGTTAATTGTATTTTTGTTTTCAGGATGGCACCAGAGGTTGTAGTGACAGAGACATGTAAAGACGACCCATATGATTATAAGGTACAAGCTGGGATACACAGCTAAGGGAGGCTTGTGAAATTCCACACCCAAGGGAGTGGCACTTCCTATTCTGGACTAGTGTCCAATTATAAAACCATCCAAATTTCATTAGTGTCCGAAATTTTAACCATCCATCGGAGCAACATTTTAACAGAACACATCTGACTAGTGATTAGGATACTCTTATTCTTAGTTTTGATCACAATTTCACGGAGGTAAGTACATAAAGTATAACTTGGCAATAATTGTGCTAAAAGAATTCAACTCAAGATGCACCGGCCTAAAATGCCAGTGTCAATATTTGTTTCAAAAAATGTTGTACTATATGCAATAAAGTGTCCGAAATGTTTAGTCCGAAGATGAACAAAACCTTGGCCAAAATTTTAGCAGCTGAAATTTTTTACCTCCATTTCTACCAGAACCACTTATAAATGTTCTTGCTGGCCTTGCTGGTCTGGCCTGAAGGCTTGAGTATAATGTCAGTATCACATTAATATATAGATTTAGCCACTGGCTAAAAGTGGAGCTCCCGGTTACATATTTTTCTGTGTTGGGGTCTTGGTTTACCTGTGTGGGGGTGCGCAGACACGGACGCGCCAGCGATACCAAAATGGGAATACCGCTGAACCATGAAAAATGAAGTTGATCGTTATACCTGAGTTCTACTTTGAGCTATTGTATTCTTCCTGCGATACCTATGGTGCTCCGCTCTAAGGAGCTCCGCTATTATTTTTCAGGCTGATGTCTGGTCAGCAGGCATTACCCTTCTTGAGCTTGCGCACATGGTCCCGCCATACCACAATATGCATCCTATGAGAGTCATGTTTAAGATTCCAAAGGCTGATCCACCCACATTTAACAGACCAGACAAATGGTAAGATATGGAATACTTTTGTGTGTGAATTTTTGTCGTTCGAGTCGCGGCGACTTTTGTCGTACGTACGCGTCAAATGTAAACTAGTTGCAACTCGGCGCGATCTGCCGTGTTGTCGCGTGATGTCGCGGAGATTTCGAAACTCTTTGCAACTTGATGAGATTTGAAGAAAAGAGAGCACATAAATCGCACCGGATTTGCATGTCGTTTACACAAGAGAGTTGGAATTGCAACTCGCGCGAGAAAAATCGCCGCTAACGCTTCTGATTATCTGAATTTGTACCGACTAAATTCCCTCCCAATTTGACTAAAAATTCCCTTCCAAAAAACAAGTGCTAGTAGAGCTTCAAGTCTTGGTATTGCTGGTATTTTACTGTTTTAGACGGTATAATACAAGTATTCTTGTTCTGGAAATTCTTTGGTCAATATGATCCATTCTATGAGTTTTCTGCTTAGGATTCGCACATGCGAGAATTCATAAACCACATTAGCCAGACATATTTCAGGTGTTCACGGTTTTCGTAGCCTGACTGTAAGCAAGAGAAGACAAAGAGGGTTTCTATAAAGTTGGGCAGCACTTTACTTCTCACAGAAATTTCTAGTTTACTGTTATTGGTTATTTTGTTTACAGGTCTAAAGATTTAAGAGATTTTTAGCAACCTGTGTCATCAAGAACCCAGATATGAGATCAACCACAGTGGAACTGATGAAGGTAAATATAAATTTAGTCTTTCAAATACTATATTTCCATGGGCACAAAACGGACCTGTTACCCAGAAAACCTGTCCCTGCAAAAAGTCCAGAAAGCTTCTTGCTGGTAACTTTTTGGTATTTCTTTGCTGGTGGGGGAAATGAAACTCTTGGTAAACATTAGAAAATTTACCTATTTTGCTTCGCAAAATTTAATTCTGGTGGGACAAATTCTAGAAGGAGTCCAGGGAAAATTATTCAAGAAATCATAAAACTCCTAGCTAGAATATTTTTGCCAGCTGGTCGTTTGCTGCTCCAAATCATAGTGATTTTTTTTCGGATCTCGTAGAAGTTTCCATTCATCGTCGTTTTTGCGGCAACTAACTCGCTGAAATATTGCCCATTTTATTTTTACCCAGTAAAATGATAATAATGGACGAAAATCGTCATTTCCTCCTCTTTTTGTTTTAGCACCCATTTATATCCGATTTCACGGACAACAAAGTGTTAAAAGACCTGTATAACGAAGCGAAGGCGGAGGTGATCGAAGAGATTGAAGATTTGCCTGAGGACACAGAGGTAAAGTAATAGTTTAAACGGTTTTCGGGATGAATACAATACATTTGCAAAGGTGTAGACAATAGTACATTGGTCGTTGTTCACTCGGAATTGAATGTACCATTCGTAAAATGTTGTTGTTGTTGTTGATAAACATATGAGAAAAGAGAAAAAACACAACAAAAGAAAACTTGCATGACCGAGCCCAAATTATAGCTGCAAGCACTAAAGGAAAATAGACTGTGGTTTCGACGAATTTAGCTCCGTAAATTACTAAAATAACCTTAAATAATTATTTTATTTGTGTTGAAGTGTTTATCTTGTAAGCTTTGTCCACAAAACCACTCTATAAACATCTTTTCGGCCAACTGCGATGTTCTTGCATTTTTCTTGGAATTCTGTCATTTGTAAACATGCTACGAAATGGATTCTTTTGTTCTGTCCGTGAAACTAGAAAGCTAGGAGAATTAAAATTTGAAAACTTCGCCAAAAAAAGCTATCAGTAGTCGTTGGCAAGGCTGCGTTAGGTTTATAAGTTCATCTTAGTTTACAGTTGACGCGGTTTCCATTGTTATTCGTAGGGAATTAACTCGGATAATGGCTCTCAACAAACTAAAAGTCGGGGAGGGATTTGAATTCTCCAGGGAAAGGTTGGGGTTGATCAATAGAATTGAATTGAATTTCTAGGTAAATATATTGCTCATTATGGATTCATAGGTAAATATATAGCTCATTATGGATTAATAGGTAAATATCTAGTTATTTACCTATAAATCCATAATAAGCCATATACGTACTTGTAAATCAATAATGTGTGGTTCCAGAAAATATCCCCCCCCGGAAGAGTGTTGAAAAGTGACCCCCCCCCCCACCTCTCTGGAATTTCCGAAGAAAAATACAGTATTTGTATGGAAAATATATCCTTTCCTATTATCCTTCCTATGGATAATTTCTGGAACCACACAATAAGCCATTTTTACCAAGACTTCAAGGGGCACTGTCACGTTTGTTTCATCAAAATGTTTTAAAATAAGACCAGTGTTCTACAGAAACAACTCCGAACCTATATTTTGTTTCAAATTAGTCTTAGAAAGAAAAACAAACTTGTTCAGCCTGTTCGAAAATCAAAAATGCCAATTAGCAATCCAATTCCATCCGCTCGATTATACACGAAAATACTCCAAATTTATATTGATCTAGCAGCTGAAAGGTTAGTTAAAAAACGTAGACCATTATTTTGTTGATTTGTAGGGAGTTTGACTGCATTTAAGCTACTTAAAATTACCCCAAGTTAGACCAAATTCATGATAGACCATGACAGTTGCCCCTTTCACAATGACTAATTCAATTATCAACCCAAACATTTAACTAGTGAATTCAAATCCATACACTTACCCCGAGAAAAAAACATCCAATAATCTCAGTTTATGCATCTATGCTGACTGTCTGTCTATAACCAATATTTCCTCCTGATTATCCTTTATGCGAATCCCGTTGAATGCCACAAACACGATTTCCGAGAACGCCTTCACTTGAACCATAATCGAGAAGCGTTTGTTCAGTCTACTTGCTTGGTCTCATTGCCCATAGAGTGTGTTTAAGACGTAAACCTGAAAATACAGATAAAATCATGTCCAGGTTAATTGCATATCTAATCGTAGAGAGCAACCAACGAGCGCAAAATACCTGAAACTTGCCTTCAGTTTCTCCATCTTGAATCAGTTCCATCCGTTTTGCTAGACACAACGTTATGCAAATTTAGCTGTAGTACGTAGCTGTCAGGGCGTGGTACAAATGAAAATAACCAGTAAGGACGTAGTTGCTTTTGTCTCTATTATTTTCGTTCTACAAAGGAGTTCTTTTGTCTGTAGTCTATTATCCTCATTCTTTGTGTTGAGGTATAGGGTATTGTTGTATTATCCAACCAGAGAGGAGCTTTAAGCAGCTACGTACCGACCAAAATAACAGCGCTTTAATGAGTTGCGCTTTTACAAAAGGCCGCTTGATTGATTGGACTGGCTGTTGTACGAAAACAAAAGACGTAATTCGTGTTTGGAAACCTCTGTCAATCATGGTTGAATAAAAGTTGTCATTCATTTCTTCAGCATCACAACTTTATTGTGCATGGTAAAAATTAATTGCAATAGGTTTCTCTGGGGAACCCACTTCTATGAAAGCAGCTAAATAACTAACAATAGTTCCTATTGCAATCCGCTATCTTTTTCAATTGTAAACTGTACTCCTTTTCAAAACTGTTCAATTCAATGAAAAGAATGCATTTCATTTGTTCCTGTTTTCTGAAAACCTTGTCAACTGTAAACTAAGTCCGTTAATTACCTCGATTCTCGGCAATAACCCCAATACATCCCTCGGGCCTACGGCCCTTGGGATGTATTGGGTTATTGCCTCGAATCTCGGTAATTAACTCTAACTAATACGAAGGAACGGTAGGCCTTTTATTAGGCGAATATTAGTTTTTAAAATAATGAGGAGCGGACAATTTTCGAGTGCAGCGGGGAAAACGGAGGGCCTCTGACTCTCAGGTTGGAAAGAACGGAAAAGATGTCTGCTGTTTCCATTACGTGCTGTGAAATATCATCCAAAATATCGGATAAGAATTGAATAGCCTCTAAATATTAAACCCATTACAGGAAAGAGATACTGAAATGATATATCTGTCATTAGTTCTTCACTTTATTGCAATATCTCGCGTCTAGGTTGAAATAAAAAAAAGTGAATTCGTGACATTTGCCTTGCTGCTTGTTTTGTCGTCTCGCTGTCGGCAAAAAGGTTTGCAAAATACTGCAATTTTAACACGAAAACCACCCTCTATTTGTTCTTGATTAAGAACCTCCCAGGAGAACCCAAAAATTAGTAGAAAAGTCGGAACGATGCGTTTCTGCATTCAGTTTCAAAGTGGAGTTGTGCGAAACGTTTCAACCGATTCACGCCCGCTCTTTAGAGATGTGCAAATCCCTACACGTCATCTAAAAATAACGAGAAATAGAAAGTTGAATCACGATACTCTAATAAAGTACCGCGTATTGAGTGGTTTGAATTTCGCTAAGTGCTCAAAGGGTCTTATTTTATGAGGTGAGATAATGTTACGGTTCTTCCGACACGTTCGAGTGAAAAGTGAGTCAACACAAGTAGTGTTACGAAACAAAAGAAGCAACATTGCCTAATTAACTTCCAGTACAGTTTGTTGTTTGTTTATTTTAGTCCGATTGTGTGTGTGTGTGTGGGGGGGGGGGGGGGGGGGGGACAGGGGTGGGGGAGGGCTGTTCAATATTTCATCCAACATCAGCAGCATATATCGTATATCACATATCGTATGTCCGCTGAATGGCGCGGCGTTTTCAGAAGAAAGAAAAACTAGCGTGGGGAAAAGTGGAGAAAAGTGAATATGAGCGCGTCGTCCCACTGTTGGACCGTTCGTGCACGCACATCTTTCGGGGCTTCTTTCTTGTTCCTAGAAATACTTCTATGCATTACAAACAGAGAAGAACAAAAAGTGGTTCTTACTGCCATTTGCAATCAAGCTTTAAAAAGCGTCAACATTTTTGACGGGTTTTTCGATTTTTACTTTGGAGTTTTGTCTGCGAATTCTTCACGTTTCTCACTCGTTGATTGGCTACTGAAGACATTTCGACCGTTACGTTTTAACCAATCAGTGTGCAAGAAATCTCGCTAAATCTGATTGGTCCGCAAACTCTCTTGGTCCTAAATTGGAAGAATTTCAAGCGGGGAATTCAACTGTAGACTTGAAAGTAAATAAAATTGTATCGCAATTTATTTTCAGTGAAAGGATGCGCGAAAATCTCTGTTACAGTAGTTCCGTCAATTCCTTCTGTTTCAAATACTAAAACATTCTCAATGTAAAACTGGCACAATTCGTGTAAAAATGGGTGGATCTATACTATAAGCTATTAATCTTTATGCGTATTGTTTAGATTTTGCCAAATCTTTTAAGATCACGTGCGACTGTTAGTGGCGGTAACGCTCTCTGTCTTTATGGCGGTTGCTCTCTTTGCTGTTGTTCAACCCTGATGCGTGCCGATTTTGATGCGTTCGTTTATGTCTCACTTTTCAGCAACGAAACGTCTCGGTTTTGCCTTGAAATTAGCACGTTTGTGACACAAAAAGAGCACCTTTCACGGTAGATTTTCAACGGTTTCAGATTCTCAGGTAAAATACTGTTGTTTACAGGTAAAACTTATCGGAAGACAAACTAGCATAATATATTTAGGTTGTATTTGAATTAAAGACGCTTCAAAACGAAACCTGTTCTTTTTGAAAGGAAACTCGGGCACCGAACCAGAGAAAACTTGTGCGTTTCAAACGTAAACAAGCGCGAACAAATCGTCACGCCTCAAGGTTGAAGGGAAATTGTAGTAAGAGTGAGAAAGCTTCAATGTGTGTCCCGTTTTGTGGTATCAATCTTGTAAGTACGTGCTGTAAGGGGATTCGTATACTCACGGAAGTGGTCATTTACAAAAGGACTCGGCCGTCTTACAAATATTACTTTCAATACTAACTTTAAGAGACTTGTTTTTTTTATTGTTTCAGTATATTAAAGACAACGAAGTCGGGTTAAAGCCTGGGCGATCTGTGGACTCTTTGGATGAATTAGAAAAAGAGAAAAAAGCAATTCCAGAAAAGGAACAGAAGAAAGAAGAAAAGGCTGAAAGTGAAGAGAAAGAAAAAGAAGAAGTGAGCGAGAAAGGGGACTTACAAAAGATCGTGGAGACGGAGGAGAAGGCGAGAACAGATGAGGAAGAAAAACCCGAAAAACAACAACAAGAAACGGAAGAAAAGAAAGATGAGCCACAAGAAAAAGAGACGCCTCAAGTAGAACCCGAGAAGGTCGACGACAAAGAATTAGAAACAAAAGACATTGCTGAGGACGAGAAAAAGAAAGAAGTTGTGGCAGAAACAGAGGAAGTTGAGGATAAGGATAAAATTGAAACCCCTGAGAAAACCGAAGATGGCGAGCCAGAAGTTCAGGAAAAGGAAACCACTGAAGACAAGAAGCCCGAGGAGAGCATAGATGAAGAGGAAACGGAAAAGCCAAAAGAACCTGAAGAAAAGCCCCAGGAATCGAGTAGCGAAGCTGGAGAGGGAAAACTGGCTGATGACGAAGAAAAGAGCGATAAATATTCATCACGGTTAGATGATATATTGGACCAGATGGAGGACGAAAAACCGAGTGAGGGCAGCGAGGAATTGAAACAAGAAGAGACGAAACCAGAATCAAGCGAAACGGAGAAAGTAGAAGAGAAAACACCTGAAATTACTGTAGAGGAAACGAAAGATGACACTAAAGAGACTACAAAGTCCGAGCAGGAATTGAAACCCCAAGTTAAAGAGTTTGAGATATATTTGGACGATGAGCCAGACTTGGTGGATAAAATTAAGGCGAAGAAGGAGGAAGAGGAGCGAGAGAAGGAAAAGTTGAAGGCGGAACTCGCCGCTGCTGCCGCTAGCGCTACTAAGGTACCTAACGGGGTGCCTGTGGATAACAAAACACAGGATAACCAAGATGGTGGCGAGAAGAAGGTAGGTATAAAGTATAAGTAAGTTGCGCTCGGGTCAAGGCCGTCAAGTTTTGGGAGCGGGGTTGGGGAGGAAGGGATATATTTTCACATAAGTTTTCAGTCAATTCTAATGAGCCAATCATATTCTTTCCCTGTTTCACATAGAGCAGTTGCCTGGCTTTCCGTCGCGACGTTGTCAGGTTTTCGTTGAGAGGGAAGCCAGGTAAGTGCACTAGGCAACAGTTCTAAATTAAGCTATTTTCAAAATCACATGGCGTATTATTTGTTTTGTTTGATCAAGATCCCTTGAAAAAATGGCGATTTTCACTGGAACAGAGCTCAGTCAATATGCCGCAGTAAATAAAAGTGTAGTAACCAGTTTCGTTTTGCGTAACTTGTGTCGCCCATGAACTTTCTGATATGAGGGAATAGCGTCAGGATTTTCAAACACCATTCATTCCGAATCATTTAATGACGAGAAAAAGAAGGAATAAAATCTCAAAATTCTATGCAAATTAAGACTGCGTTTTCCGACCGCCTCCACGGTTGTGATTTTTTCTCCGTTATGATGAATTATTAATGAGTTTGAGAAACAAGTTTCAAAACACTGATAACTTTTGAACATTTTCAGTATCTGCTCGTGAAAAGAATTTCGATGTCTTTTCACGGCTAGAAGATACCATGATAATTAAATAGACGTAACAAAGGAATACATTTTCAGCGTGTTTCCTCTCGAGGAAGAGGTTTGCTTCGCAGCTTGTTCATCCTATCTTAATGTGGTTTAACCATTTCCTGTCAGCTATCAACAACAAACAGAAAATAACATTTTCCTTTTTTTTTTTAATTCTATTTTGAAATAACAACTGAAATTACATATCACGATCACTCTCTAAACTATCCCTATCCTTTTGCCTTCGGGCTGTATTTTCGACAGTGGTTTGATGTCTATCATTTAGCTTTTTTTGTGCCTAAACCACTTTTGTGTGTCGACAACTAACTGTAATTTTGTGTTATGTTAAGAATTGACTGGTGTGTGTCTTCTAAAAATGTATGAATACAAAAAATGAAACTTTATTACACAAATAAATTGTATTTTCCCTGAGTGCCATAAATCTATATACACAAAATTGAAATTTGTATTCAGAAATAACAACATTTTCATATACACAAATGGAACTTGTGGAACTTTCATGTAAAACTAGAAAGTAGAACGTCTAGTAGAAAAAGGATAACTGGCACTTCTTGGAGTATTTGAACAGGTCTATAGTCAGATATAGATCTATGGATTGGACGATCCAGGGAGCGAAAACCAGCGATAACCTACGCTTGACATAACTTGAGATAGATGTCACAAAATATTTCTTGCAAAGCGAATAGCCTGCATAATCAAGGACGATGAGGTATTTGATTCTTAAAAGTAAGTCTTAATTCTAGCACAATAAGCAATGCGCTCGTAGCACATCAATACATGATGGTTATTACATTCTTAAAAGCCATAATTCTATAAAAATAGGTAATACACTGGGGAGATTTTAAAGACTAATTTACTCTCTCCGGACCCGATTTCTGATAAGTTTTATCCGCCAAGAAAGAAGAGTATGGAAGAGTGTTACTTATGCATCAGATTCGTCGTGTCTGACCGTCATTTTGCAAAACAAGGATTATTTCAAAACAAACCAATGAAACAACAACAAACAAAGCAAAACAATCAGATCAACAGATAGGCTTGGGAGAATCGGCGCGCACTGTCCATAATGCATTGCTTATGTTTTTTGTTCACATGATTCATTACCATAATTCTGACTTAATAGTAAAATGCTCTTACCTGGACACGTTTTGTCAAGTCTCTGATATCGAAAATAGCGGAACTTTTAGAAACTTTTCTTTCCTTGTGTGGCAAAACGCGAAACGGACAGAAATATTATTTTGTTGTTGTTGTTGAAGTCTCTGTATTTTAATGGTAACTAAAATGGAGGCGAAACAGTGCAATATGGGAAGTGAGCGCCGACTCGTTTTAGAAATTCATGACGATTCGTATTTTTCCAGACTTACGTTTTGTTGTTTCTGTCGCACGGCAGGATGGTGAGAAGCACTTCAAGACGCTGAAGAGAACTCGTAAGTTTGCGACTCAAGACGGTCAGATTGTGACAGAGACCACGTCTCGGGTTGTAGACGTCAGCAGTCAAGACTTTAAGAACGCACTACTCAAAGAACAAATGCAGAGGTAAGGAATTGCGGTCAAGCACAGGGAATTTCTGTAGGAATCCTATGATATATCTTTTTTGTGTAAATTGAGGACGAGATATCATAGGATTCAAGTATATTCAAAGCGTTCAGTCGGTAGATTCCGCCGAAAATAGCACTCAAAAAGACGATATCGCCCTCGTCGCTGCGCGACTCGTGCGATATCGCTTTTTTCGTGCTATTTTCTTAGCGGAATCTAGCCTCCTGAAGCTTTGAATAATCCTATAAAACCCCATCGTGAGAAAAGCTTGAATTTCCAATGACACAAGAATTGGGGCTCTTTCTTGGTGTTGCAAGGCACCAGAGGCATGAAGACAATAGAAGACAAAAGACCGTAGAACGAAACAATAAGATGAAATACAATAGCTCCAATCCAAAATACAATACATCTTGCAACACCAAGAAAGACCCAGAATTGGAAGTTTTAGGCTTTTCCATAGCTATGCATGTGAATTCCGAACACTTCCCATTCTTATGTCGTGGGAAATTCAGCTTTTCCTATGGGTAGGTTTATACAGAATTCCCTGTAAAGTCTGCTGTGAATTTAACCAGTGAAGCCTTGCCTTTCTGCCCAAGTCTCGTAGGAATAGACCTCCTCGGCTTGGGCTTAATGTTTTCCCATTTCAGATCACGTGGCATTCACATGAGTATTCTTTCTTTGTTTTTCTGCTAAGCACCGAAGGATATATGAATATGGAAGCATTCCAAACAAAGAGAGAATACTCATGGGAATGCCACGTGATCTGAGATGGGAAAATATTTCGCCCAAGCCGAGGAGGACTATTTCACCACCATAACTATCTGTAGACCAGAGGCGCGAGGTTGGGGCGGGAATATGCTCGGGTGTAGCGGGAATAGTTTAAGCAACCGTAGCAGCAGCACACAACAACAGCACACAACATTAATAATAGCAAAGGCAGTAACAACAACAACAACAACAACAAACAATAATAGCAACAGCACGCAACACCAGTGACAACAACAACTCCATCAGTAGCAACACCAACAGCAGTTATTACAGCGATAACAATAACAACAACAGCGTCAGCAACAGTAGCAACAGCAGTAACAACAACAACAACAACAACAAAACAACAACAGGAAACAGTAGTAACAACAACAACACCAACACCATCAGTAACAACACCAACAGCAGTAATTACAGCGACAACAATAACAACAACAGCGTCAGCAGCAATAGCAACAGCAGTAACAACAACAACAACAACAAGAAGAAACAGTAGTAACAAGAAGAAGAAGAAGAAAAAACAACACCATCGGTAACAATAACAGCAAGGACAACAACAAAAATTCCCGCATCGCTCAACACATCTTGTGCGCGCTTTTTAACTCTTCGTGCGCACACAGTCCATTGAACTTTTCTCCCCTTTACGAATGTTCGTGATATCATAGCTAAAACCGTTGAAGTTTCGCGCTTCGCTCGGGATTTCGGGTTTTTCTGTTCCGCCAGTGAAATTATCTAAGCCAATCAGGTTCTTGCCTTGTTTCGCCAAGTGCAGTCAACTGGGTTTTCGTCGCGACAGAAAGCCAGTCGACTGCACTAGGCGAAACAAGGCAAGGACCTGATTGGCTTAGATGAGATCGACTGGCGCGAAATAACGGTTTCGGAGGCTACAGGGAGCTCGGTCGGGTCTGTGAGGGCGAGAGTTTGTACTCCAAAGCTGATTTGCTCTATTTGTTCCATAACAGGAAGGTGAATCTCCGCGAGCTGAAAGTGCTACAGCGCCAGGAACAGAAGCAAGGAATCGAGCTGATGGCCAAGATCAGACGGCAGTGGGAAACGCAAGAACAGAGATTTGAACAAGAGATTCTAGTATGAACTAGACTTAAGTTCTCACCCTAGAAAATACTATTGTTGTTCACTTCCGATCTTTTTTGGATAACAATTGTTAGTTGTCATTCACACCTTAAAGGCCCATTCACACGGCGCGATTTCAGCTGCTATCTGAGGTGCGATTTCTGTGGCGATCCCATCGCGCGTTGTGAACGGACGGGGATCTTGTCAACAAACTGACAAATATCCTAGAGCCAAATCGCCGGCCGTTCACACCGCGCGATATATGACATCGACGATCGCCGCAAAAATCGGCCTTAAGCCTTCTTTACATTATTAGTGAAGTAAGCAGAGGACGAGGAGCCGCAAGCTTTTACGCGATTCGTGTGAAAGCTCTTTGACGGAGATGGAAGCGTAGACGGTGAATGAGTTGTAAGGATAAGGAGACCTTCTGTTCCGCTTTCTTCACACTTACGTCTCCTTCTCCGTCATTGGATTTTAACACGAAAATAAGCGTCCTTACGTCTCCGTCTCACACTCCGTCTACGCTTATTTCACTAATGTAGACCAGGCTTTAATGGCCTATTCTCACGCTGTGATTTCTACGGCGACCTCATGGCGATGCCATATCGCTACATGTGAACGGTGGCCGGCAATCATATGGTGATTTCCCTGGCGACGTCGGAGGCGTTTCGAACAGGTTGCGATACAGGTGTGATTTGTTCAATTCGTGAAGCAAACTGACAAATATCGTAGTGACAGATCGTCGGCCGTTCACACGGCGCCATGTGACGTCGCAAAAACGCACCTCTAATCCCAATGTGAATATGCCGTAATGTTATTTAATATTGTGTGTCTATGTTTTTGTAGGACGTAGAAAAGAAGTACGACGTGGAATTAGACACGTTAAGTCGAAACCAGAAGCGCGATATTGAACGATTGGAGCTGACACAGAACGCCGACCTCAGGACCTCGTCACGGAAGATGAGACAAGATCAGGTAGGGGATTGTTGGCCAGATCGTTAGGGAACTCGAACTACACGACCGCTAGACGAGGAGTTGTTGGAGGGCTTAACGGGCTGTATTAGATGGAGCAAATACCTGCCAAAGCAATTAAGGCCGGTTTCAACACGAACGTCAGCGTAATGTTATCGAACTTATATATTTCCTGTGGTTTACACTAGAACTTGAAACATAATGCGATTCTTTGCTTGGGTGACCACCAAACAATAACGAATGCAAATAAAAAAGAAAGAGGCTCTTGTTTTACGTTGTTTTCTTGGTCCACGGCAATATGCAAAGATCGATCCCTGAGGGTTGTGTGTCTTTGTTTTATAGGAAAAGGAGCTTAAGCGTTTCAAAGATAACCTCAAAGAGGAAGCAAAGAGAAACAAAAAAGAGGTAAGAAACTAGTCTTTTTCGACCGACACTTGGGGAATAAATGGACATGGTCGCATAGAAAATACGGAAATAACTATCTACAACAACACAAAAAAACTCTGAAAATTGAAAGAGTTAGCTCAAAGGAATTACCATGGAAAATGTCTGGGGATTACGATGAAGGATTGCTAAGATTTGAGTGAATTAAGATGGCAATTTTAATTGGTATTTTAAATGAGTCAAATTTCCTCATATAAGCTGTAGTTAGAATCTTTGCAATGCAACATTGTAGTGATCTCAGATTTTCTTAATATCATGTTGAAAGCACTTTTTTACTTGTGCGAGTTGTTCAGAGGTCCCTTACCTCTGAGAATGAAGCACTCAGCAGGTCATGGTACTAACTAGATCTTGGTCTAGAGGGGCCCCCCTCCCATGGGATACATTGTCCCTCCCTCTCCTGGGCTACAACCACAATACCCTTGGGGGTTCCTATACCTGATTAGGGCTGCACGCTGCAACTCACAATTCCCTTGGGGGTTCCTATACCTACTTTGATAATTTTTTGTGTACAATTTGGGTGTTACCTGTGACCATATCCCTTTAAGGGCGTCGCGGCGAGAGTCGCGCGGCCTGCGAAGCCCCCGAACAGGTTCACAGCATTGTGTTTTTCATTCTTAGATCGATAAGTTGCCGCGAAACCAGCGTAAAGATGCGTGGAAGAAGAAGAAAGAGGAGCTGGATGTATCGCACCAACAAGCGGTAAGTCACATCTGCCATTTTTGTCAGGTCAGATAAGTCGAGTTTTACAGCTGTTTTGAGTATTCTGCGAACTCTCGTGATCGATTTCCAACCGTCGAACTGCTTTCTGGCTTCCGTCAATCAAACTTTGAACCTCTTTGGAATACATAGAATTCAGTTATTTGCCATCCTAGTGAACTGCCCCAACACACAGGATCTTTTACCGTCTTTTTCTACACAAATGGCCTAACTTACGGTCGACTAAGACTCAAGTTAGGCCCGAGAGTTTGATTGACGGAAGCCAGAACGCCGTTGGAAGTCGAACGCGAGAGTTCGCAGAATACTCAAAACAGCTGTAAGGCTATAGATAGATAGATAGATAGGTTTAATTGTACCTCTTGCAGCAGAACTGAATTACAGGTACAGTCAGCGAATCGGTTAGCGCAGTGGTAGAGCGCCGGGCTTATGTGCGAGAGGATGGGAGTTCAAAACCCCGGCCGGACCAACACTCAGGGTCTTTTCTAAATAATTGAGGAGAAGGTGCTGCCTTTGCTCTAACATCTGCAAATGGTTAGACCTTCGCGTCTTCTCGGATAAGGACGTTAAACCTTAGGTCCCGTCTCTCACATGCACTACACTAATCGGAACCAGAGGGACGTTAAAGAACCACGAGGACGTCGGAAGTTGCCCATCCTCAGTGCAGGGCTTACAACTTACTAACCCACCACACTGACCAGGGAACCTCGTAATTGGAGCCTCGCTGTGTGAGGATTTCCTGGCCCTCGGGCAAATTTAATAAATTAAATTAAATTAAATTAATATCAATAATATATAATATAATACAAGAAATGACATTCAAATTATAACCCGGGCATACTTATTTGTAATAAAGTTCTTGAATCTATTTTATTAGTGGGCCTTAATACTATGTGCCTTGTAACGGATGGAAGTTGGCGCTAACCTGCTTGATACGACAGTGTAAATCGGATTGATTTCTTCTAGTTGCGTGATGAACTTTTTCACGCCCTAGATCTTATAGCAGAGAGCGTCTCTAACTGCGGCTAGAGCATCACTGTATTTATTTGGAAAAATGATTGCAAGCATTTGAACAACTTTTTCAGTAGTCTGAGATAGGTACTGAGGCAAGTCATGCAGCAAGTGGGATTGACTGGCCTGTTACAGAAATAGTTTTTTCTATAAATTCCATTTTCTGACAGGAGCACGAGTTTCAGGCCATGCAGCAAGTGGAGTTCGAGAAGTTCTACAAACAGATGATCGATCTTCACCGGCAGAAAATGTTTGAAACTGAGATGCACTTCTTGGAGTCTAAGCACGAGAAAAAACGAGGTACGTCTGTGTGTAAGAGATAAAGCTTGCCAACCCATGCCATTTTTGCATACAAAAACTGCAAACAAATGTGTTTACTGTAAACAAATGTCGTACGACGTTTTAGCAAAATATGTTACGAGGTCACTTAAGGTCAGCGGTTTACATCAATGTCAGCGGTTATATGTCAGCGTTGTACGCGACGTACGTGACGCGACAGACTTAAGCCTGGTTTCCATATAGTCTTATCTGTCGTATCAGTCGACTGTGAAACGATGGAAATTGGAATTATTCTATTGTTTCACGGTCGACTGATACGACAGATAAGACTATATGGAAACCAGGCTTTAAAGAGCCCGTGTCAGCCACTCCTTTGTTATTGTTTACGTTCGATATTAGATTTACCAAATTCAATCGAGAACATTGGTCTATCTTCTCTAAATCAGCCGATGGAAATGGATGCTTTCTCTAGCTTGGTATGTTGCTATGCTGTCAAAATGGCGGCTGACACTGGTTCTGGAAGGAGAAAATCAGCTTGAATTTTCCCATACGATTCTTTTCAGATCACGAGTCCGAGAAATGGGAGATTGAGTATCGTCACTTGAATGAGCGACACCAGCTGGCGAAGACCCAACTCAAGGAGACGTTCTTCCTTCAAAGATCACAGATGCTGAACAGACACCAAAAGGTAGGTATAAGTGTAAGATATTTGTTTTAGATGCCATTGTTCCCTTAATATAGAGAGCGTAGAATAAATTGGCGACTGGGCGCTAAAATTGGTCGTCAAGGCAAACTTTGGCTACAAACGTTTATTTTAATCGCCATTTTTCCCGTAGTTGCGTGGAGAGCTTAGAATAAATTGGTGATTAGGCTTTGAATTTGTCGCACAGACTGAATTCTTGATTTTTAAATAGTTAAGGAGAAGGTACTGCCTTTGCTCTAACTTCTGCAAATAGTTAGACCTTCACGTCTTCGCTGATAAGGACATTAAACCGTAGATCCTATCCCTCACGTGCAATCGCGGCGATTTTTCTCGCGCGAGTTGCAATTCCAACTCTCTTGTGTAAACGAGATGCAAATCCGGTGCGATTTCTGTGCTCTCTTTTCTCCAAATCGCATCAAGTTGCAAAGAGTTTCGAACATGTTTGAAATCTCCGCGACATCACGCGACAAAAATCGCCCAAGATCGCACCGAGTTGCATAGTTTACATGAGTGATTTTGAGTTGACGCGTACGTGCGAGAAAAATCGCCGCGACTCGCGCGACAAATTGCAGCAAAAATTGCTGTAAACGGGCCTTTAAAGGACGTCGGAAGTTGCCCATCTCCAGTGCAAGATCTGGGAGCTAAAAAAACATACACATTGGTTTTGCCAGGCCCTGGCAACCCTGACACTACACTTTTGAGACAAAAAACAGTTCTAGGTTTTGTCAGGGCCTGAAAGAAACAATGGGTATGGAACTAGCTCCCAAATCTTGCACCATGTGTACGGACTATACTGACTAGCTCTGCGTAGGATTTCACGGCCGTTGTGTAAATAAATATTTTCTCAACACCAGGAAGTTGAACAGCATCAATACTTGACGAGATTACAAGAGGAAGAAATGAGAAGACGGCACGAGATCGAGCGTAAAAGATTACCCAAGATACAACGTAATGAGATTAAGAGCAAGACACAGAATTACCGCAAATCGCTGCGCCTAGACAAGCAGATGTCCCTCGAGGACGAAAAGGAGCTCATGAGATCGGTATGAATTCCATTGATCGGCATTAAGCTTAGCAAACACTCAGGACTAGTCCTATGGTGTAGACCAAATCGGCTAACAGTGTTTACAACTTGTTGACACCCAATTCAGATAACCTGATGATTCATTTGAGAGGTTAGCATTGTTCATGTTGTACATAGTACACACGTAGCGCGCAATATTTAACACTTATTGGATGAGGTTCGCTTCGGCAGATAACACAAACCTCGGCGTTGCCAAATCTCACTATCATGCAAAAACCGAATTCAATAATTGTTTTATTATTCAGCAACCAAGAATTCTTACCTAGCTAAACGAAGTCAACGATGAAGCCGTGCACGGCGATTCGGTTTTTCAACTTCATCTTACGTCCATTGGTATTTTCCTTTTCGTATTCAATTCAAATAGCCACAGTTGATGTTTAGATATCCTGAGCAATGATCTCTTGGCAAAAATCATAACAGATTCAACGAGAACATTCACAAAACCGGCTTTCAATTCGGAAATGAAAACCAAGATGGCGGCCAAACCTATTGGCTTGCGTTATGACGTCATTAGAGTGCATCAATCCTAATGTCTGTAGTATGACGTCAGGCACTGCGCGCCAACAAGGTTTCGCTGCGTACTCTTAGCCAATCAGAACCGAGATAGTGGCATGGCTGAATAATCATGTGTCTTGCTTGTATCCCATTGTGGCTAAACTAGGAAACATCGAACTCATGTGTCTCGGACGCATAAAATGTTTTCTTGCGCAGAAACATGTCTGTGTTTAGGCTACAAAATTTGATGTGCGCGACAATGTTTCCCGCGCGTTTAAACTGGGAAACATGTAGGGAACGTATCTGGCTACAATCTAGCGCTACGTGTGTCGTTTAGCCGCAGCGTATCAAAAGCGCGCGTTTTACTAGTGTTGTTGTATGATTTCAGTTCGAGGATGTTGAGCGTAAGCGAGCAAAAACAGAGTACGACAAGATGTTGACTCGTCAAGAGCTCGAAATGGAAGAGTTGAAAATCACATCTGAGAGCGCACTCAAGGAGCTGCAACAGCTTCAGGTTAGTCGAGAGCTAGACCCTCTCTTCCGAGGTTAGTCTTCTACCGAGAGAACCAGTTCGAGAGAACCCTCTTCGCGGAGGCAGGGTTCGAAATTCCCACAAGCTGTCTCGCGAGCAGAATTTGCAACGGAAAAAACGTCGCTCGCATTTTCTAGCGAACTGCCTCTTATTTGCTTAGAGAAAATAATTTCAAACAAATAAAATGTCTCATCCTGATCTCTGTTAACAAAAATACGACATTACCAGATTTAATAGGCTTAAAAGAGTGGAAAACGCGTTTGTCTTTCAGCTGGCCGCGTCACTGGCCGTCATGTTGCGTGTTGCCATGTTGCGTGGGACTAGGACTGCGTGGGGAGGTGGATCGACCCAGTAATTTTGCACGCATGCCAACCAATTTTGAACCTCTCATATAAAAACAGGTTGAATTCTATCGCGCACCAATATAATACACATACTACCAATAGACTGAACTATCACCCCAGTTTCAGGCTGTACCGACATTTTTTCGATAAATGCTCTACGGTACCTCGAGATTGACTGATTGCCTACGTGTAACTGAAGTTTAACTAAATTCTACAAGCCCGATCTGAATATTTTTTGGGATTTATAAATCAGGGCTATAATTCATGTAAAATTCAATGTAGTGAATAAATATGCCAGAGTTTGGTACTTCATGGTTATAAATTAATAATATAAGTTTTTTTTATAGCTCATTCTATTTGTAATTGTTCAAGGAAGGTCATGCTTTTGATTAAAATTAAATATTCTCTGCCATATTAATTCATAACACTTGATTTTACATAAATTATAGACCTGATTTATAAATCCAAAAAAAATCTTCAGATCGGGCTTGTAGAATTTTGTCAAACTTCGGTTACACGTAGGCAATCAGTCAATCTCGAGGTACCGTAGAGCATTTATCGAAAAAATGTCGGTACAGCCTGAAACTAGGGTGAGAGTAAAAATAGGCGTGTCCCGATTGTCACGTGATACTAACTCCAATCTCCCCAACTTTTGTACTGACGTGTATTTCAATCCATTGGTAGTATGTGTGTTTTATTGGCTGCGCTATATAAATCAAACTGTTTTTATATGAGAGGTTCAAATTTGGTTGGCATGGGTGCAAAATTACTGGGTCGATCCACCTTAATTCCTTGCTTTATTGGTTCAATGCCATGCGCGTTTCGCTGGAAAAAGCCAGAAACGGCAAAAATGTCGAATGTTGTACAAAGTTTTTTCTCCGCATTTTGGAGTATCTTGTTTAAAAAAAACGTACCCTGCGAGGTTTCTTTCTGTCTGCCTTAATCTTTATCATAGCAACGCTGTTCGCATGACTGATATTTAAGACGCGAAATACGAGACGCGAATAACTTTTCTAGATGCAATTCCATTCCCACAACTATCAGATCTCGCTTTAAACAAGGAATCACAATTACTTTTTGAAATCCTTTATTCATATGATTCATACCTCCAGACCTCTGTTGTGGTTGTTGAATGGAATTGTCTGTTGTTGTTGTTGTTGCTGTTTAATGGAATTCTGCCGGTACTAGCACCTTTATTTTTGTGTTTATTTTCGTAACAGAATGAAAAGAGGCACATGCTGATGGAGAGCGAGACGCTGAAACTCAAAGAACGAGACGATAAACACAACACTCAAATGGCTTCCTGGAAAGCTGAACTGGGGCCAAGAAAGAAGGTTGGTATTTTAAAGGCTGGTTTATACTTAAAGGCCGATTTTTGTTGCATTTGTCGTTGCGATTTGTCGCGGCAATATCCGTGATAAATTCATTAAACCTGACATTGTGTTCCAACAGCGTCTCGAGGAAGAGTTCGCCCGTGAAAAACGAGAGCAGCAGTTATTCTACGCAAAAGGTGGCGACCAAACGATCAACGACAATCCACCGAACGATCTCCGAGTACCCTCCGATCTGTCGAGTAGAGACTCCGCAGACGGTTCGGGAGGAAGCCAAACCGGAAGTCAAACTGGTAGCCAAACCGGAAGCCAGAAAAGCTCGAGTAGATCTTCAAGCGGATCGATGGAAATATAACTTTTGTCGTAATTTTTAAAACCTGCGTCTTTGCTGTTGCCATGGTAACATGCATTTCTCTGGGCGCAGTAATGTCGCTTATTTTGAGGTCGAAAGTGGTACTGTCCCGGTAACCATAGAAACTGATGAAAGCTATTTGGCTCCAATGAGTACACAATTTTGTATAATTATGGTCAGTCAAATTCTAGTGATCTGCATGTTGATATTGACATGCCTGAACCAAGATTCCCTCAGTTTTTACATATCAAGAAAATTTCACCAAAAACTGTCGAATTGCCGACGTTGGCAAAGCTTCTTATTAGGAAATCCCCCTTTCCTTATTTGGAAGGTCTGTAAGTACTTTTCCTCATATCTTAGCGAAAAAAGCAGGAAAATTGACCAAAACTTGCAGATACTCGAGAAACATCCTTCTCTTGGTCGCCATTTTGTTTTTTGTTCCCCGCCGAGGGGCCTGAAACGAGATTTGAACACCACAGGCAGCCCGCGCGGATTTGCCATAAAAATATGTCCCAGCCAAGAGTGGATTACCAAGAGTTTCCATATTTACTATGTACGCCCGAATCACAGTCAGAAAAGTGTCTATTTTTAGAACTAGGATGCCCGCGAAAATTCGTCATCCACAGGGTTCCCACTTTCTCGCCACGCGAACAGTTGTGAGATCCAGCCTAAAATTAAATCGCAGATCAATGGAAAAACCGTTAAAATCGCATAATAAGGTAGGATATTCTCTATTTTGTTGTGTATTGGGTATACGAGCATTCGAGCCTGAGTATTCGAATACTTTCGTGCGCGAAACTCAAATCTAAAAATAGACACTTTTCTGACTGTGATGTGGACAAATACAGTAGGGAAAGATTCTAACTCTTGTTAATCCACTCTTTGTCCCAGCTCATTTCATCTCACTGTGCGCAAAGGATTGTTTGTCAAAGCGAAATGTTTTGGGAAGCAAAAACAAAGATTTAATCATCATTGTGACATAAGACAAGATTTTCTGAGGAGATGGTAAAGTTTTTATGCTTAGGTGCAAAGTTTTTTTTAGAATCTGTTTAGATCGCTTGGCGATGCAAGATAAATCTTTCTCGTTAATGGCAAATTTGAGAGCTAGAAATCAGCTGGTTCCATGAGATATATAGGAGGATCCTTGCTGACGTCATTGTTTACATTCTCGGAATTTTGAAACGCCGTTTTTAACTTTGAAAATGCAACGAAAAGCTCAAAACAAGTTTATTTTTCATTCTTAAACAGTCTTGACCTGTTTCCTTTCTTTCTGTGTCATTTTTCAGGATAGTTGAAGCTTTTCAAAATTGTGTGAAAATCATTGGGGCAAAACGCTAATTTGCTCACATGTTTCCTCTAAATTGAACGTTGCACCACGCGCTTAGAATTCGAGATATCAGCTTGAAATTTTCCAATTATGTTTCATTTACAGTCCTCTATTGATATTCAGAACTCATCATTTTATAGCTCTCTCGAACGGTCTGATTCTGAACATTGCTTATGCTAATGAGCTCAAAATGTAAACAAAGGATCCTCCTATAGGGAAGAGGTCAAAACAAATGAAATCTGGCTGGACCCAATTTAGGGGAGGTGGGGTAGGGCCAGCTGCCTACCACCTAAATTGTCCAAAAACTCAATATTTTAAAATTTTATTTTCAAATAACTTCTTAGTCATAAAACCAATTTCGATTAGAACCACATCAAACAATCCGCAATGTCCTATCATTTCGTTTAATGCATTCAGAATTTGCCCAGCCCCCCTAGGAAAGACGTTCTGGCCCAAATTGGGTCCCTATCTGGGGCATGTGTTTTGATCTGCTCCCTAATAATTGAATTTCAGCCAGTTGATTACCGCTAGTACCGACTGACCCCGTATGTTTTAGGGGAGTTTCCTAAATCGGCAGAGTAGTTAATAAAGTTTACAGAATCTCCTGCTCATGTGGAGGTTTATTTAGTAATCTGCGGGGCAGATCGCGGGTAATAGACAATTGTACTCGCTTCATAAACTAGATTTACAAATTATACAAATCCTTATGCTTGAATGTTTCCCTGTACATTTCCGTTCCCCTGTTAAGGGTGTACAGATAGATAATAGTGATGTATGGCCAATTTGATACAAATAAATGAACAGTAAATTCGATAAAGCGCTATTCCATTGGTCTCATTAGTGCGAATATAAGGCATGTACTCAGCATATTTACCATTCATTTTATTTGTCCTTGTCAAAAAGGACAAATAAAAAGGAATAAACGAAGAGAACAGAGTTAAAGAAAGATAAAAGAAAATATATTGGCACCTTAGAAGGAAGGAAAGCAAACCACTTTACTTACTGCTGACCTTTTAGCGGGATATGGGCGCACACGGTTATAGATCATAAAAGAAGAATCGTGGGCACGTTCAGCATGAACCCATACTTTCATTGACTGGGGGGAGGATGGGGGGTATTTTTTCTAAAACTTAGGCCCAAAAATTTTGACCCCCTCTCGAATTCGGGCCCAACAAATCGTGACCCTGATCCCCACAAACAGAGCCCAAAAAAATCTAGCCATTCAAGCTGATACAAGAGCTATACGGGTATGTGCCGCCATCCGACAAACGGGGTCCCGATTTTTTCAGCCGATAGAATAGGTTATCGCGTACGCCAATGCTCTCTTGAACAAAACAAAAATACAAGGACCATACTTCCAGACGGAGCTGAAGCGTCGTATGGCGATCGTGGGTACGGTTCTTACGCCCACGCCAGAGATTCGGCCCCGACAGTCGCTATCCTTGGTGTTAATTGCTCAGTAGGGACTTCGCCCACTAGGGCTGTATTCATTATGTATACTACAGGGGGGGGGGGGGGGGGGGGGGGTTTGACAATGCAAAATTTTCAGATCCCCCAAGGCACAACATATTTTTTACGAATCCCCCCTCTTGGTCAAAAGGAAAAAAAAAAATCCCCCCCCCCCCCCCCCCGACATTTTTTCAATTTATATGTCAATTTCAATGAGACATTCGCTCTTTAAGAATGCACATTTTTAGTGTAATTCTCTCACTCGAATTCGGAAACAAGTTAAAGTCTAAGGTCGACTTCGCTCATCTTGCGCGACATTTTTGACTCATGGAGAATACATTTGTTATTCAAAGCACGAATGACCCACAAGGCTTGGCGCCGACAGCTTGTAGGCTTTAGTGTTTGGGGTGACAAACTTTATTGAAACCACTATTAGTAGAGTCTGTTAAGGGAAAAAATAGGTCGGATCGTGCACTTGTGCGTAAAGGCGTCAAATTTGTACCAAATGTTCCTTAGGTTAAATAAATCAGTTTTCGGGAGGGGTGCCATCATTTCGACCAAAGGGGGGTAGGGTAGGGGCAATTTTCTCTATTTCCTAATTTCCCAATATTTCCTTGGTATTAAAGGGTTATAGATAAACAAGACCATGACAATTCTTCCTGTACGGTGCCCTTCACATTGGACTAGGTGGGGGTGCAACAAATGTCCGGCAAGGGGGGGAAGGGGGAGTTTCGGGTCACATTTTCGTGCTACCCTCGGAGATCATGATTTTATCGTACAATCACAAAATTCGACATAAATGTTCCTTAGGTAACATTTAACAGTTTTCGGAAGGGGTGCCACAATTTCGGCCCAATGGGGGGAGGGTAGGGAGAATTTTGTCCATCACCTGATTTCCCTATATTTCAGTGGTATTAAAGAGTTATCAATAAACAAATCCACGGTAATTCTTCATGAATGGTCCCCTTCATATTTGACTAGATGGGGTGCTACAAACATTTGAAAAGGGGGAGGGGTGAGTAATGGATGAAATTTACATGCTATGCGCTTTTTAATTGTAATTTGATTGTACAGTTACCAAATCAGACATGAATGTTCCTTAGGCAATATCTAACAGGTTTTGGAAGGGGTGCCACAATTCGGGCCAAGGGGGGGAGGGTAGGGACAATTTGTACTTTACTTGATTATCCCTATATTTCAGCGGTATTAAAGAGTTATTGATAAACAACACCATGTCGATTCTTCATGAATGGTTCGCTTCACATTTGACTAGATGGGGGTGCTACAAACATTTGTCGTGGGGGAGAGGCGGGTTATGGGTGAAATTTACATGCTATGCGCTTTTTAATTTCAATTTGATTGTACAGTCACCAAATCCGACATGAATGTTCCTTAGGCAATATCTAACAGTTTTTGGAAACAATTTTTGGAAACAATTTCGGCCCAAGGGGGGAGGGTAGGGACGATTTTGTACCTTACCTGATTATCCCTATATTTCAGAGGTATCAAAGAGTAATCGATACTCTGCATCCAATGTAGCCAATGCGAAGAGAATCGTTCTAACTATTATGCTGTTGTTTATAGATAACTCTTTAATACCTTTAATAAAAGTAAGGATAATCACAATGGGCAAAATTGTCCCTCCCCTCCCCTCTTGGGCCAAAATTGTAGCACCCCTTTCTAAAACTGATAGATGTTGCCTAAGGGAATATTCATGTCGGATTTGGTGACTGTACAATCAAATTATAATAAAAAACAATGTAACATGTAAATTTCACCCGTAACCCGCCTCTCCCCCTCAACAAATGTTTTTAGCACCCTCATCTAATCAAATGTGAAGGGGACCATTCAAGAAGAATTATCATGCTTTCTTTATCAATAACTCTTTAATACCTCTGAAATATAGGGATAATTAGTTAAAGTCCAAAATTGTCCCTACCCTCCCCCCTTAGGCCGAAATTGTAGCACCCCTTTTGAAAACTGTTAGATGTTGCCTAAGGAACATTCGTATCAGATTTGGTGACCGTGCAATGAAATTGCAGCTAAAAAGAGCATAACATGTAAATTTCACCCATCACCCGCCTCTACCCCTCGACAAATGTTTGTAGCACTCCCATCTAGTCAAATGTGCAGGGGACCATTCACGAAGAATCGACATGGTGTTTTTTATCAATAACTCTTTAATACCGCTGAAATATAGGGATAATCAGGAAAAGTCCAAAATTGTCCCTACCCTCCCCTCCTTAGGCCGAAATTGTGGCACCCTTTTGAAAACTGTTAGATGTTGCCTAAGGAACATTCATGTCTGATTTGGTAACTGTACAATCAAATTGCAATTAAAAAGCGCATAGCATGTAAATTTCATCCATTACTCACCCCTCCCCCTTTTCAAATGTTTGTAGCACCCCATCTAGTCAAATATGAAGGGGACCATTCATGAATAATTACCGTGGATTTGTTTATTGATAACTCTTTAATACCACTGAAGTATAGGGAAAATCAGGTGATGGACAAAATTCTCCCTACCCTCCCCCCATTGGGCCGAAATTGTGGCACCCCTTCCGAAAACTGTTAAATGTTACCTAAGGAATATTTATGTCGAATTTTGTGATTGTGCGATGAAATCATGATCTCTGAGGGTAGCACGAAAATGTGACCCGAAACTCCCCTTCCCCCCTTGCCGGACATTTGTTGCACCCCCACCTAGTCCAATGTGAAGGGCACCATACAGGAAGAATTGTCATGGTCTTGTTTATCTATAACCCTTTAATACCAAGGAAATATTGGGAAATTAGGAAATAGAGAAAATTGCCCCTACCCTACCCCCCTTTGGTCGAAATGATGGCACCCCTCCCGAAAACTGATTTATTTCACCTAAGGAACATTTGGTCCAAATTTGACGCCTTTACGCACAAGTGCACGATCCGACCTATTTTTTCCCTTAACAGACTCTACTATATATATAAACTGAAAAACTCCAAGAGCAAATCCCTTTCAAACCGCGCGAGACTGGCACTAATAGCGCGAAATTTAAAATGCAAATTATTTGCTTGATCCCGAGATAGAAATGGCGGCCATGTGCTCGATACTTTGAGCCAAGAAACAAGACGAACTCACCAGCTTGACTTCACAGCTCGAAACTGTTAGCCCCTAAAAAGTTAAGGCAGTGATTAAGGTAAGTTTGAGTCCTTTTTCTTTACTCTTTGAAGACTTTAAAAAAGTTCTATTCAGAGGATTATTGAGAAGCTTTATGACACTTTATACCTTACAGGCGCGTAGCTACTTTGGGGCCGGTTCCTGAAAGGTTGGATAAAGTTATCCATGGATAAAAGTTATCTGTTGTAAAGGATTTGTTGAGGATTTATCCGTTGGATAAGCGTTTATCCACTGATAACTCTTATCTGACCCGGGGGGGGTTCTCCCATGTAAGAGTGATAGGGGTGCTCGTCGGGACATCGGAAAATATACCCTAAAAAATACCAGGACATAAAAATTCCAACCCCTAAAAAATACATTATAAACAAAATGACCCCTAAAAAATACCAACAATAAACCGTTTTTGTTATTGTTTCTCATCTCAAAACAGCTTATTTTAGAGCTATAAATGAACAAGGACCAAGAAAGAAAACGTTTTACTTGGTTTGGGACCCTTTCATTCATTTGCGTACCCTAAAAAATACCATTTATTAGTGAAAGCGACAATTTTTCTCCGATACCCCCTAAAAAATACCTGAAAGTCGATTTTGACCCCTAAAAAATACAACGAGCACCCCTATCAGGTCGACATGTGAAGAACCCCCCCCGGGTATCTGACATTCTAGGAACCGGCCCCAATACGCATTTGCGTTGGTATATGCTTCATCGCTGAATGTCACAATAGCCGCCTTATTTGAATATGAATGGTCCTTTTGTTTGATTATGCCTCGTTCTACTAGAAGACGACTATATGGCATTCAGCGATGAAGTAGATACCTTTGCGTTCCTCGTGAATCGTCAAAACTAAAAGGAGTTGAGCTATGATAACAATGCAGTGAAAATGTCTGGCTACGGCGCCTGCCTTGCTGTTAGTTGATTTATTGTCCCTGTTGCACACACGGAGTTTCAAGAACTTAGCTCAGCTTCACCCTTACAATCATAGAACAGCGGGAGACAAGAAAGAACTGGTAACTTGTAGTGGGTTCACACTGGTCAAATAAACATATTATTTCATTGAATATTCAGAACTCAAAAACTTTCAACTCAGGTGCAATTTTGTCTTTGCTTCAGCCCTAATGTAATAAGGGCATTCCTGTTTTGTAGCTTGCAGAATGGGTGTTACAGGGGGGGGGGGGGGGTGGGGCTACAAGTTTTCGGACCAAATATCACCCCAATCATCATTCTCCCTCTCAATCTCGCAACACTACATGCAAAATTCAGTATTTGTATGGGGAAATTCCATTTTGCATGTAGTGTTGCGAGATAAATACTGAGCATGGGTGACCAAAGGTTAGAGGTTTGCGATACCACAAATTATGAAAATTATGTTCAGCTTCATTTTGCAATCTAAAATCTCCAGAATCTCTAACATAGGAATTCTTGCTTTACCCATGAAAGGTTTGTGAATGGGTCTTTTTTTCCTGATATTTATTTTTAGCCATACCACAGTGAGCCCTCCAGTCCATCTAATCTGTCAGACCATAGCGAGCCCTTTTTACCATCTGCCAGACCACAGCAAGCCCTCCAATCCATCAGCCATAGCACAGGAAGTCCTCTAGTCCATCAGTCAGACCACAGTGAGCCCTCCAGTCCATCTGCCAGACCAGTGAGCCCTTCACACCATCAACCAGACCAGTGAGCCCTCCAGTCCATCTGCCAGACCATAGTGAGCCCTTCACAACATCAGCCAGACCACAGTCAGCCCTTCAGACCATCTGCCATACCACAGGAAGCCCTCCAGTCCATCAGCCAGACCACAGTGAGCCCTCCACAACATCAGCCAGACTGCAGTCAGCCCTTCAGCCATAGCACAGCAAGCCCTCCAGTTCATCAGCCAGACCACAGTGAGCCCTCCACAACATCAACCAGTCAAAGCACAAGGCCATCAGTCAATAGTGCTGGGCCATCAGCCAGATGACAGGAAACTCACACTGCAGCAATCCTGAACAGACCCTCAACACAACCAGCAAGACCACAACCAGCTGTTCACATCGACATCAGCTACATGATCAGTGAGCCCTTTGGAAAAATTTGTGACTAAACTGCCCATCAGCATCACTACCATCTAGCAATTGCACAAATAATGGGCAATTCCAGAAAATAAAGGTACCCTCCCCACGGGCGGCACTAGTTTTTGACCCCCCCATGCATCCAGAATTTCCAAAATGGTTTACCCCCCATACATATAGAATTCCGGGCAGGTTAAAGAAATCCAGCTTCGAAAACCCCCCTTGCAATCAGAATTCCGAGCTCTTGACCCCCCCATCGGAATTTCCAAATACCGCCCGTGGGGGGGGGGGGGGGGGGGGGGGTACCTTTATTTTCTGGAATTGCCCAATTCACGCACCCTCACAAGGATCTCTAGATTTCTACGGTGGGCAGTCCTAGGGCACCCTGTAATTCTGGGGTGGGGTCCCCAATAGAAAAGTACAATTCCAGAGTCGGTAGAAACTTTTAACAATATTTGGAAATCAGTGGTGGTCATGAAGAAAATCCAGGAGTTCTGAAGTTCCAGGGTTGGGATTTCTGGCTGGGGTACCTTTTATTAACAGTTAAATTCCAGGAAGGAAATATTCACAGAACATGGAATTCAAGAGTAGGTAAGAAAATTTTCCAGGGTTAGTGGGACAAGTCCAAATTTAGGTGAAAAAGCTGGGTTCTCGACAGAGGTGTGTGGATTTTTTGTGACCCATTTTGCATCCATCCATGAAGTGTGGTGGTACTTTTTTCACATGTCTTTTTTCGCATGTCTCACTTTTAATCAATGACACAATGTGTCATTGCCCACTTATTTAATTTTGACACATTGTTTTATGGATTTATTTTTGTGACTTCTAGACTTCACTCAAATTGCTCTGACTTGAGCTTTTTCCAATGAATTTAAAGAAAAATTTCCTATCAAGGATCACTCCAAAATGTTAAAGTATGTTGAGTGAAAAAAACATGGTCCACATCTATGAACTATTGAAGCTGAAAAGATAACAGTACAGCAAAAAGATAGTCACACTTCATGGAGAGATGAAAAATACAGCATGGCTGTAAAATCTTGTAACTGAACAATTTTTCATTGTGTAACTCCAGAAATGATCCATACCACAGAGTAAATTTACCTTATTTCAGCACTCCCACATCCAGTGGAATTTCCAGTGAAAACTACTGATTTAATGGGAAATAACAGGCGTATTTCATTGAAGCCTTGAACTCGATCCCTCAAATTTCCAATTTCCTCATGATAGGGGATGTATCTTTTCTGGAATTACACATTTGAAAAGGCTCTAATATGCTGTTTACTGTGTCATTCAACATTTATGTTTTATAATTTCATCCAGCAGTTTGACTACATTTGTAGTCTACATCACAGCCTGTTCTTTGTGTTGGTCACGCAACGGGCTGTGAGGGAGACTACAGTTTGACCAGACTATTTTCAATTTCCAAAATATAAACTGTAAGGCAGCTGCCTCACACTTCTTGCAGAAGTTAAAGAGTTTCATCAAAATGCTAGAGCCTTTCATTTTTTCACCCTTTTGTTTTCCTTTATACTGCTCAGTAGTTGAGCCAGACATTTTTTATACTAAATGAGAAACATAAAGAGATTCTGTTTGGGAGCTGAGAACTCACATAACAAAGAATCATATTATTTATGCAAGTGAGAGTGAAGTTGACAACAGCTTTTAAAAGTAGTTTGTTGCCCAGTAGGCTCTGCACACACTGGTCTAGGATAAAGTTTGAATTCTTGTGATTTTAGGAAACCGTAGAAGAGGTTGTGGACCTATAGACCATGATTTTATTGGGTGATTTATGTGTAAATAATTACTATCTTTCAGGCAAAAAGAATGACCAAAAAGAGACAAAAGTATAAAATCTGGACACTATTTGCTGGCTAAACTACTGTTACAGAAGATGTTTTGTAATGTGTAATTACAGAAAAAATCCTTGGCCCTCCCAGGGGAGGGGTTGAAATATGACCCCCTCCTTCTACCCTTGAATTTCAAGTAAAAAATACAAGTGATTAGATGGGAAAAGCAGGCAAATTGACCCCCACTCCACCTCTGGAATTTCCAATCCCTTCCGTGGAGGGCAAGGATTTTTTTCGGGAATCACACAACACACAATTTTCATTTTATTCTACTTGTTGTAGGGAACAGGAATATGGTAGATGCATTGTAAAGAAAACAAAGTCCCACAGGCACTGAAGGCTCCAGTTGAAAATGATGCTCCAGATGTCAAAACCGGTAGGTGTGTCAACTTGCTACATTCAGTACTGAGGCTTCCAGCTCCTACCTGCTCACCAGGCAGTATCTCCTCAGCTCCCAAGGCCACAGCTCTAGTGCAACAGGGTGATGCTGTTCACATATACCAGGTGTCTTGTATGGTTGATGTTGTCATGGTGGTAGGTGAAAATGTATGCAGTGCATGACTGATCACATTCAGATTAAGGTAGCATGCCAGAGCAAATCAAACATATTTAGCGTCGGTGGGTTATTATTCAAAATACTTTTGGAACATTTAAGGCATCCTAATATGATCTAAGTCCTTGGCGGGCTGGGATGAGAAGCTCTGCTACTAAAATAAGTAATAACAGATGGTTTGCACACTTTTAGGTGATAAAAATAAACAATACCAGTAACTGTAAGATTACGTTTTGGGAATTCCACAGTTAAATTCTGCATTTAAAAAGAAAATAATATTGTCCAAACATAATATAATAAATCTAAGAACCATTCATTTACATGCTCTCTAAGACAAAATAAAAATTCTTTTATAGATAATAATGATGATGACGAGTATCATATATTCTACATCATAACAAATACATAGATAAATAAATAGCAAATTGTATAAACAAGCTTTAGTGACTTTGAAAAATTAAATTACAAATTAAATTAGTATTAACAATTTCTATTTGGTGACTTTTTGTTAAAATTTAATTCTCAACCAGAGTCATTAGCACAGCAGGATATTCCTTTTTAGTAATAATAATAATAATAATGCCTTTATTTACATGTAAACACATAATAATAACAATGCCTTTATTTACATGTAAACACAGGCCCTTTAGTCAAATCACACTAGTGGTCTATTGTCAATACTGAATTCTTATTGGTTGAGCTGCTAGTGGGCTAGAAGTTATACCCTACTAGTTTCACAAAAAGTGTCAGATTTGAAAGCCAGAAAATGGCAAGACCAAACTGGAAAAAAACGTTTTGGCTATAAACATTCATGACTAAAAGTGTGATTTGACTTAATTAACAATATATTTCTCATGCCCTAATGGGCTCTGAGTCAATAGCCCATTTGGCCGAAAGAGTCAGAGCCCACTCCGGCTCAAGGAATAATATTGTTTTAAAAGTACCTAACTTTCTGTACTAATCATATTGACTCATTAAACTCATTAAATAAACATTGGTAATGCAAATTGCATGATTCCATGAAATAATATTATTTGGACATTGGAATTAGTCAAGAGTGTGGGGAGGGTCCTCCCCAAATTTCGTAATGTGTGGTTCCAGAAAATATCCATTCCCCCTCCCCCACAGCAGGAATGTGAAATTCCAGAAGGGAGGGGGCCAATTTACATTATTTTTTCCATACAAATGATGGATATTTTCTCGAAACCATACAATGACAAAAATGCTTTGTCCAAAATTTTGCATGGGAAGCTTATAGTTACATTGTACAACTCAACCACTTCTGTCAGGATGGTATTATTTTATTTCTGGAATCATACATTTGGATATTAAATTTTGCATATTATGTTTAATGACTTCACTTTGCCTTGATGATGCAGCTCTGCTTTACATTATTTCTGAACTGGAGAGGAATTACCCATAGTTTGCTATAGAAACAAGATTTGAAAATCTAATTTCAAACATAATTTTTCACTTGTGTCCAAAACCTGTCAGCAACAGAGTTTCAAATTTTGTCTAAATTGTAGTTTTGTAGATATTTTCTTCTAAATAATACATTCAGCTGAACTCCTCTTGTTAAATTTCTGTTAATGTCTAAGTACTAGTTACTTTTAACATTTACGATAAATGTTCAGTAATTAAGAAAAATACAAAACAATATGCTTGCAGTGTGCAGATTGGCTTTCGTGAAAGCAGAGTCATAGACATTCCAGCCCTAATTGTGGGGGAAGTTAGGATGTCTGTTTCAAAAGTTGGATAATCCCACAGGGGGAGAGATATATATGGATTGATTTGATCTCTGGCATGCTCCCTTAATAACAGAATGTTATCAGACGGTCTAATTAACATGTACTGCATGTGTTTGTATCTATCACCATGACAACATCAATCATGTGAGAGACTTGGTGTGTGTGAAGGTGATACCCTGTAGCCCTAGAGTTGCAGCCTTGAGAGCTGAGGAGGTACTGCCTGATGAGCTGTTTGGAGCTTGGAGTCTCAGTACTGAGTGTAGTGAGCCGACACACCACTAGTGCTGACAGGAGCATTAACAGCTGGAGTCTGAGGGGCCTTGTGGGACTTTTTTTTTAAATTCAGAAAAGGTACTTACATACCATGTAAACTTGGAATAAATATGAATCACACTATCAATTATAGCATTGCTTTATTTGTAAAGTATCTACACCTCCATAAACCAAGCCAATATCGGTATCGGGTATCCCTTCAGTGTCACTAGTACCTAATTTGTGATTTACTCGAAATTCCACCAAATTCAGCACACAAGTACTAGACATCATGATCTTCAGCTTTACTCCATTTATTTTGCCAGAGGTTGAAAGGAACTAGGGCATTTTCACCCCAAAGCTCGATCATATGAGGCCCACAAATTCAGACCCCAAGATACACTGCATGTGTGACATGTGATCTCAGCAGCATGAGCCCAACTGCAGATCTTAAATAAGTCTTTCTCAATTTTTTAGGGCAGCTCTTCAAAAAATAGGGTCGGACTGTAATATATCTTAATTGTTTGTTTTCTAGTCATCGCATTTTGCACCAAAACTTGTATTGAGCAGGCATTTGGTCGGATTGCCCTTTGCAAATGTTGTGAACTTCATTCAATCCAACAGAAATAATACAGAAATATTGATTGATAGGTTTTTACCTGTATATAAGAAGTCTACTAAAATAATGCATTAAACTGTGCAACACGCGACGACTACTTGTAGAACATATTTTTCGGAGAGCTGCCCTAAAAAATGGGAAAAAGACACATTAAGATCTGCAGTTCGGGCTCCCTGTGCTGGGCCGAGAACACTGTCACACGCACAGTGTATCTTGGGGGTCTGAATTTGTGGACCGCATCGATCTCTAATTAGGATTGAAGTTTGGGGTTAAAACACCCTATTTTCCTTCCAACCACTGGCAAAAAAATGGAGTAGTGCTAAAGATCATGATGTCTAGTACTTGTGTGCTGAATTGGTGGAATTTCAGATAAGTACAAATTAGTACATTAGTACATGTACACATTTAGTACATGTACACAAAAATTAGCAATTCACTTACTGTATCTCCCACCTGACTGGTTAGCCCACAGGTCTTACAGGAGCTAGAGATGATGTATAAACGGTCTCTTTTTTGGTGAAAATGTTCCAACACTTGAAAAGTACAACTTGCTCCTTGTTTATCTGGTGATTGACTTTTCTTCTCTCCAGGGGTTCAAGAGCACTTTTAGAGCATGAAATCCAGTGAGTGTAGTCCCAAATCAATAATGAGCATGTGTAGTTCTGCTAGAAGGGATTACTACAGTACATGGATCTCACACTTGAAAATCACTCTTATACCCCAGGAAACAAGACAAACAACAAACAAACAAGGAGCAATGTGCTTGTTATATTTGTGCTACAAACCTATGAATAAACGTTTAGATTCTCAAAATAAGGGTAAATGAAATTGGAGAACAAACAAACTTTTTAGCTGACTTGTTTACAAAATTGTGAAGAAATTTGATTGAGATCTGCATATTCTAATTGATTTGTCGAAGTGTTTTATCAGCAGGTAAAAAGAATACAAATCAACTATGTTTCAATTTTTTGCTCTCCAATAAAACCATGTGACAGACGAACTTCAAAGGGCCTATTACTTCTTAATTTGATTTTAAGTGTGGAACATTTTCATTTTGTACAGTTGTACAAACTCCTGTGAGGTCTGTGGTTAGCCTGCAAGCAAGTATTCCTGTGGAATTCCAGAGCAAAGAAACCCAAAATGTGACAAGGGCTACAAGTACTACAATATGTAGATGATCAAGTTTTTGGCTGTGCTTTTTCTTCTCTCCAATCAGCATAGGAACGCTTGCTATGCAGGCTATTGTACATTGGCCATAAAATGCATCAAAATAAGCATGTGGTTGTTATAACCTGTAGTTTTCACCTAATCACCAGCAACTTATTTAGTATAAGTGGTACCTAAAAACAAAATTGATAAAAAGCTGCGTATAACGATCAAAAAGTTATCAAAAAGTTCTCAACTAGTTCTTTCAAATTTCAGTTTCAGTTTGAACGGTGAAGAAAATCTGTTAATAAAAAAACTAAAAACAATTATGGGCTGCATCTTTATGCAAAAAGGGTTTTCATTTAGCTGTTCATAGTCAAGAACCTTTCTGTGCTGCATGGCCCAAACAATTCTTCAATTGTATCCAAGGATAATAAAACCTGCTTGACTTTATCGGTACTGCCTACAAAATTAGAAGAATCAGAAGCATTTTAATGCTGTAACAACGAAGCCGATTTTGATACATTTTATGCCTGTCATGTAGCACTCACTGAAAGCGACTCACACAAAGACAACGTCTGCATGCTGACAGAAAAAATCCACGCTGAGGATGTATGTAACCTACTGTACTGTATATACTTTTAACCTTAATCTTGTCAAAACGTTTTGGGCTATGGGCTAGCATGCATGTAAATCGTGTACATGTGCAAAACAATGGATTCAATATTATACACGTCTGTCTCAGTTTGGAAATTTTGTTTGAAATTTTGTTGTTGCTCTCTTTTGAGTGAGTTTCATTTGGCAAGTGCTACATATAAAGTATCGTACTACCCCATCTAAGGCATGTTGTTCTCAGTGACTTCAACCAGAGTTGAAACCATATGCAGGAAGGGTGGTGAGAAGATTATTCCCATGGTCCTTTGCAACAATGCTAAGCCTTCCTATGTTGCATTGCGCTCCACTGATTTTTTAAACATTTTTTCCAATGGATGCACAATCAAAGCATTTGGTTTTCCTTGACAATTGGTATGCACCCTAGAAAACAACAGATTTTCTCTAACATTGTTCTATTACCTGTGTTAGTCACATGATATCCTATTTGATATGGCACCAAACTTGAATTCCTGAACCCTCAAAGAACCATTAGGTGGTTCCTATCGAAGCTGGCAGGGTTGGCTGTTGTTCTGCAAAACTAAACAAAGAGGGTTTTCTTATGACAAAGCAAAGCAGTTGTTTCCAGTGACCCCCACCCCTGTGACATGTGGCGATTTTGCCTGGCAATTAAAAGTGGAGGAAATGCCCCGACTCACAGGGAGTTTCCTCCGGGGAAATGGCAGGGAAAAGGCAAGATGCCATCCTATTAATTAAATGAAATTGTTGTGTGTCATGCATTCGAACACAGCGTTGTTTTGGTTTTGTTGTTCAAGGGGTGAGATACAAATGTATAAACAAAGAGAACAATGCATGTCGACCAATCACAAAGGCTAGAGCATACATTCCAGAGAATCACTGAGCTGAACTTGATATATTAGATAATCAAATTCATCATAGGCAGTTCAAAAAACACTCGTTGAAAATGGATTTGTGTCAGCAATAATTCCTTGTATCTTCATTACAGGTACTAGGTGAAATGTGCAGGGTCGGTAGAAACAAATGACTAGTGCATTACAGAGTGTCTAGTAAAAAATCTGGAGACCCCGGGAGAGATGGCAGTTATCTTAAATTATTTCCTCTGATTTTGACAACAATGATGTAAAGCGTGGTAAATAAGTGTCCAGACAATAGACCAGTTTGGCGGTTTATTCCACCATTTGATAGGAGTGAATTTGCAAAAAGCTGTCACAATCACTGAAAAGAGCTCCCCAAATAAATAGTAGAAGGGGTAGTGATGGTAACCTTAAAATTTCGTCTCGGTAAAAAGTCTCGGTAAAATATTGCAAAATCTCGGAATCTCAGCGTTTGTTTTTTCACACGTCTCGGAGTCTTGTTTTTCTCACAATTTTGGCCGTTTTTGAGTCTCAGATTTTTTCTACCATGGTGTCGGAGTCTCAAATTTTTATTTTATTATTCTGTCTTGTAAGCAAAGCATGATACCATCAGATGCAGGGACGTCAACTCCAGCACCTTGAAATGGTGAATTTCGTGCAATTCTTCCGGGAGAAATACAGTAAACGTATGGCAGTTGTCTTGAATATTTCCCAGGAGGCTCAGACTCGGATTTGAAATTAATTGTCAAAAGTCTTGGGCTCGGATTCTGAAACATGCCGGTCTCAGCGTCTTAGTTTATTCAGTTACTTCATTTTTGTTGTCATTTCTCTGTCATGCATGTGTGAGAAAATGGCGTGAACTTGGAGAAACTGGTCGATCAAGTTTGTGCGCGAGCAAGAAAATAGGCAATTTGTCTGCTCTACAACTGGCCCTTTAATGGCTCGTTTACTCAATTTAAAGGCTCTTAAATGCAGCTCTGATACTCATTCTAAAGTTAGTTTGCCTTTGACAATTCGCTGGAGATTGTTTTATTTTCTATAGAAATTTGAGCAAAATTTTGTGTGTTGGTCATTGAACAAGAAATCACTCGTGAAAGCGCATGCTGTTTTTGAAGCAAAAACACTGATGCCATTCTTGTAAAACCAGCAAAACCAGTCAAGTACGTCCACGATCCTGGACGAGGTTGTGACATTTGTGTGCAGAGGCCACTTCAAGAAGTCAGCCTCTGCTACCAGGGAAGGAAATGGACCACGGGTCAAAAAACATTTCCCTCAATTTACGTTCGCTGAACAAGGGGCTGCAAGCAGTCTATAGCCGGTGACTAGCTGCTAACACTGATGAAGTGAAATTGTGAAATGATACCACAAGTGCTCATTTGAGGTATGTGTGGTGAAAATAATGTTACCAGAAAGAAAAGGGGAATCGATTTCAATTGATATACAGCTATTCATCAATTGATATTGATTTCCAATATCAATCAATAAGGGTCACACAGAAAACCAACATCGATTGATCATCGATTTTCAATATCAATCGATTAATTGATATCGATTGATATCGATTATTGATTTCAGCGATTGGCTACGCCGGGCTAGTAGATATGCTAATTTGTAGCACCATAGGATGAAGACTAGAGAAGATAAGGCTTTGCAAAAGTCGGAATTTTTACATATACAAACCGATGTAAAATCTTTGAACTTTTCGGGATCATATCTTCACTAGTTTTCATCATATGGTGCTATAAATTGGCATACCTACTAAACTCGTGATGCTCTTTCCACGTCATGGCGCGGCGTTACTTCGTTTTGGAGTATTTCTCATTCTGGTGTAATTTACGTACAAGCGAGCTCAAATCTGCAAAGCTGCGTGATAAATTAAGAGAATTGTATCTTACTTGTTGAGTATTAGCCGTCCTGTGCTCTTAAATCAACGCGTTTTCTATTTGTATCGACAAGGGCCGACAAGAAAGCTGAGTCGAGTGGAAGGCGCCATTTTGACTATACCACAGGCTTCCCAACACAAAATATTTGGCTATTGCAACCTCGTTCCCAGGGTCTCCTCGGTCAATCGGCGTTATGATGGTCGCCATAAATTCTCGCTTTGTAGTTGATTTCAGGTCATTGGGCGTAATAAGTTTTGGGTTCTTCTCAGTGCTCATTTGGGTCGGCCCCAAAAGATCAATTATCTGACATCATTACCAAACCCGACAAGCACTAGCTCAAAATTATTTTACTAAATATTCCAGACTGAAGAAGAAACATCATTTTCTTAATTTGGAGCTAACGTATGGATCAATATTCCCGTAGCTATTCGAGGATGCTCAAAGTTTAACTTTACAGTAAGAAAAATATACAAATAGTTAGGAGGATAATTATTTTGTGTCGCCAGATTCCTTTAAATTTTTTGTCATTTATGTTTCTCTCTCCACGCTTTCTAACGACCCATTAGTCAATTTAGCATATCTTTTCTATTTTTCACAACTTTTCCTTTTTTTTCGTTATTGTAAATACTCAGAGCTCGTACCTATATTGATTTTAAAATTTGTATTGTATTTTCACTGCCCGCCTAGACAAGTTTTGTACTATTTGCGGGCAGTGCTATTTATGTACCTTATTTTTACCTCGAGCCAGAATGGTCTCTGAGCTCTGAGTCAATAGCCATGAGGCCGAAGTCCGAAGCCAATTAGAATTCGAAAAAACGCGCGCGCTGAGCTCTAACCAGGGGATTATGAGCTCATGAGTTTCTTTCCTAACAAAGTGAAATTTTAAAGTTTGAAAAAAAGAAGATATTTACCGGGATTAGGTCGGTCCCATGCATCCAGATCTGGTGATTATAACCCAGACGCATCATCAATAGCGAAACACCTCGCATCCGATCTTGATCCCGATCCTGATCCAATCGCCATGTTTGACGTGCGAAATAAGACACATCTCCCTTTACCCTTCTCCTCCCCAGACTCGTACAATATTGACCGGCACTCGTGCGATCGCTGACAAATAAGAGCGCAGGCCATGTCGCCCGATGTGTGAAGCTCTTGGATGGTGTATTGCCCGTTTAGTGGCGAACAACTTGATAATTGACGATAATATCCTGAATAAGAATCTGCAGGGAAAACAATGAATAAAAGGCCAATAATCAACCGACAGCTTTTTAAGGGATATCAGCCAATCAGAGCAGTAGAAAAACAATGGATCAATTTGAAAACAGAAGAAAACGAGGCGCGAACGCTACCAGTTGATGATGGCCTTTACTGCGGTTTTCGTAATTCTGCGAACTCTCGCTATTGATTTCCAACCGTAAAACCGCCTTCTGGCTTCCGTCAATCAAACTCCCGAGTCTTTTCGTCGTTACTCTTTGTGGTTTTTGATTGGCCAGCGCCTAAGCAGTGCTAAAATGGCTTCCTGTCGCGACAGCAACGTTACGTGCTGGCCAATCAAGAGACACAAAGAGAAACGACGAAAAGACTCGGGAGTTTGATTGACGGAAGCCAGAGGGCGGTTTTACGGTTGGAAATCGTTAGCGAGAGTTCGCAGAATAATGAAAACCGCAGTAAGAGATTACTTCTTAGCAGTTTTACTCACATTCGCCCGAGTCAGTGTCACGCAACGCTCCCTAACCCTTTGCGTGACTCCAGCTCTGGCTTTTGCGCGCGGATAAGACAGGACCGTTATTGGTTATGTCCACTCTCTTATATACACACATCGGCATCAGTCTGGCCAAGACGGAACGCTAGCACAGTTTATTACCAGGTGCAGTTCGGCAACCATGGACACCTGTTTCGCCTTGTTAGGACTCATCAGCATTTAGCCGGTGTTTGCCTCAGTAAGCTTCATCGACAAAACTGCAGAAGCGTCTCCGAAACCGAAGTGCTTTAAACCACAGCAAAGACCCATGTGGGACTTATAGCTACGACCGAGCTAGCGTTATGCCAATGTGTGGATCACGCAATGAGACCAAGCTAGAGGAATCCAATTATTGGTGTTCAGATAACGTCATCAAAAATCCTAACTTTGAAACTATGGCCTCTGTGAAACTGTGCTTTTCAAACCTGTTACAGTTCCCAATAGGAGTCTTCGCACCAAATTTAATCGGATTCCCGTTTTTAGCTCCTGAGATATCGGTGCTGCAATTTCTGTCACGCACCACAAGTCACGGTTCTTTAGGCATTGATTTCGCGCCATATTTAGGTAATTCTCATTTCGAGCATTCGGTAAAAGCAAACATGCTAAATAAGTGCAAATTAATCACATTTGGACAGTGCTAGCTCATGTTGTGGCCTTACGGCACATTTGGTAATTTGGCCGCCATGTTGGAGTCCTTCCGACGGGCTCTAACATGAGGGGTGGCGAATGGTCAATGCGAGAAATTCCGAGAACGCGAGAACGCCGCTTTCAAAATCCGAGATCGAGAACTCGATTTGAGATTCGCCATATAAACACAACAAACTGGAAAATCCGAGATCCGAGACGACCTGAAAAATAATCCGAGATCCGAGAACGGCAAATTTAAAAATACGAGAATTCGAGAACGCCTAAAATTTCGCGAGAAAACAGTTTTTTCGGAGGACCATTCGCCACCCCTAACATGGCGGCGCCATACATTTTACTGTAAGCATTGTGCACATTTGTTCGCTTATATCTCGCTTGCAATATAAGATACCAGTCTAAAACTTGGCAAATCTATTAAAGATATTGCTCTCTTTCAGAATATTGCTATTTGCTCTAAATAACTCGCTAGAAAACAAATATCTCCGGTGGTGAACACCAAGAATGGCGTCGCCGGGGAGCGCGATCAAATTCGTCATTACCTTTCTCCTCCGGTACCGGTGTTGGTGTGTAGACTGGTGCTACTGTGGGATAAGGTTCATAATGGTAGAACGCGAAAAACCCAGACTGCGCATGCCCAGGAGGGAAGGGAATGGCATCCGCATGAAATCGTACCCACAATGCACTGCTCCGGAAGCCCAAAATGCGTACAGGGACAGGCGATTTGCAGAGTCTGAGAAAAAAAAGCAGCAACCGCAATGACATTCAATTCGAGACACAATTTAGTCGTCCCGAAAACGTACACACGACGTTTATTTATTTTTCATCCCCTGGCCTATATTCTTGCTTTTTTACGTGACAGCCCCCGGTGACGTCATCAAGTTGCTAACCTTATGCACGCCAAATTTCATCACTTTCTGATAAAATGGTTCAGACCCAGACAGGGTAGAAATAAAATAACCTATTTTGATGATACTTAATTGGTCTGGCTGCTAGAATATATACCGTTTCCGGGAAACGTTGTCACTGGAAAAAGCAACAGAGCTTGGTGCGCTAGGGAGTATGGGTAGAGATTTATTTGAATTTCTGTAAAATATTAGAAAGAAACATACTTTGAAATGTGCTGAAATTTGATGAATTTACCTGTGGTTGCGATAACTGTCTGAATTCAGATCAAACAGTAGCAGTTTAGATGCCCCATTATCCTTTGCGCTTCAAGCTTATAGGCTTTTTGGGTGACAACGTTTCCCGGAAACGGTATATATAAACAACGGAGTTTTGTTTGAAGCTAGAAATCAGGGGCGTATCAAGCTCCAAAGCCTTTGGGTCGCGGCTGGTTACAATATCCTTTAAAAGTCAAATACGGCGAACAAAGGAAAAAAAAGTACCGTCGCGCATAAATACCTTTATTTGGTCATAAAAATGGTAATTTACCATTAGTAGCTTTGCTACTGCTAGAAACTTCCATCCAGTAGTAAATTAGTAACGTACACAAACAGTGATCCTATACGGGCATCAAGAGTTCCAGAATCAAGAGTTCCACACTAGCGGTGTGCGAACAATGCATCATTAGTGTTGAACAAAGGAAAAAAGTGAGCCCAAAGCTGTGTTTGATAGCAAGGGGCTCACTTTTTTCCTTTGTTAAACACTAATGATGCATTGTTCACGCACAGCGAGTCTGGAACTCTTGATGCCTGTATATTTTTTCGGTTCCGCCACTCAGCTTGTTTTGACTGTTTCGCCTGGCTTCCGCCCCGATTATTGGCACTGCGGATGGTTTTTGACTGATTTATATTCTAACGCAACAGTCACTGTTCGTTGTACATGCAGTCATGTTTCCCTCGAGCTATTGCTAGTCCAAGGCCCCCTTGGGCAGACTTCCCGCCCTCGTTCCCAGTCTTCAAAATGGCGGGTCGCCTCACGACCCGCCACAACCTCGTTCCCAGGGTCTTCTCGGTCGTTTTTCAAAATGGCGGTTGACTCGGGAGAAGACCCTTGGGGAGGCTGAGTCACATGACCACTGTTTGAGGACATGGGAACGAGGTTGTCCTTTGTTTCGAAACGGTCATGTGACTCAGCCTCCCAGTGTCTTGTGCTCGACCAACCGCCATCTTGAAAATTACCCACAAGACCCTGGGGACGAGGTTGGACCCGCCATTTTGAAAACTGACCGAGGAGACCCTGGGAACGAGGTTGCAATCATTCTACCCAAGAATGATGATTATATCCAAAAAGTACGTTCTGGGCATTACCTGCTGACAATTAATATCCCTGTCTTGGATGTATTACGTATCTCCAAGCTATCATTATTATGAGAGCACCCCCTGAGAAAGATGACTGGAGACTGAAGTTGCGTAACGTTAGTACGACCCTGTACCCAGGCACAGGGGGGAGCAGCCATACGCAGTTTATCAAACCAGGGTAGGGTAGGGGGAAGTTAGAACTTGAGAAATTACCAGATCTTCCATTTCCGCTGCTGCCACATCGCCCTGTACGTATCAAAAAAAAAAACACTGGTAAATTGTTAATTACCGGCAAAAACCCAAATCGGGAAATTAGGATACTACGATGATAAATTTTAAGTGAGCTCCCGCTATTGCTACTGCGCATACTGCTCGCGCATCCTAACGTCTGTCGTTCTCAATCTCGTCCCCAGGGTCTTCCGCGACGCGGTCGCGGCACGGAACCTGGCCTGCTGTAGATACGGAATGAAGTCACGTAGTCGCGGCACGGTCAAGGCGCGGCACAATTTTGTCGCGTCACTTTGATTCACAGTCATACGAAATCTACTCTGTCATTGTCATTGTTACTGTCATTGTCATAGCATTGCTATTGTCATTGTCATTATCATTACCATTGCCATTGTCATTACACTGTTATTGTCATTGCCTTTGTCATTACGTTGTCATTGTCATTGTACGATCATTGTCATAGACATTGTTATTGTCATTACATTGCCATCGCCATTGTTATTGCATTGCCATTGTTATTGTCATTATCATTGTTGTTATTGATGACATTGTCATTATATTGTCATTGTTATTGTTATTGCCATTGTCATTACATTGTCATTGTTAATGTACCATCTTTTCCTTATTACTCACTTGGTAAAGCCTTGTAACCAATCTTGAATCTCACCCCTGTATTATTAACCCTTAAGCTGAACACAAAACGAACTGGACTCCATAAACTGTAAAAGTCATGTGATGGAGCAGCGATCCCACAGATATTAGCAATCGGCGTGCGATACATCATGTCCATGATCTTTAACCAACCATCAGAACAAGGGAGGCGGAGGGAGTGAACTGTAAACTTGAAGTACGAACTGTTTACTTGTACGTCCCTGGCACAAGACATGAATCCGTATGAAAACGACGGGTAATTTGGGCTTGTAATATTTCCTTCTGTTTGGTTGAAGGGCGTGTGCTGTAAACAAGCTAAAATACATCAAACACGCTGAATTAGTACTTTGAATTTGAAGACTTGCACGTCCCTGGCTCAAGACATTAGTCTGCTAGCTCTCCAGTGTGTTTCTTTTTCTCGGATATTTAATTATTTTTTTGGCGTGCGGGATTCCTGTATTCTCTTATTCCCCGCGCGATACAGGAATCCCGCACGCAAAAAAAAAAAAAGAAACCGAAAAAAACTCACTGGAGAGCGGGCTAGCAGACTACAAGAGATGAGACCTTGTAGTAATTGGGTAATTGTAGCTTGTAATATTTCCATCTGTTTTGTTGATGAGCTGAATTCGACAAAATCAATCACAGGTTACCCGCGCACAAAAAAAGGTTCAACGCTCACACGAATCATTGTAGTTGAAATAATATGAATTGCTACGGGATTCAAATGCCCAACACTCGACTCGTGAATTCCATAACGTTAAATTTCACATTCTTGTGCTATGGGAAATTCAGCTTTTCCCAAGAATGGGTTTCTCAGGAAATTTCCTGTGACTGCGAAAGTGAAAGTATTTTATTAATCAGTCGGCTATATATAGACTGAATGTTAGAACAATTTTCTTTTGAAATTGTAGCAAAATTGTTCTCAAGCCCTATGGTTTGTCCTGTGAGAACAGTATAAAAGCCACAACAACTAAATATTCATTTGCAGCTTTTGCTTTCTTTAGCCGTTAGAAAATGTTTTGCCACACCCAATTTGCTATCCCTTAGGGTTAAAATCAATTTTTTTAAGTTTAAATTCTCAACTCCAACGATCTCGAAACAGATTCCAGCAATCCAATCCCTCATTCCACTAGGATCTATAAAAACCAACTGAGCATAGAAAGCTACTTTATAGTGGTTTTGTTTTCGATTATAAGATTAAGCTGTAGCAACAAGAAAGGTAATAACAGTGTGATTATTTAGAAAATAAGAAAATATTTGAAAGCCCAGGCATAAGAAAGGCGATATATTTTTTAAATTATTGACAGCTTATTTATCTGGAGTCGCTAAATAGTACGCATGATTTTATTGCCTCTAAAAGTTCAGCAGCCTTTCCAGTTTCCCGTTTAAAAGTGGAATCCTCTAATCTCACCTTCTTTCGAGAGCCACAGCAATGAGAAAATGACGGCTAAAAGAGCCCATTTGCCCTCCATCGCGAAATTCAGCGCATCCTTTTACCAAGACCGTGTAATGTTGATTTGTAGTCCTTCAAGTTTCATCAATAAAATGACCAATTTCAATCGCAACTCGTTTTCTAATAAACGTGAAAAACGGCTCTTTGATTTTAGTTCAAAGCTGTGCAAACAAGCAGGGAAAACATTTTTCATTAACTTTATTATTGCCAATAAACTGAGCAGCTTTCACAAATCCTAATCTATTTAGTAAAACTGCAGAATATTTTGAATATATAGCAAAGCAATCCTTTAGAAAGTTTAAGGATATATTTAAAAGAATAAAAAAAATCCCACCTGTATTTTTATTTTCAGATAAAAGAGCAAATTTCAATCTGTTTAGATCATGATGATATCTATCGACTATAACCGAAAAATGATAATTACACTAATGAGGGAAATTTATGAATGTGAAGTGCACGAAAAGACCTGCTTCTTGGCAATAACATTTAACAAATATTGCAAATACAAATCTATTGTTAAAAATAATTCAATTGAATTTCGGGTACTAGTGAAAATTGTAATCAAAAACTCATTAATATCAGTAAACTTGAAGCTCGATAAGCTAATACTCTCGGAAGCGACTATAAGCACAGTTGATCTGTTGATAGGATAACATTTCTGAATCAGTGCCCCAAGTGGTATGACTAGAGATTTCCGAACTATAGATATTTCTCCCTCGCAAATGAAGTTCGGAGGCTCTTCAATCAACCTCGTCCCGGTTAGCTCGGGAGGGAGAAGACCCTTGGGGAGGCTAAGTCACATGACCGTTTCGAAACAAAGGCCAACCTCGTTCCCATGTCCTCAAACAGTGGTCATGTGACTCAGCCTCCCCCAGGGTCTTGTGCTCGACCAACCGCCATCTTGAAAATTACCCATAAGACCCTGGGGACGAGTGGTACAGACATGGGAAAAATAATGCTTTATCACAGCTGAAACATTTTTAAAACGAATAATGAATAAGCCACTTATCAAGAAATAATGGAAAATCAGCTGTCGTTTTTTAAGAATCCGTGCGGGCTGCCTTTGGTTTTTCAAATCTCTTCAACAGGCCCCTTTGGCCGAGTAAAAAACAATGGCGACCAATAAGACTGTGTTTCTCGAACACCTGCACGTTTTAAGGAATTTTCATGCATTTTCACCACGATACGAGAAAAATACTTACAGATCTTCCATAGAATATGTATGAACGAAATTAAATCTCAAACTTGACATATAGAACTGCATCCCGCAGCTTCTAAAGGTGGGCGAACTACCCGAATTGTGTACACCTGTTTCAATTAACGTTGCTCTGCAAAACGCAAAACCATGAACCATGCATCATAATGAAGACGCTATTTCTCATATTTACCTCGAGTTTGGCAAATCAAACTAAACTCAAACCATCCAATGGCACTTTGTTTACTACTTTGAGACACAATTTGGCGTGAACCGCTTCGTTTTAGGGAGGAATTACCATTACGACTTATGAAGCATGGTTCATGGTTTTACGTTTTGCAGAGCAACGTTAATTGAAACAGGTGTATGTAATGAAGTGAATGACGTGACTATGAAGGCACGACACAGCGGCAAAACGCATTTGCCATGCGCTAAAGATTCGCTTCCTATGAAATGAAAACAAAAGAAATAATCATACATAACAAAGATATCTCGTGCTCTCATGGAAATTTGGAAAACGTAAGCTCCAGACACAAAACGTAAGGCCAAAAATTGCAGAGCAACTAGAGTATGACCATATCTTTCTCTGAACTTTTGCACCTCGCAATTTAAGGCTTGCACCCAAGGCGAAAATTCTGGTTTAAAGCCAAAATTTATCGTTCGCTGTTGTTATGTAGATTTTTTTCAATTGTATTCATTTCACAGGCCAGTGAATCTTTAGCGCATGTGAACTGCGTTTTGCCGCGGTGTCATGAAGGCACCGGAAAAAAAATTCCGAGTTCACAGATGGGATTCGAACCCACGACCTTCCACATACTAGTCACCCACCTTTAGAAGCTGCGGGATGCAGTTCTATATGTCAAGCATGAGATTTAATTTCGTTCATACTATCAAAACAGTTAGTGTTTCAATCGAGCTGTTTCAATTTCAAGCCCGTGGGTTGCAAATTTCTATCACGTGATGTCTAAAACAAATTGTCACGTGACCTAGGCTTGATGTCTTTCAGCCAATAAACAATCAGTACTTAGTCACATGATCATTTTCTCTTAGTCACATGTCAAATTATGGTCATCACGTGATATAAAACAGCGACCCGTGGGCTCGAAATTTCAACGGCGCGATTGAAACTACCTGTTTTGATAGTATATATCTTGCCTAAAGAAGGTTAAAGGGGGAATTCTAATAAGGAAGTTTTGGGGAAAATTTCTTGATATGCAAACAATAAATGAGTAATGATTAAGGGGAAAAATGCTTAAGAATAATCCAAAATTTATTACTCAGCTACTAAGACACCTCTAGTACCTACACCTGGTGTGTTCATGATGTCATTATTTTGTCATTAAAATTCCACCGTCCGATCAATTCACTTCCCATCGTCCAGTCAGAGAGAACAAAACTCCAGCAAAGATAAGCGAAAATGGAAGCTAAATACAAGTTGGGTCATCGTGGCTTATTTTGTTTTTTTATGTTTTTGTTTTTTTAAACTTTATTGGACAGAATCAAATAATCACAAATTTAAATGTCACACACAAGAAAAAAAATATTTACAAGGGAAATGTAATGTCCAATAGGGGACGCGCAAACGGGCTCAAGGCCCATGCGAGGCGCGACCCCCTGTTAATAAGAAAATATAAAAAGGAAGGACGATGTACATATTTTAAAGTTTAAAACTAGTTGCGGTGGCAGCCACAGTCGCGTACCAGGGACCAGGTACAAGACAGTTCAGGGTCATAGGTGTCAGACACCAGGGTGGAATATAAACTGATGTGTCGCATTAAAAAATTCTAGCAAAATACATTTTTGGAAAATTATTGAAACTCCGGACAAAATATCTACTAAGGACGGCCTTGCGTTGACCTACGAGAAAGAGTTCTTTTAATGTTCTAAGTGCGATGAATGAAATGTTGCATGATTTCCAACGCATTGCCGAAGGGCGATCCGAAACGGATAACGGGTGTCTTGTCCCTTGAAAACCTCTGCACTGCCTGAGGAACCCGCTGCAACACCGCCTACAAATCATAATTCCTATGTCTCCTTAGATAAGGTGTTGAAACAAACAAGAAAGGTTTCCTACAAATGTCGTTTTTGTGAGAGACCTATGTGCAGAAAGGCTTTTCTCATGCGAAGCCTCTCAGCACTCACAGGGAATTTCTGCAGAAACCCATCCATGGGAAAAGCTGAATTTCCCAACGGCACACGCATGGGAAGTGTTCGGAATTCACATGGATAGCCATAGGAAATCCGAACACTTCCCATCTTTCATTTTATTTATGCACAGGAATTGACCGGGGTAGATCAAGTCAGACCGATGTCGTTCTATAACATTTTAAGCGAACAATTCTATTTGTGTACGACTATCGGGCTTGCTGTGTATTTAGCGAACGGGATGACGACTGGTGACTAATGATCATAAGATCATCGGGTTTAGGTTCAAATTTCAGTTCGCTTTATCATAGCCCTTGTCAAAGTTTTTGTTGGCACTGCTCACGCGCACTTTCCTTGATCGCCAACTTGGAATTTGAACCGTACAGGAGCCTTGACTATTTTTCCAAAAAAGGGTGTACCCGGGGCAAACTTGATCTTCATTAGATTTGCTGACATCAGCAGGGCGCATGCGTATACTGGTTTCAACGAGCACAGACGCACACTTGACTCTGACAGCCAATCTACACCCACTACCGCAGCTCTCCATTTTCATAACACCCCTAACCATACATCCACAGACATGCTACTTATCCTTTAGAACGACTCACTAATAAAAGAGATTCTGTTAGGAAAGCTAGGGAGGCATACTTTATCAACAGAGGTAAAACGTTATCCCCCAAAGGTCTCAATACTAGAGACGAAATTTTTAACAATTTCAGCTGTTAGATCTATATCATGTATTTATGTATCTTTTTGTGTCTTTCTGTTACATTTTATCACGTGACACTCCACTTGTATGTATCTATTTCACGTTTGAATTTTGACGGTTATTTTATTTATAGTAGTTACCAATGTAAATTCACAATTACCTGAAGAAGGTCGGTACTGGCTGACCGAAATATCGTGTAAATGAAAATTATAAGCTGTTAATCAACCATTCAAGTTTTTATTATTTCTTACATATATATCTACTGGTTGATAGGTCCTTTATTGGATCCAGCTTCAGTTTTACTTGTAAGCGGTCCTGCAAATACTTCGACGTATACTGGATGATTGGCGCATTCTCTTACCAGGGAAATCCAAACACTTCACATTCTTCTACCATGCACAATGGTCGGTTGCTATGGCTTTTCCTCCCGGAAGCATCTTGAAATTTATTTTGGCTCACAGAGAAGCAATTTCTATTACAAGTAAGGCTAAACATAATAAAATGTTATGTAGGCAATTTTTTCTACATAAAAATACAAATGTAAGGTTATTTTTAACGTTTTTGATATCATGACGTCATAAGTGGCATCTATTTTTAGTAACAGCGCTAGAAATGTGTTAAACCATGTTCAAATGTTATAGATATTGTTTCCTGCATGAAGAGCATATATACAGTGAAAACCCCGTCTCAATCGGATAAAATGGCAAGACGTTACAGCTAATCAATGAAATTCAAATTTCCCGCCAATTGACCATATATGGTCAAAGTTAGTGAGATTCAAACAGCCAGGCAATGAATGTATCGAAGCAGGGACCATGACGATGTTGTATAAAATCAAAATTGTAGTTTTTTTCAGTTTGGGACTATAGGGGTTACTCCTCGTGTTTGTCACATAATACGTCATTATGACGTCACAATACCGTATTGCGTGACAAAAGACACATCATAACCCTATAGTCCCAAACTTAAAAAACTACAATTTTGATTTTATACAACATCGTCATGGTCCCTGCTTAGATACATTTATTGTCTGGCTGTTTGAATCCCACTAACTTTGACCATATATGGTCATTTGGCGGTAAATTTGAATTTCTTTGATTAGCTGTAACTTTCACGCCATTTTATCCGAATGAGATATGGTTTATGCCAAAAAACACAACATTATGTACAGAAAACTAATATGCACTTTTTAATGTTGCCTCCGTGAATTTCCTTTTTGATGCCAAATTTGGGCATGCTTTATGACGTCACAATAGCGGTCACATGGGCTGAAATAGATACTTATGAATAGGTAATTTCTAAAACTACCTCTCTGCCAAGTTTCTTCACATTTGACATATTTTACTTCTGTCTATGGCCTAAAACACTCATCATTTTAACCTTCCCAGGGATGGGTTTCTGCAGAAATTCCCTGTGACACGAGAAAACATTTATCAGTCCTCTCCCACGGAAGGGACCGAAAATTCAGGGGGTCCAATGTAGCCAGGATGTTCTAATACATTTTTGTAAAAACACTTTAGCAATTTCTTGCAAAACAAATTTGCATTCTCCCATAATCTCTCAAAGTCAAAGTCTTTGGTTAAAATGACTGTGCAGTAATAATTTAGCTTGATCTTGCTTGGCCAATCAGATTCTTATATTTCTGCCATCAGGTCCTTATACTGTCTTATTTTAACAAATGACTTTTTATATTTTAGATTGAATGGCGAATGCTACTTTATTTCCGATCACGGAACGAGAAAGTTAAAAACATCTGCCGGAGAAAACTGAACATTAGCTGAGTAATAAACAAGCCCCCTAAAGGACGGTCAATAATTGATGGTCTTTTTAATAATCACATTGAGATGTGTGGTTATCATATTTTAATCAAGTATAAGGACCGACTCGACCGTAAGTAGTATATCTGGACTTAATCAAGAGTGGAAATGAAACTGCGAAAATGGATACCTCAAAAATATCACATTCGCTTCTTAGGGGGCTTAAACTTCGTTGACAAACAAAATACATAGGAATCAAGCCTTAAACAGACCGTTCATTGACTGGCAAGCATTAAATGTGCCAGGGACTTACTCCTTAGCGAAGAATCCATTTAAAGGTAAGTGTGCCCAAGCTTATGAGGGAACCTAATATAAATGGTAAGTTAAATGTTCTGTTAAAAACGTTAGTAACATCTTCCTTTACTAAGCATTTTGAAAAAACCCAGAAGCCTCTCTCGATTAGAGTAGTAAAATTTGAAGTACATAATGATACAAATCATGCAGAGTCCACGAAATTGAGACTAATTTGTTATTTAACATTTTATGAGGTCTTAGGATCGTATTTCGTTTTCCTAAGTTTTTAAAATTTGATCGAAAAAATAGTCAAAGAGTTTTGCATTGGCTTTAAACTGTAATCTAATTCTTTGCTACGATGTACCTCCTCACACAAACCCTAGGTTCCCTCGCCAATGCTCTATTCGGGAAATAAAACTTACAACTCCTTGATTGTTACAACTCCTTGATTGTTTTATCATTTCAAGAGTTTAACCGTTCTGGAAGAGACATTTTAACCCCTTTTTTTAGAATCCCAAGGGGCAATATTTACGTTGGGTTTACCACCCTCCAGTATTTTTGCTTGGGTACATTGCACTTTGCACAAACAGCATTTTTATTCACCGCCATCGAATTTCATAGTTCAAATTTAAACATATAACAGCAATCTGTTGTATTTTTGTTTACTCCTAATACGTTTTGTTATTTGTTATTTGCTTTTTGATTACCCGTTTAGTTTACCACGGTCACCTGAAATCGGCTTTTTAGAAGTTATGGAAAAAAAAAACATGAATTTCAGAAGTTCAGACTTCTAAAGGCAGTTGTACAAACGAAACATCTTAAAAATGACAGACTTTAGGATGGCAGTCGGGCCATTCTTGACTGCTTCATTAATTTGAGTTCATAACCAAGTCCGTCTCTTCATCATCTATCACCGATGCACTTCATTATCCAAGAAAACTCTCCAAAACTCTCCAAAATACTCAAGTTGTATTACGATGCAGACAGCTGTTTCTTCGCTAGTACAGGACAATAATAACAGAAACGTATCGTTGGGATCTATCTGGCGCTCTTTCAAGTGTATTTTTGGCAAAGCCACAAAGTTGCTAATTAATGAACCACAACGAATTTTCTTTGGTAAAGGTAGCGGGGAAAAAAACGTGAGCTGTTTAACAACACGGAATGAAAGCCAACGCCTCGGGTCATAACTTAACTAGAAATATCGACTTCCATCTCGTTAATATTTCACATGCTGATTTCAGGAGTAACAACTTCCGAAAAATACGATACATCGTTCGCGTGTTGAGGCGGACTGATCCGGTATTTTAATAAATAAAACCCTTAGAGACTTTTTTCGCACACAGTTTGCAACAGTACTGAAGCTGTGATAGTTCAACAAGGTAAGATTAATTTTTATTATGCATCACACAACATGTTTTTTTCTTTCCTCAAATCTGGGCCTAAACCCTATATAAAGTCAAAACCTATTCACTTCCGAGCTGCGAAAAGCACTCGAACATTTGGTTTTTGAAAGGGTGAGAATTCGAACATCGACAGAATTTTGCGAACATAAAGCTTTTTGAAGAGACTATTCACTGAAACTGTTCTTTTTCCACTAATTTGCATACAGTCTTTGCTGTCATAGTGAAAGTAATAACTTGGTGGAAATTTCCTAATACGAAGATAATTCTAGCACAAAAATAATAAGAGTCAACCGATGAGTTGCTATCTTGACGTTAAAACCATTATTTGGAGATTATATTATATTTTTGTACGATAAAGAGTAGAAGATAACAATGGTTTCTCTAGCAGCTTATCGAGCACGATACGTTTATTGCATATACCTGTCAGGTTTGTCTCGGGAGAGTTTATTACACCGGAACAATGCTGACAGAGCTTTCATTCCAAACTGATGGATTTTTTAGTCAAAAGCGCAGCAAAGCTAAGTTGCTTTGGAGACCTACCATCCTAACATTATTGTCGTTAAAGGGACTCGAAGTTTGTTAATGATGATGGTGATGAGGAGGAGAGAGAGTCGTAATTATGTTGCTGCGGACGATGATGATGCTAATGATTATCGTAGAAGCAAGTGATGATGGTATGACTAGTTCTACGGGAAAACTAGGTGGTCTGCGTCGGCGGGGACGTAAACATGGACAACAGCAACAACCAAAGGTTGAGATTTATGGCGAACGCCGTGGCGTTTAACATAAATCTCAACCTTTGGTTGTTGTTGTCCAAGCAAGTGATGATGATGAGGACGAGCAGGAGGAGGAAAAGGGGGAAGAGGAAGAGAGGAGGAAGAGAGGAGGAAGAGAGGAGGAAGAGAGGAGGAAGAGAGGAGGAAGAGAGGAGGAAGAGAGGAGGAAGAGAGGAGGAAGAGAGAAGGAAGAGAGGAGGAAGAGAGGAGGAAGAGAGGAGGAAGAGAGGAGGAAGAGAGGAGGAAGAGAGGAGGAAGATCGTTTCCCAAAATTTCTGTTCCGCTTACTTTGAAGCTCTTGAAATAAATCCTACAAGGCATGTGGTTTGTAAAAACTTACTTTTCTGAAGAGTAGTAGCCTACTTTTGGGATGCACTTATATTTCATTTCAAAACATCGCAAGGTTAGGGATTGGAGCGCAATTGATTCAAAAAAGGTCCATTGCAGATAGGAACAAGTTGACAGGAACATTTGTTCCTTTTCACCCAAATGAGCATAGTCCAGTAACCATTGTCTAAATATAGTCGCATGACTCATCATCGGGTGAGTAATTGGCATACTTATAGTTCATTGGTCATTTCAGTTGAACTTCATACAAGCCATACACTCCATAAACGCCATATCCGATCATTTGAAAGCAAGAATGCAAAATGTTTCGATATGCTAAACTGGGTGTTTTCTCTCAAAGCCCAGGGTATGGGGGATAAAGCGGGTACCACGGGCACAGTTCGATCTGATTAATAAATATTTATAGTTCATTGGTCATTGATCAGTTGAACTTCATACAAGCCATACACTCCATAAACGCCATATCCGATCATTTGAAAGCAAGAATGCAAAATGTTTCGATATGCTAAACTGGGTGTTTTCTCTCAAAGCCCAGGGTATGGGGGATAAAGCGGGTACCACGGGCACAGTTCGATCTGATTAATAAATATTTATAGTTCATTGGTCATTTCAGTTGAACTTCATACAAGCCATACACTCCATAAACGCCATATCCGATCATTTGAAAGCAAGAATGCAAAATGTTTCGATATGCTAAACTGGGTGTTTTCTCTCAAAGCCCAGGGTATGGGGGATAAAGCGGGTACCACGGGCACAGTTCGATCTGATTAATAAATATTTATAGTTCATTGGTCATTTCAGTTGAACTTCATACAAGCCATACACTCCATAAACGCCATATCCGATCATTTGAAAGCAAGAATGCAAAATGTTTCGATATGCTAAACTGGGTGTTTTCTCTCAAAGCCCAGGGTATGGGGGATAAAGCGGGTACCACGGGCACAGTTCGATCTGATTAATAAATATTTATAGTTCATTGGTCATTTCAGTTGAACTTCATACAAGCCATACACTCCATAAACGCCATATCCGATCATTTGAAAGCAAGAATGCAAAATGTTTCGATATGCTAAACTGGGTGTTTTCTCTCAAAGCCCAGGGTATGGGGGATAAAGCGGGTACCACGGGCACAGTTCGATCTGATTAATAAATATTTATAGTTCATTTAATAATAATTTAAGAATTTAATGTTTATAAATAATTTATTTTTTTATTAATAATTTTATTTTTTAAAATTATTGTTAAATAATAATAATATAATAATAATATATATTAATATATATTATTATTAATATTATATAATAATAATAAATTACATTTTCAAATAATAATAATAATAACAATAATAAAAATTATTCTTATTATTATTTATTATTATAATAATATATATTATAATTGATATTATATAATAATAATAAATTACATAATTATTTAAAATTATAATAACAATAACAATATTTTAATAATAATTTAAGAATTTAATGTTTATAAATAATTTATTTTTTATTAATAATTTTATTTTTATAAAATTATTGTTAAATAATAATAATATAATAATAATATATATTAATATATATTATTATTAATATTATATAATAATAATAAATTACATTTTCAAATAATAATAATAATAACAATAATAACAATTATTATTATTATTATTATTATTTATTATTATAATAATATATATTATAATTGATATTATATAATAATAATAAATTACATAATTATTTAAAATTATAATAACAATATTAATTGATAATTATGGAACATAATAAATGCATTGACTGTACCCGTTGTACACGTCTGAACCGTTGTAAACAATGATTACAAACACAAGTTGACTAATAGAGCCTCATCGAGCTATAAATTATGCTGATATTTCTTAGACTGGACACCTGTTTTTAAAACCAACGTTTACCCAGTTTAAGGCGTGTATAGCGGATACATATTGACATGAATGACAGCTGACTGTACCCGCTGTACACGTCTGAACCGTTGTAAACAATGATTACAAACACAAGTTGACTAATAGAGCCTCATCGAGCTATAAATTATGCTGATATTTCTTAGACTGGACACCTGTTTTTAAAACCAACGTTTACCCAGTTTAAGGCGTGTATAGCGGATACATATTGACATGAATGACAGCTGACTGTACCCGTTGTACACGTCTGAACCGTTGTAAACAATGATTACAAACACAAGTTGACTAATAGAGCCTCATCGAGCTATAAATTATGCTGATATTTCTTAGACTGGACACCTGTTTTTAAAACCAACGTTTACCCAGTTTAAGGCGTGTATAGCGGATACATATTGACATGAATGACAGCTGACTGTACCCGTTGTACACGTCTGAACCGTTGTAAACAATGATTACAAACACAAGTTGACTAATAGAGCCTCATCGAGCTATAAATTATGCTGATATTTCTTAGACTGGACACCTGTTTTTAAAACCAACGTTTACCCAGTTTAAGGCGTGTATAGCGGATACATATTGACATGAATGACAGCTGACTGTACCCGCTGTACACGTCTGAACCGTTTTAAACAATGATTACAAACACAAGTTGACTAATAGAGCCTCATCGAGCTATAAATTATGCTGATAGTTCTTAGACTGGACACCTGTTTTTAAAACCAACGTTTACCCAGTTTAAGGCGTGTATAGCGGATACATATTGACATGAATGACAGCTGACTGTACCCGCTGTACACGTCTGAACCGTTGTAAACAATGATTACAAACACAAGTTGACTAATAAAGCCTCATCGAGCTATAAATTATGCTGATATTTCTTAGACTGGACACCTGTTTTTAAAACCAACGTTTACCCAGTTTAAGGCGTGTATAGCGGATACATATTGACATGAATGACAGCTGACTGTTCCCGTTGTACACGTCTGAACCGTTGTAAACAATGATTACAATGAAACTTCAACGGGATTCGAGTCAATGAATATGCATTAATTATTTTTGAAGGGTGTTTGTTTGAGCTGAGCCTAATAGGTCAATACAAAATCAGTTAACTTGGTTTACTAAGCGTTTGGTTAAAGCGTTTAGAACGTACATGGCGGGTACAAATGATCGTCACATGTCCAAATATCCATCTGATGTACTATTAAATGAAAGGGGTCAGTTTGAAAATTGCAGCTTGAAAAGCTTGAAAAGCCGCGATTAATGATTTAGGGATACCTATTCTTCGTTCTTTTTTATAAAGCCTCCTAACACCCTGATATTGTAATAGCTCTTTGTTAACTTTTTCAGAGAAATCCTTTTGTGCGTGTGCAGTCACGGTTGCAAGGGCCAAATCAAGCGATCTGAGCGCAAAACAAGCGATTACCCTTTGAAGTTCGCCGGACTCCCTAGTCATTCCACTCAATTAACTATATGACTAAAATATCTATGTCCGTTCCTTTCATCCCATGTCAAAACGGAACAATGTCGACAGTTGCTGTCCATATACCATGACCGGCTAAAAAGAAGCACCGACAACATACAGTCGTTCCTCTTAAAATGCATCATGAATATTAAGCAGTTTAACCTCATAAAAAGGGGTCCTGCAGGAGGCAGGACCATTCTACGCCAAAGTTCGGAGGGCGATGATCATGAAGCCTTCGTCGCAGCTAAACAGCAAGGCGATTCGTGACGCCCTAGAATGCAATGTGGTGGGAATAATCAACAAACAATGTTCGATGGTCTCTTTCAAGTGTGTTTGGAGGGTGGAACAGAGTGAAATAATGAAGTAAGTTTTTTTAAAAGAAACATCCCCGAGTCCGAGAGCACATCATAATTACCGATTTTTGTTTCCTTTTTTTTTCATCAGGGCTTGGCGCTGGGTTTGTGATAAGAGAAGCGAATGTGACGACAAACTAGCAGCTGTAAAAGATGTTGTCTTCTTTTTCTCCGCAATCAGCTTATCGAAACGGCAACAGAAGAATTCATCGAGTAACGACCAGACAGCCGAAGAGACAGATCTCGTTTTGTCTCAGTTATCCACACCCGGAAAGCAAATATACCCGGCTATATCTTACTGGGTAGCGTGTAAAACGTCTAACGGGGCACCGATCAATCCACTCGTCATCCGACAGGCTATGTGCAGTTGTGATGTAGAAGTATACATAACCCCAATCCGCAAGGGCAAGAGAAAAACGGACCACAACCCTAAGTTGGACCAACTATGTCAAGCAGTAAAGGACCATAACAACGGCTGCATGCAGGAGCTGGTCGCTAAATCGTTGCAACATTGTCTAAGGCAAGTTCCCGCTTATTTTTTTTGTGTGTGTGTGCTGATCTGACTGGGGGGAGGGGGTAACAGCTTTAACACATTTTTAGTCGCCTGATCTGACTTGGAGGGGGGGGGGGGGCAGCCTTTCATTAATTACACTGATTGCTTATGTAAAATCGATGAGGTCATAATTGCTCATTTGTAGGTGCAAAGTACGCGTAGAAACATTCGATAAGAGTGCACAAAGTCTAATTGTCTTTTCTTATATTTTTCAGCATCTTGAGAACGGAAGTAGGGTTACGTGATAAAGAGAGTACGGCCACTGAGCATGTTGTACGAGTGCGGATAGTAAAGACGGAATTTTGCCCCATGATCGAGGCAGCTCTTGTTGAGCTTGGGAAAGTGGACCTCCATGTTGACTGTGATGGAAGGAGAGGAGAGCAGCAAGTATCGCCAGGTATAAAAATATTATTTGACAATATACCGTGCAGTTTTCTCGACTGTTTCATTCAATTAAGGTCTCTGTAAAGCCGTTCGACATGCTTACGGAAAAAAATATTGTCGCGTCGCAATTTATTCCATGATATTTCCCCACATATCGTTTTACCATCGTATGCATGGCTACGCGACCTCAAAATTTCACTGTTGCGATTGGCAATTTTACCGAAGAAAATGTTAATTTCAAGTTTCAATTTTCAATTAATTTCAAGTTTCAATTTTCAATTAATTTCAATTTTCAATTAATTTCAATTTTCTAAGAAAGGATAGGTTGAAACCATTTTTTGGTTGATTTTGCAATCAATATCGACCCACTAAAGCAGCCGAATCAAGCGTTTGACAGCTAAAAATCGCAACATGAATTTAGAGGTCGCGTACCAATGCATACAGTGGTAAAGCTCAAAGATTGCTCTATCTTATGAAGTTGTTCAGTTTCAGTGGCGTAGCCAGGAATTTCTTATGGGGGGGGGAGGGGGGGATAGTGAAAACATGGGACGAAAGTGTTCAAATTTCCTTCAGCAAATACAGTAAATGTATGGGAAAATCTCACGAGAAAAGGGGGGGGGGGGGGCTGGCTACGCCCCAGAGTTTAGTGAAGTTTATTTTTTCTTGTATTTTAAGACCCCGAACTAAAAACGACCTTGTTTACTTGAGAAGCTCCAGACCATTTCCGATTTGTTGCACAATTTTACACTTTGTCGGATCTTAGTCTCGGGGAAATGAACTGCAAAACCGTGTGCGCGATGTTCGATAGTTTGTATATTTACGAAAATACTAGGTCGCACAGTTGAAAATCAAACGTTTTTACAATGTGTGGCCGCACAATTTATCATAAAATATTTTTCAAGTTAAAATGAAAATTCCCTCACACGGTTTTTAGGTGATATTATTTTCTAACGGCCGATATCTCAAATCGTGCAGGAGGTCAGGAGCTTCGCAAAGGTGAACATTTTACCGAAAAATTTTAGGTCTCGGTAAGGTAAAAGGATGTGCTTACGGAAAAAAGATCTCGCCGCGTCACAATTTATGTCATCATAATCAGTTTCAGTAAAATCACACATTTTGCGTTTCTGTTTTGGTTTTTCCTTCTCAAACATTAAAATTACACTCACACACTATAACGAATCATGCATTCTGATTGGCTAAGAACTCACTGTCTATTGAGTCATAGATAGTGAGTTTTGAAAGGCCGGCGTTTTGAAGAAAAACAAACATTATTCCAAGGCAGTGTGTGAGTGTGATTTTACTAAAAACTCCTCGTCAACTATCAGCTCATAGAAATCTCGAGCTCGTAATCTAATTGTTAAAAATGTCGTTTTACTCCTGCGATTTTCATAATTCTGCGAACTCTCGCTATCGATTTCCAACCGTAAAACCGCCTTCTGGCTTCCGTCAGTCAAAGCCCCGAGTCCTGCCCGAGTCTTTTCGTCGTTACTCCATCGTTGTGCTTTTTGATTGGCCAGCGCCTAAGCAGTGCTAAAATGGCTTCCTGACACCCGAGCAACGGTTACGTGTTTTCCAATCACAATGAAGCACAAAGAGTAACGATGAAAAGACTCGCGTCGGGAGTTTGATTGACAGAAGCCAGAAGGCGTTTTGACGCGGTTGGAAATCGTTAGCGAGAGCTCGCAGAATTATGAAAACCGCAGTAAAACTAAAATATTGTTTTATGTAATTCAATTTAGCGAAGTTTAAAGTTTTCTTGTATTTTAACGACCTCAAACTAAAAGCTACCTTGCTTACTTTGAGAAGCTCTATGACCATTAGGCCTGGGGCATACGTCGAATTAGAGACGCGTCTTATACATTTAAAACAATAGATAATTTGTTATTTGAAAGTATAATGAGTCGGTATCTTTTGAAAGAAATGTAATCGGTTCGACCTTAATCCGACGTATGCCCTAGGCCTTAGCGGGTTGTTGCACAGTTTCACACTTTGTCTGATTTGACTCAGGGAGAAATGAACTGCCAAAATGTGCGAGGTTGAAAGTTGCTTTTTCCATTTTTGGCCGCAAAATTTATCATAAAGTCTTTTTGAAGTAAACAATAAATACACATTTTTTAGGTGGTATCATTTTCTAACGACACAAAAAATGTGACGCCGATATCTTAAATTGTGCAAGGTTAGGAGCTTCGCGAAGGTGAATTTTGGCTTAAAATTTAAGTACTAGAAAAGCGTATATAAGTTAATTAGTTAATTATAAGAAAATTAGTGGAGGGCAATACAAAAGAATGGGCTACTCAAACCTCGGAAAACAGTTGACGTGTCATTTAAAGTGCTAGAAATATACTTTAGTACTCTGTCAACTGAATTTTATTTTTTTACCATTACCGAGACCTCAAGTACTAGAAAAAGCGTGTAAAGTTAATTAAATTACCGAAAACGAGTGGCGGGAGGTACAAAGGAATGGGAAACTGAAGCCTAGGAAGACAATTGACGGGTCATTTGAGGTTTTAGAAATAGACTTTAGGACTGAATCAAAACAATTTCATGAAAAAATATTATGGAGATTTTTAAATGTTTACCTTTTCCAAGACCTTAATTGATGTATAACTAGAAAAGAGCCCGTGCTGTGACCTTGTGATTGACTGGGGGTGGTGAATTTAACACTGACAAAGAGATGTTAATAGTATAGATAATGCACAATTTCTTACTAGACATATATTTTTTCTTGAAGCTGCAACCGCGTCTCTAAAGCCGCTTTCGTGCCCAACTACAGTGCTGATCAATGACATCGGCCTTGTCATGAAGCGCCTTAACTACGCTGTATCCGATGGAAATGTGCTGAGGTTAGCTAAAGGGTCCTCGTTCACCTACACGAAGCTGTGCTCCATGAAGGCGTTTCTTCACAGTTTGATGGGAAATGATGAATTCAAAGATCGTCTTGTAAAGAACATCTCCAGAATCCTGCCAATCCTGAGCGCCCCGGGGAGCCGTGTTTTGGACCCAGTGGAGATTCAAACAGACCTTGTTGAAGTAAAAGGTGGTTGGTTCTGGTCGTTTGGGCAGCGGGCATTCGTGACCAATGTTATCTCAAGTAATCAGGTATATACCTATTAGCATACGGCCACCCAAAGCCTTAACGTGTGGGAATGGCAGGGTATATGCGTGCTAGCTTCATCTAACAAATATCTTCTTTTTTTTTCATTTGCAGAAAGGTCGAATATCCCCAAGGGCGTACGTTGCATACGACAGAACAAGCCCAGCAGACCCGCGCTACTTCAGGGAAATCCTGGAAAACAGCCTCACTCCTGAAGAGATCGAGTTGTTCTGCGGAGACTGGCTGGCTCTTTTTAGTGAGAAAAGACACAAGCAACCTGTACCTTGTGCGATTGGAGCTTCTGACAGCGGCAAAACTAGCCTGTTTGCGCCAGTCTTCCAGATAATTCCTCTATGCAAAATAGCGCGAGTGACAAAACAAAAAGGCTTTAACAAAGCAATGATTGAGCAGTCCACAGAAGTGATTCTTTTGGATGAGGCAGATCAGGGCTTGATGGACATAGACGACTGGAAGATTCTTTGCCAAGGAGGTAAGTGTTGGCTAGGCACAAAACAATGTGGTGAAGGTAAACGCGAATACTCGTGTATACCTTTGTGGGGTCTGTCGACGAGAACAATACAGCACGACAATAACCATAAATACCAAAGCGCTGTTTTATTGATAGTTATATTATGATTTTAGGTTATACAGCCCATGATTCAAAATGGAAAGGGGCAACCGGGTTCATGTGCAAAGCCAGCATGTACATCACATGTCAGAAACCAATGGACTTTGGAACAGACCACAATGAGGCGATGGATCGTCGACTCCACAAGTTCTTCTTCAAGAGCCTCCCCACTGTCAACCCCAGCGCCTACAAATGGCTTTCGACACACGCCATGGACTGCATCGTGTGGGCGACGGATATGGCCTCTGCACTCCAACAGGTACTTTTAAGTTTCCAACTGGCAAACATGAAAGCTTGACCCCCTCCCCGGAAAAGTTAAGCGCGCGGCGTTGTTATCAAATCATAGTATAAGCACACTCCGGCAGTACCACGAATCCTGCAAATTTACTCCTTCAATAATTAATCACTCTTTATTGTTTAATCGGTAGCGAGTGAAGGGGAGAAAATTACCCTAGTCGTTATCGTTATCAATCTCGATAACTACCCATCGAGCTCTTAGTCTAGTTGTTGACAAACTCTAATATTTTTGTCACAGAACACTACAGAAACCGATGGGGACGCAGAAGGCCTCTGCGCAGACGAAATCCAGCGCATAGTTTCTGTCTCACTGTTGGACAATCCCAGCAATGACTTAGAGGAAGTTGAGGAGATTGAGAACGAAGACGATTTCCATACAGATGATGATGGGAATCAGAACGACGACGGCGGCGACGGCGATGATTATGATGTTGATGATGATGATGATGATAATGATGACGATGACGGAGATGATGATGGAGATGATGATGATGAGGACATTCTCGACAGCGATTTCGAAGTCATCGAAGGCGAGAAAGACGTCATAAGGCGGATGAAGCAGATCTGGGACGCAAACAGCGAATACAGCCTAAGCAGGAGGCTACTGTCTCTCCTTCTCTCCGAGATCAGCGATGAGAGGTCTCAGCTTCGTAAAAGAATGTCAAAAGAGCGTAAAGAGGCCATCACCAGACGCAGAAGGATGTTAAGGGAGATGGGCGTTATATCGAAACACGAAGAACATCTTATCGTTAGTCACACGGGGCCCCTTCCAGAACCTCTTCGTGAACGGTTTGAGAGAATCGCCGACCAGCAGGAAGAGGAGAAGAAGACAAGACGGGAAGTGGAAGAGAAAGAGCTGCTCGCCACAGTGTTTGGAAACCCCTGGTTATCCACAAAAGAGCAAGAGATGGCAGATATGGTCAGTGAAATTGAGACGCATCTTCCTAATCACCCAGCAGTAGCGAACATAAAGGCCTTTGTAGAGATCATCAGTAACAAGATCATGCTGTACCATCAGACAAAAGGCACTCTGCGCTTGCCGGGAGCAATAAAGGCCAGACAAGAGCTCTGCGTTAATCTGAGGCTCATATCCGAGGATGACAAGACCTCAATAACGGATCTGTGCAGTCCACTCCCTCTGTTATCCGAGAAAGAACCAGACAGCGACGCACCTGCAGAATGCCTTGATGATGAGCTACTGTCGAACAGTGATTTGGGCTCGACGCCAGACCTTTTCAGCCCGCGCGCTGCAGAATCAGATTCCGAAGACGAGTTGCTCGTTATCCCGCCAACCCCATCCACCACTCCGAAAAGGAAACACCAGGAAGACACAACAAGCTCAATACTGACGTACGATGGCTTCCTAAAGGATCTGCCGACGCCACCTCGTTCGTGCCCGCGCTTGGATCGCCCACCCAAGACCCCCACTTTCAGCCCACGCCCGATCAGGATTACTCGTTGTCCTTTCACCCAACCCGTTCCCGCTAGAAAACGCCCAAAGAGCATTGATGGTCAAGCGGAAATTACAAAGTTTTTCAAGAAATCCTAAATGTAAAATGATGTAAGGAGTGCTTCCCGTCATGAAAAAGGGACAATTTGTGTATAGTTATTGAAACACAAGCCAATTGCTATAGAATGTCTAAGAGTAAATGCTGCTTGTTTGTTTGTTTGTACACGTTTACTCGAATTATTTGTTCACAGCAGGTGATCAATTTCACAAATATTAAAGGAAAGCAAGTAGCTTACATCATTGTTGTGTTTTAATGTCTTAGTTTTAATGCCCATTTCGTAGTTCCGTTTGGATATAGAGAGTAAAACATATACTCGATTTAAAGTCCAATCATCTCATAATATTCCAAGGGTCTCCAATTGACCGATTCTAACACGTGAAGTTCTTGTTCGATAATGTCCTCCCTCGGCACAGGCGTAGAAATGATGTCCATAAATAGGTTATTCCTGGCCATATCGCTGTCTTCCAGCTTTACGGCTATGAAAAGGCATGCCAAGATGAGCTCCCTTAAAGTTGACTTTTTCCTGTTAGTAGTTCTGTTCAAATGCCTCCAAAGCAGACTTTCCGCCAGCATAGCAGTAGATTTTGGAAAGTTCGGGGCGCACATTCCTTGCAAAAATTCTCCCGCAAATTTCAAATCCTTCAGAGATAGCTCGGGGTGTTTATCTACAATGATATCCATCTTTAGTGGTCGAGGTTCAACGGGTAAGAGACCTGCCTTGAAATGTCTGCGCGCTTAATAGCGACTCGTCGCCTTCCCAGAATACTTTGCGCAATCACATAAAGAATGACCGTAGTTCCCAGGCCTTTATTCGACATTTCACTTCTATACTAGAGCGCTTTCTCGTTTGATTGGTTCATTCCAGTTCTATAGTAGCAGTAAGTTTTTAGCTAGCGCTTTTCCCTGCAAAACTTGGCCCCCGCGCGTTTCTTCAGAGAGTCAGAAGATCTCCTTTCTGGAAATGAAATTCGGAATCCCTTAGAATGGCTGTCCACTGACCATAGCCGTACCTTTTGAGACCGGCTTTGAGATACTTGTCCTCGTCCTGGGTGAACAACATGGCCTTTTTTCTATTGCATGTACGATCGATGTTGGCCACTTTGAAAGTGCGCTGGCGTGTGAGTCTTGGCATTTTAATGAAATTGCACTCGCGTTCTACTGGCAACGCCTCCTCTGCACTTTCGACTTCTTCTGTAGAACCGCTGGACAGATTGTGCACCTCCTGTTCTTGAGAGGAGGCCGACGAGATGTCCGACAGTCTTGAAATCACATCTTGTTCCAGCTTTGTCCCCTTGTCGCCATGTAGTTTATCCAAGCATTGGCGCGCCTTCGTTGCGACCTCCCGAGATCTTTGCTTTTGATAATGCACTCTTGCTACAACCGAGCTGTGTTTTTGATCTTCTGAAACTGCGTCTTGCTCTCTTGCGCTAAGCTGGTTGGAACTTGCAGTCTCGACGATCTGTCGATAGCGCGTCGGATGAACGTACTTTCCAATGGCATCGAAAACCAATTTGCTCATGAGCTCGCCGAGCTTGTTGTGCTGCCCCCCGTTTCTCGTCACTAGCACGTAATCGCAAGCTGGTTTCTGCAGAGGGCGAATATGATTGATATATCCATCCAAAACTCTCATGTTAGTGTCGGTCAAAAGAAGCGAATCAAATCCGTATTTCCCTGCAGTTTTGAACATTTTCTGGTCAACGAATCCCCCGTTTGTTTTCGCTGTGCGAACCATGTCAACGGTGAGGTACTGGTACGTCATGGGTCGGGATCCTTTTACCTTGATGAACAAGTAGACGGCTAGAAATTTTGTGGCAAACGTTAAATCCCCCGAGCAAACACTACCTGGTTTGTCCCTGCATTTCTTGAGCACTTCCTCATATCGAGGAAGGTAGTGAGAGACAACTTCCAGTAGTTCGTCGAGCGATGCCCAGTGACCCTTGGCTTCTAAAACATCGATGTCAAGATCACTGGTCCACTGCAATCTCATCATCTTCGACACTGTTCTTCGAACTCTTTTCAGGTACGTCTCGGTGACTGACAAACCTCTCGCCACTGTTTCCGACAACCCTTCGCTTACTTTTCGGAATTGCACTAGCTCCCCAATAGCGTCCAGGTATCCTAAACGTCCAGCATGTCCAAGGCTCCACGTGTCCTGCATCGTATCAGCAAATTTAAAGAGAAGGTTAGGAGAGCATAAGCTATAGTCGACATTTTTCCAAGTCAGTTCGTCTTCGTCATCACAACAAAATCTGAGAAACTTAAGGCATTTGCTGACAGTTTGTTGAGCTTTTCGATCGCTCTTGCACCCCCCGCCACTCCCAGTGAGCCAAGAAAGGAATTCTTTAGCAATTGCACCTGATGCTTCAAAGGTTGGAATCGATTTGCTTGCGCTGGTGGATTCGGATTTCTTTGCGCTTTCATTACAGTCGTGAACTTGACTAGCCTCAATTTCTGAATTGCTTGGTTTATGATCAAAATAGAAGAACCAACCGTGCTTTCTAGTTACGTGTTTCCTGCAGCCTCTTTGAGTCCCAAATCCATCGTGATCGCACGCCTGCACTGGGCAGGGAAAAAGTCCATCAGATTCATCTTTCTCCAAGTGAAGTCTTTTCGGTTTGGGCAAAGCATTTGCAATTTTAGCCCATTCAACTTGCTTCAATTTTTTACTCGACATCTTTCTTGGGCGGAGATTAGGCGAGAAATGAACATATACCTAACTGACAGTTGTTTGTATACGATCCGTGTGTCCCTAGAGTACGAAAACCCTTATTGGCCAATAGCAAGGCAAATAAAGTGAGCGTGTTCAAGCTTGCCCTGAACATGTTGTAGCCCCTTTGGGAACTTAACTGTATCTTGTCCAATAAAAAGACGAAGACGCGCATAATCAAATGAGCGTGCACAAACTTGCCCTAACATGTTTAGGCGGAGTTCTTGCTCAAACCTGCTTAAACCGATCCGATCCTATCCTATCTTACGTCAGTTATTGTGGTCTTTATTTTAAAACATTACCCATCGCTTTAAAGTATAAGGAACACTGTGTTCCCAAATATGCATCAAGGGAACAAAGCGTTCCTTTTAGATTCGGAACGCTTTGTTCCCAAGATCCATATCTAGGACCAACACGTTCCTTTAGTGAAAAGGACCGATGTGGATCATAGGAACTCTTTGTTCTTAATAGTTTTGCAGTGGAACAAAATGTTCCTATTGCTAAAGGAACAATATGATCCCGTTTGCTCATATGGGAACAAAGTCTTGCCTTTTTTAGGGCCACCTTGTTCCTAATTCCTGTTTAATTGGGAATAGCACGTTCCCTATTTTCACGCAAAGGAACTTCACATTCCCCTTTTGTTAGGTCCAATTTGGTCATGGGAACAGAATTCCTGTTTAATTGGGAACAGCACGTTCCCTATTTTCACACAAAGGAACTTCACATTCCCCTTTTGTTAGGTCCAATTTGGTCATGGGAACAGAATTCCTGTTTAATTGGGAACAGCACGTTCCCTATTTTCACACAAAGGAACTTCACATTCCCCTTTTGTTAGGTCCAATTTGGTCATGGGAACAGAATGTTCCTAATTGGGAGTGCGTTCAGGAACAAAGAGTTCCTGATTGAGCTTGTCAAACTCGGTAAATGGGAACAGGTGTTCCCAATTACCTCAAAGGAGAACCAAACATCGAGATAGGAACTTAGCAGTTCGGAACTGTTGGTTCCTTAGCGTAGTGAAAAGGAACAATGGTTCACATTTGATTACATTATTGGGAACAAAACGTTCCCTTTTTTCAAAAAGGAACGTCATGATTAGGAACGTGAATTCCTAATTGTATATAAAAGGCCCAGCTTATTTCTATGTTTAGGAACAATGCGTTCCTTTGTTATTACAAAGGACCGTTTGGTTCCTAATCAGTGATACTTTTGTTCCTGTGAACGCAAAATGTGTTCCTATTCGTGGGCATAGGGCTGTTCTTATATTTAAGAAAAGGAACAATTGTTTGGTTCCTAATTTGATTATAGGAACAAAGGAACAAAAATAGAGGAACGGACCCCTTTCAATTGACTGATTGTAGCACTCGTGCAACTCGGTTTTTATCCAAAAAAACGATCAAGTTATCTGCCCTGGAAGCTAACCTAGTTTTAGTCCAAGTTTTACAGCAAACTTCAAAGCAAGTAAGCAGAATTTCGGGTTTCTCTCATTTTGGGAAACGTAAGGGATCGTTTCCCAAAATTTCTGTTCCGCTTACTTTGAAGCTCTTGAAATAAATCCTACAAGGCATGTGGTTTGTAAAAACTTACTTTTCTGAAGAGTAGTAGCCTACTTTTGGGATGCACTTATATTTCATTTCAAAACATCGCAAGGTTAGGGATTGGAGCGCAATTGATTCAAAAAAGGTCCATTGCAGATAGGAACAAGTTGACAGGAACATTTGTTCCTTTTCACCCAAATGAGCATAGTCCAGTAACCATTGTCTAAATATAGTCGCATGACTCATCATCGGGTAAGTAATTGGCATACTTATAGTTCATTGGTCATTTCAGTTGAACTTCATACAAGCCATACACTCCATAAACGCCATATCCGATCATTTGAAAGCAAGAATGCAAAATGTTTCGATATGCTAAACTGGGTGTTTTCTCTCAAAGCCCAGGGTATGGGGGATAAAGCGGGTACCACGGGCACAGTTCGATCTGATTAATAAATATTTATAGTTCATTGGTCATTTCAGTTGAACTTCATACAAGCCATACACTCCATAAACGCCATATCCGATCATTTGAAAGCAAGAATGCAAAATGTTTCGATATGCTAAACTGGGTGTTTTCTCTCAAAGCCCAGGGTATGGGGGATAAAGCGGGTACCACGGGCACAGTTCGATCTGATTAATAAATATTTATAGTTCATTGGTCATTTCAGTTGAACTTCATACAAGCCATACACTCCATAAACGCCATATCCGATCATTTGAAAGCAAGAATGCAAATGTTTCGATATGCTAAACTGGGTGTTTTCTCTCAAAGCCCAGGGTATGGGGGATAAAGCGGGTACCACGGGCACAGTTCGATCTGATTAATAAATATTTATAGTTCATTGGTCATTTCAGTTGAACTTCATACAAGCCATACACTCCATAAACGCCATATCCGATCATTTGAAAGCAAGAATGCAAAATGTTTCGATATGCTAAACTGGGTGTTTTCTCTCAAAGCCCAGGGTATGGGGGATAAAGCGGGTACCACGGGCACAGTTCGATCTGATTAATAAATATTTATAGTTCATTGGTCATTTCAGTTGAACTTCATACAAGCCATACACTCCATAAACGCCATATCCGATCATTTGAAAGCAAGAATGCAAAATGTTTCGATATGCTAAACTGGGTGTTTTCTCTCAAAGCCCAGGGTATGGGGGATAAAGCGGGTACCACGGGCACAGTTCGATCTGATTAATAAATATTTATAGTTCATTAATAATAATTTAAGAATTTAATGTTTATAAATAATTTATTTTTTTATTAATAATTTTATTTTTATAAAATTATTGTTAAATAATAATAATATAATAATAATATATATTAATATATATTATTATTAATATTATATAATAATAATAAATTACATTTTCAAATAATAATAATAATAACAATAATAAAAATTATTCTTATTATTATTTATTATTATAATAATATATATTATAATTGATATTATATAATAATAATAAATTACATAATTATTTAAAATTATAATAACAATAACAATATTTTAATAATAATTTAAGAATTTAATGTTTATAAATAATTTATTTTTTTATTAATAATTTTATTTTTATAAAATTATTGTTAAATAATAATAATATAATAATAATATATATTAATATATATTATTATTAATATTATATAATAATAATAAATTACATTTTCAAATAATAATAATAATAACAATAATAACAATTATTATTATTATTATTATTATTTATTATTATAATAATATATATTATAATTGATATTATATAATAATAATAAATTACATAATTATTTAAAATTATAATAACAATATTAATTGATAATTATGGAACATAATAAATGCATTGACTGTACCCGTTGTACACGTCTGAACCGTTGTAAACAATGATTACAAACACAAGTTGACTAATAGAGCCTCATCGAGCTATAAATTATGCTGATATTTCTTAGACTGGACACCTGTTTTTAAAACCAACGTTTACCCAGTTTAAGGCGTGTATAGCGGATACATATTGACATGAATGACAGCTGACTGTACCCGCTGTACACGTCTGAACCGTTGTAAACAATGATTACAAACACAAGTTGACTAATAGAGCCTCATCGAGCTATAAATTATGCTGATATTTCTTAGACTGGACACCTGTTTTTAAAACCAACGTTTACCCAGTTTAAGGCGTGTATAGCGGATACATATTGACATGAATGACAGCTGACTGTACCCGCTGTACACGTCTGAACCGTTGTAAACAATGATTACAAACACAAGTTGACTAATAGAGCCTCATCGAGCTATAAATTATGCTGATATTTCTTAGACTGGACACCTGTTTTTAAAACCAACGTTTACCCAGTTTAAGGCGTGTATAGCGGATACATATTGACATGAATGACAGCTGACTGTACCCGTTGTACACGTCTGAACCGTTGTAAACAATGATTACAAACACAAGTTGACTAATAGAGCCTCATCGAGCTATAAATTATGCTGATATTTCTTAGACTGGACACCTGTTTTTAAAACCAACGTTTACCCAGTTTAAGGCGTGTATAGCGGATACATATTGACATGAATGACAGCTGACTGTACCCGCTGTACACGTCTGAACCGTTTTAAACAATGATTACAAACACAAGTTGACTAATAGAGCCTCATCGAGCTATAAATTATGCTGATATTTCTTAGACTGGACACCTGTTTTTAAAACCAACGTTTACCCAGTTTAAGGCGTGTATAGCGGATACATATTGACATGAATGACAGCTGACTGTACCCGCTGTACACGTCTGAACCGTTGTAAACAATGATTACAAACACAAGTTGACTAATAAAGCCTCATCGAGCTATAAATTATGCTGATATTTCTTAGACTGGACACCTGTTTTTAAAACCAACGTTTACCCAGTTTAAGGCGTGTATAGCGGATACATATTGACATGAATGACAGCTGACTGTACCCGTTGTACACGTCTGAACCGTTGTAAACAATGATTACAATGAAACTTCAACGGGATTCGAGTCAATGAATATGCATTAATTATTTTTGAAGGGGTGTTTGTTTGAGCTGAGCCTAATAGGTCAATACAAAATCAGTTAACTTGGTTTACTAAGCGTTTGGTTAAAGCGTTTAGAACGTACATGGCGGGTACAAATGATCGTCACATGTCCAAATATCCATCTGATGTACTATTAAATGAAAGGGGTCAGTTTGAAAATTGCAGCTTGAAAAGCTTGAAAAGCCGCGATTAATGATTTAGGGATATCTATTCTTCGTTCTTTTTTATAAAGCCTCCTAACACCCTGATATTGTAATAGCTCTTTGTTAACTTTTTCAGAGAAATCCTTTTGTGCGTGTGCAGTCACGGTTGCAAGGGCCAAATCAAGCGATCTGAGCGCAAAACAAGCGATTACCCTTTGAAGTTCGCCGGACTCCCTAGTCATTCCACTCAATTAACTATATGACTAAAATATCTATGTCCGTTCCTTTCATCCCATGTCAAAACGGAACAATGTCGACAGTTGCTGTCCATATACCATGACCGGCTAAAAAGAAGCACCGACAACATACAGTCGTTCCTCTTAAAATGCATCATGAATATTAAGCAGTTTAACCTCATAAAAAGGGGTCCTGCAGGAGGCAGGACCATTCTACGCCAAAGTTCGGAGGGCGATGATCATGAAGCCTTCGTCGCAGCTAAACAGCAAGGCGATTCGTGACGCCCTAGAATGCAATGTGGTGGGAATAATCAACAAACAATGTTCGATGGTCTCTTTCAAGTGTGTTTGGAGGGTGGAACAGAGTGAAATAATGAAGTAAGTTTTTTTAAAAGAAACATCCCCGAGTCCGAGAGCACATCATAATTACCGATTTTTGTTTCCTTTTTTTTTCATCAGGGCTTGGCGCTGGGTTTGTGATAAGAGAAGCGAATGTGACGACAAACTAGCAGCTGTAAAAGATGTTGTCTTCTTTTTCTCCGCAATCAGCTTATCGAAACGGCAACAGAAGAATTCATCGAGTAACGACCAGACAGCCGAAGAGACAGATCTCGTTTTGTCTCAGTTATCCACACCCGGAAAGCAAATATACCCGGCTATATCTTACTGGGTAGCGTGTAAAACGTCTAACGGGGCACCGATCAATCCACTCGTCATCCGACAGGCTATGTGCAGTTGTGATGTAGAAGTATACATAACCCCAATCCGCAAGGGCAAGAGAAAAACGGACCACAACCCTAAGTTGGACCAACTATGTCAAGCAGTAAAGGACCATAACAACGGCTGCATGCAGGAGCTGGTCGCTAAATCGTTGCAACATTGTCTAAGGCAAGTTCCCGCTTATTTTTTTTGTGTGTGTGTGCTGATCTGACTGGGGGGAGGGGGTAACAGCTTTAACACATTTTTAGTCGCCTGATCTGACTTGGAGGGGGGGGGGGGGGCAGCCTTTCATTAATTACACTGATTGCTTATGTAAAATCGATGAGGTCATAATTGCTCATTTGTAGGTGCAAAGTACGCGTAGAAACATTCGATAAGAGTGCACAAAGTCTAATTGTCTTTTCTTATATTTTTCAGCATCTTGAGAACGGAAGTAGGGTTACGTGATAAAGAGAGTACGGCCACTGAGCATGTTGTACGAGTGCGGATAGTAAAGACGGAATTTTGCCCCATGATCGAGGCAGCTCTTGTTGAGCTTGGGAAAGTGGACCTCCATGTTGACTGTGATGGAAGGAGAGGAGAGCAGCAAGTATCGCCAGGTATAAAAATATTATTTGACAATATACCGTGCAGTTTTCTCGACTGTTTCATTCAATTAAGGTCTCTGTAAAGCCGTTCGACATGCTTACGGAAAAAAATATTGTCGCGTCGCAATTTATTCCATGATATTTCCCCACATATCGTTTTACCATCGTATGCATGGCTACGCGACCTCAAAATTTCACTGTTGCGATTGGCAATTTTACCGAAGAAAATTTTAATTTCAAGTTTCAATTTTCAATTAATTTCAAGTTTCAATTTTCAATTAATTTCAATTTTCAATTAATTTCAATTTTCTAAGAAAGGATAGGTTGAAACCATTTTTTGGTTGATTTTGCAATCAATATCGACCCACTAAAGCAGCCGAATCAAGCGTTTGACAGCTAAAAATCGCAACATGAATTTAGAGGTCGCGTACCAATGCATACAGTGGTAAAGCTCAAAGATTGCTCTATCTTATGAAGTTGTTCAGTTTCAGTGGCGTAGCCAGGAATTTCTTATGGGGGGGGGAGGGGGGGATAGTGAAAACATGGGACGAAAGTGTTCAAATTTCCTTCAGCAAATACAGTAAATGTATGGGAAAATCTCACGAGAAAAGGGGGGGGGGGGGGCTGGCTACGCCCCAGAGTTTAGTGAAGTTTATTTTTTCTTGTATTTTAAGACCCCGAACTAAAAACGACCTTGTTTACTTGAGAAGCTCCAGACCATTTCCGATTTGTTGCACAATTTTACACTTTGTCGGATCTTAGTCTCGGGGAAATGAACTGCAAAACCGTGTGCGCGATGTTCGATAGTTTGTATATTTACGAAAATACTAGGTCGCACAGTTGAAAATCAAACGTTTTTACAATGTGTGGCCGCACAATTTATCATAAAATATTTTTCAAGTTAAAATGAAAATTCCCTCACACGGTTTTTAGGTGATATTATTTTCTAACGGCCGATATCTCAAATCGTGCAGGAGGTCAGGAGCTTCGCAAAGGTGAACATTTTACCGAAAAATTTTAGGTCTCGGTAAGGTAAAAGGATGTGCTTACGGAAAAAAGATCTCGCCGCGTCACAATTTATGTCATCATAATCAGTTTCAGTAAAATCACACATTTTGCGTTTCTGTTTTGGTTTTTCCTTCTCAAACATTAAAATTACACTCACACACTATAACGAATCATGCATTCTGATTGGCTAAGAACTCACTGTCTATTGAGTCATAGATAGTGAGTTTTGAAAGGCCGGCGTTTTGAAGAAAAACAAACATTATTCCAAGGCAGTGTGTGAGTGTGATTTTACTAAAAACTCCTCGTCAACTATCAGCTCATAGAAATCTCGAGCTCGTAATCTAATTGTTAAAATGTCGTTTTACTCCTGCGATTTTCATAATTCTGCGAACTCTCGCTATCGATTTCCAACCGTAAAACCGCCTTCTGGCTTCCGTCAGTCAAAGCCCCGAGTCCTGCCCGAGTCTTTTCGTCGTTACTCCATCGTTGTGCTTTTTGATTGGCCAGCGCCTAAGCAGTGCTAAAATGGCTTCCTGACACCCGAGCAACGGTTACGTGTTTTCCAATCACAATGAAGCACAAAGAGTAACGATGAAAAGACTCGCGTCGGGAGTTTGATTGACAGAAGCCAGAAGGCGTTTTGACGCGGTTGGAAATCGTTAGCGAGAGCTCGCAGAATTATGAAAACCGCAGTAAAACTAAAATATTGTTTTATGTAATTCAATTTAGCGAAGTTTAAAGTTTTCTTGTATTTTAACGACCTCAAACTAAAAGCTACCTTGCTTACTTTGAGAAGCTCTATGACCATTAGGCCTGGGGCATACGTCGAATTAGAGACGCGTCTTATACATTTAAAACAATAGATAATTTGTTATTTGAAAGTATAATGAGTCGGTATCTTTTGAAAGAAATGTAATCGGTTCGACCTTAATCCGACGTATGCCCTAGGCCTTAGCGGGTTGTTGCACAGTTTCACACTTTGTCTGATTTGACTCAGGGAGAAATGAACTGCCAAAATGTGCGAGGTTGAAAGTTGCTTTTTCCATTTTTGGCCGCAAAATTTATCATAAAGTCTTTTTGAAGTAAACAATAAATACACATTTTTTAGGTGGTATCATTTTCTAACGACACAAAAAATGTGACGCCGATATCTTAAATTGTGCAAGGTTAGGAGCTTCGCGAAGGTGAATTTTGGCTTAAAATTTAAGTACTAGAAAAGCGTATATAAGTTAATTAGTTAATTATAAGAAAATTAGTGGAGGGCAATACAAAAGAATGGGCTACTCAAACCTCGGAAAACAGTTGACGTGTCATTTAAAGTGCTAGAAATATACTTTAGTACTCTGTCAACTGAATTTTATTTTTTTACCATTACCGAGACCTCAAGTACTAGAAAAAGCGTGTAAAGTTAATTAAATTACCGAAAACGAGTGGCGGGAGGTACAAAGGAATGGGAAACTGAAGCCTAGGAAGACAATTGACGGGTCATTTGAGGTTTTAGAAATAGACTTTAGGACTGAATCAAAACAATTTCATGAAAAAATATTATGGAGATTTTTAAATGTTTACCTTTTCCAAGACCTTAATTGATGTATAACTAGAAAAGAGCCCGTGCTGTGACCTTGTGATTGACTGGGGGTGGTGAATTTAACACTGACAAAGAGATGTTAATAGTATAGATAATGCACAATTTCTTACTAGACATATATTTTTTCTTGAAGCTGCAACCGCGTCTCTAAAGCCGCTTTCGTGCCCAACTACAGTGCTGATCAATGACATCGGCCTTGTCATGAAGCGCCTTAACTACGCTGTATCCGATGGAAATGTGCTGAGGTTAGCTAAAGGGTCCTCGTTCACCTACACGAAGCTGTGCTCCATGAAGGCGTTTCTTCACAGTTTGATGGGAAATGATGAATTCAAAGATCGTCTTGTAAAGAACATCTCCAGAATCCTGCCAATCCTGAGCGCCCCGGGGAGCCGTGTTTTGGACCCAGTGGAGATTCAAACAGACCTGGTTGAAGTAAAAGGTGGTTGGTTCTGGTCGTTTGGGCAGCGGGCATTCGTGACCAATGTTATCTCAAGTAATCAGGTATATACCTATTAGCATACGGCCACCCAAAGCCTTAACGTGTGGGAATGGCAGGGTATATGCGTGCTAGCTTCATCTAACAAATATCTTCTTTTTTTTTCATTTGCAGAAAGGTCGAATATCCCCAAGGGCGTACGTTGCATACGACAGAACAAGCCCAGCAGACCCGCGCTACTTCAGGGAAATCCTGGAAAACAGCCTCACTCCTGAAGAGATCGAGTTGTTCTGCGGAGACTGGCTGGCTCTTTTTAGTGAGAAAAGACACAAGCAACCTGTACCTTGTGCGATTGGAGCTTCTGACAGCGGCAAAACTAGCCTGTTTGCGCCAGTCTTCCAGATAATTCCTCTATGCAAAATAGCGCGAGTGACAAAACAAAAAGGCTTTAACAAAGCAATGATTGAGCAGTCCACAGAAGTGATTCTTTTGGATGAGGCAGATCAGGGCTTGATGGACATAGACGACTGGAAGATTCTTTGCCAAGGAGGTAAGTGTTGGCTAGGCACAAAACAATGTGGTGAAGGTAAACGCGAATACTCGTGTATACCTTTGTGGGGTCTGTCGACGAGAACAATACAGCACGACAATAACCATAAATACCAAAGCGCTGTTTTATTGATAGTTATATTATGATTTTAGGTTATACAGCCCATGATTCAAAATGGAAAGGGGCAACCGGGTTCATGTGCAAAGCCAGCATGTACATCACATGTCAGAAACCAATGGACTTTGGAACAGACCACAATGAGGCGATGGATCGTCGACTCCACAAGTTCTTCTTCAAGAGCCTCCCCACTGTCAACCCCAGCGCCTACAAATGGCTTTCGACACACGCCATGGACTGCATCGTGTGGGCGACGGATATGGCCTCTGCACTCCAACAGGTACTTTTAAGTTTCCAACTGGCAAACATGAAAGCTTGACCCCCTCCCCGGAAAAGTTAAGCGCGCGGCGTTGTTATCAAATCATAGTATAAGCACACTCCGGCAGTACCACGAATCCTGCAAATTTACTCCTTCAATAATTAATCACTCTTTATTGTTTAATCGGTAGCGAGTGAAGGGGAGAAAATTACCCTAGTCGTTATCGTTATCAATCTCGATAACTACCCATCGAGCTCTTAGTCTAGTTGTTGACAAACTCTAATATTTTTGTTACAGAACACTACAGAAACCGATGGGGACGCAGAAGGCCTCTGCGCAGACGAAATCCAGCGCATAGTTTCTGTCTCACTGTTGGACAATCCCAGCAATGACTTAGAGGAAGTTGAGGAGAGTGAGAACGAAGACGATTTCCATACAGATGATGATGGGAATCAGAACGACGACGGCGGCGACGGCGATGATTATGATGTTGATGATGATGATGATGATAATGATGACGATGACGGAGATGATGATGGAGATGATGATGATGAGGACATTCTCGACAGCGATTTCGAAGTCATCGAAGGCGAGAAAGACGTCATAAGGCGGATGAAGCAGATCTGGGACGCAAACAGCGAATACAGCCTAAGCAGGAGGCTACTGTCTCTCCTTCTCTCCGAGATCAACGATGAGAGGTCTCAGCTTCGTAAAAGAATGTCAAAAGAGCGTAAAGAGGCCATCACCAGACGCAGAAGGATGTTAAGGGAGATGGGCGTTATATCGAAACACGAAGAACATCTTATCGTTAGTCACACGGGGCCCCTTCCAGAACCTCTTCGTGAACGGTTTGAGAGAATCGCCGACCAGCAGGAAGAGGAGAAGAAGACAAGACGGGAAGTGGAAGAGAAAGAGCTGCTCGCCACAGTGTTTGGAAACCCCTGGTTATCCACAAAAGAGCAAGAGATGGCAGATATGGTCAGTGAAATTGAGACGCATCTTCCTAATCACCCAGCAGTAGCGAACATAAAGGCCTTTGTAGAGATCATCAGTAACAAGATCATGCTGTACCATCAGACAAAAGGCACTCTGCGCTTGCCGGGAGCAATAAAGGCCAGACAAGAGCTCTGCGTTAATCTGAGGCTCATATCCGAGGATGACAAGACCTCAATAACGGATCTGTGCAGTCCACTCCCTCTGTTATCCGAGAAAGAACCAGACAGCGACGCACCTGCAGAATGCCTTGATGATGAGCTACTGTCGAACAGTGATTTGGGCTCGACGCCAGACCTTTTCAGCCCGCGCGCTGCAGAATCAGATTCCGAAGACGAGTTGCTCGTTATCCCGCCAACCCCATCCACCACTCCGAAAAGGAAACACCAGGAAGACACAACAAGCTCAATACTGACGTACGATGGCTTCCTAAAGGATCTGCCGACGCCACCTCGTTCGTGCCCGCGCTTGGATCGCCCACCCAAGACCCCCCACTTTCAGCCCACGCCCGATCAGGATTACTCGTTGTCCTTTCACCCAACCCGTTCCCGCTAGAAAACGCCCAAAGAGCATTGATGGTCAAGCGGAAATTACAAAGTTTTTCAAGAAATCCTAAATGTAAAATGATGTAAGGAGTGCTTCCCGTCATGAAAAAGGGACAATTTGTGTATAGTTATTGAAACACAAGCCAATTGCTATAGAATGTCTAAGAGTAAATGCTGCTTGTTTGTTTGTTTGTACACGTTTACTCGAATTATTTGTTCACAGCAGGTGATCAATTTCACAAATATTAAAGGAAAGCAAGTAGCTTACATCATTGTTGTGTTTTAATGTCTTAGTTTTAATGCCCATTTCGTAGTTCCGTTTGGATATAGAGAGTAAAACATATACTCGATTTAAAGTCCAATCATCTCATAATATTCCAGGGTCTCCAATTGACCGATTCTAACACGTGAAGTTCTTGTTCGATAATGTCCTCCCTCGGCACAGGCGTAGAAATGATGTCCATAAATAGGTTATTCCTGGCCATATCGCTGTCTTCCAGCTTTACGGCTATGAAAAGGCATGCCAAGATGAGCTCCCTTAAAGTTGACTTTTTCCTGTTAGTAGTTCTGTTCAAATGCCTCCAAAGCAGACTTTCCGCCAGCATAGCAGTAGATTTTGGAAAGTTCGGGGCGCACATTCCTTGCAAAAATTCTCCCGCAAATTTCAAATCCTTCAGAGATAGCTCGGGGTGTTTATCTACAATGATATCCATCTTTAGTGGTCGAGGTTCAACGGGTAAGAGACCTGCCTTGAAATGTCTGCGCGCTTAATAGCGACTCGTCGCCTTCCCAGAATACTTTGCGCAATCACATAAAGAATGACCGTAGTTCCCAGGCCTTTATTCGACATTTCACTTCTATACTAGAGCGCTTTCTCGTTTGATTGGTTCATTCCAGTTCTATAGTAGCAGTAAGTTTTTAGCTAGCGCTTTTCCCTGCAAAACTTGGCCCCCGCGCGTTTCTTCAGAGAGTCAGAAGATCTTCCTTTCTGGAAATGAAATTCGGAATCCCTTAGAATGGCTGTCCACTGACCATAGCCGTACCTTTTGAGACCGGCTTTGAGATACTTGTCCTCGTCCTGGGTGAACAACATGGCCTTTTTTCTATTGCATGTACGATCGATGTTGGCCACTTTGAAAGTGCGCTGGCGTGTGAGTCTTGGCATTTTAATGAAATTGCACTCGCGTTCTACTGGCAACGCCTCCTCTGCACTTTCGACTTCTTCTGTAGAACCGCTGGACAGATTGTGCACCTCCTGTTCTTGAGAGGAGGCCGACGAGATGTCCGACAGTCTTGAAATCACATCTTGTTCCAGCTTTGTCCCCTTGTCGCCATGTAGTTTATCCAAGCATTGGCGCGCCTTCGCTGCGACCTCCCGAGATCTTTGCTTTTGATAATGCACTCTTGCTACAACCGAGCTGTGTTTTTGATCTTCTGAAACTGCGTCTTGCTCTCTTGCGCTAAGCTGGTTGGAACTTGCAGTCTCGACGATCTGTCGATAGCGCGTCGGATGAACGTACTTTCCAATGGCATCGAAAACCAATTTGCTCATGAGCTCGCCGAGCTTGTTGTGCTGCCCCCCGTTTCTCGTCACTAGCACGTAATCGCAAGCTGGTTTCTGCAGAGGGCGAATATGATTGATATATCCATCCAAAACTCTCATGTTAGTGTCGGTCAAAAGAAGCGAATCAAATCCGTATTTCCCTGCAGTTTTGAACATTTTCTGGTCAACGAATCCCCCGTTTGTTTTCGCTGTGCGAACCATGTCAACGGTGAGGTACTGGTACGTCATGGGTCGGGATCCTTTTACCTTGATGAACAAGTAGACGGCTAGAAATTTTGTGGCAAACGTTAAATCCCCCGAGCAAACACTACCTGGTTTGTCCCTGCATTTCTTGAGCACTTCCTCATATCGAGGAAGGTAGTGAGAGACAACTTCCAGTAGTTCGTCGAGCGATGCCCAGTGACCCTTGGCTTCTAAAACATCGATGTCAAGATCACTGGTCCACTGCAATCTCATCATCTTCGACACTGTTCTTCGAACTCTTTTCAGGTACGTCTCGGTGACTGACAAACCTCTCGCCACTGTTTCCGACAACCCTTCGCTTACTTTTCGGAATTGCACTAGCTCCCCAATAGCGTCCAGGTATCCTAAACGTCCAGCATGTCCAAGGCTCCACGTGTCCTGCATCGTATCAGCAAATTTAAAGAGAAGGTTAGGAGAGCATAAGCTATAGTCGACATTTTTCCAAGTCAGTTCGTCTTCGTCATCACAACAAAATCTGAGAAACTTAAGGCATTTGCTGACAGTTTGTTGAGCTTTTCGATCGCTCTTGCACCCCCCGCCACTCCCAGTGAGCCAAGAAAGGAATTCTTTAGCAATTGCACCTGATGCTTCAAAGGTTGGAATCGATTTGCTTGCGCTGGTGGATTCGGATTTCTTTGCGCTTTCATTACAGTCGTGAACTTGACTAGCCTCAATTTCTGAATTGCTTGGTTTATGATCAAAATAGAAGAACCAACCGTGCTTTCTAGTTACGTGTTTCCTGCAGCCTCTTTGAGTCCCAAATCCATCGTGATCGCACGCCTGCACTGGGCAGGGAAAAAGTCCATCAGATTCATCTTTCTCCAAGTGAAGTCTTTTCGGTTTGGGCAAAGCATTTGCAATTTTAGCCCATTCAACTTGCTTCAATTTTTTACTCGACATCTTTCTTGGGCGGAGATTAGGCGAGAAATGAACATATACCTACCTGACAGTTGTTTGTATACGATCCGTGTGTCCCTAGAGTACGAAAACCCTTATTGGCCAATAGCAAGGCAAATAAAGTGAGCGTGTTCAAGCTTGCCCTGAACATGTTGTAGCCCCTTTGGGAACTTAACTGTATCTTGTCCAATAAAAAGACGAAGACGCGCATAATCAAATGAGCGTGCACAAACTTGCCCTAACATGTTTAGGCGGAGTTCTTGCTCAAACCTGCTTAAACCGATCCGATCCTATCCTATCTTACGTCAGTTATTGTGGTCTTTATTTTAAAACATTACCCATCGCTTTAAAGTATAAGGAACACTGTGTTCCCAAATATGCATCAAGGGAACAAAGCGTTCCTTTTAGATTCGGAACGCTTTGTTCCCAAGATCCATATCTAGGACCAACACGTTCCTTTAGTGAAAAGGACCGATGTGGATCATAGGAACTCTTTGTTCTTAATAGTTTTGCAGTGGAACAAAATGTTCCTATTGCTAAAGGAACAATATGATCCCGTTTGCTCATATGGGAACAAAGTCTTGCCTTTTTTAGGGCCACCTTGTTCCTAATTCCTGTTTAATTGGGAATAGCACGTTCCCTATTTTCACGCAAAGGAACTTCACATTCCCCTTTTGTTAGGTCCAATTTGGTCATGGGAACAGAATTCCTGTTTAATTGGGAACAGCACGTTCCCTATTTTCACACAAAGGAACTTCACATTCCCCTTTTGTTAGGTCCAATTTGGTCATGGGAACAGAATTCCTGTTTAATTGGGACAGCACGTTCCCTATTTTTCACACAAAGGAACTTCACACATCCACATTCCCCTTTTGTTAGGTCCAATTTGGTCATGGGAACAGAATGTTCCTAATTGGGAGTGCGTTCAGGAACAAAGAGTTCCTGATTGAGCTTGTCAAACTCGGTAAATGGGAACAGGTGTTCCCAATTACCTCAAAGGAGAACCAAACATCGAGATAGGAACTTAGCAGTTCGGAACTGTTGGTTCCTTAGCGTAGTGAAAAGGAACAATGGTTCACATTTGATTACATTATTGGGAACAAAACGTTCCCTTTTTTCAAAAAGGAACGTCATGATTAGGAACGTGAATTCCTAATTGTATATAAAAGGCCCAGCTTATTTCTATGTTTAGGAACAATGCGTTCCTTTGTTATTACAAAGGACCGTTTGGTTCCTAATCAGTGATACTTTTGTTCCTGTGAACGCAAAATGTGTTCCTATTCGTGGGCATAGGGCTGTTCTTATATTTAAGAAAAGGAACAATTGTTGGTTCCTAATTTTGATTATAGGAACAAAGGAACAAAAATAGAGGAACGGACCCCTTTCAATTGACTGATTGTAGCACTCGTGCAACTCGGTTTTTATCCAAAAAAACGATCAAGTTATCTGCCCTGGAAGCTAACCTAGTTTTAGTCCAACTTTTACAGCACTTCAAAGCAAGTAAGCAGAATTTCGGTTTCTCTCATTTTGGGAAACGTAAGGGATCGTTTCCCAAAATATCTGTTTCCTGGTTTTCGAAGGTCTTTTAATCACGAAAACAAGTGATTTTTTTCGAGAAATGCCAGTCTGGAAAGCAGACCGTAAATGCACTTTTCATGATATTTTCAGTGGCTTCGATTGCAATGACAGATCGCACAATGCAGTCAAAATTTTAGTAGAAAAGGAACACGGCTAAAGGGAACAAGGTTTATGGAAAATTTGTTCCTAAGTATGTTCTACAATGCAAGGTCCAGTCTGACATATTCGGGATACCTGTGGTCAACTGAGCCGAATTCTCAATATACAAACAGTGGGTTTGACTGATATAGCGTGTATGATATTTCCAGTAACTATGGTCTGTTTTATAATATTTATATAAGACAGACCATAGATACTGGAAGTTTCATACACGCTTTATCAGTCAAATCAGTCATATCAGTGTTTATTGAGAGAAATTTTTTCACCTTCAAATTCATTAAAGAACTTTATCAAACACTGATGTGACTGATTTGACTGATAAGCGTGTATGATACTTACAGTATAATTGATTAAAAACAGATCATAATTACTGTAAGTATCATACACGCTAATCAGTCAGATCAGTCATATCAGTGTTTTATTGAAAGAGATATATATTTTCACCTTAAAACTCTTTAAATAATTTTATCAAACACTGATATGACTGATTTGACTGATATAGCGTGTATGATACTTACAGTAATTTGATCTGTTTTTAATCAATTATACTGTAAGTATCATACACGCTATATCAGTCAAATCAGTCATATCAGTGTTTATTGAAAGAGATATATATTTTCACCTAAAATTGTTTAAAGAATTTTATCAAACACTGATATGACTGATTTGAACTGATATAGCGTGTATATACTTACAGTAACTATGATCTGTTGTTAATGAATTATACTATAAATAATTATAATTATTAATATAATTATTAATTAATTAATTCATGAATTACTATGAAAATTAATCATTTATAATTTATTATAGTATAATTGATTACAACAGATCATAATACTGTAAGTATCATACACGCTATATCAGTCAAATCAGTCATATCAGTGTTTGATAAAATTTTTTAAAGAGTTTTAAGGTGAAAATATATATCTCTTTAATAAACACGATATACTGATTTGACTGATATAGCGTGTATGATACTTACAGTAATTATGATCTGTTTTTAATCAATTATACTGTAAGTATCATACACGCTTATCAGTCAAATCAGTCATATCAGTGTTTGATAACATTCTTTAAAGAGTTTTAAGGTGAAAATATATCCCTTTCAATAAACACTGATATGACGATTTGACGGATATAGCGTGTATGATACTTACAGTAATTATGATCTGTTTTTAATCAATTATACTGTAAGTATCATACACGCTATATCAGTCAAATCAGTCATATCAGTGTTTGATAAATTTCTTTAAAGAGTTTTAGGTGAAAATATATATCTCTTTCAATAAACACTGATATGACTGATTTGACTGATATAGCGTGTATGATACTTACAGTATAATTGATTTAAAAACAGATCATAATTACTGTAAGTATCATACACGCTATATCAGTCAAATCAGTCATATCAGTGTTTTATTGAAAGAGATATATATTTTCACCTTAAACTCTTTACAAGAATGTTATCAACACTGATATGACTGATTTTGACTGATATAGCGTTTATGATACTTACAGTTATTATGATCTGTTTTTAATCAATTATACTGTAAGTATCATACACGCTATATCAGTCAAATCAGTTTATATCAGTCTTTGATTATAATATATTCCATAACATACCATAGCTGCTGAAATATCATACACGCTAAATCAGTCAAACCCACTGTTTGATTAAAATCATTCAAGAATCGTGTCTGTACGATGACAATGCATTTGTCTCAACAAACAGTGGTTTTGACGGGTATAACGTGATGGGCTGATCACCATGGTTACCATGGGCTGATTTTTTATTAATGATATTATGATTATAAAACAGACCATTACGACTGGAATATCATGCGCCCTATAGAGTGAAAAAGTCGTTCAGAATGAAGTCTAGAAAACGCCAATAATTTCTATCAAGAGCAGTTTCTTGATTTTAAGCTGATTTGGCAAAATGGAAATAGCAAACTAAATGACATTTCAATTGATCAGAATGCGTATTTGCATGTAACTCTGGCAGCGGCCTTTCTAGGAATCTCAAGCTTTTGTCAAATTAAGGTAACCGATTTGACAAGAAATTCATTAGGAAGGAATGCCGAGTCATTTGTTTCTCATTTCACTTCCTCGCAAAACATACCAGTTCATCAAATATTTCAAAGCTGTACACGTCAACTGCTTGCTTATACAGTTGAACTGAATGAACACGTGAACAGCTTGTGTAAAGAATCGGCATTAACGAGATTCGTTTGGAAGGAAAGCCGCACGGCACCTTAATATGTTCAATTACATCACCACTTCTCGCAAAACATCAACTTGTTTTAAGACAACAATTGAACAATGATTCTCTAGATGTACACGTGAACGGTGTGTATAAAGAGTTGACATTGGCAATACTTTTTTTTGGAAAGGAATGCCCAAGCATGGCACCTTAATTAGTTCAGTTACATCACCACTTCTCACTTAACGTCAACTAGTTCATCAATATCTTTGAAATGGAACAATTTGAGCATGTTTCCCTAGATGCAAACGTGAAAATACTTGCATATATTATTTGAAGTGTATATAAATGCCAGTGCCAAACCGGTCCTATCTCTTCCAGTACACGGCGCTGAAAAGTGAAGGTGAGTGCTTTGCCATTTGGAAATTATAACCCGATATTTGTTGTCTAAAACGCTCTGTCCAAGATTTTTCTAACATGATACTTTGCTATTTATCAGATGTACGGGACGAAATAGAACCGAATCCCCAACTGAACAGTTCCGTGATTCGAGCAGAAATTCAAGCCAACATTATACCGTTGTGGAGAAGAGGTGTACGATCATCGGTGTGAAATGTATTTGGAGACTTCAGGGTGGAAGCAGGAATTATCCAAGCTTGGCATGACATTGTGGCGAAGAGAAATGAATGCGACAGTACTGTGGCGCGTTTAAACGGC